>JAPSGF010000004.1:15205506-15475695 GCA_035772895.1 Perdix hodgsoniae | reverse complement strand
TTATTTTATTTTATTTTATTTTATTTTATTTTATTTTATTTTATTTTTTAATCAGAGCAAACCAGAACAGTGGATGAAATCCTATTGGTTTGTAAAGCAGCATTCAGACTTCTTCATCTCTACGAGAATTGCACTTAATTATGTGCTCTAAAACAGGCACTGCATAGCATTGTCTCACGACCATTCTGTGATTAACCAACACATACAGGTTTACTCCTTTTTTATTACATGTTGTACAATATGAAAGATATTCTCCAAAGAAATAAATAAATTTATATATACATGGATTACCCATTCATAAAGCCTTTCTGTGCTCCGCAGTGATACATTTTTCCACTAACACACGAGGTCTGATTATGGCCTGCATCATTACAAATGTTACCACTGGTTACCGCTACTTAAAACAACAACAACAACAAAAGTTGCTATAATTAAAACAGAGTCCTCATTCAGATGTGTGTTTACAAAGAAGGACCTCTGTGCATGTTCTCTGTTGTGACAGTACACTCTGACAGGCAGAAAATGGGAAGAATTGTCTCAGCTTTTTACGCTGCAGTGAGCTTGATGGTAATTAGTTATGTAAATAGATGTGTGCTGTTCATTTTTGTTGACAAAACATACCCCCTTTGCACATGAAGATGAATTGCTGTTTCCCGGAAAGAACAAAGTCCCAAGCAAATGTAATAAATTTACAAATAACCTTGCAAAAGACTTCTTGGAAGTGCAGTGTGGGTTGTGATCCATTATTTAAATGTGTCAGTTCTTCAGTACAGTAGCCCACTGAGAGCAAAGACCTGAAAAAACATACTTTTTTTAACACTGAAACTTAATTTGACTGAAATGGAGACAAACGAATACCTAAGCATACTACAGTCTGGTTCACACCATCTCTCTACCCTTCCCAGAGACAAACGGGATCTTTGTAAACTACTGACAAGGATGTATTTTCCCTTTCTTGGACAGAAGATGATAAAACAGTCATCTTGGCTTCAGCAGCTTTTCCCAAAGATTAAGGAATTGGTTTAGTTAACTCAAATTCACTCTATCAAAGCTTCTTCTTCATTTACAAAACAGAAACAAAAAGGAAACACATGGAGATGTATGTGGGTTTTTTGTTTTTTGGTTTTTTTTTTTTTTTGTTAGAAAAGTCTAATATGATGAATCTGAAATAATTTGGGAGCCAATTTACATGTCGGGCGAAGCATTTCTTTCTCTTTCGAATTAGTACACAACTCTTTAGTGCCCTCCCCTGTTCCAGTTCGGAAATGCCTATGTCACGCAGGGGAACACTTCAGCGGTGGTTAAGATCATCATATTTTGACTCTATTCCTAAAAGGAAATATTACTGTTGTTTGTTTTCTCTCCAAATTACATCAACTTGTTTCAGAAGTGGAGAGCATCACGTTTCATTCATTTGGAGAAAAAGAAATCAAAGAGCAGAATAGGAGAATGTGCAAGCTGTCTTTTTATTTTGGACATCATGATAGTGACTTCTTGGTGAAATATGTCAGAAATGCAAATGGAAATGAAGTTCAAGTTAATGGCAAAACTCTCCACTCTCTACATCACTCAGGAACTCTTTCATCTGGATCATTTAGCATTGAACATGCTGTGCATTTTACATGGATGAGAGAAGATCTGTGTGCTGTGCACCATCTAAATAGTCACATTAATCAAAGAAAGGAATGTAAGGGTATCACAAGGAGTGGTAAAGGCAACGTACAGAAGAGTGAATGAAAGGTCTCTCATGCTTGCAGAGGTAGAATGCTCTCATCATCAGTACTTGAAGACAGCTTCATGGATGCAGTGGACAGCCAGGGCACTGTCTCCACTGCCCATCTGCTCCATTTATGACTTCACATCCTTGGTGCAGAGCTTCAGTAAAATTTACTTAGGCAACATCCATCTCATTTCTTATCTAGTAGAAAATATTTTTCCCATGTGTCTGATTCTTTCTGTCTCATCGTTCCTTTTTCCTCAATAATGTATTCAGTTCCTAGCTCTGGTTAGCATTGTAAACAGTGATATGAGAGCCATAAGCAGCATGAGGTGTTTTTGTTGCTTTGTTCTGTTCTCTTCCTATTATCACTTTCCGGAGTAGAGGGAAATTTAAGTCCTGCTTTCCACTGGTTCCCTTCTGCCATGCAGTGTGTACTAAAAGGATCTGTCCATCTGTCTTCCTTTAGTACACAGCTACTTTTTTCATAACTAAAATTGGATCTTATATTCCACAAGACACTTATATGGGTTAGTTTATCTTAAGATTATGTAAAGACAAGTAAATGGAAATAACACAGTTACTAGAATATATAGGTCAAAGATTTCTTCTTCCTTCAGATAATCCAGTTATTTTAAAAAGAAGCAGAAGTTAATCCTAAAAGCTGAGCTTATACAAATCAATTATGAATATTGCATCAAAATCCCACATGCATTTAATTTTGTATTTCTATTTATTTATTTATTTATTTATTTATTTATTTATTTATTTATTTATTTATTTTTACATATTACATATCTCAGTTAAAACAATGGAAACAAAAATGCATAGCATATTCTTTGGTTATTGGAAGTAAACATTTTCAAGCAGTAGTTTTCAAATGGTAATTTGAAAATGTTTCAAATATTTGGATTAGCTGTGGCTGTGCCAGGACTGAACTGAAGATCTGTAGCATTTATCAAAACATCCGAAACAGCCTGTAGCTGATTTGTGCTTTAGCTTTGACTATATCATGATCATCTCTACAGGTCAATCTGTGCAGACTTCACTTTAAGATCATACGTTTGAGATATTCACATGCCATACAGCCATGCTCACAGATGTGTAGATAGATATCTGCCCACAGAAGTTCAAATTTAGAAGGAACAGTGGGTTCTCTTCTTAGATCAGGCTGGTTAGAAAAAATAGTCTTTTAATACAGAACAAAAACAACAGTATTCCAGCAATACATGTAGTATCATTTCAAGGTTTTTCTGAGGATAAATCAATTCTATTATTTGCTGTTTATTTTATACCATTCAACTACTCAGAGAATTTTAGAAGCTGGCGAGCTTGCCATCCTGCAGCACCATACTGGCTAGCAGTGCTATCTACCCATGGTCTCTCTGAGTCAATTCAGTTTTTATCACCAGGGTGAAGCAAAAGCACTAACTCATGAGACTTTTCGGTGCCTTTATCTCCAAAGACTGGGAAAATTTGTCTTTATCTGCCTTTTGCAGAAAATAAATGTTGGAGTACAGAGCTGTCTATGGCTGCTTCTCACAGCAATGAGAGATTTTGTAGCTGTTGCTAAGCCTTCAAAACCAAGGTGTTGTTATAGTTGTCTAAACCTCATTAAAAGCTTCTGGGTTTAACAATAGCTCTTTTTGAAGGATAAAGGTAAGAAATGATTAAGCTTCTGAAAGTATTCAGGGAGCTAAAACAAAAAGAGCTTCTATCTAAAATAAAAACAAAGCATGAATATGTTTTGCTATATGACGGTTTTCAGATCTGTCAGGTATGGACTGACAAAAATAGCTGAAAAAAAAAACGTCTACAGGAGGAAGATAGAAACAGAGATGAAACTAGAAAATGTTTGGTAATTTGGTAAATAATTTGGTAAATAATTTAAATAATATTTTGGTAAATTATTACTTTGTAATAAGTTGCTTGGCTCTACTAATTTCTGCTCCATTTGAAATAACTCATGAGAGCCCAGACTCTAGGTTAGAAAGGGGAAATATCATCTTTCCTTTGAAAGAGAGAATTTGGTTATAATGCTTCCTTTATTCTGAAATACAATTAATTGCATAGCATTAGATAGCATTAGAGTGTTCCTTACTGAACTGCAGTGGGTGTCTGTGGGTAACAAACAGCAAACAAGTCAGTTGCCTGTGCCTCAGTAGAGAATGTGAAGAAATCTGAGTCATGGGCATTATCATTTCTGATTTCAATTGAAAAAAGGAAAGGTTAATCAGAAATCTCCCAGCAGATGACTAATGTGTTCTAAAGCAGTCTAGAAAATACCACCAAATTTGAAGTGTGGAAATATCTTCCAGTTATGATTGGATTTGATTATGATTAGATTCCTCAAGTCTACTGGGAGCAACCTTATTTTCAGTTTCAGCGTTCTTAGATTATCTCCCTTCTACAATCCAATTGAATTTTTAGTAGGAAAATGTTTTCAAACTGTAGTTGGTTTATTTTGGCAAAATACATGTTTACTTTCTTTTCTGGCAAGGACTGTCTTTTACTTGTTGATCTGTAGACAAAGCAGGAAATTTCACACAGAGTCTTAAACAAATATGGCTTGATGATGTTCCAGCAGTGGCCATGAAGGTTACAGACTCTGTTGGTCACTAGATTTCTCTACTTTGCTAGTTTATTTTCTTTTCTAGAAAAGATACATTATTAGTGAACCACCTGCTTGGAAAACAAGCAAACAAGTAAAGAAAAAAAAAAAAACAACAAAAAACCAACCAAACCAGTCATGATTCTACAAGGCAGGAGCTCCTAAAGATCTCTGCTGACATTCAGATCTTGGCTTGCCATCAGATTGGGACTATTTTCTTTTTGCTTGTTCATGTAGTTGACATCAGCTGAAACTGCTAACTTTGAGATGCTCAGCTGCTCTTCCTTTAGTTTCACAAGTGTGTTTTTTACAGACCCCTGCTACAAACTCTGCTTCAGCCTTCCTTTCCCTCTAAGAAAGTGAGCTCTTTATCAGATGCTGCTTCTTGTCCTAGGTTGTTGGCTAGTGATACAGTCAAAAACATAAATGCAGATCAAAGAAAGAGTTGAAGCAAATAGCACTCTAAAACATTTATTCTTAATTCCGATACCACAGAGACTGTTTTTCTTTGGTTTTGTTTCTGTTTTTTGTTTTGTTTTGTTTTGCTTTTTCCCCTTAAAAAACAAACAAACAAACAAATAAACAGAAGTTGGATTTTGTATCTGGCATGCAGTGAATGATACCTTAATACAACTTCCAAAAATGTAAATTAAAAGTACTACAAAAAATAATGTATTTAAACTCAATGTGTCATATAATAAGAGTATGTCACTGCAATGAGTCGTGTAATTCACTGACCCAACAGTTCCGAAAACTAAATTTCATTTCAGATTACACACTAGCTAGCTAAGTGCTAGTTTAAGTATAACTACATTTTTGTTTTAGGACTGCTAATTCTTTTAGCTTGAGAAAGAACCAGATGATATTGCTGCTTTATGGTAATGCTGTATTAGTAGCAGATGTTGCATACCTGAGATAAAAACACATTTCAGCTATAAGCTTTCATGCAGATACTATGTAACAGATATAAGCAACTCATTCTATTCAAAGCAAAAACAATTAATGAAAGGTAAGAATTACTTGTGAAGCGATACCTATTTATTACACATGTAAAATAGTGACGGCATCAGGTATGATTTCATTATACATATTTGGAATTTATTTACCTTACATATTTTTAGTTTATATGATTAACTATGCAGGAGTTAAAAATTATTTCTAAATGGAATTAAATATCATGGAAATGTTACACAAAACAGTGAAGGATGTTTGACACTCCTTTGGTACTTCTCTGAAGAAGGGTTATAATCCTGCAACACAGTAGCGGATCACAAAAGTAACTGAAGCATTCTGATAAAAAATAAAATAATCCACTGTAAGCTTCTACAAATATGAAGCACATCATCAGCCTCTATTTTTAGAGGTAGGCTAGGGGTGAGCAAGAAGTTGATAGGGGATGCAACTGAGAAAGCTGTCTTGATCAGGCAGAAAGGATATTCTGTGTGATGCAATATCACACTGAGCAATAGAAACTGAGGTAGGTGAAGAATGAAGTGAGATTTTTGGCTTCCAGCTTGGCTGTTGCTGAGAGACTGACTGGCTTGTATGACATGGTATGTGACTGCCTTTGCATCACTTGTTTTTTCCCCTCCTTCCTTCATCCATTAAACTGTGTTCATCTTGGTCCACAAGGTTTCTCATGTTTGTTTTGAACAAAAAACTGTGTAGGTTACTGGCAGCTGGTTGAAATACAAACAAGTTCAACCTGAGGATCCCATGTAAAATTCAAGTGCCTTTAGTTAGAGACAACAACTAGATCTGTTTCTCTGGATGCAGGCAGGCAGTATTCTGGCATTTGCAGCTTGAGCTGTAACCAGTTTGGGAACGAGGCCAGAGCTCAAACAGGCCTGGGCCCTCAGCAGGGCAGGGGAGTCCCCAGGGGAGGCTGGGTGACCCAGTGCCCTTGGAAACTCTTTGGTTCGTTAATGAGGTGCAGCCAGGTTAAAACGAAACCACTTTAGTGCAATATAACCCAGAGTTCTATCAAAATCACAAAAGAAATAAACTACAAACTATCTTTTTAGCACAACAATAGCAGTAATCTTTCTGTCTGAAGAATATCTGCGCTGTAAGAGGCATTGGAAAACACCTAGTGTATAGCTCTTCATTAGTTGTCTCACTTGTTTATACTGTAAAATGCACTGGGTATTTTTTCTAGCTTCTTCTGCAGAAGGTTGCTTGTCTCTTAAGAGTAAATTGCTCCCACGATCTCTTCTTCTGACTATGTCTTTTATCTCCTGTGGATGATATTTTTTACCATTATCAAGTTTTTGCCTTTGACATAATTTTGTGTCCAAAAAAACCTGCTCCACAGTTTTGTCCAGCATTTCTTCCGCTTGCTGAATTTTCATCTCAGCTATATTTAGCAACATATCTTCATGTCTCCTTTCTCTCTTTCACTCTAAATTTATCCATACAACATCCTTTTTCTTTCTTTAGAGCCTCTTCTTCTGATTTCCTAATCCTTCTCTCAGTCAGTTGATCAAGGATATCTTGAGATCTTTGAAGCTTTTATTCCTCTGTAATTCTCTTGCTAAACTCATTGGCTTTGGCCTGGTGATTAATTTACTTCAGGCATTCATGTCTTCTCTTCTTTGTATGAGTTTAACTCTTGTCTCTTCTTCAGTTTCTTTCAGACAGCATTTCTTAAAAGCCTTGTCTCTGAGCAGAATACAGTATCTCCAGTATCTCTCTCTATGATCTGCATCTCTCTCAGCTATTTTTCTTGAAAATGTTTATTTCTTCTACTGTCTTAGAGATTTGGTCTTTCAAGTTTTACCTTGCACTGGTTCTCTCAAAACATGGGTTGTTTTGGCCTGGCCTCCTGATGACATACCTCATCCAGCCTGCACTCAGCCTTCCTTGCATCCCACTCTCTGCCACCTTTTTCTAGCTTTCTTCCAGCAGCTGCTACCTTTCTTTCTCTGCTCAGGATCTCATTTTCTTATCCTGTTTTCTCTCCTCCTCAGAGGTATGTAGCTGTCCCTCCTTGCATGTCCTGCTCCTTCTGCTTGTGGTAGCAGTGGTAATGTGAAGACGGTTGAACTGGTTGATCTTGTAGGTCATTTCCAACCTTGTGATTCTATGATTCTGGCAGCCAGACAGCACTAAAGCAGTCATCTCCTCACCTCTTTAAAGAGTGAAATCCTGAGTAACCCGTCTAGCTTTGACCTGTGCTAACAGCAACAACTCTGGCTCCTTTCTTCCTGCCTTGCTGCAGATGGCCCATCCAGCAAGAAAGAGGATGGGCAGGGGAAGATAGGCATGCTGACCCCGCCTGCCTCAGTTTCTGGGGATATGCTGCACGAAGGGCAGAAACTTCCATAGGAGAAACCAGGAAAGCTTCATCCAGAGCCAGGGGTCTTGTCAGGTGGATGGGATGGTCCCCCAGCCTAGAAGAGTGCACTGATAGGCACAAGGGAGCATCCCACTCTGTCCTTTGTCCCATTTAATGAGGAAGACAGTGCCATCTAATCTGGTTGCCATTCTCCTGGGATGTACCTCACTAGGTTGTGACTCTTGTAAGTTTTTTTGGAGTGTGTCACACATACCACTGAATTGCTGGCACTTTCCTAGAACCAACACATAAACATCCATAGGATTTCATTAGTATTACAACCATCCTTCCTACCCTATTTAAAATGAGAAGAGTGAAGTTGAGAAAAATGTTATTAAGGATGGTAAGGTCTATACTAAGGATAGTTGGGACTAAGGATAATCTTAACATGGTGTATTTCTATCAGAGATACTCATTAGATGAGTATTGTTGCACTGCAAATACAATAAGGAATCCACCCATGGTATTACAGAATAATCTTAATGGGTGTTTGTGAGCTTGCACTTCATGTTAGTCACAGATAGGAATGCCAGCCGTGCTTGAGCACTGACCTTATGGACCTGAAGAGGAATGTCTGATATGAAATCCCTTTGTGAATATAGCCTCTAGTTTTACCAATGTGATGAAAACCTCTTTCAACAAGGAGCTCGTGGTCCATCTACTATGAAGGCTCATCGATCACCATGCCCCATACCAAAGGTCACTTGGTCTCTCTGTTTGCTTTCTAGTCATGCTACAGAACAGAATGATAGAGGACAGTGTACTTGTCTCTAATACCACTAAAATAGATTGTTATGATTTAAATTGGCTGAAGCCCTTTTTAATCTCAGTATGTACCCCAAGTTGTACAGTTAGAAGTGTTAATCCACTCTGGATCTTACGAAGATGGAGATTGTCTCTAATCAATAATTAGGAGACACAACCTTCTCAGAGATGGTTTTCAGCTAAACTTCCAATGAAAGAAGCTGTGTTTCTGTCAGACTCATCAATGAATGTTAACTATTTTAACAATGAGTGCTTTATATTCATTTTCAATACTGTTGTAATGCAGGGATAGTCAGTTTGATGTACTCTGACAGTACATCAAAGTGTAAATTTTATTAAAATTATTAACTTTATTTCATTTTCAACGTAAGTTTTTTAAAGGTAAGTTTTGTTTGATGGCTGAGACATTTCCATTTGATGTTTTCATACACCTGTCCTGAACATTGAAGAAGTACTGCATACCCTTGTTGAAGATTTGGCCTAAGTTTTCTTAGGTAACACTACCTTCTTTAAAATTTGATCTAGACATTTTTATTATTTCAGTACACTGATACAGGAGCTTTGTACACGCAGTTTCTTTAAACACAGATATAAAAATAACTCCCTGAACTCATGAATGAGCAGTAATGCAAGCTCATTGCCCCTCTTTGTGTATATCTGCTCCTCTCCTATATCGCGACAGATAAAATTTGTAATAAGAAGAGTTCTTACTCTCTTTTAAAGAGACAGCAGTAATTCAATTTTGGGATTATTATTTTGGCAGTTGCTACATATGTACCTCAGAGTATAGCTCAAATGGTGAATGATGCAAACGAAAGCATATGGCCTTCTCAAACTATTTGATTTATGAAATGACTTATGAAAATACAACATATGGGTAATGAATTACAATGGGACCAGTTATTTTGTATGTAAAAACCATGTCTACAGAAACAAGGGCAAAAAGATATGCTAAAAATATTGTAAGCATGCTGAAAATTTGAGTACTTTTATACCAAAAAAAAAAAAAATCTGCCAACCCACAACATTCCTTTCAACTGAAAGCTATTTCAAAACAAACAAATAAACAAACCAAAAAAATAACTTTTTTTTTTTTTTTTTAATTAAAAAGAACAACAGCAACAAAAAGAACCCGAACACCCAAACAAGCAACAATCTAACAAAAATATTAATACCAATACTATTAATATTTTTCCTGAGGACCTCATACCTCTCTGAAGTAAACAAAAAATGTTGCCCTTGTTTTAGAGGTGAGGAACTGAAGAGGACAAATGGGAACATAGGAAGTCTCTGTTGAGCAAACAACTGAATCCGTCTTTTCTGACAAGTTGCACTGACCTGCTCTTCCTCTCTGATAAACCTATTACATATGCATGCATTTGTAGTGCAGTTCTGATGCTATTGACATAACTGAATTTGGAGGTACTCGCCATGGATTTTGTAATCAAAGGTGTCTCTTGCCCAGAATTTTATAGTACTTAGCCTCCATTTCTTCATGCTGGACATGTTGTGGGGAAGTGGAGCTTGCCTGAAGTTTTATCTGAAATATTGAAGGAGCATTTTTCTGAGGAAATACCATTTAAAAAAATATGAATGTCAGCTCTTTGGCCCCTCACATAGCTTAGAGGAGACAGCTTCAGAGAAGACGCCAGGCAGAGACATGGTGACTTTTGGCCATCTGTCTGAGTACAGAAGCTCCTCTGCCCCTCTTTCTTTAGTTATGCCATATACACACAGGTGCTGTCAGATGTTTAGGTCAGAGTCTGCATGCTGTATAATTTCACTAGCCTCACAGCCCTATGCAAACTAGACAAGAACGTGTTATTTGAAGGTGGTATTATTAATAAGAATTGTATAATTTATATGATAGTATAGATCATTAAGGCATATAAGTAGCCATGAGTTTCCTATTTAGTCTCTCATCGTATAAAAGGGGAATGGCTTTATGCTAATGATCAAAACATACTTCTAAAAGTTCATTAAAATGCCGTCTTTTTGGTCTTCAGTGGGCATGTTGTCAGATTTTTGAGATACAGAATAGCTGCTTCAGTCAGCCATTAAATCAGTCTTTAGATAATTGAATACTAAAATAACTGTATAAATAGAGTAATAGTACAAACGGAACTCAAAGCCGAATATTTTATGGTATTTCACTTCTTGTACCTGAAATGGCTATGTATCTAGGGAAATCTCACTTTCCTCTCACCTGCCCATGAGATGCAGCGATTCAAATAAACTCATTGCTAAACAGCATTAGTAAGATATACCCATGAGAGCTGAAGCAGATGCAGCTATTTTTTGCCCACTGTCATTGTTTCTTACTCCTGTAGTTTAGCTACAACACTTGGCTGATCATATAATGCATTTATTTTGCAGGGTCTGAAGCAGAGATCCAGAGTTCATACTTTGGGTTACATCTAAATGGTTATAAAATTTAATTATAAAAATCAAGCCATGGTAAGAATACATCTTTCATGATATGGGCAGATATAGACAGTGAGGCTTAAAGAGATAAATGGATTAAGGACTCTGGAATAAATCTTTTCTTCGGGAAATAAATTAAGTATGTGAAAAAATTGCTATCTGATATGAGAAATGCTGGAGGTGAAAAGTTTATAACCTGACCAGGACAGAAGTTTAGGGTGGATTGCTTGTGTCACATGCAGTAAACAACAGATAACTGCATGCTTTATGGAAGAAAACATTTGACAACATTATATTAAAACTAAACAGACTGGTTCTTCAGCTCATATGGAAAGGTGTCTGTCTATTAATTCTGATTGTGTAGTTTTACATGTGGCTTGTCCTAAGAAAATGTTTCTTGGTTTATCCCTAGGTGGTAAGAAATACTGCACATAGAGACAGAGCTGATCAGTAGAATCAATATTTAACCTGTCCCTTGTTTCTTGCAACCTAGATGTTGGTTCAACTTTTGCCAGAGGAGAAGCTACCTTTAATGTTTATTTCCTGGTGTCTAAGAAGTTTAAGTCTGCTAGTATGGTGGTAGACACATGAAAGCTGTCCTGTGTCAGCCTCTCTGCTGGAAGGGGAGCTGCCTACCAGAATAAAATGAAACCGTTGTGTCTTGACAGTAAACAGATATGAGCAGTGATAGCAAATAGTACTGATGATGCTTACATTTTCTTTAATTCAAGCGCTAAAAATGATAAAAATGTTGCAAGAAAGGACTGAGGGTCTATGGAGGAACGGCAATGTATTTTCTCATCTGAGCAGCTCAGCCCATGCGAGGTTTGTTACTGTAACCAGGTTTTTCCCATTCAAGCTGCTCCCTGGCAGCAGGGAGCATTCTTAAGGGAGTCCAGTAGGGTGCACTAGGAGGCTGCTACACGTGCTGCTGCTGGGAAATGGCACTCAGATCAAACAATGTGAGGATTAACTTTTTTTGTGGTTTTTTTTTTTTTTTTTTTTCCTTTAAAGGTGACTATATCAATTTGGAAAACAACAGTACCTTTTATGAGTGATCAAAGCTGTCATGTAAGAAATTGCAGGGAACTTCACATATTTAGGCTATAACAGTGCCAAGTTGGGCAGCTTTCCTCAGAGAAGTGTTTTAAATACAGTTTCATTTTGTGAGCACTCTGAAATTGCAGCAGAATCATTCATAACATGATTGAGGTCAGCGATTTTATCTCAAAGTAGGTCCCTCTAATCACTCAGCTTCGTGTGTTATTGGTTGTGAGGAAGACACTAATTACATTTCAACCCTGTGAAGGGGCTGGTTAACACAAAGAAATCTCATCTCCTTTTATGATGCGTTCAGCCCAGCAGTCACTTTTGTTCTAAATTGGGCCTGGCAGCCTCCAGGGTGAATGATTGACATGTCAGTGTGCTAACAGAAGCCAGAACCAATTCTCTTGTCTGACACCTCCTTTCTGTCTCTGAATATTAATGATGAGTGACCCAGCTGAGTGAATGAAAAGTGCACGCGTCCCTCGTGGCTCTGTGCAGATGCTCAGAGATGACAGCGAGCCCTGCCCAGGAGAGGATGGAAAACCATAAAGCCATCTGGTATTATGGAGTGAGCTTAATCTGTTCACTGACTCGGCCAAATGCTTGGTAAATCAAATGTTGACAGGAAGGAATTCACAATATTTGTGCTTTAAAAATATAGTCAAAACAGCACTGAGATAACTAGCAACCATAGGTGAAGATAGCTCAGATTTTGAGCTAGGAAAATGGCAAGAAATATCTAAAGTTGTTTCAGATAAGAGTAATTAGCCATTTATTTTCTTTAATAGTGTTTACAGTTACCTTGGGATTGGCTTCAGATAACACAGGATGTTGGTGATCATCACAGATTTTATAGCACTTCATCACAATTTCTTAAGACATCCAGTCCTGGAAGCCATTACAGTCACTCAGTATTTCTCAGACAATAATTAGAATTTGGTTGATTCAAATCTTTTGTCTATTTTTAGCCAGGTGTGCATGGTATTTATTATTATAGTACAAACTGACAGTACTAAATGTATAGTAAGACTATTCAGACTAGAAGATATAATGCATAATCAGTGAGCAGATATCTTTATTTGATCATGTCAGTTTTATTCATTCCTTTAATAAAATAGATTGCATTTGGTAATGCACCATTAAAGTTATCCTGCTTAGGTGTTTCTAGTATCTCACTAAGCAGCTGCCACAATAGACAACAAGAAAAAGAATCCATACTAACTGGCAATGAATTATTTCTCATTGTGAGGCCCAAATTCAGCTCAAACATGAAGTATCTTTTCTCACCACATTTTGCATATAATCTCTTTTGCCTCCAGAGCAGTAAAAATAAAATCTATTTCCACATTCAGTGCCTTTTTCATCTTTTGCAGATACAGTGGTTGAATACCCTTTGTGCTCTCACAGTACCCCAAAGATTGGTGATTCTTTTGGATCCCTACAGGACACTCTCGTATTCACTCACGAAGCAAATCTTGCACTGATTATTACAAACCATTCCTCTTGACAGCTTTTCTATTTCCTTCTGTACCACACGACAGCCCAATCAGACATAGCTAGTTGCTGCAAAATCATTTCTCCCTGCACTTCAAATCCTTTTGTGTGGTCCCGTTTGATTACGTGCCTTGGTTCTTTCCCATCTTCCAAATTTTTTCCACTTACCCCAAAGGCCCCTTGCAGTTCACCTCCCTTTTATTTCTCATCAGCTGATGCCATTAACTTTGGCTAATCCTTTTTCACTTGTCATGGCATACATTTCACCTAATTTTTCAGTCTAAAAGCTAAATGTCTTGTCTAAGCCAGATATCTAAGTTAGTGGAGAGAAAGGATGCCTTCAGAGCATGTTCATTTCATCCAAGTCAGATATAAGTATCTAAGTTAAGTCAGGTTGTCTCTGCATATTCCCTCCATGATTTGGCTGGTGCCTTACAAAGCATGGAAAATCAATCTCACTTTTAGTCCATTGTCCCAGAGTTTTCATAAGTACTATATTCCCTTTTTCTTCAGTGTTTTCTATACTAGTATCTCATCCTCACCCCCGGGATCCATTCATTTGCTATTACTTTTTCTACTTAGGTGTGCTATTTAAAATCTTGGTCATTGAGAATATACGTAAACTTTTATTATAAAAAAGAGCTCGAAAATAATTTTTAAAAGTTTCTGCTAACTTCTCAACACTTTATGGATCAAACTTTTGCTTCTAGGGTATGGCCATGTTTCTCTCAGAGAGTGCCTTTCTATTCCTGTTGTACATAGAGTAAGAATGTTAAAGTTTACAAATTAAAAAACTTCCAGCAGATACCTAAATGATACCTGTGACACCAGCCCCATGAAGATAGGGTACAGCTAATGGCCAGGCCTGTTGTATGCAGAATGATGATTCAGGCTCGAGTTTGGACATGAGTTATTTAGATTCAGAATGGATTTTTTTTTTTTAATTTTTATTATGTTACTTGTTTGAACACAATCCTTTCACAACATTACAGCAGCAAAATCAATAATCCAAAATGGCCTGTAACATTTGATTTTTCATTATTCTACAACAAAATATTTGACAAAATATTTTAAGCTGATAAAAATCATATCTTCTTTCTTTAATTTTGCATTTTAAAAATAGCCAAATACTTCATTTCTAAGCATTTACAAAGGGAATCGTTCTGGGGTTAGACAACTGCAGGAAAAAAAAATCATCTGTAAGCAGGTTTTTTTACTTTTAGGGTTTTTTTTTTCCATGAAGATAAAAAGCCAAATCATAAATGTGCCATAAGAACAATTGTCAAAGGCTCATAAAGAATATAGAGCTGCACTTCAAAGATTTATGACAATTCATTTATTGGTCTGACTGAAAAGCAAAGAAGTTTTTTCAGCTGTGGTTTGCTGTCTAATGGGTTGTGCCCCTCCAGATTAAGTAGAATGAGATGATGAAATGTGTAAGTACTAAAAAAATTGATAAATGCCTTCGTTAATGTTGGTTCTTTTTCCAGAATTTAAAAATATATTACAACTATGTCATTCTAATGGACAAAGCCACTTCAATAAAACAGTATGCTTTTTCTCACGTCTACAAAATTCAGCTCTGAAACTCCCAGAAAAGTCATTATTTCCTCACAAAATGCTTCTAAGTTTCTTGTCCCATCTGCCTGGATGCCCATCTTGCTTTCTGCTTCTCCACTGCAGTGTTCTGAAAAGACAACAAAGAACGGGTCTCCAAGGCCTGGATCCAGGACAGCAAGTACATGGATTTTGCACCTGGAGGAAAACTATTTTGCTAAAGCATGCTGTAAGAAAAAGGAGGCCTTTCTATGATATTTTAAATGCTTAAGTTTGACTTTTTATTTATAGATGTATGTATGTATTTTTTGATGGATGACCAAGTTCTTTTGTAGACTGCGCTCCATGATTTTCAGACAAGGCAGAACCAATACTGGAAACCTCAGCAAAAGTGAATTTTCTCACAGCCATGAGAGCAAATTCAGTCTGTGAAGAAGCATAGTAAGTGTGTGTGCATATCAGTTCTTCTGGCTAAGCCATACTCTAAAAGGAAAACCAACCAACCAACCAAAAAAAAAAAACAACCTGGCAGGAGTACAAAGTTCAATCAGAGAAAGCTTTTATCACAACAGAAATTCCAGGCGCCTCCAACAAAGAGAGATGGTAATAAATCAGAGCCAAATTATTGAAAGGTTAGCTGCATTGTTCCCCTACAGAATGCTAAGAGAATTGCTCCTATTAGGATGAGATTTAGGGGGATGGGAATGGGGAGAGGCCAAGTTTCCATCTGTCGGGACCAAAGCAGAGGGACTGTGCAGATGGGATAGATCTCAGCGGAATGGTAGATGGATGCAATCCACTTATCCTGCATCTCTAGGATGCGTAGGATAGGATGTTAGGATTTTTAGTGTCCAGTTGCCAGGGAAGAAAAAATCTGTTACAGTAATTCAGAGTGCCCCTCAGAGTGGACTTAACTCCGTTTCAGTTGATCAAAATCATTGAAGGACATTTCTCTCTTCTACTAAATAAGACATTAATCTGAACTACTAGGTCTGCTGAGTGAAGTCCTCATACATGATGGATGGACCAGCAGGAGCAGTACAGGAACGCAGTGTGCCATGGCTCTCTATGTCTACTCATACTGAGCTCTTAGGCCAGTGGGAAACCACTATTGTGCTCATGGTGCTCAGGAGGATGATCTCAGAGAAATGTGTGTGGCAATAGGAGCCTGTGTATGCCAAGCTTAAAGATGTAGCAGTCATAGCAGGTCCCAAGTATGGGTAAAGGACAGAGAAAAAGGCAGAAAGAACAAGTACACATTGTACATGCCAGAGAGAAATGCTTCCTTCCACACCATTTTCTTCTGTTTAATAAGTATTAATTAGGTTTTACAGTCTAGAGCCCTTTCAGGATTAAAATGAATACATTAGCTATTGTCAGCTATGAACAGACTATTTGGAATTATAAATGAAAATAATTTATTTACTGGCATGATGAACCTTCACTGAAAGACAAAAATTAAGGAACATAACACTAAAACCAAAGAGGACAAAATTAAAAATAGCACTGAAAAATGGCTTTCTGTTCTATTTTTTAAAAGGGTGGACATGCACAATAAGAAGTCCAGCATGGATTTAAGGTTAGGGATGGAAAGGAGATAAGGAGCCCCTTATGTTAGCACCAACTGGTGCTGCGCACACACGCTGTGACTGTGACTGCGTCTGAGCTCATGCCAGTGCACAGCCCTCCCACTGCAGCAGGGCCAGGAAAGCAATTGCTCTGTCAGCTGGGCACACCACACACTCTGTTCTTCAGCTGTGTCCTGCAGGTTAAGTAAAACTAATGAGAACATACAGAATTAACCCTGCTGTCAAGGACAGGATCCAGCCTGAACATAACTACTAGAGTTGCTTTCCTTTGTATGCAGCTGTGCCAAAATCATTACAAGAAGCACACAATGAACATTCTTAATCAAGTGTAAAGCAGGTTGTTTCAAATATTTAATTTCGTATTTGAGCTCAGGGAGGGTAGATTTAGATTGGATATAAGGAAAAAATCTTTTACAGCGAGAGTGGCAAGGTAGTGGGACAGGTTGCCCAGTGTTGTGGCTGATGCCCCATCCCTGGAGACTTTGAAGACAAGGCTGGATCAACCTGGGCAACCTGATCTAGCTGTGATGTCCCTGTCCATTGCAGGGGAGTTGGACTAGATGTCCCTCAGAGGTCCCTTCCAACTTTAAGGATTCATGATTCTATGATATTTCAATCAAACACTGCCTCCCTCCTCTCCCCAACAAAGCACAAACACCCCTACGCAAGCACTACACCAAACCAAAATACCATATCTGACAGTGATACCCTGATGTCTTGAAGGATCAAAGAGATCAATAGCTTGGGTTTACCATAGAAATATAAACAGACTTCTGAGTCTTTATTAGCCATATCCCAGTGGGTGTCAACCCTATTCACAACAGGGTGCTGGAACTAGGCGATCTTCAAGGTCCCTTCTAACCTAAGCCATTCTGTCATGTGATATTTTTTGATAATTTCCTTTGTGGTTCTCTGAATTCCTACCTTGGGATTTACTATCAGTACAACTGAAATAAATAACACATAAGGCTTAGTGTTAACAGATTCTAAGCACATGCAACTCTAACTGAAATAATTTTAATCTTATCTAACTACATCAATATTATGAGATGAAACAAGAGGCATGCCTTCATCTTATCTACAGTGCAACCTTCGCTGTTTGCAGCAGTGATGCTGCAAAACAGCTGAATTAAGCTGCAGTACTTGCTATTCTGAACATGGGCTAAGTGATTGAAAACCATTTTGAGAGATTAGCAGATGAATTATATATTGTTCACAATTTTTTTGCATCTACAAAGATTAGGATCCTGTTGTAGCAAGAGCTGAGCATAACAGATGATCCATCCCAGCTGAAGTTAGAGATAAGCTGTCCTCTGACTTCAGCAGTGCAAGATTTTTACTTTGCATTCTTTTAATGAATTTATGAAGTTTACATTTTTTTTTTTTTTTTTTTTTCCAGTGGAAACTAAAATGCGAGGGAAACAAATTATATTCTATCCATGGTTCCATTTAGGAATACATTGCATATACCATATCTTCATTTTATTTCCTTCATATGATATACATAAGCAGAGATTTATTGATCTCCTTTTTATGTTTCTCGCTGTATTTTCCTGGGAATAGATCTGCTTCTAAATCAGGCATATGTTGCAGCTGTCATCAAATGTTTAATGATTTTTCCAATTCTTGTGTCTTGAAATAATTCTGAAAAAAGATTTATTTGTCCATTAGTACCATGTTGTTTGCTCAGTGGAAGAGGTAAAGTTTAAATAATGCGACTGTAACAAAATCTTAAGAGATTTTTAAAGCCGTAATTTGTCACAAGTGGAATTACTGAAATATTATTTTATGAAGTCATATTTATTATAATTTTCCCTTCTTCTTTATGCATTCAGCTATCATGGATATTTTTTTCCTCTGTCAACAAAGTTTATTACTATTTAATTTTTATCATCCAGAAAAATTACTCTATTTCACTTCTAGCCTCGCTATAACCATGCTCTATTCTCATCAGACTTACCCATTATTCATGGAAAAATTTCTCACTACAAAGAGATTTTCAGCTACTGATCAGTTTACGTCACATGAAATTGATAGAAAATACAGTTCAGGACGGCTGCATTAAATTTAATCAACCCTGTCCACAGTGCGCTTCCTACTAATAGCTACTCACTTACAAATGCATTCTCTGCATAGAAGAACTAATTGCGCCAGTAATAACCAGGTAAAGGTGCCAAATTTATGGCAGTGATCATGCTATTAGTAGAGGGGGAGGCAGTACAGTATAGCAGCAGAACTGATTTATGTGTAGATACCAACTTTCTCTTCAGCATAGCATGTTGTAGAGTAAAGCTTGTTTTCATAGCTCCTAAATCCAACCAGTTCTTACCTGAACAGTGATTTTATGTCACAGTCATTCACAACATCCCTTGAATTTTTGGAGAAATAACAAGTTCACAAATAAAATGTTATTTCATTTCGTAACTGAAGAGTTTTTGTGCAGTTTGACAATATGAGAAATCTATGAGATTTTTTTTGGAAGCAACAATACTTTTGAAGAACAAAATTATTGGTGTACCACTGGGAGTCCCCGTGGGTTCACTAAGAATCTTCTAATATTGGTTTGTGTGGTAACAATCTTCGTAGGACTCCTTGTAAGTAACACCCTGTGGTGTTCTACAACATAGAACTTTCTTAGTTGATGTAATGGAGGTGACATATAGTTAATGAATTAAAGCAAACAAGCAACAAAATTAACTGCCAAAATATATAGGTGTATAATATGCATACATTTCTAAAAAAGTACATAGTATGAGCGTCAATACTTCCATACTTTTAACAAAACTACTGATTCAGTTTCTAATTCATTATCTTTAAACTGTCAGTAACCCACACAGCATGAAAATGAGTGTTATCAAAGATGTCTGTAAATGCACTTCAAATGCTGATAATGCAGTATGCTGAGGGCCTTGTTCATCACAAAATGTAGTTTTTGTGGGCTATGCTCCACAGAAATTCTCTGTCTCAGCAGCTGTGTAAGTCTAGTTTCAATCAGCAACTAAAAAACCCATTTCACTGACCACACAGAAGAAAATTTCCAAAACTGGGGGAGACCTTGATCTACACTCTTCCCAATGACATATCTTTTCTTTAGAGGAAATTGCCAAAGACTTGTAAAAGACTGCCTTGAAAGAAGTATTCTGGAATAAAGGTAGTTTATGTTGGATAACCAATTATTTTTACTGTTTCCTCGTTTGCTCATTTTTCCATTAGGGAATGTGTTGTGAGGTTCAAAGTGCTCCTGAGAGTTCTCAAAGCCACAGAATGAACAAAGGGTGAGGGAGAGGTGGAAGGAAAGAAGCAAGGAAGGAAGGAAGGGAGAGAGGGAGGGAGGAAGGAGAGGAGGGAGGAAGGAGAGGAAGGGAGGGAGGGAGGGAGCAAGAATCTGACGCTTTTTCCTAATCTCCCATGAAAGAACAAAGGGTGTTTTTTTTTTTTTTTCCTCCCTCTAGCTGCTCAACTTTTCAACAACCTTTCCTATCCAGTTTTCAAACATAGTCAATACTTCTTGCTTCATTGTTTCCTCCAGCAATCATACACACTTACCCAAACAAAAGTAAGGGCAGGAATTCAGAGAAATTCGACACCTCTCACTGCATTAAGTTGCTGCAAGAAACCCTATTTCCAAATCCAAGATTTACTTTCCTTCCCTGTCAGGCAGCTTTGACTATCGAGTTAGAGAAATTGATTCATGAGGAAAGGTTAAGGAGCTAAATACAAATAGTTTGGCTGCACAATGACTAAGACAGATGGGAACATCATAATAGCCTGCAGAATACTACTGGACTGAGAAGGAAGGGTCTCTGGGGAAAGGCATAAAACAGAACGTGGCTCATTTTTTGAGTCTTCCAATTGTCACTAGAACCATCATGGTAAAAAGGGAAGCAGGTGGCCACTTAATATACTTTTCGAATTTAAATAAATCTCAGCAGAAGCACTTTGTCAGTTAGGGGTTATCATAAGAGTTCAATATTAGCCTTGCTCCTTCAGATCAAAGCTCTGCCCATCTGTGGCTCCCGCCTTCTGCATCGCTGTGTGGCAGATCCTCTGGAGCTGAGCAAATGCACAGTGTTCCTTCCCTTGGTCTTCTCCCAGTTTCCAGCAGTTTGTGTCTTAGGGTTTTCTTTGGGTTTTATTAAGAATGTGGGTTTAATACCTACAAATTTAATTAACTTCCAATATTTATCTACTTTTGAACCTAATAATGATTTTGATGTTGGGAATGATTTTCCCAGCTTAGTTATGTGTGCAGTGCAACTGTTGTCTAGTTAGTAGATTGTATTTTCTTGGCTGTTGTGTTGAAAGATGTAGTAGTTGTCATTCTAGTTATTCAGACCCTGAGTTCAAGCTTTCCTTCATTTTCTTCCTTTCCAAGACAGTCTTGGTATATGCAGTCTCTAATCTTAAAGTCTTGCTCTAAATAGACATTCTGCCTTTCTTTGTTGTGATCTTTTGTTTGTGGATTTTTTGCCTATTACTGAGCAAGGTTGACAGGTTCACAGTGCCATAAGGTGGGTCAAATTCTCACTCCAATGCAGTGGTAGTAAATCATATTGTTTTTGTGTGATTGTTTTGTCCCAGATGTCTTTGACCACTAGATGTTGAAAATATTTTATCCTCTCTCCCAGTCTAATCTTTGCACATACGCATCAGGGAGGCCTAATTCTTTTACTTCTCTCCCACCAAGTACAAGGAAAAAGATTTTTCTTTCCTCCTCCAAAGTTGAGGTTACATGGAAATGAAGGATTTAAAAAGGGTAATTCTTGCCTTTGTCCAAGAGCTAAAGGCATGGAACAGATGGACAGGGAAGGATTCTTATTTTCTGTATTCCTTCTAGGTGTCAAACAGCTTGCTGCTTTTAGCAGCAGTTGTAATGTGAGAAAGAGGAAGAGGAGAATGAAAGATTTACATAGGTGAAGAGAGGAGAGAGAGTAGATTTAATGAAGAAAGATGACAAAGATGGCAAGTGCAGGTAGTTCATGGCAGCAATGCTTTTTGTAAAACATCCCCAGGTTGGTTTAGGCTGTAGAATGCATACAGCATTGATAGGGTTAGGTTAATTCAGCACAGAAATAAAAGCAAAGTTGAATTAACCCATGTGTGCACTGCCTGAGTTTGCTAAGAGCTTTGCCAGTAAGTGCACAAACCTTTCGTTTGTAATGAATATGACTTTAAGCAACAGAGATGCAAATATTATTTCTAAAATCTCTCTGAGAAAGCTGCTTTGGAACTGAAAAGACTCCAAGCTTTCTTTATGTCAATAATTCCCTAAACCAACAGAACCTGCAGAAGAAGAATGTTCCTTCTAAAAATAAATCTTTTCTTGTTCAAAGATATTGGCAAGATTAGAAGAACACAGGAATCTGAGAAAATGTACATTAATATACATTCATAGCTTGCTCTGTTCAGAAGCTGTCATTTAAAAACTGACGTTCAAGCAATTAACATATTAACATCTCAAACTATAATTTAACTGAAGCTTTGTGACTAAGACACAATAAAGATAAGAAAATGTCAAGCAATCAATGTTCTTTAGGAAACTCCAAAGGGGGAAGCAACTTGAACATGTCACAGTGCTCATTTCACTTTATAATCTCTCAGAGGTTTTCCAGAAAAACTCAAATATCATATATCAATCCTCATATACGTACAAGAACATCTCCTATTGATACCTCTGTGAGTGACAAAGCCCTAAAAGTGGGAAAAATTTCCCCCCATTTAAAACCAAAACATTGCATAGCATAACAGTAAGTAAAATTTTTCAAGATAATCACATTTCATGTGGAACTCTAAATATAAATTAAGATTATGAACAATGTTCTGACACGCAGACAAAAGAATGTGCTTATACTGATAGCATTACAGTGGACACTGAGTGCAACATTTTAAAAATTACTGACAAATTGTTTTGAGTCATTCTGTAAAAATTACTTTTCCTGATAGAAACGCACCTTAGCATTCATGAAGAATATTATAATTTGCAGTTTTTTTTCTATATAGTTTGCATTTCATTTTGTAATGAAATAAAGACAGTGAAAAAGATATTTTTAATCTATAAAAATATCAACTTATTGAGTGCTTTGTTGCTGCTGCTTCTAATAAGATGCTTTCTCTAAGTCTCTGCTTTCCTGTAATCAAATTTCAAATAGGCGCTATATTTTTTTCACAGGATGTCACTGGAGTAAGATAAAGAGATCCACTGTAATTTAATATACTCTTAAATTCTGCATTTTCCTCCACTATCTGGCCTGATGGGGAAAAAGACAGACGTATGCAGTATCAATTCCATCATTTCCAGATGCACCCCTTGCTTTGGAAGGAAATTTACTCTTCAGAAGTGGACTTCTTTAGCATTATGATTTTGACTGAGAATACTGGATTAAGCTGATGAACACGAAGATTTTTCTACATGAAAGAAATAATTCATGAGCTACTTTGCTGTTTTGCTCTAGCAGAGCAATTCCAGGCTCTCCTGGCTTATACACAGCACTGTGAAAAAAAAATGCCATATACAAATTCTCTGCTTTTGTAGCACAGTGTTTTAGACATTCCTCATCTCCAGGATTTATATACTGTGTGGTAAAGAAAACATCAAAAAATTCAATCATAACTTTCATTTTAAAACTTATGTTTTTATACAATGCTTCAGAAGGAGATATAGTGAAGCAGCCTTCTAATCATTGCCTTTTATGTTACTGAAACCACAATAAATGATGAAATAAAAGAGTATATTTGTACATGTTTGACTTGGCTGTTTCTTGCTAATTCATACCAATTTTCAGTATAATGATAGAATACCAGCCAATAAATAAGTTAGAAGTAATCATTTCTGCACTAAATATCCATAATATCTTTTTCTACTTCATTTTTTGCCATATACAGCTACTTATTTTCCCGCAGGTCATGCTTACACTACTATACAGCTTGCCTCTTAAAAGTGTGGCCTATTTATTATCTCTTATTTGGATTTTTATTATCAAAACCTGCTTCTATTTACTGTGCCAACCCAGCCTCAATACCCTGTTTTAGCAGGTATCCTTTTCTTGCCTTTTTATTGAAATAATTTTGGGGTATTTTGCATGTAGACTATTTAAAACTATTTTTTTTCCAAAGCTGTCTACAAAGCACATTCACTGTTTGCCTTCAGGATCTCCTTTGCAAATGCTATCTCCCAAAACCTACAAAAACTGTTAAGCTACCGCCAGTCTGAGGGTGCTGCTTTTTCCACTGACCTCTGCATTAAGAAGATGAATCTTTCTGAGGAGCTCAGAAATTGAGCTTGTCTGACAGTGACAAACAAAAATCATGTCAGAGCAAAGTCAGTCTCCTTTAAGATTGAAAAGCAAAATTGAAATAGGAGCAAATATTTGTGAATATATTGGACTAGCTTGAAAGAGCCAAGGGGAACTACATAGGAGCACTTCTTTTAAAGAACACTGTTGGATGTGCTACATTTTTAGTGAAATCTGGGAAATTTAACACAGAACATGCTGCTGGCATGCTGACCTTGAGGCCAGCTGATCTGAATCACCCCTGTGCTTGCAGGGTCTTATTTAATAACTTGTAGGACTAACAAGGACAAGCAGTGACAAAAAACATGTGTCTTTAAAGTAAAATAACAGAGTTTTGTTCTTTCTACTCATGCTTAAAGTGCTTAAATACCAAGCAGCATTTCCATAGTCCAGCTGTACCCCAGGCAAGATGGAGCAGATCCACTTTAGCTTAATGCGTGCTGCACTGGCTGAAGCCTTGGGGAAGGTTCATTAGTTTTGCTGTTGTAAAAGCAACTCAGTCAACTCCCTTTTCTGAGACACAGATAAGCAGATTTTCTAAAGTAAAGGGAACTTACTTTTCTGTGCTTACCTGCACCAAATGTTTTCTTGGAGCACTCAAAGAAGCACTTGCTAGGAACTAAATCGTAATAGCTCACAATGCCTAAAAGAGTCTGTAAGGATTTGGGTTTTAAAATCTTTGGCCACTACTGAGGCAAGGAATACACTATTCATAACCAGAAATGAAAAATTCTGGCAGCTACTTTGATAATTTTAGAAGACAGAAGACATTAAGTGAACTGGGGTGGATGCAGAATGGTAAAGTTGAGAGCCTGATGCTGCTGCTCTTGGTGGAGCTCATCCAAAGAATAAGATACTGACTTAGTCTTTAGTGACTATTTAGTGACTTTCAGTGCCAGTAGTCTTTTTCCACTGACTTTGATGGAAATCCAAGTCAATCTCTGGGAAGAACTCCACCCCAAAAAAGACATTTCCATTTGGCTTTCATGTCTATAGTTACACACACAATGGCTATCACACAAAGAAATGTGGAAAACTGAGAAAAGATGAAACCTTGTGGAGGGGTGATTCATTTCACCTAATGCAAGCTAATCTAAAAGGTCAGTACCTGACCTAAGCCAGTTGTCTGGTCTCCTTATCATCAGGAAAAGCACAGAGATAGAATGCTGTCCAATGGGTGACCAACCTTATGTACCTTAGACATCCATCTTAGGATAGAGAGAGTGAATTGACAATGGAGATGGCTCTCCTTGCAGCAATTAGACTGCTATTTTAGGCAAGATATTTAATTTCTAAATGGCTAAAGATAAGCAAACGGAGTCCTGCATAATCTTCCTCTAATCACCACACTATATTTTGTTTCCTAATTACCCATGCATAATGACTTATTGTACCATTTGTTTTGTATATATTATTATTTATACAATATTTAAAAATTGTATTTACATCTTGTCAATTTTTTAAATTAAAATGACAAAATAAAATAATGGTATTTATTATTACTTATATTTATCTTCTTAGCCACTTTATTCATTGTGTTTCAAGCAGATTAAAGCTTAATAGGAAGCATGAAATATTGCAGTATGGAAATTATGCTTGCAGATGTCAAAAGATAGAAAAGGTGTATTTATAAAGGTAAAGAAAACATCACTCCTCCTAAGGAGCACATTTTTATTTCTTGTCTTCTCCAATCATTGCAAAACCTCTAGAAGTCTTCAGGCATTTAGTGAGCAATATAAAAAGTAAAAAGCATTAAATCAGTAATATTCATTTATCTTTCTTTTTAAATAGGTGTGATACTCCCTTAGGCTGACTGCTTCAGCAGAGGCAGAATGTATGTAGAAGGGTGGCTTGCTGCCCATAGCTTAATTTGGGAGCCAATTCTGTGAAATGAAATTGACTTTTCCTTGTCATCTGCTGACATATCCAATCAGGTAGAGGCAAGAAATACATACCTGGATTAGGTAGTGAAAAAGATTAAACAAATTCAGCAAAGCTAGTTGACGTGTTCATGTTTGGGAAGGGTCACCAGCAATAAATAAGGCAAATTAACAAAGAAACTATCAAATATAAAAGGCCGATGGAGATTGTGCAAGGCCTGCTTAAACTTCTGCTTTTAATGCTTTCTGAAGAAACAATCTGTACGAATGCTGTCTCCCATGGAGAGAATGCCTGTGAACATGCTATTGTTGCAGGCCAGTGAGTGAGTACCAGCTGTTTGGCTGGGGTTTCTAGCACTCTGGAGATCATAGGGAAGGTCCTGGTCCTGACAGCTCAGAAGCCCAGGATTGGTCTGTATTAGGGTGAGAAGTTCTGCTCTTTCTGTTTACCACACAGCAGTGTGGTAAGCAGCCTGATTTAGTTCTCTGTCCTGTCCTGTCCTGTCCTGTCCTATCCTATCCCATCCTATCCTATCATCAATTCTATTCATGTAATATAACATCATGTAATTTATGAGGCATTTTATAACAAGAGCGTAATCCAGCAACTAATACTTTGCAGGGGAAATCTGAAGACTTCAGTAGTGCAGTAGACATGCTGCACATTTGGAGAAAGAAATGGTGAAACAGAAACTACATTTGAACTGACAGCACTCGTGTTCCATAGAGTTGTGGAGTTTTGAACTTCCTTACCACAGCTCTCCAGTCCTGTACTCAGCTCTCTTTGACACGAGTTTTTATAAACACCCAACTGATTCCAGAATCCAAGTCCTTCTGACACCAAAGTGTTTGAAGGACCTGACTGTATCTTTTTCCTGGTAATAGGAAGGTTTAGGAAAGAGGGAGCAGCAGCTGCGCTGGTATGTGCAAGTATTTGATTTTCCCTTTGAAATAGTAGCTATGACTCTCAGAGGGGGACAGTGATTACATTCTTGGAATGTGTAAGTTATAAAACTACCCTTGTGATCAGTTAAAAAATGTGTAAAAAAGCACTTGCCTTCAGGAGAGTTAAAGTTTCATTTCCTCTGGAGACAAATATCAACTCAGAGGAGTAGGAGAAGATAGAAAAGAACGAACCAGTTAACGTAAGAGTGTGCGGGTCATTCTTATATAATTCCAGACATTTTTGCAAAAGCTGGAATATTAAATCTCGCTAGGTGGAGAGATAGATGCAGACTAAGGGCGACCTAGAGGGAAATTGAACTAATGAAAGTTTTCTCTCTCAGTAGTATGTAAAGAATGTCTCCAATATTGTGCTCACTAAAATAGTGTCTCCAGGCAATATGAGAATAATCACAGCTAGAAATTACACTTCTCTACTAGAATCACATGAACAAGAACAAAAACTGTGTCTGAAAGAACATGATCTGTAGATTTCTGCAAGCTGTCTTACTTTTAATGATATTTGAGGATCTTCTGAGATTTTCTAACATAATGAGATTTCTGGCTGGATTAGACTATGTCTTCATTTCCTTGAGTCCTTCAGCAATGTTGATTAATGTCTGATTTTCTTCTTTGTTCATATTTGGTTTGTGAAGTTTCTGTACTGGAGTTCATAAAACAATATATTTGACTATGTCTATTCTGACAGAGCTATGAGACATAATTTCATTGAAAGATTAATCTACATTTACCAAAGTTCAAAGAACTCCTGAGAATTATCCTAGTAATTTTCAAGAAAGGACTGGAAGAATCAGTGTGTTTATTTAGATTCCAGGATTTTACAGGAAAGAGAGCTTGTGAGAAATAGGATCATAAGGCCAAAGATAATAGAATCACAGAATGATCGATATTGGAAGGGACTTTTGGAAATCAACTAATTCAGAACTCTGGCTTAGAGCAGGGCCAGCTGGATTACACTGCTTAAGGTCATGTCCAACTATCTGGGTTTACAATAATTCCAAGGATGGAAAACTATACAATCTCTTTGGGCAACCAGTTCCTGTGTTTGATAACCCTCAGTGAGAAAAAGCTTTTTCTTATGTTTAAATGGAATTTCCTCTATTTGTGTCCATTTCTTCTTTTTACAGTCTGACAGAGGGTGTTCTCTACCCCATCAAGGATGCCGAAGGATGTTGTGGATGCTCTGTCTCTGGATGCATTCAAGGCCAGGCTGGATGCAGCTCTGGGCAGCCTGGTCTAGTGGTTGGCACCTGAATAGGACACTCTGTTCTCCTGAATTCGAGTTGTGGTCCCGCTTTTTCCCTTGTTTCCTCCTCTCAGCATCCTGAACTTTGACATTTCATGGCCACCATCTCATGAAAACTGCAGTCAAGGTGGTGGCTTGTAGACCTTCACATAACTGACTGTCTCTTCCTCTTTGTAGATATGGGGCCCAGTAGAGTGGTCTCTCTTAATCATCACAATTGCCTGTGCTAGGAATGCTTCAGAAACCTCCTAGATTGCACTTCTGTGTTGTCCTTCCACCAGACATAGGAGTGGTTAAAATCCCCTACAAGGACCAGGGCCTGCAAACACGAGGCTTCTTCCAGTTGTTTGAAGAAGGCCACACTTATTCCCAGTTGCAGGTCTGTAGCTGACATACCACAGCATCTCAAACATTTTGGTCTGCATACCCACTGTGACTTACAAATTGACATCTGGCTCATTATCTCTCCCCAGGCAGAGCTCGATGCATTCCTGCTGCTCTGTCATGTAAAGGACAACTCCACCTCCTTGACTATTCAGCCTGTCCTTGCTAAAGAGCGCATCCCCCATTCTCCCCTATGATCCTCAGGGTGTACACACACGCACGGCTAGATACAGCATAGCCCTTGGTTATTCATTTACCATTTAGCCTGAGGAACAAGATAACTCTGGTTCCAATACCATTCAGTTGTTTGAGAGAAGTGCTTAGCTTGCACATCAATAACTCCTACTGCATATTAGTCCATTTTAATCTCTCTCTCTTCAGCCTGGTTGTCATATGTTACATCTATCTTAGAGTTCACCTATTAGACTAGACTGCTGTAAAACCTGAAAACTACTGAAATTTGGCCACTTGTGAGCAGTAAAAATAAATCTAGCATCTTCCCTACACATTTTAAAAATGGATAAGTAAGATATACATCACTATGTTACTGTATCCTTTAGATAAAGGAAGTGACCAAAAAAGCTGTAGGAAATATGCTCAGTTTAATAAAAAAAGCTAGGGTCCTAGTTAGATATAGTTATTTAAATAATAAGGTGATGAGGAATCCAGATTCTTGGATATTTGAGTGGAATTAATTAATTTTAACTAACTGATTTTAATACCATGCAATCAGTTTTCTTTACCTGACCATTATGAAAACATTTGTGTATTAGTTGTTACAACTCATATAAATCTTTATTCATGTTAATGAAAAGGCTTTTTAAAAATTATTCTATCCCTTGAAATATTACCTATGGCTATTCCACCGTGCTATAACTATTGCCTGCAAAAAGAAAAAACATCTCAAGAGAAACCTCTTGAAGAACTTTTAACATCATCTTCATGAACTCTGTTCTATACAGTTGTCCCTTCCACTTTATCTTTCCTGTCTATATTATCATTAATTTCCATACTGCATAGCTGAAATGAACTGCCCCATTTCTTTTTACAAATTGTAAGATATCATGGTAGCAGACCTCTGATGTCTGCTGGATACCAGTTCTGGCAGATGCTGAAAAACTTACCCAAATGGAAATATCTCTTTCCTTGACCCAAATGGAAATTTTTCTTTCCTAGAAATGACAAGCATTTTAATGCAAATTTACTTGCAGGGAGATATGCTGTAACCTTTCTTGGCCTTTCTAGAGGAAAAGTCAGCTAATGGCCTGGGTATGCCTCCCTAGCAAGTCATGAACATTTAAAATGGGAATGCAGACAGAGACATTGCTTACTATCTAATTTCTAGTAACTAGAAGGTCAATAATTTCCTTTCTTCCTGTCCTAAAGTGGTGTTTTAGGGATTTCAATATCCTGATTTTGGTAAACTGACTGATATTGACAGGAAATAAGTGAGAGGGGACGCAAAGCCTCTGCTATCAGAAGGATTTGATTCAAGTTGAAATGCTATGTGCACTGATAAAAAATAACTATACCACCTTGCACATGGCTTACTCCTTCTGTGTTCTTGCACTGCAATGCTGTGTGGTGGTATGGTATTTTCAAGTCACTTTGATCATATAAAATGTTAAATGTTATGATGCATATCCTAGGTTGTTACAATTGCAAATCCATAAACACGTCTCAGATTAATCAAAATCTGGGAATGCGTGTTCTCAGTTGTCTAGAAAAGAAATGAAGTAAATTCAATTTAAATATCCATCGAATATTTTGTGATAAACATTTTGGAAGAAAGTGGGGTAATAAATAAATCCATAAAAGGATGAATGTGGATTCATCCTTTTATGGTTTCATGACAGTTTGTTGACTCCCATTTACCTTGAGTATAAAATAAAGAATAGTGATTACAAACTGTGTCAGCCCCTGCTCTGGCACAGGGTACTGACTTTACAATAGTGTTTGCAGAGAAAATCCCAAGGATCCTGTACCAGTGGAGGATGTTTTTATTTATTCTCTTACTCCCTGCCAGTTGTTCTGGAGCTTGGAATAACTGACACAGTTTACCTACTGGAACTTGCAGAAAAATTACCTGTACTATTAAAAGAAATGAAGGTTTCATGCCTCATATAGGACAAGAGCCACACATATAACCAAAACAAAAGTCCAATTTGTAAATTGTTTCCACTTATTTAAGTAGGAAAGATGAATAAAATTTCCTACTTCATATCCTTTTAACTTTCTAATTCTTAATAAACAGAAGCTGAAATCTCAAACTGATATAGTTGATTACAGTCAATTACTGTCTACAAGAATTGCAAAAGTGACAGAGGCTGAAGGTTGCTGTAAATTAATTATTTTGTGAATGAATTCTGGAAAATCACTAGTTGTGATTTTATTTAGTGATCTTCTCTGAACTGAATTGCTCTGGTTAGTAATCTTTGTACTTCCATCATATCACTGCTAAGAGGGAAATGAGAGCATTTTTTGTCCTCAGACTGCAGATAGGAGGGATAAATGAAGCACTGACGTAGGCTTCAAAAGAGAATCCAAGGATAATTCATTAACTGATGACTAATGGAATATATGCTGACAGCCTACAGAGAGATATCTGCTTTTTGGGTTCTCTTTTTTTTTTTTTTTTCTAAGTGATGATCTGTGTGAAAAGATAGAGGAAATCTGCAGTGATTAATTTCATAGTAATATTTTCATACAGCCCATTGTTCTAATAAGTATGTGGATACGGCTACGTTAAGTGCAGAGAAGAGTGAAGGACAATTTTTTCATGAGTGAGAGTGTACAAATTAATGATGGATAGTTATAGATGAGCACCACAAAAACCAAGCAAAAAGGACCACAAATAAACAACCCCAAGCTCAACTTAAAAGTTTATTCTAGAAACTGATATGATTGGATCTTTTGCGGCTTTTTTTTGTCTTATCCTAGATTGTCTCTAGGTTTTCAGGAACCCACCTCTTCCCTGTTTGCCAGAAAGCATTTCTTACATTCTTAGAACATTTCATTTCCTGTTCTAAAAATTTCTTCATACCTTTTCTAGGGTCCTTGTTAATTATACACTTCTGGCTCTTTTAGATGATTACTACCTCCTACCATCATATGTTTGTAATTTTTTTATTTTAAAATTAGGAGTAAAATCAAATTACTATGGGGTAGAGAATCTTTCTCAGATTTGGACAACTGAAAGAAGTCTGAACTGGGTGCATCCTTGCGGGGATTATTATTTTCCAAGGAAAGGTTAATTTCCCTGCACAGAGGAAGAAGTCAACTTCTCTTTTGTGCTTTTGAAATTCTCCTCCCTCCATTTTCATCTGCTTCTGTAATCTGGCTGTGTTGAAGGACACCTACAAGAGCCAAGCGTCACCTTGCGACTGACTAGCAGAAAAAAATCTCCAAATGGAAAAGCGCAGTTTTGCAATTAAACTTACATCTCTCTTTTTGTGATGTCTCTTTCATTTCTCCTTCTACAGTTCTGCTTGTATTATTTTGACAAGGACTTCTGTAAACTCCCAAGATGCCAACCTGAAACTGACAGGAATGGTGGCAAGAATACTCGACGCGCAAATTCTTCTGACGGACTAAAAGGAGTCTGTCGTCTTCTGGAATCACCTTTCTTTTTCTCCCTCTGCATTTCTCCTGCTCTGCCCTCCATACACACCTCGGTGACAGCCTGAGGGTGTCAGGCATAATTCTGCAAAGACACAGAGAAGGAGAAGAAAATGCCAAGTGTCAAGTCTATCCCATGACCTCCCGCTACAGCATAAGCTGAAAATAGCAGCCTTGGGAAAGCAGCCTGTTAGCTTCTTTAGTCTTGATAGGTTGAATTGGCTTTCAAGTGTTTTCACAGCTACTCTGGAGAGTTAGCAGCATTTAGGATCTGATGCAGTGTCTGCTGAAATTTGTAAGACTCTTTTTACTGACTTCAGTGGACTGAATGCTGACTCTGGTTTTCACCATGAGTCTTCTGTACCAAAACAACCTGCTGATGCATGTTTGTAAAGCATTGCTATAAAAAATTCCTACAATTAGCCTGTGAAATTGAGGAGACAAGGAGACAAATCTTTTGTATTGGAAATATAAATACAGTAAAGTTGTCTGGAAGCATGTGAGATTAGATAAGTGTTGCTATAGATTTTTTTTTTTTTTTTTTTTTTTTACAATTACTGCTGCAGTAACATTTCTACTGAGAGAAATATGAATAAACACACTGAAAAGAGTGTATTTTTCCAAACACATAACACTGACTTTGATAAAAACTGATTGAAATTGCAAAATTTAGGTAACCCATCCCCTTGTATACCATTCTAGTTGATTCTTGTTTTAAAATGGAGATTCTTCACTTTAAAGAGCTGATGTTTTGCAACTACTCACTTCAATGTTTGTGCCCTGGATACTTGCCTTCACTGCCATTTGCCACAAATGCTGATGTGAGATGTGTATGCACACATTGTATAGGCAAAAGATAATGGTAGATGTTAATAAACAAGCTGGTAATAAATATTAACTTTTTAATGTGAGAATTGTGTTAAATTAATTGATGTTACTTATTTCACACCTTTAGGAGCTGGAGTTTGCATGGGAAGGAATTGTTGTATGAAGTATAACATTCTACAGCTTTGCAAAATTAGGTTTGGTTTTCCTAACATCTGTGAGTTTATTTTCAACACTTCAATGGCAAATATAATGCTCTTGAACAAACCTGTCATATAAATAACTTGCAGTACTGAAGACATGAGTTCAAAGTAAAACTGGGGAAGATATAGTCCCTACTTGGTAAGAAGAGCTAATATATCCTGGCAGTCAGAGGAGGTGTCTGGAGTGGCTTAAGTAATCCATGCTTTTTTTTTTTTCCCAGGAAATTTCCTTATATATCCAAGCTTAACAAACGTATCTGTTCCTTTAGAACAAGAATGCTAGTGGATAGATCAAGTCTTCTTCCACTTGTACTTTGTCTACTGAAGAAATAATTTTCAGCAGTCTCCCCATTTATTATCTTAGACCTCCAGTTATTGCATGTCATCTTCCCTTGTATCAATTTGCAATGCAAACATATGCCGAACTGTTCTTTATCTGTATTTATGCTCAAGTAATATATACTGGGCTTTTAAAAATTCAGTTTGAAATAGCCGTGTGGTGGGGCAAGCATTAAAAAAATAATCATCATCTTTGGTTTAATTATCATCTCTTACCACTGCAAATCAAGGATAATCCTTCTAAGGCTATTGGAGTTACATAACAACATAAGGAGGTGCTTGCTCCTGCTGGATGTTCATTCATGACTTTTTCTAAGCAAGGCTATGGTAATATAATCAGAAGCAGTGACAAACCCTTAATAGATACCTATTGTTCACAGTCAAATGGCCTTTTAGGTCAACTGTCAAATTACTATGACTAAATAAGCAGTAGTATCTCTTCCACTCAGTGCCTAGTGTTGAGTGATATATTCCTGACAAGCAAAAGAAAATCCAGTTACCTACTTTTCTTAATTGATGCTTCAGAAAATGTTTACATTTTAATATGGCATCTGGCCATACAATGCAGATATTTTCAGGGTCTCTTTAGAAGAATATTTTTGTGACTTTCATAAAAATGAAAGACAGAACCAATTTGCTGCTGCAGGTATGAAGGAAACAACATTAAATCTTTGTCTGGATAGAATCTAAAGGAGAATATTACAAAAAAGTCATAGAAAATGTTCTATTGCATGTTTCATTTCCATCCTCTTGGACCAGCCAGCTTGTGTTAAGAGGGTTGCTATGAAACAAATGCCACCAAATAGGAGCTACCCGTCATAAGCGCTTCTTTGATTTCTTTGAAACAATTACAGCCCTTTCACAACTAATCTGAGGCCAGTTTTATAAAGTTCTTCAGAATCAGGTGAGTGGCCACTGAGTTTCAAGTTACAGGAGACATTCACCTCCTGAAAGTAATAGGACTTGCGTTCACTCATGGCTCGACAGCAGTGTTTCTCAGACTGTTTTGAAGCATCAGTTTATACTTGTGATAAAAACACATCCCAAACTTTGCTTATATGTATTCAATATCATTGAGATGAGCGTGAGATTCCTGGCTTCTTGCTTTTGGGGGGTGTGTGTATATGTGTGGGAGGAGTGTGCACATGCACACTTCACCGTAGAAACAAATTTACCAAGCAGGAACATGTGTAAACCATGCCCGTATCTCACATTTTAGAACTTTTAAATATGATTTTATTTATTTATTTATTACAGTTTTATCTTTATTTTATGGTTATTTTCTCTGTAAAGAGAAGGAGAATCTGTCTGGATTCTTGCTATTTTAAAAGTCAGCATAGCTTTCTGCCCTTTATAAATTATAATAAATGTAACTGGCAGGACTAGATTTTCTGTGGCTGAATAAATAGTACCCTGAAAATAGATTTCATTGCCTTCAAATGCCATGGGATGACTTTGACCTTTCAATGTAAACTTTCAGATTAGTAAGTTTTACCCCAAAAGATTCTTACTAGCATTTGTGGCAGTTAAAAAGCTGAATGCTATTCTGCTGAACTAAAATTTAACTCTATGCCATGGACTATGAATCCATACAGTAAAAGTCGGAGGAATTGCAAAATACACTTTCAGAACTCATTTTCTAACATTACCTTGCAACAGATCTGAGCATATTCTGGACTCATTATGTGTTGCCCTGGTAGTTTAAGACTTCATGACATTTGGACTTGAGATAATTAAAGATTTACTTAACACTTCTTTGGTGCAGGAATATCAAATGAATTTTGTCAAATCAGTAAAAGGTGCTTTCTTTTACAAAATACTTCTCATTTTTAATGCCATTTACCCAGAAGAACAGAGAATCTGTAGAATTACACCTGCTCCTCCATCAAGTGTGTTTTCTATACATTCAGCTGCACTGTGTATGTATTTCCTACAAAATCTTGGAAACTCATCTGCTTCATCTGATGGTGTCAGTTTTGCTTTTCCCTGAATTTTACGAATTCCTTGGCAGTAAGTTTCTTAGTCAGCACTGCGGTATGTCATTGCTTCTTTTTATTTTACTATTAACAGTGAGGCAGTTAACCTTCTCACAGACATTACGCTTTACAGATTCACCTACATTTTTAAGGCCAGAGGCACTGCTATGTTAGTCTACGCCAACGTCCTTTGTTAGAAGTATTCTTCCTTGCAGAAGTTTGAGTTTCCTTACTTCTCAAGGGCAGTAGGAAAACTCCCCCTGCCTTTGTGCATCAAGACTTCGTAATTTGCATTACATTTTTCCCTGAACTGATGTGCAGAAACAAACTCATAGGTTTGGTGTGATCACTTCAGTGAGGTAATTCACTAGAAGCTGAAAGTTAAAGGTCATAAGGGAATGTCTGCATTCAAAAGAATTTCTACACAAGAGACTTGTCAAACAAGGACCGCATTTTATTTTTATCTACAGGACCATGTTGTTACCTCTTGACTCCATTTTTTTCCCCTACATTTACAATTGTATGGCAGGGATACAGATTTGAAATGTCTTCTCTTCAACACAGAACAACTCAGTCCTCTCTTAGCAGTTTGAAAGTGCATTTCTTCTGCTCAGACATCTCCTTTTCACCAAGAACAACCCACAGCAGATGCTGGCATTTATCCTTGAATGGGGTAGATTCAACCAGGACTCCTTTTGCTGCTATGAGCATTTCTGTGTGCCTTAGTTTGTGCCTCACCTCTTCTTTGCTCCCCTATCTTCTGCATTGCCTTTGTGAAGGAAGTTTAGACATGGAACCCATGATTCTTCAGTGATTGTTGTTTAATATCCAGGGGGAATCAAACAGTGCAAAAAATAGCTTTGGGGTCATCTCCCCCTTATTTCATCCTCATAACTCTATCATCTTTTTCCCAGTGCCCCCTGGCAGACCTTTAGTTATTTTCCCCCAGTTTGGCAAATCTTCATGTCTTGTTATGCTACAATGAGCAACTTTCTCTCTTGGTACACTATAACTCTTAACAACTTATATGAAATCCAAAAAAAAAAGTCCTTGCACCTGGTGGATGCAAAGATAAAAGTATTCTATTGTGACTTCAGTGCTTCAATGAACCAGGGATCGTTCAGAAAAGCAAGACTGTCCTCACACCAAGCAAAGATAAACTGGAAAGTTTTAGAAGTAGCACACATTAATTCCTTTTGCTAAACTAATATATTGGTCCTTAAGCTAATATAGTGATCCTTATTGCTAAACCAACCTATATCAACTTCCACTGGAAGTAAATACACAATTCTATATTGTGGCTATTTAATACGGCTTAGCTTGGTTTTGAAAAGACAGGTATCCAGTACCATGTGAGTTTCCATGGGATACCTGTGGTACCTGCATTGAGTTGGCAGGTGGAACACAAAAGCTATGGGCAACCCTTGCCTTCTGGAACATCAGCTGAAGTTCAGGCATCATTGCTGAAGGAATCTCAAGTGACTCTGAATGTCTGTGCTTTTGCAGCTGAATTGAATCTTAAGTGACTGAATGAAGTATAAAATTAGCATTTCTAAGATGATAAAATCAAATCACCTGCAGCAGTAGCAGAATTAACTTCATTTCCAAAAATGAATGTGTCAACATTTGGTAGTGTTGAGCTCATTCCATCCATACTTTCAAAGAAAACTAAGCTTTAATTTGCTATTGCCGTTTCTGTCTGTAATACGTTCAGATAAGCTCTCCATAAGCCATGTGGGTAAGTTTAGAAAACATAACCAACTCTGCTCCTTCTAGTCCAAGGATTTTCAGTGGCTCCATTTATTTTGAAAGACATTACAGCAGAAGGTAATTTTGCTACTTGATATTTTTGAGTGCAATCTGTTTTTGACTTAGTAAATAAGTGAAGCTCCCAAATAGCCTGAATTCTTTAACTGGAAAAAGAAAAAAAATATTGGAGTCAAAATTGAGAAGCAGAGAGCTTAATCATGCCTCACAGTATCCTGGAAAAAAAAAAAAGTAAAAATTACGAAACATATGGATGATATTCCAAGTTTTCAAAGAAGGGAAGAAAAATGGAAAATCCTAATGAAATTAGGCTGCATTGCCAAAAACAGTCCATGTTTGTACACACTACCTTGCCACACAAGTATTTCTACTGTGCTGAAGAACCAGTGCATTTTCCTGAACAAGCTGAAAGTTTTGCCTTAGGAAAACAGGCTGACTTGAGCTTTATTCACTTGCTTTGCTTTCAGTCAGTTTTTGCTATTTCAAAGTGACTGACAGAATTGAAACATGTTTACAATCTCAGACATTTAAATTCATATAAATTCTGACTTTTAAGATCAGAATGGGTATTTCTATGAAGATATGAAGATATGACAGTACTATACTGTAATGATAGATGAAAATAATCAACTTTTATAGATGGCATGTGGTTTTGTTCCTTCTACTTATGGAAGGTGACATCAAAGTTCGTAAAGAGTTCACCTGTAGATTATACCAAGGAATCTGCTGATTGGTGGATATAACAAAGTCGACAGTGAGAAATTAGTTATTGTGCCTTGGAATGGGGAGTAAACACTACCAGCTATGGTGTGGTGATACTGGAGGACTAATATCGGTGGCTGTATCTAGCTTACAACTGGCAGAGTCACATACATCATTATTACTGTGGATATCAGGTTGTCCAGAGAGGTGGTGGATTCTCCTTCTATGGAGATATTCAAGACCCATCTGGAGGTCTATCTGTGTGACCTGTTGTACGGTACCTGCTTTAGCAGGGAGGTTGGACTTGATGATTTCTTGAGGTTTCTTCCAACCCCTGCAATTCTGCAATTCAGTGATTCTGTGATTATTTGAGTTAAGCTTACCTAAAGAATTCTGAAAACAGTATAGTACTATGAACTACTTATAAAACTGGTAATGAAATCACATATCATGGGAAAAGTATCCTAAAAAAGATGCTACATTAAAGTAAAAAAATTCCTATATGTTTTAATCAAGAGACATGATATGGTACAAAGAGTCATATGCCATCAGGCATCCATGTCACCTAAACTGTAGAAGAGACTTCCAGTGAAGAAGTGTAAAGTTTTCTGACCATGTGGACAATGTGGAAGTTAAAAAATATTGCAAAGAAATATCAGGAAATGGGAGCCAGGAAACAGAATATGATAGTTTTGAATAGGAAATACCCAAGCAAGGAAAACTTGCTGGGTAGAAAATGAGCTCCAAATGTGATATATAGTTAGACAAACAGAAAAATAAGTCAGGGAGACAGAAACCTCTGCAAAGGCTGTATTTTCAGCAACAGAAGACTATTCCTTATGAAAACAAAGCACTGTTGTCTGTCCAGTCAGACGAAAGTTGCAGCTAACTCCAGAAGCAAATCCATTAAGAGATTTTGAAGCTGGCCAATCTTAGTTTCCCTGAATTCAACATTAAAAAGATGAAAGTGTGTGCCCAATAGGCAAAGGAGATCTTCAAGTAACTTTATGGCCATTATTCTATCTGATAGCACCTCTCCCACCAGGATCTAAAGAATCCAATCCTAGATGTGACAGTGCTCAGCTTCCTGAACTGTGAGCTAAATGAGGCTTACTGAAGTTAGAAGCACCTTAATTTGCACAGCCAGAACAGACATTATCTGGTTTCCAATGCAGTGAATTTAGTAGCTACTCTGGCATTAGTAATCAGTACCATAAACTAGCCTCAATTTTTCAATCTACATGACATCCATATGCGGCTTTCACTCATCTGGTGCATATGTTGTTATATATTCAAAGACATCTTCTACTTAGGCACGCAACTTTGGATACAGACTTCAAGAAAGTCAAGGCAAAGACCACCATCATCTGGAGCATTTCAGAGTTGCATGTCTTTCTTGTACTTGCATAAAAGTGAATAATTTTGTTCTGTAACTGCAATTATACATTTTTAATAAAATGAGCATTAATTCCAAACTTTCCAATCTTCAACATTCTGTATTAATTTTGTACCTAAATTTTAGAATGTTTAATGTCCTAACTCATTATTTGACTAAGCTTACTGAAACTATTGGCTCAGTTATGAATTCATATGCTTTTATTTCTCACATATCTCTGATATGCAAATTTTTATAGAAATGAATGACTGCTTTGCTTCCAGTTAATGCAGTATTAATATAACAATGAACTTCATTATATTGCCAGATACCTTTTAACTTACAGTACATTAATATTTGAACTTGCTTGATAATAAGTCCTTAGAATTGCCTATTAAAAAAAAAAAAAAAAAAGAAGAAGGAGTTCAGATATTAAGATATTTTGTGATGGTGCTAATGCTAGATGAAACATTCATTTTTGTTTATCACTTGCTTGTGACATGCTGACTTTTCTAAATCACAGTTCATCTTTTTTTTTATCTAGAAATTGACCTCAGACTGTTTATTCCAACAGTAAAAATGGCATGGCAAGTAGATAGAAGAGGAAAGCCCAGCAAAACGGAGTCACCAGGATGCTAATATCCTGCCCTGCTCACCCTGTTTCAAATGCTATAAATTCAAATTACAGAGATTCTGCAGACAGAAAGAGGAGAGACATTTTACCTGAGCTTTATTGCAATCTCCAAATAAAGAAAACATAGCTACAAAATAAAGTACTCTGTCAGTCTACAGTAGATAAGATAAAAAGCAATGGGCTAAATTGCAGCAGGTGAAAGATAGATTAGACCTTGGGAAAAATGTGTGGTGTGGATACTGAAGCTCTGGGACAGGCTGCTAGAGAAGCTGGAGCTTCTGGAGATTTTTAAACACCATTCAGAAAACCATTTATCAGGATAGGGGATAGATAAACTAGACAATCTCTTAAAAAGTCTTCCAGATCTATTTTTTATGATTTTTTTTTTTTTTTTAAACTAGGCTTGTCATACTGAAGTATTTATCTGATTAAGATCTGATGCTATCACTTGTCTACTGCAGGGCTATTTATCCTTATGTTGTTAGATGTATGATGATGAATAAAAGACATAGATGACTAGTTTGCTTTCTAAAGCCAATTTTTCAGCTGGTCAGCATTTGAATTTACAGATGGATTGTCAGCAGAGCTTAGTTCTGGATGTTCCCTTGTTCCAGTTATGATGGAACCTCATAGGTCAAGCATCTTGACCCTTTCTATGTATCTGCTTAATTAAAGCAGGAGTTCAGGAACTTAACACCAACTCAGATACTGTCCCTTAGTCCTCTATGCTATGCCATTGTAAAGGCACGCTATGAAGCCATAAAGATGCTTATTCTTACCTTCTATACTTGTTCTTGTGTTCTTAAAATGTTTAAATGAACTTTCTAAATCACTTTGGAAAATGGGACCTAGACGCTGAATTTATCTGCTTTTGATTAAGCCATCATTGAAGTCTGAAATTATATTTAGCCCTTTTCAAAATCTTCAAGAACGTGCTTAACTATATACACCTACATAAAAACTTTGCTGAAGAGAAATGGATGCTGGCATTTATTCCTGTTTTTATGTACTTTCAAATATGTTATTAACCTCTTCAGATATATCATAGCTAAATGAGACAAATGCTCTTGGATACTTGACCCTATACCCACATTTTCATGAAGTAACACTTAGAGCAGGATGCTGAGGATAATATAAATGAAGCCTAAGATGGCAGCAAGAGCTGTCCAAAGTCTTAGCCCAACTTCACAGAAAGTAAGGTATCAACACTGGTCTTAATTGAGTTTTCTTTTTTTAATACCCATTGAGTTTTTATGAGGGCTGCTCCAAAAGTAATGCTTCCTATTTTATTATGTTGGCCCATGATGTCAGACGTAGATGTTGATGACACAGCAGTAGAGGCTGCACTTTCCCACCAATTTTCTATTACATGTTGTTGTGTGACAGATGGCAGCAGAGGGGCATTCTGACGCAATGATATCTGACATGGAAGTGCATATGAAGCAAAGGGGTTGAAATGAATTCTTCCATGAAGAAAAAATTGTACCCATTAACATTCCATTCACATTTGTTGAATGTTTATGGAGACCAAACAGTGGATGTGAGCACGGTGAGGCAGTGGGTGGTGCGTTTCAGGAGTGGTGACAGTGATGTGAAAGATAAGCCACATTCCAGATGGCCATGCGCAGCTGACACACCATGAAATGAAGAACGTTTTTATCAGCTCATTCATGCAAATTGGCAGATTACAATCGGGGAAGTGTATGGTGCTGACTATTGGCTTCAGTGCATTGGAAACAATGGTGGCAATGTTGAAAAGTTTACTCCAGGTGGGTGTCATAAATACACATGAACAGAAAGAACACTGTATGCAAGTTTGTCAGGACCTACTAAACCAGTGTGAGGATGAAAGTGATTTCCTGGATCACAGGATTACTGAGTATGAGACATGGTATCACCACTACGAGTCAGAGTCAAAAAGGCTGCTCATGAAGTGGTGACTTGTAAATTCCTAATTGAAGAAAAACCTCAAGACACTCAAAACATCTCTCAGAAGCTTAAGTGACAAGCACTCTCTTCTGGGATAGCAAAGGAGTGATCCTTCTAGATTTCCTGGAACCATCAACTCTGACTGCTACATTGTGACACTGACTAAGCTAAGTCTCAAATGTCCAGAGTCAGGCCAGCGAAGACACCCTTTCTTTTGCGACATGGTAACGCCAGGCCCCACATCACTTTGATGACCATAGAGCACACTGTCCATCTTGGCTGAGCTGTCCTACCACACTCACTGTATAGATTTGGTGCCATCTGTTCAGACTGATGAAAGATGGACTGTGTGGGCAGCATTTTCCTAGCAATGATGCCATCATAACAGCTGTGAAATAGCCACCTCTGCCGGTGCAGATTTTTACGAGCATGGCATTCGGGCTCTTCTTCATCACTGGTGAAAATGCTAATGGTGGTAATTATGTTCAAATAGTTCACTGTAGAGATACTTTCTCTATCAAAACAGTGTTATTGTAGTCTTTGCAATTTTTATGGAAGTAAATAAGAGGCATTACTTTCAGGGTGACCTAAATTTTTAGCTTCATACCTGTATTCCATATTTGTTCCTCAATGTTCCAGGCTATTACTGATTTTACACAATTTTGTTCTGAATGTCAATCAGCAACCTGGTACAACCTACACAAACATCTTTGTACTTTATTTGTGTTTTATTTTTTATTTCAAATCAGGTGCTTAATTGTAGTGCTTGTAGGATTGCAAGACTCAGATTTTAGTTCAGCAAAATGTAACTATACAAACATCAAGGAAAAATAATAGTTTGTAAGAAAATGTGAAAAGATGCTTAGATTTACATAAAGGTTTTATTCAGATACCCTGCTGTTTCACAGAGGGAAAAGTGCATGTGCACAATAAATAAATTACACTGTGCCATCAATATGTTGCATTTAACTGTGTTAGAGGCTTCATTTTTTTCCCTCATGACTTAGGTGGCACGACATGTTGGAAAACACATATTTCTTCATTATATTTTTTAAATGGTTTGGTAGATCTGCTTCTAGATGATAAAGACAATTTTATTGATCCTACCAAGTTGTTTACACTTAAAACAAATCTTTCATGCTTTTATACACAAAGTTTCAAAATATTTTTAAATGTTAGCATCTTAATAAGCCCCAACTGTGGCTTGGGTAGCATATGACCAAAATCTTGTTTCACTGACTTGCTCTACCTTCAGGCTGCCTTGCTGCATGCACTTTTCTTAATGAAATCCTTCTGAATCCACTCAGATCAGGACAGAGCTATGTAAACCATTTCATTCATGATGAGGACATTTTGACCTATGATTCAACTACAAAATTCACTAAAAAAAAAAATGTTTTCTTGAAATTCTGTTAATGGCTGTTGAATTTCATTTTAATGTGATGGAGTTCACAAAAACACTACAAATTAAGGAATGTGTTACTGGAAGTCATATATGGACTTGATTTTTCAGGATGAATGCCCACAGTCTGCTTGGCACAAAGTGAATTTGAGACACTTGTCACATGACCTACTCTTTTATAGCTCTGTTACAGAGGAAATGGCAGAGCAGTAGCATCAGAAAGGGGAAATGATGACAGAGAAAGCATGGTCAGCAGTTCCCTATGGCAAATGGAAAGAGCTACTCTCAAAGGGTCGCTCAGAAGAACATGTGAATAATATACAGGTAGTCAGTGAGAGTGAAAGAAAAGGGAGACTTAACAATGATACAAACTGGCACAAAACAAAAGAAAAGGCAAAAAAAAAAAAAGGCACAACATATTTCTGGAGCAATGACCACTCTAAGAAAGAATTACCAACTGCACATATATGTAAGGAAGATACTTTAAAGCATTTTATGAAACAGAGAATATCAAGGAATATCCCAAGTTGAAAGGGACCCACAATGATTATCAAGTCCAGTTCCTGGTTCCACATAGGATCACCCAAAAAACAGATCATATGTCCAAGAGCATTGTCCAAATACTTCTGAACTCTGGAAGCTTGGGGCCATGACCACTGCCGTAGGGAGCGGTTCCATGCCCGACCACCCCCTCGTGAAGAACCTTTCCCTAACACTCACCAGACCTCCCCTGACTCAGCTCCATGCTGTTCCCTCTGGTCCTACTGCTGTCACCAGAGAGCAGAGCTCAGTACTGCCCCTCGTGAGAAGCTGCAGGAGCTTGGCATTTCTAGAAAGCAATTCAGTCCTAAGCTGGACCGTGCTCCTTCCTCTCTTGTATGGCATGCCACAGTACAGCTAGATGGAAGAAAAAGGGGCTCTCCCACACTGGTCTACCTTTAGACTATGTCAGTCCTCCCCAGGAAGGGCTGTTTCTGCTGCCCTCCCAGCCACTCATATTGCAAGTATTTTGATATTGGGCTGCTGTGAGGAAATAGGTGAAACCCGTCTTGACAAAAGGGATCTGGTGAAGAATTATTAGACCCCATAGAACCCTGTGAAAACAAAACCTCCCTGAAGTCCCCTGATGAGTAATGATTTTACCATCTGACAGCTCGTCACGGCATAGCCCCACACTCGCTGCCAACAGCCCCTCCTGCTGCTGACCTCATATGTTCCACCTGAAGGTTTGCAGAAAATGCAGGGCACCATTTAATTGTTTTTATGAGTATCTTTATTTGTCTTAGAAGTCAGCCTACACTACCCGCTGGTCTCGTTCCCATCTGCACTCTGTGTACGGATCAGTGATTTCAGTGCCTTTTCAATAATTCAGGCTGTGTGCTTTAGCGATGTCATCTCGGGAAAGAAGCATCAAGGCGCTGCGCTTCCCACCGGCAGGAGGAGGAGGCGCACGGCGGAGGCTTCCCTGAGCCTTTCTCCTCATTTTCAGACACATTTGCATCAGAAAGGTCCAATCCCTCAGACAAAGGTCAGATGCTCTGCAGCGGGAACTTTTCCCTGGAATCTGACCACAGACCCAAACTTTCTGCATCAAAAAAGCATCTTTCCTCACTGATATCTCCGATATACAGGAGCACGGTATTTTTGCTCATCGCAACACAATGCAATTTAAGACACGCGAGGCCAAAACAGAAGGCTGCCGTATTTCAAGCCCCGGCTCTTACCCCTACAACGCTGCACGTTAAGAAATGCCGCCCCGAGAGGGCTAGAGGCAGCACACCGGCCGCTGATGGCACCCCGAGCTCTGCGCCACCCCTCCCGCAGAACCACCACCATCTTGCAGCTCTCAGCGCCGGCGCAAATTCCGCGCAACGCCGCGGGCAGAGGCTGACCCTCCGCGTCTCCCCATCCCGTCCACGGGGGCGGCGTCCGTCGGCGTTGTCGGCGATCTGCTGCCTGGGCGTGTGTCCGTCCGTCTGTCCGTCCGTGTGCGCAAGGCGGGGCCGCGCAGACCGCGCCGGCTGCTGCCATCTGGGAGCCGGGGCGTGGAGCGGAGGAGGGCGCAGGGGGGGGACGCGCATCCTTCAGGCCGAGACTCCGTTCGTTTCTGCAGGTTCCGTGCCTGCTCTTGGGCACCGGTACCAGCGAAGTACCTGCGGATCGCTTTGCCTCCTCCTCCTCGTGGGGTTTTTCTTTTTTTTCCCTTTTTTTTTTTTTGGCTTTTTTTTTTTTTTTTTTTTCCTTCCCTCCCACGAAGAAGCTTCCGAAGCGGGGCGAGAGCTGATTTCCCGTAGATGGTGCCGCGGCGGGGAGGGCAGCTCCCTTGTCAGCCCCGGGCCGGGGGAGCGGCCCCTGGCTCCGCTCGCCCTGCCTAGCGGCCCTCTCCACGGCACCGGCAGCGGAGGCGAGCTGCAGCCGTCAGCCTGCAGCCCCGTCCCCGGCGGCGGGCGGCGGCGCCTCCGCTGAGAGGCTGCGGGGAAGATGCGGCCCGGCGAAGCCCGCCGCGGGGAGGGCGCTATGCGGGAGAGATAACGCGGCTCCGCCAGCAGCCGGGGGCGTCGCGGTGCCGGCGGGGGAAGTCAGCAGCCCCCGGGAATCTCCGGAGCGGACCGGAGAACGGCGGGGCGAGGCCCGGCGGCGGGGAGCGGCGATTTGCCGTGCCCGGCTCCGCGCCTCGGGACCGGCGTGCGGGCGGCTGAGGAGCGCGGGCGGCAGCAGGAGGAGGAGGAGGAGGGCAGCGCCATGACTCACTTACAGGCAGGGCTCTCCCCTGAGACTCTGGAGAAAGCCCGGCTAGAGCTGAACGAGAACCCCGACACCCTGCACCAGGACATCCAGGAGGTGCGGGACATGGTCATCACCCGGCCCGACATCGGCTTTCTCCGCACCGATGATGCCTTCATCCTGCGGTTCCTGCGGGCCAGGAAGTTTCAACACTTCGAGGCGTTTCGCCTCCTGGCCCAGTACTTTGAGTACCGCCAGCAGAACCTGGACATGTTCAAGAGCTTCAAGGCCACCGACCCGGGCATCAAACAGGCTCTGAAGGACGGCTTCCCGGGTGGGCTAGCCAACCTGGACCACTATGGCAGGAAGATCCTCGTCCTTTTTGCTGCCAACTGGGACCAGAGCAGGTAAATGCGGGGCCACCTGCCTGCCTTTACCCCTTCTTCCCTAGGGGGATGTGTGGGAAAAGCTGTGACCGAGCAGAGGGAGTGGGTGGGTGGGCAGTGGGACACATAGGCTGGACAGCAGCCTGGAGGTAAGGGAAGAAAAGAAATGTATTTGATGACTTAGCACCTCTTCATCCCTTTCATCCTTTGGGCTCTGAATTTTTGGGAGATGCTCCGGTGCTCTTCTCAGTCAGGTGCTTTGGGGTTTATGGCCATCTGCTTCCCCTTCACCACAGAGGTTGATACGGCAGATGCTGCGCTCAACCCTGATAAAGGCTGGCTGCACTCATTGTGCTGGTCTCTCTGCTTCAGCACACACAGAGCTGCTCAGGTACAATAGGACAACGTGGGAGATGCTCTTTGCAAATCAAGGGTATCCACCATGGTTATGGAGCTGAAAAGTTTGCCTGTGCAGAAGCTGAGGCTCCGAATCCTTTTCCTCATCTAAAGAAAGCTCTTTCTGAGCCACCTGGAAATGCTAGAATGAAAGTTAGAGTAGCCACTTCTTTTCCCCACTCATGCTACTCTGAGTGTGAATCCACTTGCTGGTATGATCCAGGCACACAAAGCTCTGGTAGCAGGTTGAAGGAGACTGATGCAGTCTCCAGAATAGTCTCATCTGTCCGGGGACAGCTCTAGTCTGAAGATGACTTGGCAGGCTGGCCGGAAAGCTGCCTACCATTAGGGCCCTTTCTTTTAGCTTTTGGCTGGGTATTATAAGACTGTCAGATGCCATGCCTATTTTCTCCTGCAGTCGTAAATCACCAACACAGCTTGACTTCAGTACATGCAAGTGTGTGCATCCATAAAGAGAGGACTCTTAAACCTGCAGCTTTGAGCACTGCATCCCTATGCTTCTCCAGGGTCTCCAGTGCATGCAGATTTAAGATCTGCAGCACTTACTGAGAAAACTGAAACAGCTGCTAGTTCACCCACATTGTCCTATACAGACAACACAAGCTGGGCACTGGCAGTGCTGAATACTGTCATCACTCCCTCAGCTGCTTTGAAATGGGCAGGACACAAATGTTGACCATGGTGGATAGAATGGGTGCAGAAATATAAGTGTTTGTGCAAGGCCCTCTCACAGGCTGTCCATGGCCATTGTGGGAGGGGGCTCATTCTGCTCCCATTATCAGTGGTGCTTCAGCTGAAGTGCGTCTCTGCCTGCTGTGCCTTTCTTCCTCCAGATAGAGTGGCCACATCCATGCTGCCTGCCAGAGAAGCTTCCTTGCCCCTGCTAGCCCTTGGGTTATACTCAGGGATCAGGAAGCTGCTGTCTAGCACAAATTGAAACTGCACCCACCACCACACTGACCAGGAAAGACAGATGGAGGTGGGCAGAGCTGAGGCCAGATCCTCATTCTGCTGTGATTTTCTGGCATATGGAGCCACTGTCGATGAGTGATGACCCAGGGTGATGTGGCTGGGGATTCTATGAGTGGCTTCATTGTCCCTCCTAGCGATCAAGTCAAATTCTTATTTTAAAAACAGCTCTACAAACTCTTAAAATCACCAGAGGAAGAGTTAGCAGAGGAGTGGATGTTGGGGCCATTTATTAAATCATGCATCTACCATGAAGAATTTTCCATATTTAAGATAGCATGGACTGCTAAATGCCATTATTTCTCAGTAATGAATACAATTCTTGAAACTTTGTGACACTTCGCAGATCATCAGCACTTAATCAAATGAATGCCAAGAACTGGAAACCTACCATAAGGAACCTGCTTTAGCAGAGGAGGTGGACTGTATGATCCCCTGAGGACCTTTTCAATCCCTATGATTTTGTGGCTTTGTGTAACTTGAGCTTAGACAGAGTAGCACCTCAAAAAATATATATTAAAAAAAAAATTGCCATGTGAATAGAATAACTTTATTTTCTAATTAATTTTGATTGTGCTGATATTTAAATTGCAGGAGACCAGCTGACATAACATTTACTGTGATTTTTTTCTGGAAGTGCTGTTGGTACAATTCTTTATCTCACAACAGCAGAGTGACTGAGGTCCACCAGCATACCCAATGGCCGTGTCTGCAGTGGAGTTCCTGCTGCACATGCCTCAGCAGCACACGCCTCAGGCATGCACTCCTCAGGCTGAGAGATTCATTTTGAGACCACAGCACTGACAAAGGGGAGAGCCCTGGAGCCTAGCTGTGGGGTGTGGCTTGCTCCAAGGCTCAGAACACATCAACGACAGGCCTGGGAATGAAGCTAGGCCACTCTTTTTTCCTAATTATCCATTTCCATTATCTGTTGTTCAGCAGCTGAACCTGTGGGGTATTGTGTGGGGAGCACACTGAGGTTGCTGCACAGTATGTTTCGAGCTCCTGCTCTAACTGATTTGAAGTATTGCAGCAAGTAAACAGTGCTCCTCTGACAGCAATTCTGGGAGGATTCCTTTTCAAAGTTTGTTTTGTTAGGACCTCATTACATGCTTCGTAAACTAAGTAAATAGAGCACAGCAAGCATCCAAATTTATCACATGTACAATTTATTGTGGCCAGCATGGAACCATTAAAAATAAAAACTTCTGACTTTTTTTTTTTTTTAGATGAGTTTCAGACATGCTATAGGTGATTTATTTAGCATCAATAGTCTATCATTTACACTGTTCCAACTAGAATGAAAAGCATGGGAGGCAAGAATTCTGGTAAAACAAGCCTGTCTACTCAGTGTTAAATCATTGAATTTAAGCAGGGCCTGAAAACTGTACCAGCTGTCCTTCCTTCTGAACAACTAAACATGACTCTGAAACAAACAAGCAAACAAACAAAAAAAAAAAAAAAAAAAAAAAAGAAAAAGGTAAAGGATAAAGCATCAAGATCAACAGCTTTCCAATGGGACCCTGTTCACTCTGCATCATCCCTGCCAAGATGACACTTGGGGTAGTGGGATCAGCCTTCCATATGAGCTTCCAAGCTATGGATTTATATGGGTGTGTGGCTTATAGGTGTGTATTTGCATTTGAAGATTCCACCTTTTCACACGTCCAGATAGTGAAGTTTTTTGGGTTAATGGCATGAATAACTTCAGCTCTCACAGCAAAGGATCTTTTGCTGTTCATGTTCTTCAGTATGCTTTGTAGCATCTGTACACAAGCTCCTCATAAAATTGGTCCACGTTTTGATGCTATTTTCTTGAGCTCTTTCCTTGTATTAGCTATCTCAGACATTTCCTAGAAAGTGCAGGAGACAAGTGCACTAACCCATGGTTCTTGTCTGTGGTGTAGTGACAGTGAAGCAAGGAAATATGAGTGTGTATACCTTGTGTATATCTTGAGAGCTCTTCTTTCTCTGCAATTCTGAAAATTATAAGCCAGAACAGTAGATCAGAAGTGAGATGATGGCTTAGACTCAGATAGCTTTCTCCTTTAAGCCACAGTGGCACAAGGGCTCATTTGAAAGAAATCTTTACTTGCCAAGACAATGATGATATTAAAATACAAGTTGTGAATTCTTTACATGTTTGGTACTTTCAGGAGACATGTGATTTAAATTCAAGCAAAGGATTTGTCATGTATCTCTTCTAGTTAACAGTTTGCACCTTGAGTGACATAATCATTCCACCCAGTTTTAATCCTCTTAATTAAAAATTAAAAAATTAACTTAAAACTTTTTGATACGGTGGGTAGGATGGCAATTAAGACAATAAGATAACTGCCAAATTGGATTATCTGTTGTTAAATTTGAATGTGAACTGGCTGGAATCATAATGTGTCTAAACATAAGATACGGTAGTTGCCACCTATCACCAAAGATGTTTGGTATTGAAAATAGATGTCAGCTAGATTTGACATGAGACTTGTCTCCTGTGTTCTCCCTATCTTGTCCTTCTCTTGGCCATGTGGAAACTTTGATGCTGTTTGTGCCCCTTAAAAAATTCTCAGAGAACTTTTCTGTAAATTGCTGCCACTGTTAAATAACAAGAGAGTAGGATGTTCAGCAGCTTGAGCTGTTCTGTTCTTGACAAATCAAGGTCTCAGTGAGGCATCACTCTAGTAGGCCTTGTTGCTGTAGAAATGGTAGCCCTCTTACATTTGTAAGAATTGCTGTCAGCATGGCTATTAACTTGTCAAGCCTTTCTAGCCTCATTGCCTCAAAGTCAACTGGAACAGAACATTTCAGGAGGCAGTAGAGTGTATCCACACGCTGGTCCCCACCTCATTTGAACTCAAGCTGGGGTTGACATAGAAAAGGAACATTACGAGTGTATTATGTATGTGATGATGTATTTTCAGCTTATGCTACTCTAACAGCCAGGCTAAGAAAGTTGTCTGAGCTCTTCATTGAATTAAGCATGATCCTATAAATAGAGGACATTAAATACATATAAATTAGCCATGAGTTCTAGATTGTCCTAGGAATTAGTGGTATCTTGCTAGCTACAGAGTGTGCTGGAACAAGGGAATGTGACTGAAGTTGGGCATAAATAAAGCAGGACTCGTCTGTGCTCAGCTCAGCTCCAGGCTGCCTCAAGACATGCACTGCAGTGGGGCTGCTAGTGCACCCTACTTCCAGCAGCTCTGCAGCCAATGCCTTGGAACTGGGACCAGAGTGAAAAGAGGGTCTCCTAAATAAGCACTGCAATTTAACACACATCAGTGAGAATAAAATGATTGTGTCTTTTCTTCATATTTTGTTCTCTTCACATTAAAGGTTATATTTTTTTCTTTTTGCTTTAAAGTATAGAAAAGCAGCCAGAACCAACTTTGTACCAAATTTATTTCACAGTCACTAGTAGCTCTCATCCTGCTTTTCTCTCTTTTCATTGGTTGTATTTCTGTATCTATATAGAATGTAATTTCAGTGTGGAGTGAAAGCTTCTGCAGTGTAATCCCAAGGACTGGATTTTAAGACTATCTTATCTCAAGAAAGGCTTTTTCTAAGAAAAATAAGCTACCTACTTGGAATTTGTAGAAGTTGATGGTAATCTGCAAAATATTAAAATAAAAGCCTGCATTAAACCAGTAATTTGAATATCACCTTAAAGCTGCAATTTCTATATCAGCTTTTACATAGTGCTGTCGGTGCTGTATTTCTGCAGAAATATAATTTATTAAATGCAGAGTAATTCATATTTCTCAAACCGGTATACTGGTTTTTCAGGGGCTCACAATTCATGAAGGATTGGGAGCTCAGCTTTTAGCTGTGAAAGTGCAAAGTACATTTCATCAGACATCTCTGAAAGCTGAAATGATAATTATTTTGGCAAATATTCCTATCAAGGTTTTGGCTGGAACAGACCTAATTATGGGGAAGCAATTCCCTATGTGGAATAACTAATGCAGCAGTAAGATGACATGGCTGCTGTGAAAAACAGCTCCCAGTTCTCAGAATGCTATTTTTCCAGGGTGATACTGTAGTTGTCCTACCTACTAAATTTCCAGTGCTTGTCTGGAGATTGAATGTATCAGATAGTTTGTGTGGGATTATGTAAAGAAGTTCAGTGCCATTTGGGTTAGCTTGTGGTTTGCTGTTGGCAATGGTATAGCTGTAGGTTTGCTTGATGTGTGTTTTTTTGTGTATCTGAATCAAGTAAATTTTTCCACCTTCTGTTTATGTGGGATTTTCATGTCCCTGAAGCCCAGCTAAGATTGGAGCACATGTTGTGGTAAAGCCTGTGCGTCCTGGTGCTAGTGTGAACAGTAGTAGCAGTGAGGTGAAATGCTGGACAGCCTGTGGCTGGAGTGGATTTAAGATGAGTCTGTACACAAATAACTCTACTGTGTGAAAGCTTTAATATAGTTTCTTTAATGATATTTCATCTGCTTGGATTGTTAAGGTGATACATTCAGTACTCAGCTTGTCATTTGCAGCACCTGAGATTTGATCTATCACACCGAGCTCACTTTTCTGGCTTACCTCAGCATATGTCCAGAAGAAAAGCTGCTTTAAATATCCATTAATGGATTTGTGTTTCTTGTCTGCTTTTCTGTACTGTACTTAAGTAATGTATCAGAAGCAGAAGAGGAGGTCCATTACAGAATGAAAGATCACTCTTATTTCCAGCTAATTGCCCTAAAGAGTATTAGAGGGGGGAATCTTGATTATCAGTGTCAAGTCTCTGTGTAAACCTAATGTGGATTTTTAGACTTAAACGAGTACCTCAGATACTTTCCTTTGACAGAGAGAGTTGTTGCTTGCTTCTAGCTAGATATTTGTTCTTCAGGATGTTGTTTTCAACAAGAAAACAACCTTTTATCTTTTACATTGGGTAAACATACAATATTGTCATTGTCATTGTAGACAGTATTTCTCACACTAAGCAAACATGCAGCAGGCGATGGTGAATATAATATGGATTTGTGGATACCCAGCCCTGTGGCTATTGGTTATTCTCTGTGGTGGCTGAAGTCCTCATTGATATCTGACAGTTTTACCACTGACTTGACAATTTCAGGATATTATCAGGTACATATATATACATATATAATTTAGGTATATATATATATATGTAAAGATGCACTGTTTACAGAACTGATCAAACAAAGCAAAGCAGCTTTTTGCTACCTGAGAGCCGTTACTCTAAGGCATGCAGTGTCTTCTTAAAGCCCCATAGGGCTTTGAGGATGTTTAGGGATCTGTTGCAGGAAACTGGGAATCTTGGACTGGAGATTGGGTGTTTCCAGTAGCCTCCTGCTTTGAGGAGCCCCTGCCACGGAGAAGATCTCTTGGAAGATCTCTTACAGGGTGTATTTCTATCTAATTTTATATTAAAAGATACTAAGTCTGGGACATGCCCCACTGGTTTTGAAGGCAGTTGGCCACTCTCCAGCCCTGTCCCTGACCCCGAACAGAATGCTGTGTACCTCACCCCCTCAGGCAAAGTGTGCTTTGATCCTAATGCTGGCAGTTAGACAAGACATCGACCATTCTTGATTAGGCTTCCCCTAATGTCTTTGCATGCCTGTACTGTAGCAGGTAGGTTAACTGGTGACTCAAGGTGCATTAAGACCATTTTAGTGCCAGTGTAACTTTCTGCAGCCTTCCTGCTTCAGAACAACCTCAGCATATCTCATTTCAGTTGCCCTTTGTTAAGGAAAGAGACGATGGCTGATTTCATTTTTCCTCAAGTCACTTTTTACACTACAGAATTGCAGATATTTGTTGGCTTGTTCAGATACATCAACAGCAACTTTGGCATTTTTGCCTCCCAAATGGATGTTGAATGTAGCAATTGGGCTACCGGAACCGGTCTGCCTGGAGAGAGGGAGAGAGCGTCAGCTGGGCCAAGCCTGATGTACTGCCTGTGCCCATGGGAAGCTTTACCCAGGCTTGCTTCTGAGAAATGCGGTCCTGGGATTACAGCTCTTTGATCTCCCTGTGGAAAAATTTCCATTTTCAGTAATGGCCTTTTTTTTCCTTTTTTTTTTTTTTTTTTTCTTGCTGAAGGGAAATAGAGAATTTCAGAATTTTGAGGACTTCCATAGGGAAATTACAGAGAAGAATTTTTCTTCTGCAGTTCTCTTTCCCTACTGGAAAAATCTGAACAATAAAAGGGACCATACAAAACTACCTGCAAATGTGAGATCTTTGAACAGTAAAAAATTAGAAAAAAGTAACTTCTCAGAAGAGTGGAAAATAGAGAGAGGAGAATATGAAAACTCTTATCCTAGTCAACCAAACCAAATTCAAATCAAAGTAAGAGTTTTTAAAATTAAGAGAAATACCATTCTAAGCAACACTTCCCCTATTCTTTTCAGAGGAAAACTAACTTTTTCTTGTTGACTTGAGTTAGGTTAACATTAATTATCCCCTTTCCCGAGTCTGTGTAGTCAGGAGATTCCTCAAATTTTAGTAGGCTTAAACAAAACTGCATGGAAAAATGTGATAAGTTAGCTAGATCAGATGACTGTCACTTGTCTTTTTTTTCCTTCTTTCAAAACACAGTATTGTGTATGATGGAACAGTGCACACGCTGTATTAGAAGTAGCATTTAATATAATTTAATGTAATATTGAAATAGGCATATGTACTTTTTGTTGGATATATGATACAGTGGAGATTTCTCTGAAAGCTCAGAACACTGAGAACTTCTGTGTTTGATTCTGTCACAGGGCCTTATTGAAAGGACCAGAGACACGAGACAAAGGCTATTACTCTTAACCAGAGTCACTTTAACCCTATTGTATGTTACTTTCTACTTTTGAGATCCTTGTGTCTGATTACAGATCAGCCTTCTTTGTAGATTTAAGAGAAAACATTACGGGTAAGAGAAACATGTGGAAATTCCATTTTTTTAATAGGGTAATTTTGTGGAGGCTATTATTTCAATTATTTGGAAGAAAATATAGGAGGAAACTTTGGGTCTAGGCTTCTGGTACTAGACTTAGATTTGATATAATTATGATTTCAGGAAAATACCATTTGTTTATATACATTTGTACAGACATTTGAGATAATACACAGATTAATTAGGCAGTCTTCTAGAAAAAAGTTCAAATTTGCTTTTGGTGCTTCATATTCTTGTATTCTTTCGGTTGGCTGATGGTCTAGATATATATAATCATGCCTCAGAGGATGAAGTCAACTAACCAAGCTTTTGAGACCTTCCTAAGCTTACATATCCATGACTTCTGAAGTTATGTATGCTGTTGGACTCTGGATAAGCAGTGCAAAGGAGGAATGCTCAGAACTTCCACCATACCTTGATGCACATGTCTTAACCGATTCTTGCTTTCACATTCACAGGTACACATTGGTGGATATTTTGCGCGCCATACTTCTTTCTTTAGAAGCCATGATAGAAGACCCCGAGCTTCAAGTGAATGGATTTGTTTTGATTATAGACTGGAGCAACTTCACCTTCAAGCAGGCCTCCAAGCTCACACCAAGTATGCTTAGGTTAGCCATAGAGGGCCTTCAGGTAATACTCTTTCTTTCTTTCTTTCTTTCTTTTCCCAATTCTTTTTTTTTTTTTTCTTCTCTTTTTTTGGCAGTTCATTGTAAATCTGGAAGACTAAGAAAACACCAAAACAAAAATCTAAGAATTATGCGCTCTTCCAAATAGCAAGGCTCTTAGCACCTTAAGGTATCATCAAACAAATTACAGTGGAGGAAACTAATGTGTGAGCTCAGTCTGCTAACTGCACAAAGTCCTGGCATGTAGGCTCCTTCTTTGCCATAAATAGGAGGTAACATCTCTGTCTTTATCGCAAAGTGACTGTCTGCCTTCAAATTCAGACCATAGCTTCTGCAGCTGCAACTTGGAAACAATCAGTTGATTTGTCATTCTGAACGGGGCTAATGGAGTGTGGGGTACTGCTGCCTTGCTAGGCCATTTGTTTTGTTGGCTATACTGGAGACAAGCTCACACTATATCACTTGGCCTGACAAGTGTGGGACAGGTAGCTGGGACTGTTTACTCATGGAAAGGTCAGTATGTGTTTGAGTTTTTACTGAGTTAGGATTAATTTAAGTGGCATCTTTTAGGACTGAGTATGCAGTGATTTAAATTTCTTTCCGCTCCTTCTAAATGTACTTTATGAGGCACAGGCACAAACGTGGAAAAGATACTCTTGACTCCTGTGGTTTTTTAATGCTTGTTAAAATTAAAAACTGGAATCCATGAAGTGGTTGTTTCCTCTAGAATCTTGAGATACTGTGTTAAAAATACCTGTAATTCACTGCTAAACAAGGGAGTGTACTTCGATTTTTCAAGGACATATACTTATTTTCTGTGATATTTTCATCATTTTTATTTTTTTATGTTTTTATTACTTATAAAGCAGAATAGTAACTGTAACTTTGAACTTTCTTCTTTGATATTGAACTTTGATATTGCTATTTCCAAGAAACATGTATGGCAGTAATTTGGAGTTTTGATCTAAATCTTCAAATGGCTGAAAGAGTACTCAGCCTGCTGTTGCACAAAGAAAGGTAGTGACAGTCATTAATGATGATCTGAATTTTCATTTTGTTGTGCTTACTTATACAATGGTGTAATTCCATAGTCTTGAGATGTATATCACAAAGCAGCAGTGGGATCTGTGCTTTAAAAGTCCTGTTTTCTTTTATTGTTCTCAACATTGTTTTCTTCTTTGTGTTGCTTTTCAAAGTTAGCAGTTGCTTTCTCATTTAGATCATGATTAAATACTTCAGTACTCTTTGCTTTTAAATTATGGTGTCTCTTCTTGTACTTTAACCAGAGGTTATTTTGAGGATGTTAGTGAATAAGTTAGTTGGACTCTTAAGCTCAGTTCTCGTGGCATTAGTTGGTTCATTGCTGAGTTGAGGTGAAGTCCATTTGATTAGTTTACCCATGTCCCCAGCTTTGTATGTCTTAATTTCCCCAATCTGACAGTGGTCAGAACCTAGGGCATCATTTTTCTCACTGTCTCCAGTCTTGCTGACTTCAGATAAGTAGAGATGCAACTCTACGGAGATTTATCTTAGGATCAATGAAAAAAGCCAATTGCATTGATCATCTTGGACAGCGATCCTCCCTTCAGAAATAATTTGACGAGGAAGAAAATAAGAGAATATCTTGGTAGAAAGATTATGCAGAGAAACGCTGGGCAAGGGATGCATTTACTTGCATCTTCTTGCAGCATTTAGTGCCTAAAATATTCCTTTTCCTTATACTCTATAATGATCGCCTTTTATTTTTAACAAAAATTTGTAGCAGAAACATAATTCTGAACAATGTTAAAGTAAAAAGCACTGAGGTGGTCTGTAGAAGAATAAGAGCAGCTCAGGCACACAGTTTATTTGTAATCTTTGTAAATACTCTCTGTTTAATCACAGAAATAGAATTTACTTTGGCTTATAAAATTTAACAGGGCTCAAGATGCTTGAATTTACCAATTGGATAATTTAAATATTTTTCTTACTTGGGTGGGAAGGGGAAATGGGATTAGTGACGACTATACTTGATGTTAAACAAGTCTCTTTGCCTCCTCAGTGAAATCTACTAAATTTGCATTTTATTTGGTTAGTTTTCATTGTGAATAGAATATGGCAAGTTCCAAACTGAACTTATTACAAGCTATGGCATTTCTGGGCTCTTCAAAACTGTTTATTTTTCAAGAAATGTCTTTTGAAAGTATGGTAAATAAATACATACAGCTTTCCACTGTACACAGGTTCCGCTTTACACTTTGTCTACACGTATGTGTTAAATGGGAGCATGAAAAGAATCATGCCCCTGGCTAACTTGAATACATTAGAAAAATATCCTAAGTGCGTGATGTTGCTTTCAGGAAAATAACCTTTTGGCTATGGAATATTTTAAACTTAAAGGACAGTGATTACCTGTGATTCAGCCATTAACTAATTTGAATTTCTAGCATATCCATTCCAGCTGTGCTGTGCCATCCAGCTGGTGCAATGTAGACGACTTCTGATTTTTAGATGAAAAGGGATTACTAGCCAGGAAATGGTTATTGTCTCCTGTGGAGGTTGAGGCAGTTGGCTGGGATTCTTGACACTGCAGTCCTGGCTGATTCACTGGCCTTGTCCCTGTGGAAAAGAGCAATACACTTCACTGTGGATGCATGTGGGTGTGGGATTTATGTTGAGTCAATGAGAAAGATAATTTAAACTTAGATCCCTTATCTTTCTGTAATGAAGGATAAGCTCATAAGCAAATGTAACACGTATTATTCTATTTTTTGAGAATGGTTTGTCTGGGTTAGGTAAATATGAGTACCTAAAAGCTCAAGGCTGTGAAATCTCGGCAGAAGGAAGCATCAAATACAGAAGAGTGAAACTTTAACTCATGTCCTGACTTAGCAACTTATACTGACTCTCACCAGAGCGTTTAGTGCCTAATCTTTAGGTGCCCTAAATGGGAGATGGCCTCGATGATTTCCTGAGGTCCCTTCCAGCCTCTGCAATTATGTGATTCTGTGCAATTCAGTAATTCTTTACCCCTTACTTTTTTCTGTTTTCATAGCTTGAAATACTTGGGCAGAAAGAAGAAGGAGGTTCTAGGTATGATTCTTTTATTTGTGATAGCTGCTTTATAGCTACTTGGGCTTTTATTATTCATCAGGGCATCATTGTTTTCAGAAAGAAGTTAAAAAACAGTGTCAAAGACTAAATCATTCTTAAATACTTTGTTACTATTTAGCTCATAATAGTAGTTGTATACATGACAGATTGATTTTGCACATTCCGACACAGGTAGGCTTTGCAAAACTATGTAAATGTTGGAGGCTGAATATTAATGCATTTTGCCTAAGCGAAAAACTGGGGAGCAAGAGATAATACACATTTACGCTGCAAACTGAACATACATGGACAGTCAGTACTGTCACAGAAGACAGAAGACTTGCTTTCAAATTGAGGATTTTTACAGGGAGATAGCAAAAGCCTTGTGGGGACAAGGCAGGCCATTCAACTGATCACGACTTCTTTTTGTAACAAAGGGAGGATTCACAAGCTAAAACAAACTGGTTACTGTGAACATGAAAGTAAAACAGAAAGATCACAAAGACAGCATATTTGCAGCTACTATAGCTATCCAAAACATCTTTCAGTCAGCTGTTCTTGTGAACTGTGAGCATAATAACCCCAGTCAGATTTGCAGCAGCAGTGTGAAGTGGAAGTAAAAGAGACCAGAGCATGTAGAATCTGGTGATGAAAAGAACAGCACTTTCCATGCCCATTTTCACTGAATATGAACTTCATTAGTATCTTGCAGGGAGTCCAATCTGAACATTATGGTTGGTTCATCTTCATATTAAATATCCATATATAGTGCTTAAATTTAGTCACCTAGTTCTGTATTACACCTGTGCAACAAACAATTTGTTTGTTATGAACTAATAGAATAAAAGAGCCTCTGAAAATAGCTTTTTGTTTGTTTGTTTGTTTTTAAAGTTTACTGGCTATTTACTGTGGAAGAAGAGTGGGCTGGAGCTGATTGTTAATGCTAGCTCTTCACCTAATGTTTGGATAGGGCTAAACCTGCCAGTTAAAAAAGCATTTGATGGCCAGAGCTTGAGTGCATTTGCTTACAGGCATGTCTGTATAGACATAGCTATTCTTCAGCACGATCCATGCTGTTAAAAAGCTATTGTTTGAAGGCAGACTAATTCATTTGCTTGCCAGTTTTTGTTATGATGCTCGTCGATAAAAGGCACTGTATTCCTTTGGAATGTTAATATATTTATTCACACAAACACACTTTAAAGATGTGGGGATACTCTTCTTTCTCTCTCTTTCTTTTTTTCTCTCCAGGTGAGAGCTATTCCACTGAAAAATTACCACTAAAAATGTCAACTAATTTGTGATGCCCACTGTGATCTTATTTTTGTGCACTTTTTATATTTTCCCTGTCCAGCTGCCTTTGACTTTCAGTGAGGAGGAAGATTTGAGGATTCGATCCTGAACTGTCAAGCCAGGAACCTGAATTCTAGCATTACTTAAAGTTTCTCATTAATTGCTCTTTGCATCTGTCTCGATGTGGGCTGCTACCTCTTTGAAATAAGTGGTTGGAAGCAACAAAACTCCCCCCCCAGAAGTTGCCGTATTGTATCTTGCTGAAAGCCACAAGGATCTGTAATGGGGTTAAATATCCATCATGCAAATTCTGCTGCTGGAGTTAGTGGAGTAACTGTAGTGGGTTGTCATCCTCCTTGTGAAGCAGTATGAGGAAGAGAGTGGGCACTTTGCCATTGTTTTGCAGCTATTTGCTGTAAGCAGGGCTTCATGAGTTGTGAGGATCCTGGCTTTCATTCACTCTTTGATCTAGCTGGCAGATTGTTATTCCTGTTTCTTCTGCCCTCTTCCCCAAGCCTTTGTCCCTGTCCTGCCACTACCTTAATTCCTTATCCCACTCCTTTCCATATTGCCTTATTTTGTACCAGTCTTCACTGATGTCTTGGTGTCAAGCTCTGATATCTCAGCTGTTGTGGGTGATTGCATGGCATGGTAAGATCATCCCAGATTCCTAAGGAGATTTCAGCCTTTTCTTATCACTCTGTCCAAATATTCTCCACATATGGTGTCTAGTCAGCTTCAAATCTCCTTACTGCCTTACTGTTACCAGGGTTCTCATTGCTCTTTGTGTCACCGTGGAAAACAACATTAGAGAATGAGTCCTGATCTCTTCACGTTTGAAACAAGCGAGGCCTCTGGCCACCAAGCTGTTAAGGAAATCGTCCTTGCAGTTGCTCAGTCTGAAGCTGGTCTGTTTGATACAGATGACTCAGAGCTCATGGGGCCTGGAGATGACAGGAATGTCTGGCAGATGCAGTGGAATGACATTGCATGATCAAGGAAGATATATCTGAAGATTTCTTCTGCTTTAACAAGCTAGCCATGATTAGTGTAAAGGCCAATGAAAATAGTTACCATTTCCCCATCATCCTGTGAATAGAGAGAAGCGTCCAATTAATATTATTGCTGCTTGAGAGAAAGAATGTAGAAGAGATTTTTTCTATATGTACATACTACCTCTTTCGTTAGCCTTTGTTAAATGCTAATTACTTTTCATTTTTCTTTTTTATTTTGAGAAACTGAATCTATCTGTATTAAATAATGATAATAACTCTTCAGCTTTGGTTAAGCTGAAGAGTTAGTGTTATGCTGAGGGGAATGCTACCAGCATGAAAAAAGAAGGGCTTGCAGCATAAGCTTGGCAAAGGGCATTAACTCTTGGTTCCATCATTGACTTCCTGTCTCTAGTAGACCATGACTCAGTGAATTTATGGTTATGAGCATTCCTCAATTTTAAAATATATAATTATTTTTTAAAATTATTTTCTTCAATCAAGACTTAAATATTTCTCTTTGCTTGCATATTGTAAGTTTTTCCATATGAGAAATAAAACTAATTTGTTATAAATTGTAAAGACAGAGACAGAAGACATGTTTAAGGTAATAGTTCACCTTCTTGATAAGGCATGATTAGCTCTCATGTATTATATTTTCTACTATTTTGCACAGTTTAATTTAAAGGCTTAAAGACAGGTCTGGCACATTCTTTAGAGACCTTTCCACAGCTACTTTCTCTTCAGATTTTCTCTCAGTGCTAATCCTTATTTTTTTATTTTGTGATGTCACCCCCTATAAACCTTTCATTATTTCATCAGATGCTGTTGAGTCCAAAGCAGAAATTGGTGTGCAAATATCTGTTTTTGATTCACAGTAAGGCAAAAAAAGGCATTATTTGATGAAGTATGTGCAGCAACAGTGATGTGGAATGAGGACCTGAGGAGATTCTTCCTGTCTTGTTTGCCAGAGGGGATGTGAGATTTGTGGTCTCTTTCTTAGTCTGAACAACAGCAAAATCCTTCTTATGTTTGGAACTTAAATTTTCTTCTTGTTATAGTGTCCAGATTGCCTATGTTATCTATCTATTTTTTATGTACTTTTTTTAGTTTTACCTCAGAAGGATATGTTGGATCATTTTTGGAATTATTTTCTGAAATTAGTATAACCTTTGTTTTCTGTGACACTCACAAATCCTCTGTGATCTTATTAGGCTGTGCACAGTTGGCTTTCTGTTACTATCTTCTCTACATGATGTCTTTGCACATCATCCGTGTCTTATTAGCTAAACTTTCAGTGCTCTCTTGCCAAAACATTATAGGTCAATTTATTGTGATTGTTTTGTTTATTCATTTATATTTCTTATGAAGTGTTCGGCTCCTGTGAAAATTATTTTGTTGAGTCCAATTTAACTTGGTTTATAAGCAGAAATTTGGCTTTGGTTGTAAGTGATTGTCATATGGGAAAAACTGCTATGATATTTCCTAATGTTGAAAAAGCACACATGGGAGACTTCCTTGGGTGAACTGCGACAAAAAATGTGAAATTAGCTGGAGTTTAGCTGGAGATGGTTTTTTCTCATCTCATGCTTCATAATGGTAAAAAAAACCCAAACAAATCGATTCTCATTTGTTTTATTTGGTGCAACTGTATTTAAATAGGTGTTATTCTGGTACTCTAAACTTGTTCAGGATCTGCAAGTTTAGATTTATTAACGTGTAAAGAAAATTATATTATAAAGGAAAAAATAAGTAAAAGAAACACAACTTGGATAATATATCAAAAGAAGAACAGCAAAACAAAACAACAGGAATAAAAAACAAAAAAAAAAAACCAAAAAAACCCCAACAACACAGAAAAGAAACTAACCGAAGGCAAAAAAGATTTCTGCATTCATTTCCTGCATTGATTGATTCATTTCCTTGCAAAGATTGAAAAAAGTTCCTAAAAAAAAATCTTGAGTTATTATTGCGTGGAATGGAAGAAGAATGCTTGTAATCCATTCCAGTGTCTTCTGTAATGAAAAAGAATGAACACTCATGTTTGTCTAAATGCAATGAATATCTGAACATGAATATGGACTGAACTCTGAGATGGCTGTGCTTATCTTTCATTTTGTGGAGGTCTGAGTGTAGATTCAGTCAAAAAAACACATGTAACTCCAACAGTTGAAACTGGTAAAGTCCTACGTCAGCATCTCACCCCAAACAGTTCTGGCTATGCTATAGTGTTTACTGCTTCTTGGATTAGATTTAATGTGGTGCCTCACAGTTTAGGCCTGAGTTTCAACTATAAATAGGTACTCATTGTCCTTATGACTGACTCATACCATATAATCTGAGGTTAAATAATGTCTTCAAATGTATTTGTTCATATCTTGCTTGTGTAAGTTGGTTCTTAAGAATCTGTTAAACATTCTGGAAGAATCCGAAATCCAGAAGAAGTGAATTTCAACTTTCTGCACTTCCCAATCATTTTTGGAAGGAGCGCTATGATTCTGGGGAGGGCTTCCCTAAAAGTGTGTTTACAGTGTGGTTGGCATGAATCCTTACCTGATATTTCAGTGAAGGTGCTTTATTACCCACAGAATCTTCTGAATTTGCTGGCATGTGCCCTTGTCCTGGGTTAAGCTGTTTGACTGAAAGTGTCATTTAGAGCACTGCATCTTCTTGCTCAGAGCCACCACACTAAATATGAAGGATCCAAGATAAATCACTGAGTACTGGTAGTTCTCCAGTGTTTTTCTTTCAAAGTCTTCAGAAGGCACAACCAGTCCTCTGAGGTTTCCAATGGTTCCTTGACACCTTAGCAGAAAAAAAGAAATAATACAGCAGACACCAGTGAGTGCATAAACAATGATTTGATGCAGTAATCAAGAACTGTAGTTAAAAACCCCAACCTTTGCAAGTGAGACTTCCAACCTGCAGGAAAATCTATGATGAAAGTGTTGCTTTATTTTGAGAAGAAGATGGAAAAGTTTTGGAAGAGTTGTACTTAACAGAGGAGAAAATAGATTGTATAGGACATTAGGAGAAAACTGAATAGTTATGAAAAGATATGGCAGGCTGCAGGGACATAATGAAGACCTAAAAGCCATTCTTCAGATTAAATTCTGAATTGTTTTAAATTAGACAATTCAGTTTCCTATTTTATGGCTGTTTCCAATCTCACTGAGTAAAATTTCTTCTCTAAAATAGGTTTTTAAAGCTACATTGTCATACCTGTGATGATTAGCCTGTTTCACACCACCAAATATTATCAGTGGCTTTTAGCTTTGCTTGGTAATCACACTACCATTACATGGTGACTTATCTGTTTGCTCAAGACTCCAGCAAGATATTTGCATTACAAGGTGATTCAGTTAAGTAGTTACAATTAATGAGAGATTATATATCACTGTGGAGCTGGCTAAGCCCTTTACCCACTTGTTTTCCCATTCTTTCTCTTTGGTCATTTTAAGTTATTTAGAATTGCATGTAAGGTTTGCTGGGTCTTGCTTTTCAAATCATTTTATTATGAATATCCAGCAATTGATTTTCACTGGAAAACCTGAGGGCATCTTCATACTATTGCTATCAGTATGATCCAATTCTGTTCTCCACAGAAATTCAGCAGGGGTGCAATTTAATGAGACCAGTGAAAGAAATCTGACCTCTTTATTTATAGAACACTAATTGATTGGGGTAGCTGTAATAAGAGGAAACTTCAGAGAAAATCAATGCTGTATCAAATGAAAGTAGCACTCAAGCCCTTAAAGAGAGCTGCATGGAAAGCCAATTAAGTATGAATCTATTTGATGATCCATGGGAAAAGCTAGGACCATGCTTGTTCTTACTTCAAGTTACAGGAAATAAATCAAACTAAATAGTATCTAACTTAGAACGTTATCCTTGCAATATATTTTCCTCTTCATCCAGTTGATATTCTCTCCCATTAAATCTTGATGAATTATATTGCTTTCATACAGAAACCTTAAACATTTTCTTTTAAGAGCCTACCTTTGACTGTCTTATGCAATTTTTGTGTAATGAGCTCTGATAGCCCTTCTTGAAGATAGGAGCAATATTGCAGCATGACTGTGCAACCTCTTGGTTTTCTACTCAGGACTCTGTTACAGTCCAGAGTCTTGGGGGTTTCACTTAAATGCAGGTAGAATATGATCCTTTTACATTCATTTTCATTCATGTCATCCAAATACTACTAAAGTTTTGGTAGATAGAAAACTTAATCACATATGCTTATTGTTAGTGTTTCTCAAAGACAATGCAACATATTTGCAGCATATGCAGATCTTCGCTCTCTCTTCTAATTGCATTTTTTTTCTTCATGAAATCTGCTAGAAGTCCAGGTCAAACCTCTGTGCTCTATCCTGAAAAATTTTGGTTTTGTGGTGGGTGTTCTCCTTAACTGCATGCCATTGGGTTGACTGCATTTCAGTAGACTGTGAGGAACAAACTACCATAAAGTTATTTTATCAGTGACTTGCCACAGAAGAATCGAAAAGGGGAGCGCACATACAATTTGGTGACTTGCCTATTCTAAAAAATAAAAATAAAAATAAAATACAGAGCAAAAGGGAGAATTACTGCTTATGCCTTACACGCAAAACTGTTCCAGCTGGTAGCATGTGTCTCTCTTCCTTTGGTGCTTAACTGTCCTTGCAACAAAATGGATAAAAACCTTGCTTTCCTTTACAGTATGTGGGATACCGTACATTCATTCATTTTCTGAGGAAGAATTCATATGCTTTTTTTTTTATTTATTCAGTAGCATAATCAAAGACTGCATTAAGAAGTTGTTGTATAAATAATTCTGCTTTTCTGCTTTTGATTGGGAAAGGAGTAAATACCTGTACCTTCCATGAATGCTGAATTTCTGTGGGCTAAATTAATATGCCAACAATGGAGTTAATAATGCTGCATTTTCTGTTCATTCAGTTTTAAACATAGGTAATGGCATAGAGTGCCTTAATTAGCTGGATGAATAATGTCAAAAATATTGTCAATTATCAATATGGTTTTCATCTTTCCTTAAGCCCCAGTTGGGAATCTAGTTCCCAATGACATCAGCAGTTGCCGTGGTGAAGTTTCACAAGCTACGCTTTAATCTTTCATCATATCACAGGCTAAGAAAGCAGACATGAAGACTGAGATGAAAAAAAAAACAACCCACATACATTTGTAGCATTGATGTATTCTCTGAAAAAGTATAAAAGGCATGTCTCTGTGTTTCTAGAAAGAAAAATTTGCTGCTTTGGTGAGCACACTCTATCAACCACATACATCATCTACACAACACCGTGAAAACATAATTTGTGGGATGTAAGCAGAGCTGAAATGTGTTGTGCTTGAGAGCAGTCAAAAGCAAGGATGACACCAGGGCCTGAATAGTGATAAATAGCTTGGTGCTGTTATGCACAGTGAAAATGGAGGTAAGGATGATATGTTTAGCAGCTCTTCTTCATATGTTGGGCTTTTGGGAGAAGTGGAACATTGTTCAGTCTAGGCCAGATAAAAAAATGTAGTTTTAAGTTACTGAGGAGGAGTCTGGGAAGTTACTGAGGAGGAGTCTGGGGAAATCTCCATGTAATCTACCAACATGGAGATGTTTGAGTTCATATCTGTGGAGGTGTATGCCCTGGCTGACACATAGCGAGAGAAGTGGAAGGGACTGAGGGTTGAGGACTTTCAGCCCATATGAAGGAAGACTAAGAAACAACCTCAGGAAAAGACAGAGCAGGAAGGAAAGCCAACAAAGGAAATCAAAATTGTGGTCAAGTGTACCAGTAGTTTTCTGTGGGAGAACAGGCTAACGAGTCTGACTTTTATTAGGACCACTGAATGAAGAACAATGATGAGCTATAGAGCATCTTAAGGATATCAAATGAGCAATGTGCTCAGAGTTGAGAGGGTAAATGGAAAGTAGACTGTGAGTATGTTTGTTGCACTGAACTGCATTAAGAGTGGAAATATCTGTATCAGCAATGAGGAACACAAAAGCATCATCTAAATCTTTCATTTTGGAACAACTCCCTGAAATAGCAATTTGGTTCAAAATGTAATTGTCTCATTCTGTGCTGTTTTGCCTAAGTCACTGTCTAGAACTTTAATGTGCTTGTGTCATTACAGCATTATGGCTTTAAGAATACCATCACTATAGTTGTCATTTGCACCATTCTTCTCTGAAGTTTTTTTTCTGCATAGTTTTTACTTTACCTAGGCTTTGTATTATACCTAAGCTAAGAGCCTCTGACCAGAACTGGATGTTGATCCAGAGTTCTATTCAATTTGTGATGTGGCTCCTTTTTGGGAAAAGAAGTGCAATTACAATTTCGTAGTTGTTTTGCCACACAGGAAATGGAGTGATGATAATTTTACAAGTTGGAAATGGAAAAGAATTTGAAGAGGCAGTAAAGAATGAGGCTACAACTGTTCTACTTCATTTTGCAAATGCATTAGTTGAGAAAAAACCCCTAGAAAATAGAAAAACCAAATTGATTTTTTTTTTTTTTTAAACAGACCTTGATGTTGAAATTGATTTCCTTTAAAATCATGAGGTCTAACTTACAAGACTTATGTTTTCCCTCAGGCTTTTTTTTCCTGGAAAGGTTTTTGGCAATTTTAACTTAGTCAAAAGTAGAACATTGAGCAGTAATTTATGTAGTCCAGCATTGTTTCCTAAAGAACTGCCTTTTCACACATAGGCCCAAACTGGTGAAACAGTGCAGAACAGAATTTAAATAGGTCTTAATAGAAGTTATCTGTGAGAGAATGCTGTCGCATTTTCCTACCAGCACCAGCTTGACACTTATGTCCTTGAAAAATACTGCTTGTGTGCATGACAGACTGCTACAGGACTGGGACATAGGTTATTGCTGTGACATGGGAGCCTTTTGGAGATTCTCTGAGTCACTGGTGCCATCTGTCCCTATTCCTGAAGTTAGTCTGGAATGGTGTGCTCAAAGTTCCGACATGCTATTCAGCTTTTTATTTGGCATTCCAGAGCTTGGATCAACTGCAGGCTGATGGGGAGGCTGGTTTAGAATAACTTGTTTTGTTCCATAATCTGCAGTGGACTCTGGGCATAATCTGCTTTGATTCACATATTGTATTATAGGAGACATGTTTTTCTGCTAAGCAGAACTTTTTTTTTTTTTTTTTTTCTTCTATTAGTGTATCAGTCTGGGCTAGATGCTGCTTTCTGTTTACACTTCCTCATTCAGAAGTTTGTTTTTAACACACAATTAAAAACTGCAAGGGAGATTCAGTCAGATTCATTTAGTATTCATATAGTCTGCAGTTATCTTCATCCGGATAGTGTCAGTCTGATTTACTTCTCTGCTTTTCCTTGTGAAAGATATGTTCTTCTTCTTTTTCTCTTGGGTTTGATCATTCTTACATGGACTGAAGTTCATAGCCCTGGACTCATCAGACTGAAATTGATACCTACACTGTTGTCAAGGAAGGAATTTTAGGAGATGGTCTTGCACTGAGAGCAACAGTGTTAGAAGAGAACAGGACTTCACGAATAAAACAAGGATATTTGACTAGCACAGAGTTTTGGGGGATTGCAGTAGCACTACAGAAAATAAAAAATAAGAGAATTTGAGCTTCATGTTGGTTAGTGAGCTTTCAGCCAAATAGTATGAAATGTGAGGCTTGTCTGTGGAAGACAGAATGTCTGTAGGGAGATGTGTTTCAGTATGGGGATGGCGTTAAATCCTTGCAAGTGAAGCAAATTCTGCAGGGATGGCACCTACTGGGAAGAGAATGTTAGAGAAGGGCAGAATTATTAGGATCTGTGGTAAAAACAGGAACTAAACAGGTGCCAAAGGGGAAGCAGAATAAAGTCAGGAAAAAAAGAAAAGGTATACAGGAGGATGTAAATAGGGTGAACTGTTGAAATATGGGGAGGGCAGTCTGCAAAGAATGAAGAGTCTGGGAAGGGGACAGAAAATGGGTAATACAGCAGTTGAGGGCATCCCATTTCTTAAGTGATGACAATTGAATAGAGGAGAGATGAAGAGTGAAAGAGACAGATGCATTTATATGCTAAAGAAAATGACAAGGAAAGAAGAGGGAGTAAAAATAGGAGCCACTGCTGCAAGAGAATGTAATTGGGAGTACAATTAGAGGAGCTGGTACTAAAAAGCCTCATCTGTGGGTAGGTTTCCAAGGTAACAGGTGAAAGTGTCATGGGGCAGGTGAGACTGAAATGTGGAGCACATCTACTGTGCAGTGTGACTTGAGGGGCTAGGGTTTCATGTTTATGTATGCTGTTCGTTTTGTCCTCATTTTCGTGTTCCTAAAATAGATCCTAAGTTTCCCTTAGTATTGCTTAACAGTGAGTCAAAGCCAAGATTTAAACATCTTTAGTTAGTTTTAAGAATCAAATTTCTAGTTAACACATTTAATATAATAAGTTTGTTGTCCGTTACGGCAGAAGAACTTCAAGCAGGGAGCTTTCGTCAAAGCCTATTCAAACCTCTGCTACCCTTTTCTTGAACTAGGTAAGATGATCCAGTGCAGGAGGTCAGAACTTTACAGTTTGCACTGCCTCTGTTTTTCTTTATCAGACATCCTCATGCTTTTTCTTGCCCTGTACTCACACTGTATGCATGTGTGATCTTTGGTGCATCATAGTGCCTGCAGCCTGCACCCTCCTGCAGCCCTGCAGTGCCCACCTGTCAACGGATATCACCAGAGCCAGTGTCAATTTGATGTGAATTTCAACAAAGCTAGGCCTGCCAGATTGGACAGAGAGTTACTTGCTTGAATTTCAAAATTCTGGCTTCTGGTTTGATTCTTGCTTCAGGCATTATTTCAGATCCCATGTCTGGAAAAAAAAAAAAAAAATCTTCTTTTCCTAGCTAGAACTATGTTCAGGGCAATGTGGTATGATCATTTCTGGGAATACTTCAGGTCTGCAGTAATGCTAGATCACCCACTTACTTGTACATGTGAACAGCAACTGCAATTTTTACTGCTTTGTGTGGTACTGGAGGCACATCTCAATGTGATGGATACAGGCTAGGAAAGGTTCATAGTGTGTGTGGACTATATAAACTGTATATATCCCGATAATCATGCCATGATACTTTCGTCTTATAAAGTTTATACTCTAGTAGAATGTGTATATCAAGCTTTCTGCATTGGTGCTGGATTTTATTAATCTGTCACCACTAGTTTAGCAATAGGACTTCTGAAAAGATCACTTAATTTTTTTATTTTTATTTTTATTTTTTTTTGTGACTCTATCTACTTTTATGTCAAAAAAGCACACAGTGAGGGAGAGGTTTTTTTTTTTTCCAAGCAATAGAATACTTGTAAATTGATTTTTCTTCTGTGAAATACAGGACCGTGAAAAGGTCTTGATCACAGTATTTTTTTACTATGAATTCAACTTCTCTGCTAGCTTAGCTTATATTTGCTTTGGGGCCGTGCTTTTTACCCTGCTGATGATAGGAAGTAAATTATTTTTATTATTATGTTAATGAAGTCTCTCATACATAAAAAGGGTTCAATAGATATTCAGTAATAGAGAACCATTTTTTGCCAGGAAATGGTTGATAAGCATAGTTTTGAATAAAAAGAATCTTACAGCCTGGGTGATGTTCTCTTTAAGACCATGAGAATTCACTGCTAATGTGAATAAGCATATTACTGGCTACTTCAGACTTGTTAATTCTGTGCTCAGGCTGGTCCTGATTCCAAGGTGGGCACTTTCTGTGCCCTCACTTTCCCTAAGCACAAATTTCATTATTGATCCTCATCTGTTAAGGGCGATACTCTTGAGTTACTACTGAGTTAGGAAGAATATTGGCAGAATTTCCAAACATGCCGGTGTCATGTGTCCTTGCACAGGCACAGTTTTTTTATTTTTTATTTTTTATAATATAATAAAATTCACCAAGAAAGTGTCTGGCTGCATGGTGAAGTATGGCCCATCCGATGTTGTGCAAATCCAGTGCCATCCATGTATCAGTTCCTCAGATTATTTTATTTAATCTTATTTAAGATTACCTACTTAACATTGCTCTTAAGTAGCACTACATTGCTCAATTCTATAGGAAAGGAACTGGGATACTGAAGAGCTAATGGATAAGAAAGTAAAAATTAGGAAGTGTTCTGCTTGGAGAACAGTTTACATATTGAAGCTATTTCCACTCCATTTTCTGGGCTGTACAGAAATTGGACAAGAAAAATTTCAACAACAGAATGTGAACAAAAGGATTTATGGGATACTAATTTTCTTAAGAAAAAGCTATTCAGTAGAGTTCACTACAGTGGGTGGAAACAGCTCTCAAGACTCCTTAAAATGTATTTACACAATAGGCTTCATAGTGCTTGAGTGGCCACTCTGTTTAATTGGTGGTATTTAAAAGATTTAATCAGTGTAATCAATAGTATATAAAAGATCTATAGCTTTCATTTGAAAGTGAATTTATTTGTTTTGTGTAAGACATAAGAATGTTACATTATTTCATATTTTTATTATTTTTTCCAATGTTTTATAATGGGCAGCTGCCAGTGGAGAGTATTTCTAACGTAGTGTAGCAATGTCTGTATTAATAAAGGAGACATGCCCAGTGCTGCTGCCTGCTGTTGAGTCCATGGAATAGCTACATCCTGTCTATTAAAGTTGTCATCCTAAATGGATAGCTACACATGAAGACCCTTTTGAGAGTGGTGTTGATGTACACAAACTGCCAAAATGTTTGTAAAAGTGCAGGGTATGCAGGGTAGCTTTGACCTTCTCTAAATTTCATGGTGTAGTTGTTTGTTTCTCCTCTATGAATGCTTATGGGTTCTAAATGCCCAACATAGATGTTGGTATTGTTTTTGATGTTGAAGATGTTGGGTTGGTTTTTCCTCTGGTACATTTTAAGAAGATAGACAGATTACGGAGTACACCTAATGCAGTCAAACTGGTGCCAAGTCCCCAAAGAGCTCAAGAGAGCAAGCTCTATTTAAAGAACAGTGTTTTGGAGAACTTGCACTCACCCTTGCAGGTTAGTGGTGGAGAAAGTCTGGAATGTCACAGAGTTGAGTTTAGCAGGATCACCTGCTATTAGCTTTTATGTGCTTATAATTGGAAGTGTTTGCAGTGCGCTGACACGAATGCATCTTGCATCAAATGAATAGTCATGTCTGGTGTTTTTCAGTGTCTGGTGACACTTGGAGGCAGCCAAAAGCTGCAGTAAATATGCTGGAGTCAGCTGAAAGTGTAGCATTTAGATGGGCAGAATTAGATTACTTGAGCTATTATTTGATCAAGACATTGGGGTTAATGCCTCTACTTCTGTAGTGGTACCATGGGGCTTTATACAAACAGAAGTGGTCAAGGCCTCAGTTGCTCTTTACTGCTGAAAGCTGGCAACTCCAGCAAGCACAGCAATCTCCTATGGTGTTGCAGGAACTCCGCGGCAGAGCTGAGTCAGGAGGAACCATGTACTGAAGTGCCAGCACCATTGTGCAGCACTGTGGCTGCCACCTGGAGACGAACCTGTACAGCCTCATTTCTCAGGTGACCTATGTCACAGTCGCTGAGCCAAGAGATAAAGTTTCCAGAAGCACAACTACTTAAAATAACAAAGAAATCTGTATACTCAGAATTTATTTCGACACACGGACAGTGCTCATCTATAGTTTCTTCGTCGCACAGCTTCACACATCAGTTCTGCATGCAGTTCAGTTTCTGATCCTGGCATATGCTTGCATTTTATACTATCACATCAAATAACAAGGTGGAATCTGTTAGGATAGCACTGAGGTGCTATGTTTGTACACATGAAAACACAGACGTTCTTTTAAAAATTTAAGCAGAAATATTATAATCTTAGAGACTACATACTTTCTAAGAAGAGTTGTATATTTTCCATTCAGAGTAAATGAAAATGGTCATGTAAAGTGTCTCCTTTGTAGAGAGCTTTTTCTTCCTACAGGCAAATATCAAATGGGTCAGAACTGAACCATTTTGTTTGGGAGGAATGCCAGTACCAAATGGAGTATCCAGACACCTCATGTACCACCTCCAGGCTGTATCTGTTCCTGTCTCCAGGAAAGACTACTGTGTACCATGGGAAATAGATTTCAACCAAATAATGTTCTCTGTATAAGGCAATAGAAGCCTAGAGCACTCAAACTGCAACTCCTACTAATAGCCAGGAAGCATTTTGAGATAATTTTTCCTTTTTTTTTTCCCTAATTTTTTTTTTTTTTTTTAAATCCTCCCTCTTTCCCCTCTGTTCTGTTTTTCAGGGAACTCAAATTCAAAGGTTGCCTTTGCCGTTTGTACACTGGCAGATTTAGCTGCTGCATTCTTATCACAAAACACTTAAATATTCATGCTGCTTTTAATTTTAGTGCTGCAAGGCTGTGGTAGTGATGATGCAGAAAATTGTGCTCAGAAAATGGAAGGCTTTTTAATGCTTGAGCTATGTGTGAATATTTTTCAGTTGGCTCCAAAGTGAGCAAAGCAGACTGGAGTATTGCTTTAAAATATCTATTTCAGTAAATGCACAGCCACGATCTTTAAATAGTTAAGCATACAGCTGGTGTCTGGTATCTAGAATGTGGCTTGAAATATTATTCATTCAGGATAAGAACAGATCTTGGATCTGTTGTACTAAAATGTATACATATGGACACATCAGCAGATTCTTTTTCCTGAATTGCCAAAAGAAGGGTAGCAGTGCAGCATATTAAAAGTAATCTTATGTTATTTCAATTGGAATTTATTACATTTGAGGGAATTTAAGTGAATCATCTGTACAGTTCATATTTCCTTCTTTGCTGGCAGTAGGCAGCTTGTCTCTCCACGATCAGTATTTGTGTAATTAACTGGCCCTTTGTTTTCCTTTCTTTTTGTATATAGCTTATTCTAGTCCTTTCTCTTTTTCACATGGTAGCGTCACATTAGCTCAAGGTCTGTGAACTAAAGTGGATTAAAAGTCAAGAAGCAGCACTAATACATAATTGATCTACTAGTAGAACTCAAAGAACTGATTCTCATTCAGAGATAAGAAATGTCTACTTTTTTGTCTCACGGTGATAGTCTGAGCTCTGAAGTCTGTTTCAGATTAAATTGAATAGGTTACCGAAAACCGACAAATAGTGTTTAGACAAATAATGTTCAGACAAATAGAAACTGACAGTGGTTTATTACCCATGGTAATAATCTATTTAAGATATTAATGTGATATTTCATTTGAGGTATAATTATTTTTATACACAAAAAAACTCATGATTTTGACACATTTTAAAATTTCATTGTGTTTTTGTTCACTGGCTCTTTAAAATACCTTATGTCTAAGGTATGTCATGTGGTTTGGGTCTGTATTTGTCTCTTGCTGTGATCCTACACCTGTTAGTACCTAATGGAAGATTTTAACTGCTTAACTATTTTCTGTAGAGGTACAATATGTTTGTGCCATTCACTTCAGATTCCCTCAACAACTACATGCCTTCGAAAGTGGACGGACTGAAAAAGGCTGTGTCTGCTCATATTAACATTGGCTCTGATTTTGCTTCAGCTTGGCATATGTCACTTTTCTTAGTTGTTGAGGAATGACTCTTGACTGTTCAGTTAAATGGAGAAGGAAGCTTGTTTAAGGCTTAATGTTTAATAATATCCTCACTGAAGTGAATTCTTCTGTATTTTCAGGCTCCTGTGAAGGTACACATGGCAGTCACAGCAGGGGCGTTTGCAGCTATAGCATGAATGGCAAGAGGATGATGGTTGCACGGTTGTGTGACTAATAGCCTGTGTACGCCGGATGGCGTAGCAAGGTACAGCGGATGGTGCTAATGGATGGGAAACAAGCAACAGTCTTCAGGGTGTCTCTCCCTTCCATTAAGTCCATTCAGGCATGCCATATGTCATCATCTATGTACTGGGGATTTAATTCTCCTCTTGGTATCAACTACTAACACTGCAGTGAAAGTAATGTGAGAAAGCAGAAAATTTAAGTCATGCTGTAGAAGGGGCAGCAAATCAGAAGGTGACTAAGTCAGAAGAGTAGTAAGGAAGGAGTACTGTGGAAATAGAACTTCTTGTGCACTTTTTTTAAGGCTGTGTATGTGATAAATATGTTGCCCAATTTTAGCATACTGCATTAGACTTGAGACATTACAATCTGAATAGTGCATTAACAGTACAGCAGTAAACATTTCACAAAATACAGTTACAAACATTTAAGATGTTACATGTGCAATAAAAATATAATTTAGTAAACAATTGCTATATTTGGAAAAAGGCATTCTTTCACATGCAGTCACTCTTTATTAGGTTGGTAATGCTAAGAGCATAGCAGTAATCAGCCTCAAAATGGAAACTGAACTTACTTCCTAGAGACTTTGTTATTGAAGTTAATCAGTGTTACAGGCTTTCCCTGCAACTGTCCGCTTTGCAACATTTCTGAAAAGCTGAACTCCTAGGTATGTATAGATCCATATAGAGGAGAGAAGCTCATTCTCAGCTTTTGGAAGCTAAGCTTGTTCAGCCTTCTGAAGACAGCTTGGCAGTATCAACACCTTGTTAATCCTTGTCCAGTAAATAAGGTGCATGAAACTTTGAAGTTTTCAAGTAAGTCAAGCCTTCATTTAGGTGTATTAAGGTTTTCATATTTTATGCCGTCACTTCTGATGAAAAGATGACTGATCTCAGGCAAACCAAGAGCTTGAGTACATTACATTGGGTAAATATTAAAGTCTACCTGCAGATCATTTATTTTATTTATCTTGAGAAGTCTATCTTCACATTGGTGTTTTGGTTGGTGATGAACTTGAAAAACAACACAACCTTGAGAAATGAAGAAAGTTTTGAAAATATAGAGACCTCCTGTAGTTTTGTATTTTTTGTCAGTGGCTGACTTGATCAGAACTGGCAGTGTACTGTCGTTCGTTATTTTCTTATGTTCAGAGCAAACAGTTTGTATTCTGATTTGTGTCCATGGCCTCTTGTCTTGTCAATGGGCAGTACCTCTTTGCATCTTCCCTGAAGATGTGTATACAGACTGATATGATCTCCTGAGCGTTCATTTCTCCAAGCTAGACAGCCCCATCTCTCTCAGCCTCTCCTTGAAAGTCAAGTACTACAGTACCTTAGTTGTCTCTGTGTTCCTTTGTTGGCCTTAATCCAGTATGTCTTTGTCTGCCTTGTACTGCGGAGTCCAGAGGTGGACTGGCACTCCAGATGTTGCCAGAGTCCAGTTCTTTTTCTCCGTGAGTATCCACATAACATGGAATGAAGCCACTGTTATTTTTTCTTCTTGAGAAGAGATTCACATGGGCTGCACTTTGGTCTTAGCAAGAAGAGATTTGCATTTCTACTTTTAATCTTCTCACTCCTGAAACCTTTGGGTATGAGTTTTCAAGAGCCATGGAAGTGGGATTTCAGGATAGGGTAACATCACATTTCTTCATTACTAACACAGCAATTACATATTATGTGTCCTAGATATGTATGGTAAAATAAACATTCATTTATTTGCCCAGTTTTCATGAACCTCTGTTTTTTGACTGTTGGGGTTTACGTTGCAGCAGCTAACACAGACACAGCCATGTTCACATGACTTAAAAAGACAAGGAATTGATATCTGGAGTTAGAATTCATTAACAACGATTAACAGTAATCCTCCAGAGTAATAACCAGATCGATAGATCTCCCTCAAACAGTACTGTGATTCCTTGAGCTTCCTGGAGGGTTTTATGTGTGCATACTACCAGCAGTCATTCAGGAGTGCAGAAGAGGGAAGTTGTGGTGGGGTTACCATACAGGAAGCCACATCTTTTCAAGCATCTTTGCAAAGAGGAATCACAGATGGGCAGTTTCAGACTGAGGCTTTCTTAAAGCTGGAAGGCTGACATAAATCTACATTTTATGCTACGATAAAGACGTTTGGACACCTTTTGGAACTGGTATCGTTTTTTACTGCTGAAAACTGACCTTTTGAAAATTTATATGCTTCATAGTTCAAGATAACTCTACTTTTAATAAAATATAATACTTATTAATGGATCTCAAGTCAGATATTCATTTTCCCTAGTAATTTAAAGCTTAATTAGGCTGCATTGTAGATCTCAGTGGCTGTCCTTAACTGATTCTTCTTTAGTCAGTATCCCTCCAATTTTACAGTTCAGTTCAATTCTCAGGACTCTAATTTGCATAGAGTGACAGATTAAAATTGGATAGTTAGAAGGATTTCTGCTTTTAGTGCCTACTGCATTGATGAAGATTAATTCCTCATAGTATAAGGAAATATGTCTCATGAAGTGACTTCTGAATCACTGCAGTTTTCAGTCTGTTGTATTGTTGTAAATTGAAGCTGGTGAAGTGATGGTCTAATTTTAATGTGGCCTGTCTGAAACTAAATGTTACATATATGGAGAGTTTTCGATAATTAAATTGTAGGCAACAGTTTGTGAGTTCTTCATCTGTTGGAAAAAAGGGGATTGTTTTGATTGGAGAATTATTTTTTTCAGATCAATGGTTAGTTGCTGCCACGACAAAGAAGCTTGCATTTTTACCTCTGTTCACCCTATCCATCTGCAGACCTATGCACTTCATTGCCTGTATAGGTAATATATACAATTCAGATGTCATTTCTTGAAAATTTTGGTTGAAATCTTTAGGTAGGCTCTGGTTCATCTGGGAAATTTCCAACTGGGATGATATGCAGATATGATACAGAAACAATAAGATTTGGTATTTACTTACCCTGCTTGAGATTAGGTCTGCAAAATCCATTCAGTTTTGACTTGTTATAAAAAAAATGTGGGTCATCTGTGTAAGATTGTTATTTATTTCTTTTTCCCTGACTTTCTATTCAAATTTTGAAGACGAACTACAGAAGAAATATGATGAATATGTTTTTCTCTTGTGCATTGTCGTAATTTCTCTGTATTCCTCTCTGAATTCATTTTAATTTAATCTCTGCCTTTTCCTCTGCTCTTTACTCTTATGCTACTGCTCTGATTCCTGCCCTCTCATGGTTTCTCTCTATCTTAGTTGTTTTCCGAAGGTTTCTCTTTCCTCTCCTCTGAAAGAACTGTTAGATCACACAAGAGATCATGTTTTGGTTATACCTCACAGAACAAATAGGTGTAGCTTCCCTAAGGCAAGTTTATGTATGATGTTACATAAATGTCTTCTAACATTTGGAAGTGGTCGCAGTGTGAGGCAGAAGCTGCATATATTTGTGCTCCTCTTTGAAATGGCCTTGGGGTTGTGGGAAGCTTCGCTCATCACGAAAAGCACCATGACATTCATCCTATGGGCAGTGAACTCAATAGAGACCATGGGCTGTTTGGATCACGTTAAGCTCTTTGACTAAAAGATGATGACTTCATGACTGGTGTTGGTAGGAGCTCAGATGCTGGTGTGGCATTTCACCCTTTTGCGTACCATTCCTGACCAAAGACATTTGCCTTCAGAAATTTGAGTATGATTTATTTTAGGAATGGTAATTTCCTGCATTATTTTTATTTCATCAACATTACAAAGGTAGTGCTATTATATTTATGCACTGCACCATTTTCACAGAATCATAGGAATTGGAGAGAAGCTCTAGAATTCAGCAAGTCCAACCCCCCTGCTAAAGCAAGTTCCCTGCAGAATTTCTACAGGAAAATGTCCAGATGGATTTTCAGTATCTCCAGAGAAGGAGACACCACAGCCTCACTGGGCAAGCCTGTTCCAGTGCTCTATCACGCTCAAACTAAAGAAATCTTTTCTCATGTTCATACGGAACTTTCTGTATTCCACTTTGGGCTCATTGCCCCTTGTTCTGTTGCTGGGCACCGCTGAAAAGAGCCTAGATGCATCCACTTGACTCCCATCCATCAGATATTAATAAGCATTGATAAGATCTCCTCTCAGTCTCCTTTACTCCAGGCTGAACAGTCACAGGTCTTTCAGCCTTTCTTCAGAAGGGAAATGCTCCAGGTTCCTGGTAATCTTTGTGCCCTTCTGCCAGATCTCTCTCTTTCTTGAACTGAGGAGCCCAGAAGCGGACACAGTACTCCAGATGTGTCCTCAGCAGGGCAGAGTAGAGAGGGAGGATCACCTCTTTCAATCTACTGGCCATTTTTTAATGCACCCCAGGATACCACTGGTCTTCTTGGTCACAGAGGCCCATTGCTGGCTCGTGGCTCATGGCTCTTGCCCACCAGGACACCCAGATCCTTTTCCACAGAGCTCCTTTCCAGCTCCTAACCTGTACTGATGCACATGGTTATTCTTTTCCAGATACAGGACTCTACAGTTGCCCTTGTTGAACTTCATAAGGTTCTTCTCCACCCGAGTGTACTCTCTAGCCTGTCCAGGTCTCTGAATCACAGTACAGTCTTCTGGTGTGTCAGCCCTTCCTCCCAGCAAACGCTGATAGCATAGTGTTTTTCCATTTGTCTGTAAACTTAATTTAAGAAGACATTCACAAGCTGCCTAGAAAATGGATTTTTTTCCCCTATGGGAATTTCCACATCTGATAATTGCCTATTGTAAAAAATGATTTCCGTCACAGGAAAAGAAAATGGCATGGAAGAACCTACACTACTGACTATCTCTTACTGCTTTTCTGGTTTTGCCAATTTGGGATCAGCATTACACTTTGAAAAGGAATTTTTTTTTTCTTTTCTATTATCTCACATTACAAACTGTTAAAGTGTTATGCAAAATTAAAAAAGGAGCCAGGATTTGTAGCTGAAGATAGAATTCTCCTTGGAAAACAGCATTTTTTAATTTCCTTTATAAAATTAAATTCTTTATATTTCCAAATTCAAGATGAAAATTGAGCAAGAAGAAAAAAATACTCAAACCCCCAAACCTCTGTCAAAACAAGAAAATATTGCTTAAAGAATTTCTAATTGATTCTAATTGATTTCTAATTGAACTTTAACTCCTACAAAATATCAGGCCAAAAAACTCTTGAAGTTAATTTACAAAAATGAAGTAGTAATTCTAAATGCAGAGGAGAGCTTTTATGCAAAATATTTTCTTTATGAAGTGCATGTAATTAAAAAAAAATGACAGTGATTGGAGTTCTTTATCTAAATAATGGAAACATGAATTCTGTATAGATCTATATATTATTACATTCATATATAAACATGCATACAAATAGATGTCTTTTAAATCACTACCCACCTAATTAATCTTACCAATATATAGTTTTCATGATTAACATATTGAAATGAAAGATGCACGATTATTTGAAATTATAACAGATACTTCAGTGAAAACAGCAATGTTCTCACTGTATGGATATAATCTCTCTCTGTTCTCAACTCATTCAGTTTAACATATTTCTATATGCGCTGTAAGATAAAAGAACTAATAGAAATGAAAAGGAGAACTGCCAAAAGTCAAATTGCCTCATTGGAAGCTTAACAAAATGGCAACATCCAGTTCTAGATAATTAAATCTTATTTTGTAGGAATGTCTCTGAATGATGTTGATTTGCCTGTAGGTAGTGCTCTTTAAGTTGAACAGAATAACAAAAACTTTTTGTTTGTGCTAGAAATGGTTTAATATAGTTTAATGAAAAAGCTTCAGCTGAGGGATAACAACACCATACTTACAGAGGAAAATCATTAAAGCAACTAACTAGCATATGAATATATCCATATATTTTTAGATAGGAGGAAATTTTTTAGTTAATATCTCTTTCATTGAGCACTGATTTTGATTCAGATTATGTAGATGTTACAAACATTTCGGAGATCAATAAAAATTTCACCACCTTTGAAAAAAATGAAACCTGAACAATGAAATGTCTGGTTGCTTTTTTCAGCAGTCTAATAGTAAAAGTGGACTGCAAATAAACATCTGCTTTAGTATCTTGAATGTCTTTACATTAACGAAGTTTTGGAATTCAAACCTTAAGAAGTTTTGTACAGAGAGATGGATCACAAGGTGAAGTCTCCTGTTGCTACAAACTGGAGATCAGATTCCTCATAATGTAGTAATCATTGTCTCAAAGTCTCTGACAAACTTTATAATCCTTCTAATTTAGGATATTCCGTGATTCTATGAAAATGAGTTAGGTTGCTGATTTCCCCCCAGATTTGTTTTATGTTCATGATTCGAGTCTCTCTGCTATTTTTCATCCAAGCTGTGGTCGTGGTAAATTGTTACACTTTTGTTTGGGTATCAAAAATCATTTGTCCTTTGTTTTGAATAAGTCTTTCCTCATCTGTCATTTATTCTCTGTAGCATGGTTATAGATAACATCTGCTTTCTGGTATTCCATAAGCCAAACAGTCCTAATTCTTCTAGAATCCTGTCATCCCACCATACCAGTGGATACATTCCCAGTCTAAAGCCATGTCTTGAGCAGAGTTACAGGTTTTTTTAGACACTGTAAATACTTTTGTCAAGGATGGATGCCCCCAGGAAGTTTGGCATTAGAAATATTTTATTTTTTAATTCCTTCAATGAAAATTACAGTTTGGGAGCAAAACTTTTCTTATGTGCACAGCGGTGGCTTTGTTCCTCTGGTATTTCAAACCTTGTAGTACCAAGGAAGTGAAGCTTTAATTTTCCAGTCAGGGCTTTTCTGTATCTGATTTTGCATGGTTTCCTCTTTAACATACTAAAAATTAAGTTTAGTCATGCTGCATCTTTCATCTTACAGAATGTTTCAGTATTTTTCTCATGGAGCTTTCCATTATGAAAGTACTGTTTGAGTCCATCATAATGACATTTTTCTCTGCAGTGCTTGATTTTTTTGAATAACTGGAGGAGATCTGATTTTTTTGTCATCACAGATAACTCTTAAGTGACTTTTAAGATATTAATAATTTAATATGCCATCTTTGAACTTGTGATTTTTATTATGAATATTCAATTTTCACAGTTTTGACCCTGTAGCGTCTTGTTGCCTGTGGATGCTATGACCTGAATTCAGCACAGCACTCAAACACAGCCTAAATTCAGCACAGCGCTCAAACATAGCCTTAAGGAAAGCATGTGAGTGTGTTGGTTTTAATTGTCTAGACGATCCATTGAAGTATGTCTCAAGACTGTCCACAAAAAAACAGTTTCACTTGTCACCATAAGGACAACAATCCCTCAGAATAGAACTCTAGAGCATATGTGCCTAAGCACGGTGTTAGTACATGGTAAGGTGTGTCTGGACAAGCTATTGGTGGTAGGCAATGTGCTTATGCAGCCAAGATGTGGCTGGGCTGTAAGTGCATCTCTGGGCTTTCAGTAGTCCCAGGTGTGGCTGGAACAGCTTTTAACTTTTAACAGCTGTGAAAACAAAGATTATCTCAGTAGTGATTTCATCTGAGGGAACTAAAAGTAGACAGGATATTTGAATGACATGTTTTATGTGGAGATGAGAATACTGTGACTTTAAAAGGCTCTTTTATTTTTCATATTTTTATTATCTCTTAGTACGATAACAATGCGCACACCACTAAGAAGACCCTGATACTCAGTTGGAATTTGGGCACTTTCCTCTCTTAAGTGCTGACAATATTGTATACTGTTTTTGGTGTTATTACATGTGCTATAGATATTTCTTCAGGCCTTCATTTTCTTCGGAGAAGGCCAGGACCCTCTCTGAATCCAAGGAAGTTTCTTCAGATCATGGTTGAACCTAGTACAGGTACAGTACTAGTACCTAGTACACCTAGTACAGGTGGGATGTGGTGCAAAGCAAGAAAATACCTGGCCTCTCAGCGTGTGCTGTGAGTGGTAAGAGCAGCTGACTCCTTGGGAAGGTAGTGAAGGGAGACAGATCTTTTGAACTGTGAGAAGACGAGAAAAAACTTCTGTGTTTGAGCAAAACTCTGCTGTCAGGAAACCTAGTAAAGTAGAATGTGTCGGGCCATGACTGACCTGGAGACATTAGAGGAGAGGTCAGTTACTGCCGTGCAGTGGTAATCAAACAGGACTGTAGAGTAAGGCTGCACTTCCTCCTTGACAGCACGCTGTTAATTGTCATTGTTGCCTTGTATCACAAGGAATGCAGGTCTTAATTCTAAGTTCCTCTCTGCCTGTGTTGGTAGAATGGCCATGTCACAAAATATCTGAAGTATCTTTACATTGTTTTCTGCCTACAGGTTATAGGTTATTGTGAATGCTAAAATCCTTACGTTTTGCATAAATAGTTAGACCTTTTCAGTGGTTTGGTAATTCCCCATCTGATTTATTACTTTTCTAGTAAAATGCATGTCTTACTTTGTGGTTGATCTCCATTTCTTACTGTTTTCTGGCCTGGGATACCTTTTACTAAAGATTTGTATGATTCGTGGCTTACAGGCTTTTCTGTAGAAATGCAGAATGTCTAGAGAGGCAGTTGTGACTATCACCATACCTGTGACTTAATTACATAAAACCAAAACAAAACACATCACACAAGATTCAGTGATTTGGAAAAAATTGTTACCTGCTGTTTGTGTAGCATGGCCATCTGTCTGGCAAATCCCAATGCGCTAGTCAGATAGATTTGGTGAGAAGAGCCAGACAACCTTCTGATGCCTCTTTCTCCAGCAGTTGTTGCTTACTCTGCCTTTTTTTTTTTCTTTCTTTTTTTTTTTTTTGGTGTGTGTGTGTGTCATGTGCTGATAAGACTGCTTTTTTTGTTTGTTTGTTTTTTGTTTGTTTGTTTGTTTGTTTTTAATCTGTATTCAGAAGATTTTGAATTCTACTCTTGGCACTGTTGATAATGCCAGAATATTTTGATCTAGTCACCCATTCTCATTGTGGGCCTAAATTTTTTGGGTACCAACTTAGAACAGAAATTGGGCAAGGTGTAGTCACATAAAATGTTAAATATCCAAGAACTTCAGTCAGGTTTGGAAAATGCCTTTAGAATTGCTGAAAAACACCAATATGAGCTGCTTGTAATGTCAAATGGCGTATTCTATTGGAGGATCATTGCAGACATTCACAATTGTCCATGTAAATGGATTCCAAGATGCAGGAAAATCTTAAAGTGTCAAAGTGATACTTTCTAAACATACTCAATATGTTCATAAATAACCAAGTTGTCAGGGAATCCATTTTGAGTACACAATTGAATACAATTGCTGTTGGCTCTGCTCTGTGTGCATCCATGCCTAGCCTATTGAGATCTTCTCATTCAAAAATTGTCAGTTTCTGTGGGAGGCATTTTTTAAGCAGTAAAGAATAAGCATTCCCTAGTTTTGTGTGTATAAGTTTGGAGGCACTTGTATTAATTTAAAAAGCTTATAAAAATTATTCAGGAAGGCATTACTGTTAGGGATGTTGTGTTTATTTTGTTGTATTCCTTGCTGGATTATAAAAAGTGTTTGATCTTTGCAAGCCTTAATGTAGTTACCATTCCAGTATTAATTCTGAAGATACCTTCAAAGACATTTAGTGAAATATGTCCTCTGCAGATACAGTGAATGTTCTTTTGTGTATGCAGCCTGCTGCATTGCACTTCCTTGCTGGATAAACCAAATACGCACAACCTTCTATAGATGAATGGTATCTCCTGCAACGAAAGGTTAAGGTGTCATCCAATGATTTATCTTTCCAAATGGATTAATTGGGTTCCTGTGATAGGGACATAATTTACTACCTTTCATATATCAGAGGTTGTGTTCTCAAAATGGTGCTTGGGGATTTATGATATTGAACTGGGTGAATTACATGTCATATTATCAACCATCCTTTCTGACATTTAGTGTTGGCAGGAAATGGGCATTTAGCAAGTAGCACAATCTTCCAGTAGGATTGTTTTATTTCAAGGCTTTTGTTAATCAGATATTTCTGAAGAAAATCTTCAAAATAGACTGTTAATCACATTGGTCATCTGTGGCCATCTAGATGTTAGTGGTGTCTGTTTTATCTGTCAGCCTCCCTGCAGAATATTTTTAAGGTATTGTCTCCTTGATGGAAAGTATTTCTTCCTAGAATCCACATGGATGTTGGAATTAGAAGGTAAGTGGCACACAGTAAAAGGGTGACAAAGAGAAGGGGAAAGGAGATACTGTATTAATCACATAGATGGAGATTTTGAAAAACAAGTTTGCATATATGTGTCTGCGTTTGTCAGTTCTATATAACACAGGTGCAAATGTGCAAGACAATTATATCTGTATTCTGATTACAGTTTTGCATCATGTTGTGTTGCTTCTGAGTGGATAAGACTCCCTTGGTTAGGAGTGCCTACCAGTATCTCAATGGTACTGTTCAGAGAAGCAAATGGCCTCTTCAGGCTTCTTTTTTGCATCAGTTCTGTTAACACTAGCAGAACTACGGAGGTTTCTTGGCACATGCACTTTTTCAGAGTATATTACTATCGGCGACATTTCATTAAAGGTTTCCTTCCTGCTTTCCTTATTTGAGAACGTTTGCTTGGTTGGTATAGCTTATGACTTTTTATTGTCTTTTTTTTTTTATTTACTGTGTGCTCTATGACCTTTAATCAATATGCTTCAAATGGTGCTTTGTGAGTTATATCTAAACTCGTGGATACTTGTATATGGCCTGCTATCTTGTCTCCAGAGGAGAAAAGGAAAAGTATATTTAAACAGATGGTCCTGACAAAATATTTGATTGCCTCATTCTGAGCTTCTGATCCTTCTGACACTGGCCTGAATCTGCATTATTGCAGCCACACAAGAGCAGTAGATGTAGCTGGCAAACATGTCCTCATCTGTACCTACACTGTTAAGCAAGAGATAGGAATTGATGCTGCTGTAAGAAAATATGGTTTTCATATAAGTAATTATCATGATTGCCTGGGATATGGACCATATGTTGAATAAAGGTTCAAAAAGAGGCCATTCATTTAGTAAACTTGTATACCTAACGCAATAAAGGTTCTGACATAACCTGGGGAAACAAAAAGGGGGCTTTCACCAAGTCTGATGCCTTAAGTCTAGGCAATATGAGAAGCAGCAGCATCTTATTGCATTGTTTGAGCATATGATCAATCAGACAAAGACAAAATCAGGACATGTGATGAGTTTGGCAATAGTATTCCAGGACAGTGTCTGCCCTCTTCAGACTGCCAAATCCTTCGGCATACTCTCTTCACTTAGAAACTGAAAATGCAAATCAGAAACTTTACTAGGGAGTTATCTACCCTTTCTGTTTTTTGATAAGAAAAAAATGTCATTTCTTCAATACAGATATGCTATCCATACATTTAAGTTCCCAGAAGGCTTCTGCCAACATGAAAAAAATTATGGTCCTGGATATTGTGTAACACATTTATGCATAATGTCTAATGTATTCTCAGTTTTGTGAAATATGAATAATACTGGAGAGATTTTTAATGGTAGTGGAAATCAGAGGGACATTTCTAGTGCTCTTCAGTGACACTAGTAGTGATAAGTAAATAGAATGAATAAAATTTCAAAGAAGTGGGAAGGAGAAAAATATATTGCATTGATAAAACATGGACAAATGATGTGTGTTCAGAGCATTTCTGGAGATTAGAAAGACTGTGTCCGTTCTTGTTTTTTGAATGTCATTGCTGTTTTATCACAGTTCTCAACGAGTCTGCTCCTTGGACGTGTTGCTCCTTGGTATAGAAGGCTGACACACTGAAAGGACACTTTTTTTGAAAAATAATTCTTTTCATTTAAGTTATAAAAACAAAAGCATTCAGAATTTAAAAAATATATATATTTGATACATGTATGTACTACTTCTATTAAGAGTTAACTCACATTGCATCTATTATTATTTTTTTTTTCTCATGTACAGGACAGTTTTCCAGCTCGGTTTGGAGGAATACATTTTGTCAATCAACCATGGTATATTCATGCCCTCTACACAGTTATACGGCCCTTTTTAAAGGAGAAGACACGAAAAAGGGTATACTTTTTTTTCATTTTCCATTATCTGGCAATTGTAGTCAGCAGGTACATTGTAATATAAATACATTGTTCTTATTGGAAAGTTTTTAATTGCAATTGCATTGTAAAAAACTTCTTTACCTATTTTACAGAAACCTGTAACTTCAAGGACACTGTAAACAGTGTTTTTAAATGTATTTTTACATACAAGTATATGATTCCTTCTGGGTTATATAATGGTATTGTCAGCATTACAATTTCTATATGAAAGTTGTGGCAATAAAATTTTGGAATGATTTGTGTCTTTCTTTTGTGATAGACACATTGAATACCAAGTCCTTTTCTAGTGATTTCTTTCACATTAATATAAACTAAAATACACAGTTGGTGCATAGTAGCATGAAAATAGTCACATGAGTTAAAGCCAGTGAAAAGAAATATATGTGCATATGTCTGTGCATAAGCACAAACAGTCTCTCAGATATTGCTTAATTTGCAGCATTTGCATCAGTGCAATTAAGTTACAGCTTGGTGGCACAGAGAATGATATTATTTCTGTAACAGGAAATTTGTTATCCAGCAAAACATAGCATTCCATACAAAATCGTTACAAAGAATGTGGTGATAATTTTTCTTGTTCGCTTACAGAAGCAGGTCACTAAGGACCTCAGCTTTTTTCTCTGCAAACACAGTCTACTAGGCTACAATGTTCCTTGGTGTTTACCTGTTTTTTACTGACATTATGCTTTAGAGGCTTCAGTATTCACAGATTTTGAACTATAGATTATAAAGGCTTTTATGTAATGAAAACTCATTCTGCAGGATTCAGTTGCACTCAACTGACTACAGCTTCAGCAGAGAACAATACAGTGCCAGATATGTTTGAGGCCTATCTAAGTCAAGGACCATCTATCTACAACCAGGCAGTACAGTACACCTCCTGGGTTTGTTACAAGATTAAAAATAAGTGACAAGGCAGTGCAATAATCAGGTATCTAAATATTTATTGAGACATCTGAATCAGTGGCTGGTGGTTCCAGCTCTTTCAGCCTGTCCTCATAGGAGAGGTGTTCCCATCCCTTGGATCATTTTTGTGGTACTCCTCTGGATGCATGCTCCAACAGGTCTGTGTCTCTCCTGTACTGAAGACTCCACATCTGAACATGGCACTCCAGGTGAGTCTCACCAGCACAGAGTAGAGGGGCAGGATCACCTGCCTTGACCTGCTGGCCATGCTTCTTTTGATGCAGCCCAGGATATGGTTGGCTTTCTGAGCTGTGAGGGCACATTGCTGGCTCATGTTCAGCTTCCCATCCTCCAGTACCCCAAGGTCTTTTTCAGCAGGGCTGCTCTCAATCCTTTCATCCCCCAGCTTGTATTGGTGTGGAGGTTGCCTGTACTCAAGTGCAAGACCTTGCATTTGGATTGGTTCGCCTTGGCTCACTGCTCAAGCCTGCATAGGGCTCTCCGTATGGCATCCTGTAGCTCTGGAGTGCTGGCTACACATCACAGTTTGGTGTCATCATCAAACTTGCTGAGAGTGCAATTAACGATGTAATTGATGAAGATATTAAAGAGTATCAGTCCCAGAACTGACGCCTGTAGTACACCACTCATCACTGATCTCCATCCAGACATTGAACCACTAACCACCACTCTCCGAATTTGATCTTGCAGCCAGTTCTTTGTTCACTGAACAGTCTACCCATCAAATCCATATCTTAACAATATGGAGAGAAGGATGTTGTGGGATATAGTGTCATAAGCCTTACTGAAGTCCAGATAGATGACATCAGTGGCTTTTCACTCGCCCAAATGCAGACTTCTTACAACAGTTTTTGTTAATTCTTAGTCAGTTCTGCCAGTAGTCAGATAGTTAAATATTGCAGTTAATAAAGTTTCTTTTTCAGAAGAAAGAGAACAAATTATTGTGAGAAAAAAAAAAAAATCCCACACAATTATCTTCAGAAGCGTATCAAGATCTCATCATTTATCTTTGATATATTTTCTGAATTATTTTTGCAATTTTTGAAAGGTCCGGTAGATTTGCAACTGATAATTGCATTGAGATAAATGTAGTCCTCAGCATATATAAAGCAATTGCTACAATAGTGGAACATCCAGGTTGAAAATGACCATAAAATAAATTGCTTTTGCTCTTAATATTTGTTCTATCATGCAAAGATATTTCCTTTCTGAGAAGAAAATAATGCATTTGCATGTTTACATTAAGCTTTCTGTCCATGCAGCTGATTGGAAGATGAAAAAATTGATGACTGTTTCTTTATCTTTCCTCACTCCCATTACAGCATCAGTTTTCCAGTTGAGATACAGAGATGTCCAACAGCCAAGTGGGCTAAAATATGAGACAAGCATGCATTTGCCTTTTTTTGTGTGTGTGTGTCTGCCTTTTGAATCTAACATTTGATAAATCAAGGTATAGCTCCCCAGAGCAGTCCTTGCAAGGTGAAGTAGGATGTGAACTGGTAGTACTCCATGTACATGCACACCCTGTCTTCCCCATGGAGAGCAAGAGGCAGCAGTATGAGGCAATAACTTCCCTTGCCTTCTTGACTGCTTCTGCACAAGTCAATTAAAAGAGGACTGGGCACTGCCATTCCTACTGTTTAATTGTACAAGCACTCTCTGGCATGGCACTGGCCAGTCCAGCTAGTACTGTCTTAGACATTGCCTTAGAACAATTCAAAGACCAGTAAACAGTGTTGATGAGTTCTGTTCTGGAGATAAAGACAATTTAACTGTGTGAGGATGTAAACTGTGCTGTAGCACTTTCTCCTGGTGCAAGAAGTGAATCCTGGCCTTTTTGCTACTCTAGAAATACTCTAGAAATAGCTTCTTTATGCTATCTATGAGGCCACACCCAAGAGAAGGCATATCCTCTCAATGGAAGGTCTACAGATCCTCCAAAGTGGGAGAAGGCTATCCAGATCCAGAGATTTTCCATTTTTAGTACTCACTGATCACCTGTTGCAGATTTTTGAGGAGAAACAATGAGGTTAAATATAAACAGAAGTATAAATGTCAGTGTAGGTATATGTGCACATCATATACATATACTATGTATATGTAAATGTAAAGCAGATCTGGAAATAAATCAGTCAATAAAAATACTGATGGACAATATCAAATAGTCTATCAGCAATTCCCTTGTTGCCAATGAAAACATTTTACAGTTATTACTTGCTTCATTGCTTGCCATGTATGAACAGAAGGAAGAAATTTTCTTCATTATATTCCTGTTTGTCTTTTTTATTTTCTTTTCATAGAACTCAAGGCTGGATGCTTGAAAGTCAATATATATTCCTTAATGTATATAATGAATGCGAACTTTATTTACTAAACTATGTGTTAATTTATGTACTTAATTTATTTCTCAGGATTAGGAGAAACAAATTACAAAAGATAGCAGTCTGTCTGTCTTGACTTCTGTCTGTCTTGTTAGTCAGCATTAGTTCATACAATCCTTAGGTTACTTGTCCTGCAAACATTAATGCTTTAATTGCTTTGTAGGTATATGAACGTTGTCTGACTGTACTGAAGGTAGAAGTAATGAGTGCCTTGGTGGCTGTCGCTGTTAGCCCAACATAGGCATAAAATTGGAACTGTACAATATTCTGTAATAATGATGATGTAATTTGGGCTTTGATGATTTTTGTGATACTGCTTTGTTTTTATGTTTTTATATAAATACAGATATTCCTTCATGGTAATAACCTCAACAGTCTACATCAGCTAATACATCCTGAGATCCTACCTTCAGAGTTTGGTGGAATGTTGCCCCCATATGACATGGGGACGTGGGCAAGAACACTGCTAGACCACGAATATGATGATGACAGCGAATGCAATGCGGACTCCTACAATACTCCAGCAAAAGATATAGAAAAGGACCTCTCTCCCAAGTCCATGAAGAGGTGGGTTAAAGACACTAATATGTTAACCTCATATTGCCATGAGGTTAACATTTGCCTTCTCACAAAATCATAGAGTCACAGAATTGTAGGGGTGGGAAGGGACCTATAAGAGAGCACTGAGTCCATTCCCCTGCTAACACAAGATCTTTACAGAACATCACACAAGTAGTTATACAGATAAGTCTTTATTATCTCCAGAGGAGACTCCACAACCTCTCTAGGCAGCCTGTTCCAGTGCACTCTCACAGTAAAGAAATTCTTCATTGTGTTTGTATGGAACTTCCCATGTTCCTCATTTATGAACCTGTTGGTAGTTTCCTCAGCTTATCAGTATAAGGACTTTTTTTTCCTTAAGAAGACTCCTGACTATAATTCACAGTATTAATTTTTTGCCTCTTGTCCTATCACTAGTTACTGTGCCAAAGAAGCTGACCAACAAATACTGGTTAAGCCTAGCAGTGAACATATAGGACAGAGAATCTACATAAATTCTTTCAAATTAAGTTGGAATATGCTAACTTGAGAATTCATTTTCAGAACTTGGCATTTGATGCAGAAGGAAGAGAGAATTTGGGAGCAAGTCAAACAGGAGAAAATATTTTGAGACTTGTCAGCCAGGAAAATGATGTTGGCTGGAGTATATCTTAAAGACCTGTTAAGACAGTGCAGTTTGAAACAGATATATTTTTTAGGAAATGGAGAGGAGAAGATAGCCATAGAAATAAAAACAAACACCCACCCACACACACACACAAAAAAAAAAAAACCAAAAACAAACAAACAAAACAACAACCCCCCCTAAAAAAAACAAAACAAAACAAAACAAAACCAAAACCAATGAAGTTTAAAGATTTTATGTCAGAAATCTAAAATACATTGTAAGTGGGAAATATTAAGAGCCTGGCTGGGAATGAACTAGGAATAAGTACAGTTAAAGAAGATCCTGAATCCATACGAAAAAGATGCAACTACCACAAGTATTTGAGAAAATAGGACAGGGAAAGAGTAGCAAGGGGAGAGCAGGAAAATGAGTGATATATACAACTTGTACTTAGAATGATGTAACAAATGTATGTGGAATTATTTGTAACAAGAATTATGAAACAGTAGAGAAGCTTACTTGGAAAGATGGGTGGAATGTAGGAGCTAAAATATGGAATTCTTAGTGATGCAATTAAGTCATGAGAGGAAGTTGCCTCATCCAAGGATGCAGGAAGGACCCATGAGCAATCCTTTGACAAGATTCTCTGAAGCAGAGTTTTCCGGACTACTCTGAAGAATTACTTTGGAAGAGCAGCAAATTGACAGATTCTTTTTTCTTTCTTTAAGGGGAGAAAGCATACCTACTTTCTTCTCATTTAACTGATGCTTGAAAAGTCTTTCAAGCAGACATACATCATTGTATACTTCTAATTGATCTGCAGTGTACTGTCAGATATTCTTTCAATCTGGGCTAGATGACACAGTAGGAAACCTAGTGCAGAAAATAAGGATTTTGAAAATTGGATCTATGTTATATTGGGCTGAAATTTCCACACCATCATTATATTCATTTTCAGTTAGCATATCTGCAGTACCTGCTGAAATCCTCCTTCCCAGCTGCTGGATATTAAAAGTACTAAGTAGACTTACTGTGATAGTACCAAGTAGGAGGGGATGGTAGCAAGATTCTAGACAAAATCCCACAATTTTGTAGTATTAGCTGAACAAACATTTTAAAAATAGGAATTAAAAAGTTAAGATAGGTAGAAAGAGATAAACACTATTAAATTTAAAATTACATTTAACTTAAATTGGATATTGGACAGATTATATTTCTCTCTGTTTAAAACCACATTAAGCGTGGTATGTTACTGCATAAACAGGACATCTGAAAACATGAGGCAGGTTAATGAAAGTGCTTGAGTTCATAGGCAAAATTTCACAAGGGTAACAAATCTCCAACAGTTACCTTGTTTATTTTGGTTTGGCAGTCTAGAATTAACTTACTGCTTTGAAACATTATCATTCATAAACCAAGATCATGCTAAGAATTCATTTATTCATTTTGTTTTAGCCCTTATGTGAACCACTGAAGTTCCTTAAGGTCTGCTTGAACTTTGGGTAAATTGGATGACCCCTCCTTGAAAAAAAGGCTGATCATGGCTAGATTACTGGAGATAAGGAGAAATTAACCCCACCAAATTGGGCAAATCTCTTATGAGAACACACATTGTGTCACATTGTGACACTGCTGCAGATGTCTCAGTAATCGTATTTAGTTTGTGGCCATGTATACCCATGGCTCTCATGGCTGAGGTGTTCAGATGGGGTCACAAGGATTTGCACATCTAACTCCACAGGGCAGATGTCTGAGCTGACCAAGTTTGCATACTATCTTTGTATAGCTTTTGTTCCTTGCCTGTACAATGGGACTTTGCATTACAGATCTGTCCTGCTGTGATTTGTGAGAGTATATTCAGCAATGTCTGTAATGTTTTTGGGAGGCAGAAATAAAAGATGTTACGGATTTACATAAATACTTTCCCTGTTATGTGACTTTGTTCATGAATTGCTGCTGAATTGGAAGACAGTAAATGTTGATTCAAACGGAAAAAAAGCTATTTCTTCTTCTTCTACAAGGAATTCGTTCCCCTGAGCTTGCAAGCCATAGGTCAGGATTTGTGCAGTTTCATTTTCACATCTGCCTTGGAATTGGGAAGCTTGGAGGCCCTGAGAATTTATGGTCATTACTGTCTCCCTGGTAATTTGAGTCTGGATTTGCAGACTTTTCATCTCTCTTTAGTTCCACAGATGAGAAATGGAAACTTCGGTTTCTCAGATACTGGCAGCCTAAGAAGGCTCCGTCTGCTATTAGTACTTAGATTCAATTGGGAATTCTTTGAAATTAGTATGCTCCCACAGCATTTTTTATCTTGATGAACTGGATTTTCCAGTATAGTTTCCCACCAGCAAATTTTTAATCAGCTTTGAACAGTACTTCGTGCAAATGTAAAAAAAGCTTTTTCAATTCATTAGTTTAACTTTTTGCCTGTTGAGCTGACTAACATTCTAGATGACAGTTATTGTACAGTATTCATTAAAAATTTTTAATTGTGTTTATCACAAGAGAGGCCATCTCATTTTCAAAGTGGATTTTCTTGACTGTAGCACTGGTAAGAGCATAATTATTGTTCGAAAATATCCTTGTATTTCAAGAATTCACATAAAGCTTGATTCAGATGTTTTTCCTTGTTTGTTTTTTTAAATGTTTTCCTTATAGTTTTTGAGAAAAAACAAATCAACTCCTGCAAGCAGACTCATTCATTAGCTTCAGGGGATCATTCTAGAGTGGGATAATGATAATATGTTTTTATCTTTAATTGATAAAGATTTTTCTCTGTACTGTAGACCTTCAGGTGGGCAAACTTGTAGTGCTTCTTCTGATCAAAAATTTGTGCCTACATTGTTGAGATGCACACACACTCCAGCCATATCTAGTCCTCTTTGCAGGAAGGAAGAGAAATTTACATCTCTAGCATTAGATTCATCACACTTTAAAGGAAACATCTATCAAATGTTTCTTTTACTGTAACCTAGAAGTGTCTGTTTTTTGACAGGCTTGTGACATGATGTGAGACTCAGTACTTCAGGCCTTGTTTCCAGCAGAATGTTTTGATTTTGCTGGAGGCTGGGGCTTCTTCTTTCTCCCTCACAAATGGCCATTGCACAGTATCCATACCAGTGTCATGCTTCTGTGCTGAATCAGAGAATCTGGAAAAGATTTACAATTATCACTGAATTCACTCTTTTGCCATCCTTTCTGCTGTGTTTAACTGAGCTGACAAGCAAGTCTGACAGATGTGTCCACTGCTCCAGAAATCCTGCTGGCTATGGAAGACTTCTCCAGGGTTGGCTTAGGAGCATGCTCTGTTGCATTAAGTGCTGTTCAGAAAAGGAACAAATACGCCTCTAGCTAGTACGTGCCACTAATTGCAGTGTGCCATTAGCCAGCTGGGTAGCTGAATTATATCTTCTTTACTGGACAACTGCTTTCTGGTAGAGGAGGTCAGTGCTTACATCAGTACAAAAGACAGCTTAGTTTGCTCTTTGTTGTGTGCTAAGAATGCACTTTACTTGCTCCTTCACTGAAGAAAGGAGGATTTATTTTATTGCGCTTTTTGCCCCTATTTCCACAAACCAACAAAGAGCTCTTGTATCCACTCTTTAACGGTATTTTCTGACCATTTGTGATGATGGGATACTCAGTGTAACAGTATCAGTGTTTTTAAGCCCTGGCAGAAAGGAAAAGCAAAAGAAAGCTGAGATTTATCTTCATTTGTTTTCACCTAGAAATGTCAAATAAAAATGTTGCCCTTCTGCAGGTCTCAGTCAGTGGTGGATCCTGGGGTGCTAAAACGCATGGATAAGAATGAAGAAGAAAACATGCAGCCTTTGCTTTCCCTTGACTAACAGTTCCTGAGCATCAAACATGAACTGGAGTGGAAGGCACTCAGCAACAAGCAAACCACTGGGAAAGAGTATATCAGCTGGAATTGTATTTACTCATGTTTATGTAGCATAATGGAAGCAGGCAGAAGAATTTACTATTCTACCTAAATTCTGGTTGCCCTGGGGTGAAAAAGAAAAGAAGAAAGAAAGAAAATAATTAAAAATAGAAATCAATAATTTATTCTGTAAGTGCCAACTTGTTTGTAAATACAATATAATCCTCCACTTTGACTTTCTAAGTTATGTTAAGCAAATACTATGAGTGACTACTAAATATGTCAGTGAAGTGCACCGTACAAAAGTGTAGAAAATGTGCATGCACACACACATGCGTGCACACACACTGAGAAACACATACCGGACAAAAAAAAGTATCAAAGCCAATTAAATGTTGTCCTTCTTGTAGGAAGCCATACTGCAGCTAGTGTATTGACTTCAACGTACAGTACATTCTCTGCTATGCTCAGTAATGTGCAAAGATAAAGAGGGATTATAAGAACTTGGGGATGCTGTAACCAGTCAAGTATTTCCTAAATGTAGGAATTTATTTCCAACTAACTTTGTGGCTTAGAATTGTGATTTAGCATAAACCATGTAGCATTGTGAAGAAGATAACAGATGAGCTGGAGCCAACTCTTTGACAGCTTGATGTTTGGCTGTATGAGTCTGTGAGGTTTCTTCCTTAACTTTTTATTTACAGTTTGCAAGTAACCCAGCTTGTTACCCTAATCTGGGCGCTGTAATGTGGGCCGTGTTGGAGTTATTTCTCTTGCATTTTGGGTGCACTTCAAGAAGTTTTACAGAACTCTGTTCTCCCTTGTAATGAGAAAACAATCCTCTAAGTTCAGTGTAAGAACCAATGTTTGAACTTAAAGCCTGGCAGCAGAGTTTAAAAGTTAATCACTGAATCCTGTGCACTGAGAGACCTGGATACATACATATATATATTTTTACCAATCTCTGACAAAGATGTAAGGTGACATTGTTAGACAAGTATATTTAATTGAAGGTTTATACAGGAAATCATAACAATTCAGTGTACTTAGATATATTATAGATTGTATATTGAGATGACTTCATGATTAATATAGTACAACTTTCCATAGAACAACAGCATCCCACTCCAAGCAAGGATTAATATGAATACGTTGTAGTCAAATATCTCAGCCTATGTGTTTGGGGCACTTTTCTGTTTGTTTGTTTGTTTTTGTAGTGTGTGTATATTTAACATGTGCCATAATAGAAAAATATGTTTTACCTCAAAAGGGCAACAGGTTTCACTAGGTATTAAGTCAGCTGAAATGCAGGGGCTGTGTAATCATTGTGTGTTGACACGAGTGCAATTTGTTATATACTGAGACAGGAATATATCCTTTGAACTAGACAGGCATTTCTTATTAGGGCTTAACTTTGCAATCAGAATGAGACAGCACGGGATGCTCACCTAAACATCCAAATAATTGGAGATATTGCAACAGCATGTCTGGACAACACAGTGATTAAGAATATGCTCAACAGATGACCACTAGGGAGGCAGCAGCTCATAGGTACCTTGCCTCTGAAGCTCTGTGGTAAGAGTTTCCTCCATCACTTCAGTGTTCACTGAAATTTCAAAATTGCTGGCTGTAAGTCACCTGTCCTTGCCCAGGATGATCCCAGATTTAGGAATTGGTGGACTGTGGAGAGTTAAGAGAAATCTTGGAAATGTGTCATCTCAGAATTTATCTATGGTGGCAACTTTGGCATTCCTCGGTGCTGAGATAAGCCAGTCCCTTCCAGCATCACCCCTGATTAGCTCATGCAGTACATAGATAAAGCAGTTCATTAGGAATACTGATAAATAGAATATGCTTCAACATGCATATTGCAGAAACTTGTCTGAACCAGTCATCTCCTTTTTACACTCTTATTTCTATTTTCATGATATGTGTTATGGAGAAACAAAGGGAAAAGATACAGAGCCTGAACTTGAGAAGTATCAATCAGTGGCAATTGCAGAAAGGGTGAATGGGAACTGGAGCTACCTACATCTTTGCAGTCTGTCCTACAAGTTTTCAGTAGATGAAGGTATTGTAATACTACTTCCACTCTTTGATGGGCTCTTAAGTATGATGAGTTCTTATCTAAAATTTTATTCTATTTTTTATGAATCTTGTAACATCATGCTATATAGGTAAGATGTATCTCTAGGATTTATGTAAGTGCCATATTTGAATGTATGTTATACATTCCCACATCTATGGCTAGTGGAATAGTGTATTGCTGTAGCTGATTCTTAAATCCGTACTAGATAAACTGTAATATCAGTATAAATGTTCTTTTTGTAAGGGTTTTGGGATTTAGTCACATTTGTGCAAACTGTGACACAGTAGCGATCGAAGTCTTCACGGATGCTGTTGTATACATGGGCCAGACCTTGGTGTAAGCCAGCCCAGCACTGACTGTAGACATCAGCTGTCTGGACAGAAAATGCAAATGCCTCTTAATCCTGACAGAGTATCTTTGTAGGAAAGTATATCTTCTCAACTGTATGAAGCTTCTTCATACCAACTGATAAATCTGTTTTGATTGTGAGTTCTTTATTAGCTGTAATTTGTGTAATGTTTTCTGATGCTTGATTTCAGCTTGAAATTAGTGAGCATTAATTATTATTTCCAGTTAGTGAAAGTAGGATATATTATAAATTTGCATTACTTGGTCTTCATCTTTCACCAAGAACAAACCTACTTTTTCAATAAGATCCTCACTGTTAAGGAGTTGGGCTACAGCTTTTATTTCACTGAAGCAAATTCTTGCAGTGGTAACTGCAGTTGTGACACTGGAAAAAAATATGAAAATGGATTAAAAAAACAATTTTCTGTCACATGCTCTTGGTATTCTTTGAAGGCATTTCTCTTTTACTCATTAGAGTACATAAAGTGTTTTCCCCTTTCCCTTGCTTCTTGTAGAAAATATTTATAGATAGGTCAATTTTTAATAGCTGAAATTTGGACTGAAAAGTTTTTCCAATCTTTATTATGATAAGACTTAATGTTGAATTTTTATAGCAGAACTGAAGTGCTAAAAATAAAATTCAAATGTTTCGGAGGGTCATTTTTATTTCTGACCTTTGTTGTATACTGGGCAGAATAAATCTTGTGCTTATGCATGCTGATATGCATACCAGAAGAATCCTGCCATATGAGGAACTTAGTGGAAAGACTGGATTCACCTGTTCAACCAGCTAAGTGGAAAAAATAAAAATAAAAAGGAGAAAAAAGTGTGAAATTGATTTAATGTTTTTGGCAAGAACCAAAAATGCTCTCACAGAGTCTTTTCCATGAAAGACTCTATTGAACATATACGGAGAAGTTGTGGTAACTTTAATGGCTAAAGCTCCTTGATGTTGTAATCACAGATGTGCAAGTCTGTTGGCCTTATGAAGACAGGTAATCAGTCCCACTAAGCTCCAACAAACATGCAGGTTCCCAATGGATATTAGGTGTAATATAGCTTTAAGAAGTCTTTACAGAAATGTAAATTTATTGTATAGCATATTTAAAAAGATGTTTTGCACTCTGCAAACATGAGATGCCTATCACTAAAGATATTTATAATGGTATACATAACATAGAATTAAAGAAAATAGGTGTAGAAAGGACCTCAAGATGTCAGCTGTATTGTTGTGTGGAAGAGCAGATTTTCTTCAGTTGTGTTTCTCTTAAAGAATTGTTTTAACTCAGTACATTGCATGGAATGTTCTTTGTATCATTTAAACACAACCACATCAAAGCCTAAGCACAGTAATAATTGTAACTTGATTGTATTACATAATTTCTTTTATTATTTACTTTCATTATTTCTCTTTGGGAAATTAAAAAGCTTACCAAATATAATAATTCTACCATCCAGAATTACCTGGAAATCAATTTTCAATAAGCTCTTGTCATGTCCCTGTTAATATATTGTTTTTGTTATTATTAATGTATTGAATTGTTCAGATTTTTGAAAGGTATATTTGGGAGACCATATGCATAAGAAAAAAATTCAAAATAAGATTTAAGGATTGCAGGCAGGGGGAAACTGAGGTTTTTTTTGGATAATTTTTATTTGCCTCTGGGGCAAGTCCTTTTGAGCTATCAACAGGGTTGGGTACTAGGACAAATTTGTAAGAAGAATATCAATGTGAAAAACAAGAGAAAAGATCTCAAAGGATTGCACTGAAAAATCACTTGGCTAACTGTGTAGCATCCTTTTAACGAAAGGCATTTTGTGAGTAGCTTCTGTGCATGCGTTTGTGGTGCTGAGACTTTGGACTTTCATCCAAAAAGTTTAAAGTACAATATGAAATCAAGAAAATAATAATCATCCAATTTCTCAGGTAGCAATATGGAAACAGTCAATTAGAGATATTCAAATCTCAATAGAATACATTCGTGTTGAGTTTATGTATGGCAAAAGCAATGCTTTGATCACTCAGTCCGGTTTGAACTGAAAGAAAGAAAATCTTTTGTGTGAGAAGAATGTCTGGCTGTTGATTCAGTCATGCCCAGTTTCCTTGGAAATGTCCTACGCATTTTAGCTTGAGCCCTTTACAAACTAGGTTTGATTGAATGATATCTGAAAGTATGTGCCTTCTGCTGGGGAACTGGTAAAAAAAGGAGTATGTCCCAAAGATGAAATAACATCTTCCCCATCTAATTGATGAAAAACTGTTTACTGTTGGCTGCCCAATAGAGAACTCTGAACCTGTCAAAGGAGGATCTCTTCATGATGGCTTTGAACAATATTAAAGTCCTGTTAGCCATACAAGGAACATTGATATGTCATTTAGAGGCATTCTTAAGTGACCTCCAGTGAAAGTGCAGGCTAGCTAGATAGGATTCCACATTCTGTACTGCCTTGTAAATTTTAATGATGCTGTTTCAAGGATCTGTATTTAGCACATTAACTTTGACATATAATTCAGTCAACATTCCAGTTTCCATTTGAGCAGGAATTTTTTTCCTATCAGATTAGTTTGTTTCCTTTACATGAGTCTGTTATGGCACTGAGCCCTGATGGAATGCAGGACTTGCAACTTGATTTTGCTGTTTTAAAAATGATGAATTGTAGTATGCTGGGCATTGGTGCAGTTGAAGCATAGGTCACAAGATCACACTAATGTGTCATTCATTCTCCAATGTTTTGTGTATATAAAGTGCTTTGATTGATAGTGGATATATCAAACTCCAGTTTAAAATTGAAAAAAAACTTTCTATTGTGAGTTAAAAATCTGAGTTGGTAATATTTCTGCAGAATTCAAATGGAAAGGAAACAGTGCTGTAAGGGAAAATGTGGATGCTCCTTTATGGCATGCTATTTATGTTAAAACACAACCAAAGTATTTTGTCTGTGGGAACTCTAGACAGGCAACTCTTTTGTTTCTGTACCAATCACAAACAACAAGTCCTCTCTAATAAAGGTGTGACAAATCTATTTGCTTTTGGCAAATAATTTCCAGTGAATTGCCATATCTCAACAGCAGACAAATGCTGGGAATTAATTAGTATTTGTACTTAATATGGAAACACTGCTGTGATTCCTTAAAATGCTGCTACATCATCTGCAATGCATAGCAGCGCCTAAAGGCAAACGTCTCAAATGGGGTCCCTTGGTTAATAAAATTTTAAGGGGAAAAAACAAAGAGAAGAGAGAATAGAAAAATGATAAAATGCAATAATTAAAGACAAATGTCTGTGCTGGAAAGCTGGAATAGCAAAAACGATGTGAAGGTCTACCACATACATTATGAGTAGAGTTCCCATTTTGTTCCTGCACCATTTCACTTGTATGACTATAATGTTTCCCAAATCTTCAGAAGATGCTTCTGAGCTACCTTGTGAAATCACAGATAATGGTTGAGCCTGAGAACACGACTTCACAAATAAGACTTGCTTGACATCAGATTCTCAGCTAGAGAGGAGACCCGGACTGATTGAGAGTTGGGCACTTGAAGAAAGATGCAAACGGCTGTGCCCTGCCTGGCTGAAGAAGTCGTGCAGGAAGAGAAGGCCATACACCCAAAAGTAAAGGTAGGAGGCCTGTGGAATAAAGGACAATGGGGAAGTGGAGTGAACAGAACAATCATTGGAATAAAATGGTGAGAGAGGCTTTCATTTGCTCTGTAATTGGTATTAAAGAGGCTTTACAAAGCCCAATGGCAAATCTGCCATCAGAAGGGTCAAAAAATGTATTTCTCACTTTCCAACACAAACTTGGTTTTGATGTATTTTAAACCTGATATGTACAGCAGACCCGAACTGTCTCCACTGCTGTTTCCAATGAGGCTTTGGGATGTGGGCATCACATAGCATCCAGGAACTGAAAAGCTCATGTTCACAAACCTGTCCAGAGGAGGAAAAGGAAGGGATATATTCTGCAAGTCCCTGCTGCAGAGGTAACTTCACAGGAGAATGGATTCAAGTGTGTTTTACCCTAACATCTGTATCTGTTTTTGTTCTGTGTAGAAGGCTGTGAGCATAAATGGTACAGAGACCTCCCCTACACACCATGGTGCTGTGTGATAATTATGCAGCCTTCAAGCTATTGCTAATGGTGCATCCTGTATCTTTAACAGGTCTGCTGGTGATGTTACTAGTAGCCAGTAGGCACCCAGAGTGGAGATGATTTAAAGGAAAGAGACAATTTTAAGATTGGTGATGGTTGCAAGTAATGGCTAAGATTATAATGAATTAAAGGTTTTCAGTGTTTGGTTACATTGTATTCTTGATGAGACTTAGTGTGTAATCAATTTCCCTAAAGTATAAATTTCCCTGGGGTTCATGCGCATCTTTCATGCTTCAGTGGCAGAAGGAATTAAATGGTAGAAAATATTTTAAAGCTATGAATTTGTTCAGATGGACACTTGTAAAATACCTAGCTGAATTAAAAATAAATTTTGCAGTTAACTAGGTTTCAGCTTAACAATAATATCTCTTAGATCAGTTGGCTAGCATTTTCATGGACTGTTGTATGAAATGTATCCTGCTAACCTTTCCCATATGCATTCATTCTTCTCTTATCCTTTGCATTCCACAACATCTTGTTTCCTGTATATAATTCATTCTGTGTATTACTGGGGAAAACTGTAAAAGAAAAAACAAATAAACAAACAAACAACAACTAACAAAACACTGACAATCTACAGACAGGAGCTTGAAAACTATTATTTAAAAAATTTCCCTTACAGAAATCTCTGGTGAGTGAATCACCTTTCCAGACTGAAATGGAAGATGGAAGCAGAGACTGACTTCACCATAGATGAATACAAAAAAGATTTTGACTAGGAATCCATAAAGGTGTAGATAGACAATCACCTGAAACAGCTTTTGTGATTTAAGGTGTTGCCTTCTCCTGGCTGTTAACGGTCACTCCAGCTAGGGATTATTGCCCCAACACTTAAGCAGCAGTAGATTATGGCAGTAGTCCTTTTCCAATGAATGTTGTTAACAAACACACTGTTGGTTCTGCTTTCATGCATGCGCAAAAACATTCATGTAATCTATTAGGACATCTTAGAGGACGGTGATTAACAGCCAGTCATGGCAACATCTAAAATTGTGGAAGCTAGATTGGCTATCTGTGCCTTAAGCCTCTCCTGATCTGTAGTACTTGTGTAGTAGTGACCACTGAATACCTTTTTTTTTTTTTATTATTATTATTTTTTTTTTGCATGCAGTAATCTGCTTTGGAGCCTTGCAGAAAAGCCTATAGCACCATTTCAAGAATTCAGAAGTTAGAGAAGTAATTTACAAACAGCATTTGTATCCTCAGGATAAATTTTGTTTGTTTGTTTCTAATATAGTATTGTTAGGACTCAGGGGGTCTGAGATTTTTAAAGTCAGGACAAGTCTATCAATCATGTTCTCTCTATGTATATTTTCATTAAGTATTCTATTTTCACAACTTGTTGTCAGTTTGAATTTTATTATTGGACCTGGTAAGATTGTTACTTATGGTCTGTTGTGTTCCAACCTAAAATCTGAAGATTAAGCAACTTGTGAAACATGTCACTCTTTATAGTGCATATTTAAATATCATCAGTTCTCTGTGATCAGTGGGCTGCTTTGGAGGGTACTACTACTTTAAATCACTGTTGGATAATGAGGAAGAATGACATTCTGTTAAATAAAATATGACCAAATGAAAATTAAAATACATATATATTTTTGTGTTGTATTTGAGAGTGTTTGTCTGGCTTGCTAGCACTAAAAAAATACATGTGAAAGACAGATGTTAATGAACTCAATTTTTACAGACTTTGGAAAGAAACTATTTCTTTCTGCTTAACATTAAGCTTTATACAGCTAACACATTACACCTTTGCAATGATATGGGTAAAATGCAACATGCCCAGGTAGCCCAGACATGGGATCTGGTTGGAGCCTCCTGCAGCTCATGTGTAACTACCTCACCTTGGTTTCCTACTAGGGGAGTCCAGGCTGGAGGACATGGGGAGGAGGCCCAGTTTTCTGTTTGGCCGGATGGAACTGGGTTACAGTGGGTACCAACAATAGAGCTACAGGGTAATTTAGATGTTTGGCATCATTAAAGCAGGTAGTGGGGAAGAGAAGAGCAATCCTGCTAGCTCCCAAATGGATAATAGAGTTAAGATTTTGCTGTCAGGCACCAGTGTTTTTTTTTTTGTTGTTTTTTTAATAGGCTAAAGGTCATACACACCTTCCAGCCAAATGGAGTGGCAATGTAGCTCCCACCTCCATTGTATGTGCCTCCGTACTTTTTGGCCACGAGGGCACACTGCTGGCTCATAACTGAGCTCTTGGACACCAAAACACCCAGGTCCTTCTCTGGACCCTCTCTGGTTTCTCACCTGTAGACCATCCCCCAACCTCTACTGATGCACGTGGTCATTCCTCCCCATGTGTAGGACTCCATGCTTGCCCTTGTTGAACTACAGCAGGTTCCTTTCTGCCCAACTCTCAGGTCTATCTGTCTCCATAGCAGCACAGCTTTCTGACATATCCATCACTCCCCTCAGATTTGCATAATCAGCAGACTTCTTAAGCATGTACTCTCCCCCCTTGTAACACAATAAAAAACACAGTTGTAACAATAGAGCAGCGAGGTTCCAGCAAGCACAGAACAACTTAAATACAACAGCCAGAGACACAGAAATAAAGAAAAAAAATGCTACATACCTTCAGAAGACCTCAGATATACAGAGATCTCCAACAAGATACTCTTACCACCACTGTCAACCTTTAAATGAGCTCTGGGAAAGGGTGGGTCCTGGTTTCACCCCTTCCAGTCTCTCAACTGCATCGAATGCACCTGAGATCTCCTGGGTTGGCCATTCCTTGCATGGTGCACGATCACTGTTTCAAGCTGTGGCTTAGCATTTCCGCTTCATCCAGATTACTAATGAAGATATTAGACCAGATCCAGTCCAGATCCCCAGGCAACACCACAAGAAACAGGTTTACATCTAGAAATATCTATTGAGCATAACATAAAAAGTTAAATTTGCAAAAAGATGAATTTTCTCTATGACAGTAGAAAATAATTTTGCCTCAATCCCTGCTTGTGTCTTGACAGGCCTGGTTGCCCTTCTAGATATGTACAGATGGTTGGCTTGTCAAAGGCACTACCAGTACCTGAACCCTGACTGACAGAGTGTTCCTTTCCCTCTGGATAGATTACTAGGCTGTCACACAATCTTTCTCCCCTACATCCATCTATCTAACTGTTGAAAACTGTAGATACAACCAAGAAATGCGTATATGCATCAAAAATATGTTGTATTGGTCACATAAAAATAATCCTAAAAATAGGATATTTTTTATGGTACCATTCTCTTCTATTCATATCCATTCTATTCATATCAAACTTTTTTACTTTTTTATCATTGAAGTTTTTAAAAAAACAGTTAAAATTATTTACTATTAATAAAAATAATTGTTAAAATGTTACCTACAGCAGTGGTAATGATAGAGATTGCAGTTAATTTTACGAATTGATAGCAATATTTTTTATTTCAATCTCTGAAAACCAATACATTTCCTTAATAGATGGCACTTCTTCAGCAAGCAAGAAAAACTACATTCAGTTACAGAATCCCTGTGGAAAGCCTCACCCTGATGAAGAAGCTGGGATTTAAATGCTGATCTTCATGAAAATATATATGTATATCAAAATCTGATTTTATTTTGATGTACTAACTGAAAAATTGCAAAATTTGAATATGAAATTGAAAGATTTTTGTTTTCTGTATTAATACAATGTTGAAAAATTTCAACATTCAGAAGCTTACAGTTCATTTTTTTTAATGCATATAAACTGTCACTGTTCTTACCAAGGTACCAACAGACAAGAAAATAACCTGAGATATTAAAGTGATCAGCATGAAACATAAAGCACTGCTGTTTATCAGACTATCAGCAGAAAATTTTCTAGTTATTAAGGCTTTACATTAGTACTCGATCCACTTAATGCTTACATGATAACAAAGGATACAATGATAACAAAGATCCAAGGATCTTCTTTACAGTAAACAGCAACAAAGGAGAAAAGATACAAGGCATATCACAGCTAATGCTGATCTCTCTTTATTTTATTCTTCATACATATGACTTTTCTTCTTTAAAATATCTAGATCCATGGACTGCGTCAGAGTGATCTTGTCTGGAAATGACCCCCATGTACAAGCACACTAAACCATAATAACATCTTATGTTATTATAGTGTGATTGCTTTCAAACTATTTCAAAACATTTGTGGACTAAACTTGATAATGAAATAATTTTACAGCTCTAAAGAAAGTGTTTGGAAAAATCCTTCAAAAGATATATCGAGTACCTAGTTCTTCAAGGGACACAGTTTGCTGTCACGTTAGGGCACAATGGTCTTCAAACCCAAAATAAGTGAAAAGAAAGCAAAAAAGCAAAAAATGCATATATCTGCTAGAAACACTGTCTGACTTAAATAGGCTTAAATAATCTGACTTAATAAGAAATCTTGCAATGAAAAAGTGATTTTGGCCTGCTCTTTAGTTCGCACTATGAGAATACTGCCATACTGTAATGTTTTGATAAAATGCAGAAGAAACCCTAGTGCAATGTGGATTGTTTAAAATTCAGGCAGGCATTATGTAAGATTTACCTTTATGTCAGAATTCTTGTGAATGACATACTTACACTTTTTCTTTTTTTTTTTTGGAGGGTCTTTGTGGAAGTTTTCAGAAAAGACGAGTCACTACCACCTATTCTTTGCTTCTTTATTAAGGTCCATTCCCTTTAATTTTTCCCTACATTATGAAAGGGAGTAGATGGTACTCATATATAGATTTCTTTATTCTCCATTTATTGCCAGCATTCTGTCTTCTAATTTTATCAATTCTGACGTTATTCTTGTGCTGTTTTTTCAAAGGAAAGTGAGGAAATAAGTCTATTTTTTTTTCCCTTTTGAAGGTAATTAACAAAACGATGTTTTCATAACTCAGCAGCTGTAGACATTTATTTTTGACTGTTTGATTTCAGAACCTCTCCCCCGTCCTCCCTGTTTATTATTCAAGCATCAGCTGTTCATAATTATTAAATATAAGCATCTCACCTGTGTACAATGATACCAATTTTCTGCCTAGTTTCCCTTTCCCTGGAAGCACCTTTTCAGTGCAATATAAAACTCAGTGACAGCAATTTACACCTTTGTATAGATAGTAAAAAGTATAAAATATGGGTTAGCTTGAGTATTTTCTTCTGAAAACAATTAATTTTACCTTATTATCATTTTCCCTTGTGCAAAATATATACGATAATGTTATAGCTTTTTCATTTATTTTAGTTCAGAAAAGAATTTGTCTATTACAAATAACTATCAGCAAATGTGTATTTTTTGGATGCAAATCCAGGCACCTGCTCATTGCCTTTTGTTGCTGTTTGTTTATAGTGTGTAATTTGTTGTTGTTAGATTACTGAATTGAATCTGTGTTATGGGCTGAAGTCACTAAATAACGGGAGGCCATGAAGGCTGGTTACAGCATGGTTCATGATTTGGATTTGGAATGTATGATTTTTTTTTTCCCCCATGAATGATATTTGACAAGTTTCTTAGTCTCTTGAGGATTTTTTTGTCACATATCCTCACTGAGTATGCCACCCTAGGGATAAACGTATAGGTTCTATCAGAGAAATCATTTTGGAAAGGCAGAAAATGTAACTGTCAGCTTTCCTGAGCTCAGTTTCTGAAAGGAACTTTTTATTTTGTAACAAAACTTCCACAGGCTTGTAGTATTACTGGTGATGATTTCAATATTCTAGTTTGCAGTTTCTATGTGCGAGAGTATATTGAGTAAAATGTTAGCCTTTGCTTTTTTTTTTTTTCAAAATGTCTTTAATTTTAAAATGATTTAATGACATATGTAGCTAAAATAGTTAAAATGATTTCATTTTTTATTGAAACTGCTATTCTGATTACCAGTGTTAAAATGTTATCATTAATGAGCCTGAATGACTAACATTAAATTTTTTGAAGATGATCTTTGGTTTGGTTATGTCAGAATGAATTGAAACTACCACAATTTCCCATGGAAAAAGAATTCTTATATTGAAGCTGCTTTATTGTTTAATTTCTGTCAAGAGAAATCAAAAGCGTTAAACATATCAGTTCTTATCACCAATGCATCCAACAAAGATTAGAGAATAAAAAGAACGCTGTAAGTTACTTACTTGCTTATTTCCTGAACTAGAAATACAATCAGATAATGAACTCCTATCTTAAAATGTAAGACTAGGCTTCTGAGAAGTTTAGTGCATGCTTGAACCTGCTCTATAGATCTAAGTATTTCAACCTCCTGCTTTATTACTTACATAACACTTACATCCATAGCATACATTTTTCCAGAGCACAGCAATGCTGCTTAATTTCATGCTATTTGAATTTCATATAGTAGTTCAGTATCAGAGATAATCAGAAACTGGTGTTATCTGCAGACTTTCTCAGTGCCCTCATCCAGGTCATCAGTAAAGATATTGAATAGGACTGGGTCCTTGACCCCTGGGGAGCACCACTTGTGACCAGTCACCAGCTGGACTTAACTCCATTCACCACCACTCTCAGGACCTGGCCCTCCAGCCAGCTCCATACGCAGCAAAGAATGTACCTGTCCCAGCCATGGGCTGCCAGCTTCTGCAGGAGAATACCATGGGAAGGAGTGTTGAAGGCTTTGCTGAAGATAGACCACATCAACAGCCTTTCCCTCATCCACCAGGCAAATTGCTAGATCATAGAAGGAGATTGGGTTGGTCAAGCAGCACCTGCCCTTTGTGAGCCCATGCTGGCTCCCTGTTGTCCCACATATGCCATGTGATCTTCCTCAGGACAATCTGCTCCATAAACTTCTCTGGCAGTGAGGTCAGACTGACAAGCCTGTAGTTCTCCACATCCTCCTTATGACACGACCCTTCTTGTAGTTGAGAGTCATGTTGGCAAGTCTCCAGTCTTTACCAGGAACACTGATGGATGATGGAAAACAGCTCAGCTATCACCTCCACCTCAGAACTCTCAGATGGATGTCATCCGGCCCCATGGACTTGTGGCAGTCCAGGTGGAATAGTAGGTCTCTGTGTCCTCCTGAATCGTGGGGGGTTTAGTCTGCTTCCCACCTGAGACAACCAGGTCAAAGAGTAGAGTACCCTGAGGATACCTGGTGAGACTTTCAAAGACAGACAAGAAGATATTGAAACCCTCAGCCTTTTCCTTATCCTCAGTGGTCACATTCCTAGCCACATCCAGTAAAGAATGGAGATTCTTCTTGATCCTCCTCTTACTGTTAATATATTTGTAAAAAATCTTGTTGCTCTTACCCCAGTGGCCAAGTTGAGTTCAAGCTGGGAGAGTATTAGGCTACGTGTAGGATGTATGTAATTCTCATGTGTATGGTTCCCCTTTCTTTTCTGATCAGTTAATCAAATGAAAATCAATTATGTAAATTGATTTTATGTATTAGCAAAGAGTACACTGCAAGTTGGTGCATTATTTACAAAAGAGATTGTCTCCCATTTGCAGTGCTATCGACTGCCATCAGCAGTCAGTCTAGAAAGGACATTTATAAGTTGGCTTGCAAGAGAGACATAATAAAACTAAACATTCACTGAGACGGATAACAAAGATGATGTAACAGTATCTGCACATGGAGAATAAATGCAATAGGACAGTTAAGCACAGAAAGTAGCCTGTGGGGTTTGAGGCATAAAAACTCATGAATGGCTTGGAGAAACCGAATAGCTTTATTTTTCTATTTTTAAATATAAGAACAAAGAGTCACCACCCAAAATGATCTGTAAGCACATTTGGAACATACAAAAGGAGGTGGGTCTTCATGTGACCTGTAATTCAAATCTGTCTTTCATTGCCACATGGCACTGTAGATGCTGAAATTATAAATGACTTCAAAAGACATTTTCAGAAAAGAATTATTTGTATAACGTCATTATAGGCAAAAAGAAAAAAAACATATAGCCATTGACTCAGAGAGTTCTTGAGATACAAGAATACATGCAGTTCATTAAGGGAACACAACTGCCTGCTTGCAGCATTCATATATTCTTCCTGGCATCTCTTCCTGCCCATTGTTGGAAAAGACCAGACAGGACTTCAATCAGGCCTAGATGGAGAAGAACTCATCCATGAAATATTACAGAATCACAGAATCACAGAATTGTTGGGGCTGGAAGGGTCCTCTAAAGATCATCTAGTCCATGCCCCCTGCCAAAGCAGGTTCCCTAGACCAGGTTGCACAGATAGGTGTTCAGGTGGATCTTGAATATCTGCAGAGAAGGAGACTCCACAGCCTCCCTGGGCAGTCTGTTCCAGTGCTCCATCACTGTTACCTTGGAGAAGTTCTTATGCATATTTATGCGGAACTTCCTATGCTCCAGTTTATGGCTGTTTCCCCTTGTCCTCTCGCCACACACTACTGAAAAGAGTCTGGCCCTGTCCCTTTGCCTCCTGCAACTTATTTATAGACATTGATCAGGTATGCTCTCAGTCCTTTTTTTCTCAAGGCTGAGCAGACCCAGATCACTCAGGCTTTCCTCATAGGGTAGCTGCTCCAGGCCCAATACTTTCTTTGTGGTCCTCTGCTGGACTCTTTCCAGGAGGTCCTTGTTTTTTTTTTTGTACTGAGGAGCCCAGAACTGGACACAATATTCCAATTGTTCCTGTTATTTAGGTTGTCTGTATCGCCTTATACAAGCTTATTTTTCACCTGAATGTTTTCCTTATCCCCAGTGTGAATTACGTCTTCTCAAAGTATATCTGTATATATGTTTGTGATTGTACCTATACCTTTAACTATATAAATATTTTTTCCAAGTTGTCAATCATTCTCTTCCCTTAATGTCTCTCTGCACATATAATAGGCAATTATTTCTTCTTCATTATGCTTAAATTGCTCATTGCTCCTCCGTCAGCCAAATTAAATGTACTACAGCATTTTGAAGACACTCCATCTATCCTGAGACAGGGTTCTTTACATAATCTATATTCCAAATGTTAATGTTTTGCACTGTTAATTTTGAAGGGAACTACCTGCAGTCATAGTGCGATTTTTTTGGATGTAATGGTACAGCTACAGGTTACTTATCTGAAGGAGAATGTACATCAAAAATAGCTAGAGATGGTAATTTTAGTCAAAATAATTGGAATACATTTGACCAAATTTGAGCTATATAGGAGTTAGCTGTTTATGCTCTAGTCACTAAGAGAAAAAATTACTTCTAAGGCATTACTCATCTCATCTAGGGAAAACCGTTGGCATTACTGGCAAGGGAAGCATATTGGGAAACTGAAATTGCATACATGCTGTACAGAATCAGTACAGAAAATAGAATGTTTTCTTCTTAAATTATTAAATGCTGAGATTAAGCCATTTCACAACATTTACTTGTCATGAAAATGTAAGTCTCCAAAAGGAAAACGCTTGCTTAATATAATGCATTTAATCAAGACCTTAATCTTCAAAGAGATGCTGTGTACATATGTTCCCATTTCCTGCACAAAAGACATGTCAACTTGTATGGTGAAATGTACTCAGTCTACTCTTCAGGAGCAAAGAAAAAGAAATGTATTAAATTATTGCTCAAACTTTTTCCATGTTGTTGTTAATTATGATGAATATTAAAGTTTTCAAAAGTGTGAGGCACGTAGGCTTGGTCTTTCCAAGTGTATTTTAAAAGAAAGTGACAGCACATTCTGTGCATAGTGAACAGTAAACTAGCTTTTGGGATGTATGTATACCATTGTTTGATTTTTTTCTTCCTTCTAAAACAAAAACAAAAACAAAACAAACAAACAAACAAAAAAATACCTTGAAATCACAGGCAACTGTACCAGATTCAAAGATTCATTGCCTATAAATCTTGACACTTGATTTTCTGAGGTCAATCAAATTCTTGAAAAACTCAGCCTCTACTCAAACAGCAACGGAGGCTGAGACCTGCTTTGAGTCTTTACTCTGAGGTCTCCCAGTCCCTTTTACGAAGAGTATACTGTAACCAAAAGATCCTGAGCTGTTTTAAGTGGTGTAATTAGAACACACCCTTTTACATTTTTGGATTATTTCCATTTTATTTACATTTTGGGTTATTCTCTTGTTTTGTAAACTACAGGAAGCCTTCAGTATGAACAGTGCTCGCACACACAAGATTCCGTTTACTTTTGTTGGGTAGTATCAATCACTTAGCCTCTGCTCTGAGCAATAACTTAGTGAGTTTGAGCATTGGGTGAACATTGACTCATGAGAACAGAGAATGGAGATGCAGCTCTCATTCTTGGCACAACAGTCAGTGAAGGTAGGATTATTATTTGCAGAAAATTTTTTCATAGTAGTTTGTTGCGTAATTTTAAAGGACTAATATCCTCTTATATACTGATTTTAAAAGAGGCAAAAGAGCAGAAGGGAAGTCAGATATGAGAGTTAAGCATTTAAAGTACTAGGATATCTATCTTATTATGTGAGTTTGAGTTCTACTCTAATGCTAAAATCTCTCATTTAACACAAATGCAACTGCATACCTGCCATTTGTGGCAGGGCGTTGAGAGCACCCAGAGCTGTTGCCAGCTGTGCAGTCAGACATAGGAAGCTGGAGATGGCTCTCCTTCAAAAGAGACTGGCTGCATGTCCAGAGCCAAAGTCTATGTATTGCTGTATACAAATGTGTCTGCTTTTCAGAATGACTGAGTACTATTAGTAGATTTGGAAGCCTGAAATTAAGTGTGGCCAGGCAATATCTGTTTCACTAGAAATCAGGATATTCTGAGGCCCAAGTTTACTGCAAAATGGCAGCTCATTCCTTCTAGCAATTTTAAAAGTCTTCTCAAGAATTATCTGTGCTTGTAACTCATTCAGTAGCTCTTGCTTTCAAGTGCATCACAGTGCTACCTTCTTCAGCCATGCTTTGTCTATTCTTTGGTGTACAAATTGTACCATTTTCTTCTGTCACATTTTCATGGAGAGGTGGATAGTAGGAACGATTATGATGCAAGTTTGAACTTTGTTGTTGGTTGTTTTTTTTGTTTGTTTGTTTAATTCGGAGAGTTTTGTTCTACTTCTAACCTACAGTTAATGAACAAAAAAGAAATGGTATCAATAATGGTTAAAAGGCAATTTAAGAGTTCACAGCAGGAAAAGAAAATGCTGTACAGAAACTGGTTTTATAAATTTCAGAGTTTCTTCTTAAAAGAAGCAGGTGGTAGCTTCCCTGTCATGAATCCAAGGATTTCTTATTGAAAATCAATCAATCCTTCCATTTGAATCTGTTAGACTAGGTTAATCATAGCAATCTATTACACCTCGTTGATTGATTCTGCATCAGTCTCTGATTCCCTGGACTTGTATTTACAAATGATTTAGGATGGTTGGCATCTCTAAAATACATTAATTAACTGTACTACTACTGTGAGTAAATTCTTATATTAGGATGCATATTAATCATAGCCTGACTGAGTGCTTTATTGTGAAGAGGTGTGTTTGCTCTCACACAGGAGCTGGTCAGGAGTTAGATTTTTTTCCTGATGTGGGGATGACACACTTGCAGTGACTTTGTTATCTCACTTTTCCCACATTATCACACTGGAAGTTCCTGCTCAGTAGTTTGCTCAGTGTGGTTGTCACAGAGTGCCTGTTCTATATGCAGTATTTAATTTGAGAGGCATGGTCCAGATGCTTCAGGCTAGAAATACATGGCATTTAAAAAGGTTATTTTTTTGAGTGCACCCAGACTGACAAGTTGTATGTCTTCATCATTATTATCTGCCACTTTGACAACCTCTGTGTCATCCACAAATGCTACTAGCAGTGATATTGTGTTTTTTTTCAGAGCATTAATAAAACATTACTGAATTAATCTCTTCAAACTGATCATTGTTAGAATATTCCTCATTTGACGATTCTCCATTGACAGCTGCATTTGGGCATCTGCCAATTAGTGATTCTTAATACATTTAACGTGTTCTCTATTGGTTTATAAAAGACTAATTTTATAATGAAACTCACATGTGGTACTAAATCAAACACCTTATGAAAGGCAAAAGTTAACAATTTTGTCCAGTGAGTTAAAAATCTAATCGAGAAAAAACAGAGGTAAAATCACTTTGTGGACAGTTAAAGAATTTGAATCAAAACTTCTTCTAATGAGAAAAGAACTTAAATATTTTTTACAACTAATTTCTCTAAGGAAATTATAAACTGAGAGCCAGGAGATGCATAATTCAGGAGTAACCTCTTTTCAATTCCTTAGCTACCTACAATGAATAAGTGAAAGAATGCCAGGTGTAGCATCTGCAGTAGGAGGAAATGAAGATACTTTCTCTTGCTTCACACCCACTAGCAGTTTCCTCTCTTAATATTCTTACTATTCAGTCTGTTTATTATAATTTGTGAGAGAGGCCTTAATGCACTGTGGACAAAAGAGGAAGGGGACCTTCTCTGTGAGTTCTGTCACTAAGTCTTGTCCCACAGTGCAAGGGCTGAGACTTCACCAGTTCCGCAGGTAGACTCTTCCATGCTTGATCACCTGCTCCATGAAGAAATTCTTCCTGATACTGAATATAAACCTCTAGCAAAGTTTGAGACCATTTCATCGTGTCCTATCACTTGTCACCTGAGAAAAGAGACTGGCATTCTCTTTGCTGCAACCTCTTTTCTAAAACCTCACCGCTTTAGAGGGAGAGGAGGTTTCTCCTTAGTATATTCTTTTCCGGACTAAACAACTCTAGTTCTCTCAGCTGTTCCTCGTATGTCTTGTTTTCTAGTCCTTTCATCAGCTTCTTCCCTTCTCTTTGCACATTCTTGAACAACTCAACATCCCTCTTGTAGTGAGCAGCCCCAAACCAAGCAAAATGTTCAAGAATTCAAAGGGACAATCAGTGATCACACTATGTCCATACAGGCTGGGATGCTGTTGGCCTTCTTGATCACCTGAGCACACTGCTGGCTCATGTTCAGCTGGATTTTTACCATCACCCCAAGCTTATTTTCTGTCAGGCAACTTTTCAATCACAATTCCCCAAGCCACTACCACTCCACAGAATTGTTATGACCCAAGTGGAATATCTGAGCCTTGTTGAATGGCTTGCTATTGGGCTTGAACCATAAATCTAGGCTCTGCAAACTTTTCCATGGTGTTTTGCTTCTTCTCCCAGGTAACTAGCAATAGGACAAGAGGAAATGGCCTCAATTTATGTCAGAGGAGGTTCAGATCGGATATTATGAACTTCATTCACTGGAACTCTTTTAGCCTGGCCATAGAGCTGATTCTTAACTCAGTAAACCTTACACCTGTCTAAGCCACAAGCGGACAGTTTTTCCAGGAAAACACAGCAGTAAACGTGCTTGTCTAAATGCTTGACTAAAATCCAGGTAAACAACATCCACAACCTCTCCCTCACCTCCTGAGTATGTCATCTTGTCATAGGAGATAAAACTAGTCAGGCAGGATGTGCCTTTCATAGACCTTGGTGGCTGCATTCAGTCACTTGATTGTCCTATGAATACTGTGTGATGTCATTCAAGATGATATGTTCCATGACCTTCCCTGGTATGGAAATTGGACTGATATGCTTTTAGTTCTCTGGATCCATCTTTCCGCCCTTCTCGTAGATTGGAGTCACAGCTGCTCACCTCCAGTCAACTGGGACCTCCCTGGTAAGTCAGAACAGCTGGCAAATTATTGACAGTAGCTTGGTGAGCATTTCTGTCAACTTCTTCAGTACTATTGTATGACTTCCATCTGGTCCCACAGGCATATGTTCAAAATGAAATTCAAACATATTTTCATTCTTCATATTTTCAATCATATTCTTCAGCTATTTTCAGACACTTTAGCTCTGTCTAACCTGAATGTACTGCCTCCCAAATACTGGTTCATCTCTGATTTAGAAATGAATCCTTATACTTCCATCAGTTATTTGCCTATGTTTATATCCACTTGGAATGTAAGTATATGTGTGTGCAGATACTTGATCTGTGATTACCCAGCTGGCATTTATGCACATAAATCCACAAACATCCACAAACATCTGTGTTTGCTTGACACAGAAAGTCTGGTTCTCAGTGAATTAAATGCCATCATAGTTAAAAGCATAGCTTCATACCATACAGGTCTATTTGTACATAATAGAATCTATGAGTCCCAGGTCTGAAAGAACACTCAGTCACAAACTCTGCATAATGCTGAGTTCATGCTGAGTTATTTTCATAAGTTTAATAGATTGCTGTGAAATTGAGTCTATAAACCTATTAATAGCAACACTGCAGCCTGGTAGAGGCTTGTACAAGTTTTCTGACAAGGTCGAACTGAAAACAATATAGGTGATATTACTGTGTATGTACTTTGTGAACAAGTGTGATTTGACAGCTATGAAAAAAATGATTGTAGAGCCTTCACCCAAAAGTACAGAAGTAAGCAGAAAATAAGGAGAATAATTTTCTAAACGAAGTAACACCAATTAGGCGTGAGGTAGCTAAATGCCTGATTGCACTCCCAATTTGCACATTAAATTTCATGCTTGCTTAATCGGTTCGGGTAATTGTGCATGCAAATTAACAGGTAGTCACGTAACCCATCATTTATGTAAGTAACTAACTGACACATATAAGTGTAATTACTTTTTTTGTAACCAAATCCAAATTCTGACTCCTTAAAGTTCATTAAGAACAAATCCCTTCAACAGGAAATTAAGACCAATGATCCACTGACAAAGGGAAGTTCACCCAAAGTGAGGTGTTATTTTGCCAATCTAGATTATCCTAGAATGTTTTCTTGTCATCTAGGTGTGAAGGATATCACCTTGTTTGGAAGTGATAGATGGCAAGACCTTTTCAGACGTAAACAATGAGGACCTAGAAACAGAAAATTACTTTTAGTAGCTACTAAGTTGTTAATATCATTCTTAAGAGGATTAAAAATAGAAATAATTGATCAATTCATTAATGATCTCTATATTAAATAGCATAGATACCATATAGGCACCTAATATATTAATGTGAGAAACCTAGTCTCATCACTGTTCTGATGTAACAGGCATAACAGAGATGGGATAATTCATTTGACTGGAAGATAAACTTAAATTTTTATAGTATGCTCATGAAGGACAAGCAAAGAAGGGAAAACTTATTACAATGTGCTTGCAAGATAAAACACTTGCTTGGAGGTTCTAAGTAAATAGTTTATGACAAAATTTTTAAGGTAATATTTAAAGAGAAGAGGAAAGAAGGACTGAAAATTTGTGTGAAAACAAAACAAAACAAAACAAAACAACCAAGATTAATCTTAATAGGAACACAGTGAAAAAAAAAAAAAAAAGATGAAAAAGATGAAATACCTGCTATTTGAGATAGAATTTGGGCTTTATGGTAGAAAATAAGCAGAACATGAGTTACTATTCTTGCACAGCTATTAACATGGGGAAGTATACTCAGAAAAGCAACCCATGGGATGTCTTCTCCTCTCAGATCTGTGTGACCACACTGTTTGTTGTGGTCCTTACACTTTGAGAAATATTTGAAGCAGCTGAAGAGAGTACAGGAGATTTCTTTTGAAGATAGATTTTGGGGAAACACTGAAAGAATAGAACCTGTATAATACACAGAATGGAAATGGTCAGGCTAAGGTAACGGACTGTACGTGTACAGAATTGTGATAAAATGTTGAGAGGATAAGCTCTTTTCTAAGTCTTTGAACCTCTTAAAACTGTTAAATAACTTAAAACAGTTGTTTTAAAGAAGAGAAGATCAAATTAGATACTAGGAAACATTTTCTAATTATAAGGTAATCAATAGAGCTTGTCAAAAATACAGCTTTGTGTACTATGAGCAGACGTCTGCAGAGGTTGTAAAAATCTTAATTGCTAGAGATATTAAAAACAGCTTAGCCATGTATCTGTTATGAATGATATAGGGATAATTGCTCCTACAGGGCTGTGTTAACTGATTTTCTCAGGGTTGCTCCCAACTGTTCTTTATACAATTCCATTATTTTATAGTTAGGTTTAAAATCATGTATTTTTAGTAATTGCTTAGGCTTTTACAAAATCAGAATTGAGAATACTTTAATAACTTTGCTACTAGCAATTCCTGATCTCCTATTGGCCTCTTTATTTAGTGGGTCTTTCTAGAAAAACTGTGGTTTTGCGGCTTACTTGCTCATCCCTACGGAGGGATCCTAAGAGAAGGTTGATGGTAATATCTGTGTCCAAGAGAGAAACAATCATGAAGACTTTATTCCTCTTATTCCTTCCAAATGGTCAGGGTTGTCTGGATTGGGTAATTCACAAGGTCTCCCAAGGACAAAATGACTCTGTCTACTTTCTTTTTATTTATTTATTTGTTCTCCTTACTTCATGCTCTGAGTATCTGTGGGAGGTAACTGAAAATATAGCAAAATCCTGAGATTTATATACTTAACCTTTAAGGAGAGCTTCTTTTGAATCTTTCATCCACAAACCTGGAAGCTGGAAACTGGTACTGAGGAGGGAAGACCATCGTCTGCTTTTTATCTTTTCTGAAGTCTCTATCCATAGAAGTTACAAACAGACTCAAGAGAAAGTTGAAGAAACACAAAAAGTCAATGTTTGAATAAAATAGATATGTCTTATATTTTAATTCAGATTACTGAATTGAATTATTTTAAAAATTTTGATTATTGCAATGAAGATTCAACAAAGTTTACTAATGAAGATTAATGGTCAAATTTTATAGATCTGAAATCATCTATCAATAAACTCTAGCTAGCATAAAGTTACAGTGGGTATCAGGAGACCTTTACTACCATCCTCAGTCTTTCCCCACCCTTCCCACATGTGGCTGGGATAGGTGGGCCCTGTGGTTGCAATGCTTGGATCTGTGTCATGTCTACCTGGTCAGCTCAGGCAGGGATGATACGGTGGGAAAAATATAAGCCACAATAAATTGCACTGACATGATCATTCACCCTGAACTGATTCTAGAAATGAAGCTTGGTATGTCTAGACATACTAAAAAAGAAACAAACAAACAAACAAAAACCTTTCATAATTTGGTGTAATGACTTGATGTCATTATTTCATGAAAGGTTAAAATTAACAATGGCTTCTAAAGTCAACATATGTTGCAAAGTCTTTTTTGTAAAACACCTCTTTTCCCCTTTATCTTTAAGAATACCACTTTCTACCATGACTGAAGTTTTCTGGGTATAATTCTGAATTTGTTACGTTCATCTCTGATAAATAAGCCTCTATTTTGTCTTACAGCAGTCTCTGTGTTATTAGGCGATGAAATGACTGAATGAAAGCAACAAATTGAGTAGGCCTGGTCTGACAGAGAGTGAATGCAAGGAGGCAGCTCAGAGATGTCCACCCCCTGGCACAGTGAAGCGGGAGGTTATGTTAGCAGCCACTGCTGCAGGAGGTTCTCTAGAAGCCACAACCAGAAGTTCTGCAGGAGTCAAGCAAAAGTAGGTATGTCAGTCTTGGATCTCACCTGAGCTTCCAGACCCACGCACTGAGGCCAGAGCCTACTGGCCACCATGCTGCAGGAGAAAGCTCTGAGTTGGAAATTAATTACTGAAAACTTGTGATGGCATGCAGAACTTTGCCTGGACTAGGTCAAGCAGGTTTTAGTAAGATTCCTGGCCTCTGAGGCATCACTGTGCAACTAAGCCTAGTGCAAGGCAGAATCCTTTATGGGGATCTCAAATAGAGCTATGGTTTCTTGTCTGAGAGAAGACAAATACATTTGTCATTTATATTTATAATAAAAAGATCACTGCCAGTTCAGACTGAAAATCATAGCCATATTATTCTCTCTGCTTTTTAAAACTTTCAAGGATCTCTGCACCATTAAATAATCAGGCATACATCCAAACAAGTTATCTGGTCAAAACAGAAGGCAAAACATACTGGTGCTGGAAACTCAGATACATAATTTAATGCGAGGTTTTTTTGCAGTATGTTGATGCTGCTTTTCAACCTTTTACAGCTATTAGAATTCTGCTTTACTAGAGTATATCTTCCCTGCACTGAAATAATTAGATTTAAATGAGATGGCAGTAGTGATTGAACCTTCCCACCAATATTCCTTTACATTTTGCTCCATACAACTGATGACAGAAGAAGGGAAATCTGACAGAGTGGCATCTGACGTGGTGCATATGAAACAAAGGTATATCACTAAATTCCTCCATGTGGAAAAAATGACAGCCGTTGACATCCACTCATACTTGCTGAATGGTTATAGAGTCCAAATAGTGGATGTGAGCACAGTGAGGTGGTGGGTGGTGCATTTCAACAGTGGTGACAGTAATATGAAAGACAAGTTCTGGATGGCCATGTACAGGTATCACACCAGGTAATGAAGAGACTTGACCAGCTCATCCATGTGAACTGTCTAACAGTGGTGACTGTGTAGAAAACAGTGACAAAGGGTCAGATGACTATAACCTATTAATTCTAAGCAGAGAACAAAACTGGGCTAGGAAGCTGAAATAAGTGACATCTTGAAGGTGTCTCTGAATGAGCTTTTATATTTTCTATAGAAAGATGTCAGCTAGCATCTGTCCAGAATATATTGCAACAAATATGATGGAATTAAATTTTAAATATTTTTTCAATTTAGATTCTTCTAAAATTCAAGTGAATCCACATAGATTTCCAATTTAAGAATTATTTTACTTAACAGTAGCTGAAAAAAAAAATGTATATCACATTTGAGTTTTTTGTATAACTGAAGAAATCATGGTAAAAGCTTGATGACCATCTGTCCTCTGTATTAATTTTGCCAGATCCAAGTTTCTGTAAAAATTTTCATTTTATGAGGTGGCTTAATAAGTTCCTTTCCTCCTAGTGTGATCCAAACTTAGGTAAATGAAAAACAATTTTACAAGTAAGAACATAGATCATATATTTCTCCAAGTTGTCCATAAAAGGTTTCCAGCTTTTCTTGAGCAGAACATTAATATTGACAGTGCCAACTAACTGTTCAGGAATAGCTGATAATATTTGTGTAAAAACAGTGGAGCACTGGAACACAGCACTCTGAAAAGCTTTTGCAGCTTTATCATTGGAGGTTTGTAAAAAGTACAGCAGCCAAGAATTTGTTAGGAATGATTTAGATGTAGCTTATCTTGCATACTCAAGATTCTTCTAACCCTGTTTGCTATTTACTTGTTTATATCACATATCTTGAACTATTTTTTAAGCTCCATTTCCTGTCACTGTGAGAATGCAGACTGTCACTGAAAAATAATAAACTAAGTTCCCACTGTTCCCACCATCACAGGAGTGCTGAAATAATTGACTCTAAGGTAGCCTGAGGATCCACACAAGAAGGATTTATTAGTAGAAGACCATTCTTAAAACAAATTGTTCCATGAACAGCAGAACAGAGGAAGCCTATTTTCCTGTGGATACTTCTGTCACATATCTTGCCTCTCCATTTTATCAGTCCTAGTTCCCTGCAATTACTCCATGCCCCTTTTTCAATCTGTCAGGACAAGTTCTTCAGCTTTCTTATAATTGCAAGGGATATTGTTCCTCCTCAAGAACCTCATTTGCTTTACCCGTGTCTTCAAAATGCTGCTTGGGCAAGCAACAACATTCCCCGTCTGACTCAAAGTTGTGAAAATGGTGACTGGCAACTGTTGCTATTGGACAACATAAACAAGAGAGGTGATGTGCCCCTATCTTTCCAAAATCGGCCCCAGCATTAGCAATTTTCATTCATTGAATTTGCAGGCCTTAGTATTTTTGAGACTTCTGAAGTACTTCTGAAGTCTTGATTAAAATTAGCATCCAAAAGTCATTCTGAGAGACTGGCAGACACACAACATGACCACTGAAATTTCAATTAAGTTAGCTAAAATAAACTTTCAAGATAATGAAGTTTTTGGGAATTGGGCCCATGATTCTCAAACTGTTGGCAGTGGTAGTTCTGAACAAAATGTACTTTATAATAAATAATTCTATAATCCAGAATCTTGTAAGCAGTCTCACTGGCTGCTTTAAGTCAGCTTCCTTCTTTGTCAGGAGTGTAGCTTCACTCTTCCTTTTTACCCACAGTGGTGTGGAATTATTCTGAAAAACTAATACATATTTCTCTGAAATTTAGACTTGTTCCAAGTAACTTAAAATAAGAGATTTAAAAGCTGATAATGGATGTCTTGCAGGTGTGATTAAAAAAATGTAAACTCTAGGAAGTTCTATGTTCTAATGTCAGGAGTTGTTTCAGAAATACAAATGTATTCCTTTATACTACCTACACTTGGGAAAGCACAAAATATACTGACATTAATTCTTGTTACTATTACTTGTTTTTTCAGAGGCTATAAATTTTCTTTAAAAATGAATTTAGATTCTTTTTTCCATTGCAGGTAATGATTATAAAACTGAAGATCATCTTTGGAATGTAAAATGTTGACTGTAGTTTATTAAGTAACTTTTAAAATATTTTGTGTGCAGAATTTTGGTTTTGATAACTAAATAGCAAAGAATTCATAAATCTGAAGAACATGAATGAAATATTAATTTGTACCATGAGCTAAACTAGTATTTATGAAATAATCACTTCGAATACTCAAAAATAATATTCAGAAAATTAAAAAAAAAACAAAACAGTCCTCCCAAAGGACTCTCTTTCAAATACATTTTGATGTTCTCTACAGTGATTTAATATGGCAGAAAAGAAACACCAAAGATTGCACAGTAGCAGGAGTTCATGGCTTTGCTGTGGTCATCTAACTTAATTCAATTAGAAGGCCAGGTCTGGACTTAGTAGCTCTGAGATTTAAATTGAGAGAATTATTCTATGCTTGCTGCCGATCTGCAGTTCTTTTTGGGTTACAAGTATTAAAGTAGAAAATGGATGTGGAAACGACCCATCATCAAAGACCATCCCACAAATAGCATCTGAAGACTGCATATGGAAAATAATATTTCTTCAGTGCTATGCTTTTTCTACAGTTAAAACAGCAGTAAATCATAGTGGCATTGACTTCTGAAATTTTATTATTAGTAAGATTTTGTTATCTGCAAGCCAGAAAAAAAAAAGGCTCATGTTCTTTCTCAACGTGAAATTGGAACTTACTGTCGTCATTTTGTCTGTCATCTCCTTTTGGGCTGAAGCAGTAGAGTGGGCTTTGACATGGAGTATTTGAGACTGAAGATTTGGATTTCATAGAACACTTTGGAAAACTGAACTGTGGTATAACATTGCTTCAAGTGTCTCAAAACAAGGGGTGAGAAAGAAATATCTTTCCCTGGACAGTGATAACTATATGTTATCTAAAAGATGTCTAAAAGACATTATGGCCTAAATTTTGACGTCTAAAAGGTCAGAAATTATCTTTTACAGAAGTGCGTAGATAGAAATTATACGTTCTGCTTTTCAGATAAGAATTCTCCCCATTGATTCTTAGTCCTTTCTTCACCATAAGTTATTTCCACCATATTCACATGTTGTGGTGAAATTACACTGATATACAATCACCACACCAGATTTTCTAGGATATTTGGTGATGTGAAAATGCAAAACAACAGTCAAAAACATATTTCTCATAATGGGACCTTGGGACCATGGGGCCATATGCCCTGAAGAGGGCCCCTGGAGGAACTATGGGGCCAGCCATATGCTGGCTTCATCCTCAGGCTTTCTAGCCATGCTCTACTCTGAGCAGCCCAGCCTGACCTCAGCACTGGGACTGCTGTGGGACTGATCTGCAGGCACTCAGAGCACCTGGCCAGGTCCAGCTGTCCTGAGATCCTGTGGTATCTATGGTAACATATGGTTAACGCACTTTACTTTCATTAACTATGGTATTTCCAAATTCTTACTAATTTCTGACCACATTTCTCTGGGTAAGGATGAGTTTCAAGACAAGACTGCATGTGGTGTTGCCAGAATTGTGTACCTGACAGAGTTAAAGCTGATCTGAAACACACAGAGCCAACAAATCTAATTGTGTGATTCCAGCTTCTGTTATGCTGCTCTCCACATGAAGAGCAAAACATCTGCCTTCACTGGAATGGCCAAATGAAGGTTTTGTTATGAAAGTACAAATGGAGTCTTTGCATCAAAATGTTTGATCACCTGTATGGAGAAAAATTACTCAGGGTTTTGAATTTAATAAAATCTCTTTGATTTACAATGACTGAGAAATCAAGAAACTCCAAATATTTATATGGTAATAAAGTGACTTATCAGTATTTCACTCAGTGGATGAGTATGTCTCTGTAGACAGCAGCTCATAGGCACTGCCAGTGAACTGTAGAGTAATTGTTTCTGAAAAGGTCCTGGAGCCCTTTGCTTGGTGTACTGGAATGACTTTTTCCCTCTAAATGTTAGGCCTTTCCATGACTTCTTTTCACTGTGGACTACTAGTTCACCCACATTTCCAGTCTAGCTTAGCAATTACTGTCCCTTGCATTTCAATAAATTTGGCCATTTTCCTAAAAAAATGACAGGAAGGGAGGAAGGGAGGCAGGCCTCAGCTACACCACCGTTAATCATATCGGGCAGTATCAGTAAAAATAGCACATCAGATAGGTAACAATCACTTTATCTAATCTGGATTTTAGCACCAGTATGTGAACTATAGGAACCACACAATAAATATCAGTTTCCTGAGCCAGTGAACTGCTATGCATTCATAAAGAAAAATTTGAATTCTACTATTTAGTAGAATCAATTTCTGTACCAAGACTATTGGTAGTCGAAATGTTATCACGGACAGAGCCAGACTGAGGGAATATGTGCCATAGCTAGTCAATGCAGACTTGCCCAGCAGACAGAAGGTGAAGCTGCAAGTCACGTTCTCATCACTTTCAGATACTCCTTTCTTAAATTATACTTGTTCTCTTTACGTTGCTGACAAGGGCTCCAATGATGAGGAAGGGATCCCGTGGTGAGTAACAGGAAATATTTCCATCTACCATTCAGTGAGGTGAACTCTTGCTTCCTAGTCTAGGAAGTTTTTGTGCATATAACTCTAATTCTAAACTCACCTGCACTGAGCATGAGTCACCTTTAAACCTTAACTGTTGCTGCAGGTGATGGAGATGTTCTTCAAAATATGCTATCCTGCCCTCCCAGTGGTGATTTTTTTTCCACTACAGAATAGCCTGTGTAGATTAATGAATTTTTTATTACAATCCAAAGAGATTTCAGAAAGATTTCAAGCATTTTAATTAGAGCTGTTGTAAGATCCAATTAAGAACATACATATTTTTGAAAGTGAGTTGTGTTATTCAGAAACAGCTTGGCAATACTACTATTTGTGTGTTCAACACTTTATATTTGAGGTGGCAAAGGAAAAAGTGAAATGACAGGTGTGGCTAACCTGATCTAAATGTGGCATTGTTAATAGCAATCTAAGAATCTGTCTTATTTTCCTCTGCAGCTATAAAATGATGAACAACGGTTCTTCGTTACTTCATCAAAGTTTTTTTTGTCTACTGTCAAGATCATTTTGGTTTGCTGAACCAAAATAACAGATATCTGCTAAGGTGGACATGAATGAATTGTTATGCTACTAACTTTAGTCAAGAACATAAATATGCACTCAAAGAAGAATTTAGCATAACATGAAGGTTTATCATTCATATCACAAGGCAGTTCTGGTTAGAAGGAAGCTCAGCAAGTCACCCAGTCTCACCTTCTGTGCAGACCTGAACTCTTGCCAAAGTTGTATCATTTTGCTCATGAAATGGCTTGGTCAGTGAAATAGGTTTTTAAAATCTCTGAGCATAGAGCTTCCACAGAATCCCTGGGTACCTACTCTGATGGTGACACTGTTGCCTCAAGTTTAGCTTGATTTCCACCATCATCCTCATAATTTTTTTTTTTCTTCTTCCCATAGAGGTTAGTAGCCTGTACAATTCTGCAGATTTTTCTTGCCACTTGGTACAGAAGCTTGTCTTTATTGAAGCTCCCAGTGCCCTTGGTCTCCTCATTTGTTGAGGTCTTTAGCCAATCACTGATGCACTGTGAGGATACATTTTATCTCTTTCCCCCAGGTGGTCATTGAAGAAGTTAAACATATGGGATTCATTATTAAGCTCTGTGGGTTAAAACTTGTTGCCAATTAAACTCTGAAACATTAATCATGACTTTGACCTAATTCAAGTGATTCACCTGTCTTGTAGTTTTAGACATCCAGTCCACTAACCTAAATCTTACAAAGATGATTATTGTTATGCTTTTATTCCTAGTCCCATTGTTATAATTTCCAGTTTAGCTCACTGAGTTAATGACAGTGCAACACACAGAGGAAAGAAGTTTTCCATTTTCATTTAGCAATAAAGAGGATTGATTTCAGTGTTTGAATAAGCTATCAAGCAGAATCTGTTCTGGGCAGTTTACAGCTCAAATATTGCAATTTTATTGCAGGAAGGAAGGAATCCTGAGTCAGGCTGACAAGGAATAAATAGTGACTCTCCAGTCAGTGCCAAGGGGCACCATCAAGGATGAACAATGACTGTGCTGGTTGAGAGGATGAGAGGAGTACTGAGGGTCTGCACAGGAGGTCTGGTTCAGGGGACTATGAACATTTTGAAAACTCCTAAAAGAAGAAGGATAATTACTCCTCATACAATAAGTGAATTCCAAAGATTAATTGTCCCAGCCATCTCATTTACTCTTTGCCTGCTGCCCTCCCTCCCTGTAGGTACGTTATCATTTTGTGCAGCTTACTGGTTGGGCATTAGACTCCCAGAGGGATGATGTTAGCAGGAGTTAGCACAATCAATTTCCCTGAAGCAGGAATGTTGAAAATATGTATATGCAGTTCATTAATTTTTGTTCTCATTAGAGTTCTATGAAGCATATTTATTTTACTGCTATTTATACTGTTATCTCTGAAGTTGTGTATTTACAATAAAGTATTAATGTTATGAATCAAATTCCCAGAAAAGTACTGCTACATTCTTAGTGCTATTCTTACTGTATATTTAATTCAACAATGGGTCTAACCTTGAGAATAATGTAAACAAATTTAATAGCAATAGTTCACTTTAAACGAAATTAAATATTTGCTGCAAATGAAGGATTTCAACACTTTGCATTCAATTTTTGAAAATATTTCTTTTTCTCCAATGGAGAAAAACTGTGTTTGGAGAGCAGTGAAGTACTTTTTCCATTTTGAAGGGAAGAATTCTAAAAACATGTTAGGAGATGGAAACAGAACATGTAGAAGCACAGCTGCCTGAAGGGAGAGGTAAAAGGAGACAACCATTAAGTAATTGGATTAACCTCTATTTGGCCTTTCTCAGCTGACTGATATTTGTTTTGATAGAATGCTGTTTGTTTACTTCTGGGTTTGCACACAATATAGAGGCTTTTCACAAAGACTGAAAAGAAAGCTGAAGAATGCATCTCAGTAAAAGTCCCTTAATGAGTAATAAAGTAATACATCTTTCTGTGTCTTGAAATCTAAAGGAAGGTTATCCAGATAGCCAGTCTGAATAATACCCTAATGGAGAGACTGTCTTATGCACAGCTTATTTCCAAACTGCAGCTATGAGGAAAATGTGCAGAAAGTAGGAAGAAAATGACAAAAAAATCTTCTTCTTTTACTTGAAAATGGATTTACTAGGAAAAAAAATCTATCTTAAGTTAGAATAAAACAACAAAATCTAAGGATTTGCAAAATTGAAGTCCATCTGATTCAAGTAAAATATTTTCCACTATTTTTTAATATTAACAGGTTAAACTGGAAATCTTTAGCTTAATTGAAAAACAAGATTATTTTCAAAGAAAAAAGCATAAGATTCTTGTTAGATAAGATATAAACTATTCCGACAATTTTGAAAGTAATGTAAAATAATATTTCTTCTAAAATCCTAGCCTATTGTTATAGGCTATATAGGCTATATAACCAATATTATTGGAAAAACTCTCTAACACAAATACATTTTGTAGCATCTGTGGGAAGTGCTTATTAGAATTAGGGTCACCATTTTCATATTTAGTGTGAGGAGAACTTCAGCAAGCATAAATTACATTTTCCACTTATGTGAACAAGTTGTATCAAGGTTTTCTTTGTCTGCTGCAAATGGATCTGGTGTCAGTGAGGTCGAACTCATGACTTTGAGCTGAATCCATCCAAAACATCCAACTCAGCCTGTGTGTATTATTGAGATGGGTGTGCAGCCAAGGGCTGGATGGCTGATGTCTAATTTGAAAAGAACTAAAATGCTGGTTATGGGAAACAGCAGGAACAGATGGCAAAGATAATATTGCTAGTTTTGACTTGGAAGAGTCAGGTAGGAATGAAGTTAGTTCACTGCTGAGGTTAAAAAAAATCAGAGAGCTACTATGGAGAAAAGAATCTGGTTACCTTCCTTATCCTTCACTGTTATTTAGTCAAGCAGCTGATTATTTATTTATTTATTTATTTATTTATTTATTTATTTATTTATTTATTTTCCTGCAGGTCATGCATTTGGTAGCTATTACTTTCAGCTTAGATTTTGCAGTGTATTTTACTCAGGGCTATTCTTTGCAACCATCTGGAGACTGAAAGTGTAGCACAATTCAAGTATCTGTTCATTAAGAACATATCTTTCTGGAGTGTATTTGTACCATCTACACAGTAGGAACTAAATGGATTTTTTCTTTTTTTTTTAAAATTTGCTGGTCTGGGACCAGCTTTGCTGTAGTCTCCTCAGGCCAGTATGTTATTGCTGTAGTTGGAAGGAGACACGTTTCATCCCTTGCCTCAAAATGACCCAAATGCATACAAAGGACGCTGCAATCATCTACCTGCTTGGCAGGGTCCTGGAGGCCAGCAGTGAGCCTGGCCGATATGGTGCAAACCTCATGTTGGAGTGCATTAAACACAGCACAGCCAGGTGGTCAAAAGAAGTGATACTCCCACTGCATTTAGCTTTGGCGCAGCCTCATCTTGAATACTATGTACAGTTCTGGACTCCAAAATGTAGAAAGTATTGTAAAGTTCTTGAAAGGATCCAGAGGAAGGCAACAGAGCTGAAATCAAGCTGGAAAGCATGTCCTGTGAGGAGAGGCCGAGGACATTGGGCTGCCTAGTCTGGAGAGGAGGAGGCCAGGGCAAACTCACTGACTGCTACCTGTAGCTCCCTGAGGAAGAAAAGCAGAGGGAGGTGCCAGGCTCTGCCCCTGGTCACGGATGGCAGGGTGGACATGGTACAAACTGCACCATGGAGGGACAGATGGGCACTGGGAAACATTAACTGTGAGGGCAGTCAAATCCCAGAACAGCCTTCATAGAAAGGTGGTAGATGCCCCATGCCTGTTCAGGAGGCATTAACCTTCAGTGACATGACTCATGGTTTTTCCTGAAGAGGTCAATCAGCTGGAGCTGATGATCTTTGTATGTCCCTTCCAACTGAACTATTTTATGTCAATATCTTGAAAAGAATTTTGATTGTATAACAGTGAATGTAACTCTGTGCACGGCTGCTTTTCTATATCTTTAACAGTCTTTGAAAAAAGCTCATGTTACCACATAAAATGGTTTGACTCAAGCTAGTATATTTTACTTAGCTTAGATATCTGTGGTGGAATTTTCATAAAAAGTCATAATTTTGGATCCAAAATATAATAAAACATCTGGAATTTCATGCCTCCTTTGTGACCTCACTGATTTAGATGTAGAACTGAAAAAAGCTAATGAAATCTACTTACATTTTATGAATATTTTTCTACTGTGCAATTTTCTTATGACAGTATTTTACTAGAAATTGTCATACTTCCCTTATGCGGAAGATGGAGTGCTGGACTAACTTCTGATTCTTTGAAGAATACAGAATGTAAATGGTTCCTAGAGAAAAGTCTCTTCTAGTACTACAGTTTAAGACTTACAACTTCTTCCTTTCAAATTTTGTGTTGGAATTCAACAAGAGACTAACCAGATAATTAGAATGACAAAAAATATTTCAGACAAGATATTTTCCTATTTAAAATCATTGATAAACCCAAAGAAAATAGCATGGACTTGTGCAATCTTTCCCTTTTATTATAAAGAGGAGCAGAAATTGAACTTAAATTGCAAAAAAATTCTGTATCTTTGTGATTATCTTGTGAAACAATATCAGATGTAAACACCAATCCATGCAAACATATACACCAAGAAACCTTTACAGAATTGTCCGTATGCTCTCCATGGAAGTGCATTGATGTAGGGGCAAGAGAGTGTATCTGTGTCTCCTCTGATTTCTTGTCATGGGCTTGCTGGATTGGGTATATCAGGTGTGTAGAAAGAGAAAATATAAAGTTTTAGATAAATGTGATCATGCACGATTTTAACAGACTATTTGTGCCAAAGGATCTTAGTAGTAAGCTGTTCATTCACTTTTCATACAGCAGAAACAACCATGCCCTATGCATCAAATATAGACCAAATGGCAATTCTAACATTTCATGTTTTAGGCTGGAAACAAATATCATTCTTTTTCGTGCAATTATTTTTCTTCCAGAATACTGCTACTGACATACACTTATGCTTCTTTTCAGAGGCTAATGATATCTCATTCCCTAACTAAGTGTTAAATATCTGGAAGTTGCAGAGGTACTATTCTGTGACTTTAATGTAGAGACAGTTGGTCATTCCACATACTTTTGCTATTGCTGCGATTAAGACTGAAAAACTCCAACTCCACAAGAAGCTAAAGATCTGGAAGTTAAGAGTTGATAGTCTGATGTCAGAAAGCAGCACTGAATTATTTGAATGTTGAATTATTTATAGATAATAATGGGTTTTCTTGGGGCAAGAGGAATGTGTGTTGTTAGGGAATAACATGTATCATATACTCTTGCAGAGGATAAAACAGAGGGAAAGCCTTGCTAAATCCATGGAAAAGTCTCACTGCATTTAAGTTTCTTGTTTATTGTTCTTCTCTCATGGGAAAAGAAAAATTTCTGTGTCCTGTCTTCTTATTTCTTCACTTTTTGAATGTTTCTTATAATGTTGCCATTGTGTATATATATATATAGAGAGAGAGAGAGAGTTTATATATATATATATATATATATATATAGTTTATATATATATATATAGTTAAATATTTATTTTTTTCAACAGAGGACATGAAGACACAATGACCCCAGTTTTGACTTAGAAAAGACTTCAGAAATAACTACTTAGGAAGCCAGTGTGGTGCATAGGTGAGATGCCCTTGGTGTGTTTAAGTTAACTTTCATTTTCTTACCTCAGTATCCTTAGAAATTTTAATAGTCATACTTAAAGGAGACTGCAACAAATGTGGTATCTCTTATTACTCTCAAGAAGATTATGTGCTTCCTCATTTTGAAAATATTCTCTCTAGTTTCAGGAAGTAGAAAACTTGAGTTCATCTCATATAACTCAGATTGGATTTGAATTTTGTTATAGCCAATAATTGGTAATTCATGTTAGGAAATATATTCTGAAAATCCATAAAGGGGAAATTGGCTTAAATGATGGGACCAAGATGAAATGAGTTATTTTCTAGCAGTTTATTTCAATGGCCAAATATCCCTTCCCTGAAATCTTAATTGCACAAAAAAATTTTAGTCACTTTCTGGAAAACTATAGATGATAGGTTCTACTAGCACAGACAGTGTATTATGGATTAAATATTATGCACTGTCAAAAATTTAGATCTGAAGCAAATATGCATTTCAGTCAGGACACTTAATATAAGTTGAGCGATAAGTTAAATATAAATTAAATGTACAAGAGATTTTGATGTTAGGAAAAACAAAGGTGTCAAAATATGAATCCAGAATTTGAACTATTTTCTTTCCTAAGCAAAAGTGTTAAAAGGAATACATAATGTTTGCTTTATAACTATATTGTTATAGGGAGCTGAAACAATATTTTTCTCTATCTATCTATTTATACATATACACACATCACATTTTCTCATATGTATGTCACACAGATAATAAACCTCTCCATCAATTATCCTCATTCTTACACTTTTTCATTTCTATATAATTTACTGTCAGGTCACAGTCTGCCTGTGAACATCCTCCTTCTCTGTAGTACCTTCTTTCATCTCTCCCTGTTGTACGAGCTCCTAGGATCATGTAGCTCTTTCCTCTACTCCCTGAATTGATATTATCCTTTCTTGGGCTTTATAAAATTTTTGATATTATGGTTCTACTTATTTTATCCTGATGAAGTTTTTTGGTAATTAAATTATTTCTGCTGAAGAACTTCCTCCTGAACCTTAATTTCTCATGATGTTCTCCTGTGATGGGCTACAGAACTGATCTGGTGATGATTTTCCCCACATGAAAAACAACAAAACATCAGAGTCCTTTCTTTTAATGCAGAAATATGTGTGACAATAAATACAATTTTTTTAATCAGTGAAGAAATCAGATACAGAATCAAATATATCTCTTTTCAGATAAACTGACCACTGACTTAAATACATGTGTTGAAAAAACCACATGATCCTAGGAAAAAAAAAATTGTATTCAGTCACTCATATCTAGAACTTGAAATTGAAATCACACTGATTTATTCTAACATTTCATAAGCAGAGATATCAGTTAAGAAACTAATCGAGTACAGTTACAGATAGCAAACATTGAAAAATCTTAGAAGACTACATACTGGATAAACGTTATTTATAAGATATTACCTACTATACTGGGCCTTTCTAATGAGTAGCAATGACATGGCACAACTGGGAATCATTACATTAGATAAAAAACATAGGAAAGGTAGCCTGATGAGTGCACAGTTCATCTTTTGATCTTCATTCTATGAACAATTTCAAAATGCTGTAGGAAACCTTTTGGATTGAAACAAAGTTTACTTTGTTCCAGGAATTATAAGATAGCAGCGGAGGTGGAATGTGGGGATTATTTCTATTGCAAGTGAAATTGCTGGAAAATTGACGAAGAGATTATGCACATTTAGCTGAATCTGACTGAGAGGGGCAAACGAACCAAGCTATAAAAAAGACAATTATACTTATGTTAGAAAATTCTATCAATAGAAGTTATCATCTATTATTTTAATGTTATGTACAAAAATTGTCCTTTAAATAAATAATTTTATTGCCTATTTCATGATAGTTATTGAATTTGAAAAAGTTTTTAATGAGAATTTTTTTTCTAATCCAAGGGAGGCCATTCTTTCTTTCAGAGGCTGTAGGAAAAAGGAAGGAAGAAAGAGGGAAGATAAAAAGCTAGAAATAATAGAAACTAAAGAGAACTATTATTTTCCCAAAAGCTGATATTTTCAATCTGAGAAAGATTGTTGTGGCATGCAACTATTTGATGATGTGTTCAAATACTTTTGTTGCAAGTCAAATAAAAACAATTGTTTAAATATCACAAATTATCAAAATTACCTAACACAAAGCACAGAATCAAAATATTTCTTCATTCTTAAGAAGAGAACATGCTTCTGTTCTAGTAATTGTCATGTTGAAAATAATAACAGTTCAGTTGTCATTGCTTTGTGGTGTTCACAGGGTAGAAAACTATTGCTTGTTTGGGACTAATGCTGCGCGTTTTATGTTGATTACCCATTGCCAATACATTTACAGAGTGATAAAAGTAACTAATAATTTGACTGAATTCAGTGGAGTTTTGCTAAACTAACAGTGTATGTGTCATGGTTTTATGATTTTTGGTCATCAGTATTCCACACCATAACATCATGTAATGCATTGGGGGTGGGGTTTGATATCTGCCGAATGTTCGTCCGTCGGAGAAGAACTACATTTCCCCAGGAGACTTTGCGGTCAGCAAGGGGATATAACTCCAAGCAAGGTCACCTGATCCTTCTTCTTCGCCTGCTCTTCGCTGTCAGCGCTTCGCTACCTGCGCTTCGCCGCCTGCGCTTCGCCATCTGCACTTCGCCGTCTGTACTTCAGTCACTCAACTGGACTGCACTTCTCACCCCAGCATTGTGGTGAGGTCTATACAATTCAAACAGACTCTCTCTCTCTCTCTCTCTCTCTCATTGTATTTTGCTAATACTATATTTAGTAAAATCATTTGTTCCACCTCAGATCAGTGCTGCTGTTTTCAAGTATTTTGGGGTCCCCTGCTTCCCCTTTCCCAGAGGCGCGGATCCGCAGATCCCTCTGCCCTGCTGGTCACGGAACTGGGCCGGACCAGCCCATAAACCGTTGACAGTATGTAACAAAGCATTGGCTCTTGAATTATAGATCAGATATAGAAGCCTCATTTCAGCATTTTTTTCAGTGGGGTTATGTTGTACCAATGCTAACAAAACTCCATTGAGCTACCTTCCACATTGGAGTAAGTTCAAAATCAATGTTTACTGAAGAAAAAGTGAAAAAAGAGTCTTCTCTATAGTCAGAGTTCTGATCATAAATGAAAATATTAAAGTAAATCAGGAAAGACCATCACAGTTGTTCATTGGTTGGCCTGGGACATGTTTACTTTCAGTGTTCTATCTGAGAAGGAACTGTTCTATGAGTGAAGTGCATTTAAGTAGTTTTGGACCATAAGTTTCTCTACAGATGCAATATGCCTTTCTGCATCATTGTCTTTGCCTGTTACAGTCTTAGAATGACAGATTTTTCAAAATCTGACAGTTCAGAAAACATCCTCACTAGGCTCTTATTTTTATTGAGCAAACATGCTATACGGAAAATAAAAATCACCTCATGAGAGCTCATTGTTCAACTCTTTCAGAATGATTCATGAAACTTCTGAAAATGATTAAGAAGAGGGAGATAGGGGAAAGAAATAGAGGAAATGTGATGTTAAAAAGTACTCATCATTAAAAGCTGTCTCATGTAGTCATCTGTGGTAAAAGCCTCCTTTAAAAACAATCAGAATTAGCTTTGTTGCCCTAAGTTAGAGGAGGATAGTAATTTATTTTTCACTAATTAACTAAAGAAAGAGAATGTAAAGGTGGCATGAATTAATGTAATTGGAAATTGGAAACTTACCAAAAGCCTTGAGTAAATGGCAGAACATCAAAAGATAAGGCATTTCCACTTCAATAACATACAGGAAAGTAGAGGTCACCCTACTTAAAGATTTAAAAATTTAAATCATTCTGATTGGAAACATGTCCCCTGTCATAGTTCAAGCCAATTCAGATTTGAACTTTACCAACTTATACATTACAGTTTTTGACAAAATATTTTAATCCGAAGAAGATGATGCTTAGAAGATGAATTGTGTGAACGGGAAAAGGTAACAGTTAAATTAATATATTATGTCAGCAAAACTTTCCAGTTTGGTGCAGAATCACTGCTAAACCTACAATTCTGATAGATGGAAACTGGCTACTTGAAAACTGTCTGTAAAAACAGAATTTTTTGAGTACTTTTTGAGAAAGAAATGAGCTGATGAGACTTTATGACTCTTCATATCTGTTTTCCTCATTCACTTTTTAATTGTTAGGCAAACTTCAGCCAAGTATGATAGACAGTTTTTGAAGTGACTTTGTTTCAGCAAATATCACACAAAGTGGTGCTTAGTCAGAGGAGAGATTCCCAAATTGGTGCATCCATCTCTTGGAATGTAGATGGAATCAGGAACCATAGTAGGCTATTCAAGTGACAGTGGAAATCAGCATGTCTTCAAGAGGTGAAGTCTTGACTGGCCTCTTACTCTGCAGAAAAAAGTGATGAGTATACCATAGGCTAGGATAGAAGGGGAAATTCATCATACTGTGGGAGAAGGTTATAAGGATTTGACAGGTTATTCCAAAACAGTGAAAGTCACAGAAATGGGTTGGGAATTATTGTTCTAGAGGGATATGAGAGAATCATTGGTTCAGCTGCTTCAGAACACTTGCTATTGTTTCTTCTCTTTAATTGTTCATTTCAACATTAATCACGATGTTCTCCTTAATTACTTTTTGCCTTCCTCCTCCTTAATTTCCCATATGTGCGATGATACTGATGTTCTTCTTGCGTCTTGCAAACACTCAGATTATTTTTAAAAAATGTTATTAATCTTCTGGGAGGCATCAATTCAGATAAGTGTAATTAAACAAATAGCACAATGTCCGAAGATGATTTTGGCAAGAATGTGGCATGAAAATTTTATTTAGAGAAAACTAATTCCGTTAATGTGTTGTTGGACTGCTAAAAAGGAAAGAGTTCTGGAAAGAATCTTCCTGGCAGTTGTGGAGAGATATAAATCTTTCATGACTGGAAGAAATAATATGCAGTCTGATTTGCTTAAGAATACAGAGAAATATGATCACCACTTGAATGGTTGAACAAATTTCATAGGATGTATCAGACAGAAAATGCCAACGTGAATCTTAGAAAGGCTTGTAGGTTCAAAACTGTGCAAATAAGCTCAATGATGAATCATTACTATTACTTTTTGAAAGGACTGGTTATGTTTCTGTAGCACATTTTGACTGTTGTCCTGTATGCCTCTTCATTTCTCTCTTGTAATTCAAAACATAGATTATACAGACTAAAAAATCATGCATATTTCAGACACTTACTTGCAGAAATCATGTTGATTCATCTCTGAGGATGAGTCAAAAACCTAATGGATGTTGCTAAGTTATTTAAGTGTCTTCCTAGGCTACTTAACTAGTTCATGGAGAAGGATAAACACTTTCATAAAGTGATTCAGAGGAATCAGAATCAGCTTGTGTTAACTAGATATATTAAATGATTATACATGAACGGAGTGACATAGACCAAATCTGGATATATTTAGAGGGAGATGCCCACTATAATGTGTCTTTCTTGTTTGTAATCTAGAAAATAGCCAGGGAGAAAAAATGTTAATTCCTTGTGGAGTGAAGGTGGCCATTTGCATTCAGGCTGAAAAAGAACCAAAATATACTGTTACCAGAACAGTATAGGAAGAAATGATGACTCATTATCCCATTTCTTCAGATAATGTTGGAGCTTCTAAGCTATGTATAATCTCTTGAATAAGGCTTGTTGAAATAATGGGCTTGTTAATGATATCAGTCTATATGAAAGTCTTAATAGTGGTAATTAACATATTACATGCTTAAAAACACAGGAGTGGCTTAACATGGCACTGAACACAGAAACATGCCAAGTGCTGAAGCAAAGGAAAGAACAATTTCAGAGTTGATACCTGTAACCAAAAGATAGAAATGGGAGCTGTACAGTGAAAGATTTCTATTGCTAGTGGAAGGATGACAAAACAGGAAATATACTTCTCAGATAAAATTTTCTGTGTTTTCATTTTGTTTAGACCTTTATCTCAAAAAATATTATTCTTATTTTCAGAGATGAAAATCAAAAAAGTATGATGGTTTTATTTCCCCTCCCTGTAGATCTCAACAATCTAAATTATCTGGATGTATAAAATATAAGCTATTCTATTTGCTATTCTGTTCTCACAACTATTATCAGCAGTTATCTCCGGGTATGCTGTAAATATATTCTTGAAAGCAAATTTAATTGTCTTTATTATCTTATTTTACAAACAATATTGTTAACTCAAATGTCCTTAGAGGAATTCAATCTTACATTTAAAAGCAGTTTATGAGGGTTTTGTCAGTGGTGGGTGTCAGTTGGATGTGACTGGGGAAGCCACACAGCAGCAAAGGCATTTGTTGACATTGCAAAGTTCTCCCACTGGCTCACCAGAGCAGTTAATTCCTTATATCATTCACTGAAAGAGTCAGATGGTTTAAATCCACAAGATTAAAACTTTGGGAACTGATGATGAGTGGAACAAAGAGTGGCAAACAGTGGCTCTGGCTTTGTAATATGGGATTCTTTTCATCAGATGAAGCGAAATAGAAAAATAATTGGTTTCATAGTTGCCTGCACTATCATGTAGAAATAATGCTCAGGCAATAGCAGGCCTGGCTTGAAACCAGCTTCCAGTGTTGAGCCTTGATGTCCCAATACTATTCCCCATTCCTCTACAGCTGTTTGACTATAAAATTTAGTCAACTGCCAACACGTTTCATGATCACTGTGGTGTAGAAAATGAATAGGTAAATTTTCAATAGTTGTGCAATAACAAGTTATTTTTGTTTGTCTCCTTAACAGGAGATCAATTGTTTCATCATGTGGTTCTGTGCTGTCACACTCTAAGGTCTTATCACTCAGACCAACACTTTTATTTTCAAAGAAACAGTTTTAATAAAGAAGGATAATGGCATCCTGACTTGTATCAGGAATGGTGTGGTCAGCAGGACTAGGGAAGTAATTCTACCCCTGTACTCGGCACTAGTGAGGCCCCATCTCAGGTACTGTGTTCAGTTTTGGGCACCTCAATACAGAAAGGACACTGAGGTGCTGGAATAGTTAGAAAATACCCAGTTTATTTTGTTGCGGTACAGTGAAGAGACCAAAAATTATAACAACATGGAAACAAAGATCCATTGCTTTATAGATGCTGCAAGGGAAGGAGAATTTATGGTGGTGGAAATGATATTGCTGGCTAGCTAAGCCTTTTTTCCTCCATCGCAGAGAAAGGAAAAGATGACTTTCAACTTAATTCTTTAAATTGCCTCTTCTTTCTCTGTTGTCCTAAGAGCAATTAAGTATTTGGACATGTCCTTATATCACTGACTAGCTTTATATTAAAACACAAGGGAAAGAAAAAAGGGGAAGCCAAATTGGAAAGACTAGATAATAAGTTCTGAACTGCAAACAAGGACACAAAAATGTGTGTGAAATGTCAGCCCCTTCAGTGGTGCTTTAATAGGGTGAATTGCAATACAGTTTGTCACCAGCTCTTCACATATAAGCTCCTCTGAACTCGTTCACTCCATATGTAAAGGAGATACTGAAAGCCTTTGCATGACTGTATATTTTCCAAAGAATAAATAAGAATTTTAGTGTTTACACATTAGAATTTAACACGCTAAAATCTTCTGTTTATCACGTGATGACAAAAAAGCACTCTGAAATTATGTATTACTTACCTGCTTTGTATTAATCAATTTGTGTTCCACTGGAACTTGTAGACGTAAGCATAGAAAGACTTCACCCTCGAGTAGTTGCTAGTAGCAACCAGATAAGGAAGTAGTGATGCAAGTGCTTACCAAGTGCTTACTAAGTGCTTACGCAAGTTAAGAGGGTCGTAGACGAAGTTGTACAAGGCTATATAAACTCCTGTCACGATTCAATAAATGCCCTTTTTACCTTCCACCACATTGGTGTGCACCGGGGTAGATGGACAGACCGATGAGTCCCTAACGGTTGCGAACACCTGTGTGAAGCTGAAGCGGGCGTTCGGCTTCATATGGTGACCCCGACGTGATCGTTAGGGAATAGTGGTCGGCCACAGGCGGCGTGGCGATCCTGCTCTCATCCGTCTCCCTTGGGGAAGGAGGCGATGACCCTAGAAGAGGGGGCTGCGGCTTAGGAGAGTGGAAGCTGGGTAGCGTCGGAGGGGGCTCTACGGCCGGGAGCCTGCTTAACCTGCCGAGGACCCAGGAACCCATCGGAAGAGGAGCCCGGTGGGAGTTCGAGTTCAGTCTGCGGGACGGAGTGAACATGGATGCCGTCATAAAGGTGATTTCGTCCGCGTGTAAGACCTACTGCGGGAAGACTGTACCTTCTAAGAAGGACATAGGGGCAATGCTGTCCCTTTTACAAAAGGAGGGACTGCTTCCATCCCCCTCCGATTTGTATTCCCCGGGGTCCTGGGATTCCATCACCGCAGCACTTTCCCAGCGGACGATGGTACTCGGGAAGTCAGGGGAGTTGAAAACCTGGGGGTTGGTCTTGGGAGCGCTGAAGGCAGCGCGAGAGGAGCAGATTATATCTGAACAGGCGAAGTTTTGGTTGGGTCTGGGGGGAGGAAAGGTCTCTCCCACAGGAAAACCGACTACCGAGCCCCAGGTCGAAGAGGAGAAGGAGAAAACGACTGCGCCGACGGAGACAGGGGCCGCACCCGAACCGCCGATTCGAGACAAAGAACAGCTCGAGCCTTATCTCTCGGCTGCAGCTTCTCCCCTGCCAGCGGCTCCTCCGCCGGCGGCCCCCCCGCCAGCTTATGAGTGTGGCCCTTCCCTCTATCCTTCTCTCGCCGCGTGGGGTGGGGGTGACGTTAAAGGGGCGGTAGATCAACAGGGAATGGGCGGGGGAAAGGAGGGGTCCGTCAGGGTGGAACAGCAAATGGCTGCTCCTGCCCCCCCCTCTGCCCCCCCTTCTCCATGGGGGATGGAACAGGGGCGTGGTTGCCATAGCCCGGCACTTACTGATTGGGCAAGGGTTAGGGAGGAGCTCGCAACGGCGGCCCCGTCCGTGGTGGCCATGCCCGTAGTGATAAAAACAGAGGGACCGGCTTGGACCCCTTTGGAGCCGAAACAGATTACGCGATTAGCCGACACAGTCAGGACCAAAGGTTTACGATCTCCAATTACTATGGCAGAGGTGGAAGCTCTAATGTCTTCCCCGCTGCTGCCGCATGACGTCACGAATCTTATGAGGGTCATACTAGCCCCCGCCCAATATGCCCTGTGGTCGGACGCTTGGGATGTCCAGCTATACACGGTTATAGCGGCGGCTGCTCGAGACCCTCGACATCCTGCGAATGGTCAGGGACGAGGGGAACGAACTAATTTAGATCGCTTAAAGGGCCTGGCCGACGGAATGGCTGGGAACCCAGAGGGCCAGGCCGTGCTTTTGAGACCGGGGGAGTTGGTTGCTATCACGGCGTCGGCTCTCCAAGCGTTCAGGGAGGTTGCCCGGTTAGCGGAACCTACAGACCCTTGGGCGGACATCACACAGGGACCGTCGGAGTCCTTTGTGGATTTTGCCAATCGCCTCATAAAGGCGGTTGAAGGGTCGGACCTTCCATCCTCGGCACGAGCCCCCGTGATCATTGATTGCTTTAGACAGAAGTCACACCCAGATGTCCAACAGCTTATACGAGCAGCACCCTCCACATTAACGACACCGGGAGAGATAATTAAATATGTTCTAGACAGGCAGAAGGTTACTCCACTCACGGACCAGGGAATAGCTGCGGCTATGTCGTCAGCCATCCAACCTCTAGTTATGGCGGTAGTCAACAGAGATAGAGATGGGAGTATGGGATCGAGATGGTTCTTTGGAGCGACCTCTGATTATTTTCCCAGTGGTAGCCCTGGTTAAGGGAAGCATCCTGGGGAGAGATTGTTTGCAGGGTTTGGGGCTCCGTCTGACAAATTTATAAAAAGGGCCACTGTTCTTACTGTAGCGTTACATCTAGCTATCCCACTGAAGTGGAAACCAGACCACACCCCTGTGTGGATTGATTAGTGGCCCCTTCCCGAGGTTAAATTAGTAGCGCTAATACATTTAGTTGAAAGGGAATTACAATTAGGGCACATAGAACCTTCGCTTAGCTGCTGGAATACACCTGTCTTTGTGATCTGGAAAGCTTCCGGATCCTATCGCCTGCTGCATGACTTGCGTGCTGTTAATGCTAAATTAGTTCCTTTCGGGGCAGTCCAACAAGGGGCACCAGTTCTTTCGGCGCTCCCGCGTGGCTGGCCCCTGATGGTACTGGACCTCAAGGATTGCTTCTTTTCTATTCCCCTTGCGGAGCAGGACCGTGAAGCTTTTGCGTTCACCCTTCTTTCTGTTAATAACCAGGCTCCTGCGCGCAGATTCCAATGGAAGGTCCTGCCTCAAGGGATGGCGTGTTCCCCCACTATTTGCCAGCTGATAGTGGGACGGGTATTGGAACCCCTTCAACGTCCACAGTGAATCCATACACAAGAAGCTCCAGTTTATGAAAGAACACGTTAACAAGATCAGCGTGGAAAAGGACCCGATTAGAGATTGGCTGCGTGGACTGTTCGGAGGCATAGGGGACTGGGGTATACATCTGCTGAAGGGTCTGCTTATGGGACTTGTAGTCATCTTGCTTTTGCTGGTTTGCGTGCCTTGCTTGTTGCAAATTATGCTAGGTTGTACACAGCGAATGATTGATCGCACTATTAATTATCACATAGAATACAGGAAAATGCAAAAAGCTTGTAGGCAGGCAGAAAACAAGGCGGTATAAGGGTAGTGCGGGATTCTTTTGCGAATCGGGATGTAACGGGGCAAGGCTTAACTGAGAGGACAATGGCATGTATAGGCGCAATGCGGGGATTTCGGTTGTACGCGGTTAGGGTCCTCTCAGAATATGGTAGTTACGCTTGAGCATAGGGAGGGGGATATGTAGACGTAAGCATAGAAAGACTTCACCCTCGAGTAGTTGCTAGTAGCAACCAGATAAGGAAGTAGTGATGCAAGTGCTTACCAAGTGCTTACTAAGTGCTTACGCAAGTTAAGAGGGTCGTAGACGAAGTTGTACAAGGCTATATAAACTCCTGTCACGATTCAATAAATGCCCTTTTTACCTTCCACCACATTGGTGTGCACCGGGGTAGATGGACAGACCGATGAGTCCCTAACGGTTGCGAACACCTGTGTGAAGCTGAAGCGGGCGTTCGGCTTCAGGAACTGTTCCTTATCTCCAGTATTTAAAAAAAAACATTTTTTTTATTTATTAAAGAATTCTTATTAAGTTAATTTTAGTTATAGATTCCAATTTAAATGAATGTCTTATTAATTTTATGAAGTACAAACACTAAAAATAGGAGAAATCCTTTAGTAGTACTCTTACACTGTACCTTTGGGATGATGGTGTATATTGGGTTTCAACTAAGGCAGACCTAAGAAGATCAGTGACCAAGATGAGATAACAGGGCACATCTCATCAGCCAGTGAGCAGCATTTCATGACGGTGCTATCAGTCTGCTCCTTCTGAGGACTCTCATCATCGCAATCACCTGGCAGATAGCAGTCACTGAGTTCTTTGAGGCCTCTCCAGACACAGCAACCAATGGCAACCCAGACAGAGATCCTCAGGGAGCATGCAGCTAACTAGGATTCAGACTGCAGGGTGTGCCTGAGCTTTCTGTCAGTGTCTGGTGACAGCAGTGAACACACCTGTGGGAGGTGTGCCTTGGTAGAAGAACTGCTCAGCCTGGGGACAGAGCTCTGGGAGGAGATGGGCTATCTGAGGTGTACTAGGGAACCAGAGAAAGAGATGGACTGGTGGAATTGTTCTCTGCCATCCCTTGAGACAGATGAGTCAACCAGGCACAGCGCAAGAAATGAAGAATCCTCTACCCTCCTGTCACCATGCAGAAGGAGGTGACCTGAGGGACAGAAGGGAATGGAATCAGGTTTCTGCTTCAGGCAGCAGGCTAAGCCCCTCCCTGCCTACCTCACCCTCACAGGTGCTCTTAAACACCAGATACGAGGCTCTGGAACTTGATGAACAGGCAAATGATGATATGATTGAAGGTCCATCCATATCAAAGAGGTCACCTAGGGTTCATGAGCCTATCTCCCATATCATAACCACATCTATCAAGAAAAACAAAGGTGATGTTGTCACAGCTGAGTCATCTCTGAGGGGAAGAGAGGGCCTGATATTCTGATCAGACCTGACTCATAAGGAAGCCTGCTGCCTCCTTGGGTCCTGGGTAAGAGACATTATGAGAAAACCCACTAGCCCGGTATAGCCCTCCAGTTGGTATCTGTTATTGTTTTTTCATACTGGTGGTGATGAGGCAGCAAAAAGAAGTCCAAGGTCAATCAAAAGGTACTTCAAGGCTTTGGGGTGATTTGTCATGATCTGTTCTGCAAAGCCTCTCTACTTTTGAGGGACTCAATAGTTTCTATCAATTTAGTGTTGTCTGTAAAAATAATAATAATTAAAAAACGGCATTATCATTGACAATGATAAAGAAAAACCAAAAAAGGGACTGATATTTTGGTCATTCTTAATGCTATAACACACTAAAGTAGGAGTAAAATATGTTCAATATGCAAGAAGTATGACAGGGCCATGCACTCAGAGCTCTGTCATCTTTGGTACACATCTGACACAGCAGAAATATCTTGCAGTCTGGACAACTGAGGAGCAAGGATAGCCCAGCAAGGGCTTGCTCTCCACAGTTTTATCATTGAGGAATTGTCTAAGCTATTTATTACGTCTCCAATAATTGAAACAATCCTTACGTTCTATGTAATTCTGCGAGAGGGAGAGGTAGGCATAGAACAACTGAGAAAATATTGTTTAGAGTTTGAGCTGATTAACAGTCATGTTGTTTTGAATTCCATCTGGCTGCTGGTGTATTAACTTTCTATTATACTATTTCCTGTGTTAAATCTTCTAATTCTTGAACAGCAAATTGGAGGGAGATGGAAAACAGCCTATTGTTTTGTGAGTCTAGGGACCCAACAGCCAGGTTAAGCACATGGTACTTAGAGACAGCTTTTCCTTGTTTGGATCTGCAGTAACTGTGCTAAAAGAACATATTTCCAACGTGAGTAAACACTTGTGTAGCATTTCCCCCACCTTAATCACTGCAAACATACGAAGCCTCCAATACCAAGATATTATTGCCCAGTTTGCATTCAGTATATGTAGATAGTGATAACTTCTGTGAAACATCTCTGCATCTGATGAGAAAAATGTCCAATTAGAAAGTCAAGTGAAGACCTACTCTTGTGACATTTAGGTGACAGGCTATTAAAGCGAGAGGGAAAAATAAGAGACAGTAATGTACCAAATCAAGTACTTTCATTTTTGGGAACTAAAAATTGTATGAAATGCAGAGTTGCATTGTGCAATATAGATAAATACATTTTTCTAAGGTTATGATCGTATGCTGAAGCATGGCAAAGTTAAGCATTAGTACTAGGTACATAGTACATAGATGAACCTTATACTGTTTCAGCCCTATGAAATCTAGAGAGATTTGCTCTTAACTAGTTGAAAATACAGCAAATGAAGAAAGATGACTTCTTCTCGGGCCTAATTCATCCTACCTCTCAGATAGTTACTGCAGAAAACGTAGACTGTCATCAGAAGTTACCTGAAGTCTTTCATCACTGACTACAGATTTAAAATTGCCTGAGCTACTGCCTTAGGCTGGACACCCGACAAACCACTGATAAAGTTAAATGAGATAAATAACATATAATGTGTCCATTGAGCGATACGGTTCTGTATTCACTGTGAACTTCAGCTGAGCTACTTTTGTGTAACAGATTTTCTTCACTGTGACCTACTGGGAAAGAAGAAATTCAGCCTCAGAACATAAGAAGGATGATAGATTTATTCTGATAATGTCTGGAGTAATAGAAATCTATTGGTTGTTTTTTTTTTTCACTCCTGTATGTCTATAGAAATTAGAATAGCTGCAGGTACAGGAATCTTATATAATAGGATTTTCAGTTGCTATATGTTGCTAGTACTCAGCATTTATGAATGTCTCCTTGGGATTCACACGTGTTTCATTACCAAAGTGAGCTCTGAATTACAAAAAATAAGTTTAATGCGGCCCAACATTTTCAAATATATTTGAAAATATGACATAATAGTGAAAATCAGAATGGAAGTGTTTTGACAAAAGCATCTCAACAATGTGTTTTGTAAGCTGATTATCTTCAGAGGAACGTGTACTGTCTTCTCATGTCAGAAATTTTTGATACATAAGGAAAACGTTAAGAATAGCACAAGAGGAATGATCATTGTGAGATGACTACTTGCCCCTCAATGCATGATCATTGATAGTACTGCCACTCCTGAAAGGTGTTTATCTAAGCTTTTAGAATTCTGAGAATTTTCTGCTTTTCCAAAGATTAATTAGATTTTTAACCATAAAATGCATTCTAATGTTTAATGAAAATCTCTCGAATGTTTATAATTGTCCAGTAGCTAGAGAGTAGCAAGAGAACTTAATCCCACCTATATATCTGCAGTGAAAGAACTATGCACATTTCTTTTTAACCTCACACATTGGAATTTTAGTCAACAATTAGAATTACATTTGTAAAAATATTGGAAAATATAGACCAGAGGAGATGATGCCTACTTTTCAGGAAGGAAGGGGTTTTATATATGAATATTTGTTCTATGTAGAGAATGCCTAGTATTCTTGCAGTAGTTTGTGCGTTTTTGCTACACAAAGAAAAATGTGTTAACCCCAGGGCTGTGGTTCACAGTAATGTCTAATAAAGGGCACTGAGCAGTTTTCTTTTCCGTCATGAGTGATTGACAAGAGCAAGCAGTGAAACAAATGCTTCATACAGTTCTATGAAAGGATGATATAGGAGCTTCGGGAAGGGAAACTGTTTTACTGGTGTGATATCAGTCTGCAAATAGCTGTTCTTACAGCTTAAAAAGAAGGTGCTTCATTGTATTGTGGGTTATTAGCTATCTCTTAATAAGGAACAGATGTGTTATCAAATGGAATCCAATGGAAAAGAATATTTTAAACATCTGAAGATGCCTTTGGATATATTAAAGCAGCACAAAAGTGCAAAATTAATTAACTTTAGTATGAGCAGTTGGTTTTCTGTCAGGTGCACTGATGAGAATGTGCGGACTTGTGTTTCCCTTTCTTGTATTTGAGAAAGCATAGTAGAAATTATTGTCCAATAAAATTGGTGAAGGGGTTAGAACTCATTACACTCTGTGCAATCACACATCTTTTTTATTTTTTAAGTTGGATGAGCTTAGCAGTGACTTCTTTGCTTCTGTCAAATTTCAGAATAAGACAATTGTTAACACAGTAATATAAATTGAACCCGTGATTGTCAAAGACCAGATGATTTTGTTTAGCTAAGTTCTAATTATTGTATTACACAGACGTTAACATTCACAGTAGGATGTTTTCCAAGCCCTGTGCAAATATATAGTGAATGATAGATACTAATTAAGACATCGAATACAGTACCCAGCCTGGAAGAGCACTCTGACTCTTTGGCATGAGCTGTAGAAAACTAACATTAGTCTAAAAAACTTCTGTAGCAAATGACTTCAAGCCTTTACACAAATGACAAACCCTGACTTTATAAATATTTTAATGTCTTATCTTCTGGAGGATAAATTACTTGCCTCTGACGTGACAGCAATTCACTCCCCTGTGAGAGTGAACTTTTCCGACACATTGCAGAAACAAACCTTTCCTGTTCAGTAGTTATGTAGTACATGACCATTATTTTTCCTAAGAACATTGGAATCACACTGCAGAGGCAATTTGTCCTTCCCCAAAGGAATTAGCCATAGGTAAGATATAGGTGATGATCTTTGTCAATCAACAGACGATGGTGGAGACAGCTTGGTATATTTGGATGCATGTCAGATACAGAGAAAAAAGGAAGAAGGAATCAGAGAGCCAGGAGCTTCAACTGTTTTATGATAGACCAATGGATCAGAGACTGATAACCATCAAAGCTATTATTTAAAAAAAAAAAAGAAGACAAATAAAGAAAATAAAATCAGACACAACCTGCTTGTGATTTGAAAGGGAAATGAAATAAATTCCCTATTCATAAAGGTAAACAGGAACATGATACATCCAAAGGTATTGCCTCGGAAATAGTTGCAATATTGAATAGCTCTCCAGTTGTGACTTTCATCTGTTTTCACTCCTGTCTTCCACTGGTTCCAGAGGTGACCAACTCCTTGCAGGCTTGGTCTCTCCTTTCAGCTGGAGTGGGAAGAAATGGAAGATGATTTTCCTCAGCAAGGAGAGCTTCCTTTAGTTCATTTGCACTAATGTTTATGCCTTTAAGCTATCGCTCTCATGTATGTGATTTTCTACATGATAGCTTACCCACAGATGTCTTTCTCACAAAGTCAAAAATTTGCTTCTTAGAAGAAATCTCAGAAGACAGGATCTATGCTACATGATTCTGGATTTGAATACTGACTGTCATCATTTGTAAACTGCCTTTAAATTGTACAGAAATATTGTAGAGGATCTTCCAGTCTGTTACTCAGTGATCATTTTCTTTCACTTAAAAATTTTGTTTAAATTCTATATATAATAAAGGAAAAAAAAAAAAAAAAGAACACAAAAAACAACAACAACCAGAAGTAGATGATTTAAAATTAAATAAGGAACTTGTACTATAGTTCTATAGTTCTATGACAAGCCTAAAACACTAAGTTCTCTATTAAATTAGGTCTTTATATCTTAGCCAATGATTTTATTTTTAGAGCATGTTAGAAATAGATGATGAATGTAAGAGAAGGGCTTTAACGTTGTAAAACTCTACATGCATCTAAACAAAAATAGAGAATGGTACATTCTTTACAGCAAAAGACTTGCAATGGTTGAACAGTATACAAGCTAAAGAAGCAGTCTCTATTTAAAGGATGGAAAATGTCAAATGGAATCTTACTCAAACTTCGATAACTGCTCTGTTGCTACATTTTTTTTTCACAGAATCTATGATGTCAACTAAATTACAGAAACCCTTTTCTCTGCACTCAATCACTATCATCCACAATACAGAAGTTCACAAGTAGATGTATCTTAAAATACTCCTGTGACAAAAGTGAATAGATCTCCTTTACATGGGTTGATCTGACAATATTTTTACAATCTTTAGTTACATGGGTTTAAAATTCCCACTAATTTTATTTCACTGAAACTGTAGGACACATAAACACTGCTAAAAACTGAAAATGTCTGAATTAATTTTTTCTTTCAATCATTAGGTTTCAGGCAAATTAGAGGCATGCTACTGGCTATTTTCTGAAAGCTGAAGCACCCAGATGTTCCATTTTCGGTGGTACTTAATGTTTAATAACCTCACTGCCGTTGGTAATAGTTTTCCATGTTCACTCTCTGCTTTTGGTTTGAAAATGAAGATGTGAAAAGATGCTTTGATACTTTAGTTTTCTGTTTTTTAGGGAAGCTACCAAAATGGTTAGCTAAATGACCAATCAGTTTGAAATTTGAATTCAAAGTTGGATCCAAACATCCTATAAGTCTATATGATCTTGTTAACCTCAGTGGTCACACTACTTGTGCCCAGAGATGATAAATAAATTGGTGAGATTTTCATGGGAAAACATGCTTGACAATTAACTAAGAAAGAAAATTTGCCTGACTTAAATAGTTATGTGAGATCCTAAAATTTTTTTAGAAAAGCAGATAAGGTAGATAAAGACTTCCGCCTTCTAAACCATCGCCAAGCAGCAGTGATTTATACAGGTTTTCTCAAACCCAACTTACACCCACTCAAAGCAAGGTCAAGGAAAGAACAAAGAGAATCAGTTTGGAGAAGGAGTGACTATATATCTTTGACAGGAAGATACAATACTTAGTGAGGCATATGGAACATTCTCATCAAGTTGTCATCATGTTGCCTTTTTACTTATTGAAATACTACAGGTAGGCTGTAATTTAACAACATGGTACTCAAGGCTCCCTCTTTGCATTGCTTCTGAAAGAAAAAAAAAGCAAGGAAGTTGGGTTGCACTATCATTTATATCTCTATGTTGTAGCTAGAAAGTGTGTTTGATTATTAATATCAGCAACCTTATTTTCCCATTTCTTAAGAGGTCCAAAACCAAGAAAACCTTCATTTTGTAGTGCCCCTCAGTGGAATAAAGAAGTTGATGATGTGTTTCTGTCTAACTTTGCAATAATTACAGTTTTTCTCTTTGGTGATTTGATTTCAGACAATTATTGCTTTTTCTGGAAGCTAGAACTTAGCATGGAGTAGATAAGGGAACAACTGTATTTCTGAGTAAATTTGACCTCAAAATAAATGAGAAAACTTATAAAAGTGAAACGTATCCTGTATAAACATATCCTTTTAGTTCTAGAAAATTAGACTATTTGGGATTTTCTTAACAGAGAACAAGAACAAAAAGAGAACATAGGGGTCACAATTGTCATCTAAACAAGGATATATTTCTCTCTTTGAGAATAAGCTATCAATACAAAGTAACAGACTGAAAGCTGTAAACAAGTTCTATCTGTGTGTATTGGTAAAACAGAACCTCCTTTCCTTGCATGCATAATAAACACATCACTGAATTATTTAAATTACTGAGATTTTGGACTAAGTAAATTAAAATCATTTTCTAATACTTTTACTAATTTCTGTTATAATAACAGCTAAAACAGTGGACAAAACTCCTGAGAAGTATTCACAGCAATATCTAATACAATCTTTGAGTACAGAACAAAAGATTGTTCTTGTGTGGAGGATGTATTACAAACAAGGCGCACCCCAAAAATTCCATAAACCAAGACAGCAAGCACAGAGGATCATGTTCCTTCTTATTTAATTAAAAGACAAAGGCTACTACATTAAGAAGCACACTTTGTACAGGGATGCTTTGCTCACAGGTGAACAATGTGATTCTTTATCTCTTCGGTTTGTCAGGAATTTCTGGAGAACTTTAGTCAGGACAATGGGTAATATGAAAGCTGGATACCTGACCTTTTCAGTTGTATATATAATATATAAATCATATTTTAGTTTACCTTTGTGTTTCTTACTTCTGGAAAAGTACAAGATAGGAAAAATAGATTCATCTTCATTATATATATATTTTTAATGAATATTCATAGTCATAGGAGGTTTATTCATGGGAATTCTCACAAGACATTTCTTCTTTCTTTTGTCACTTATCAGCCCTTCATACTTACACATTCTCCTCCCAGTAGTGTTCACATTCCTTTATCTTTTCTTCTTGGCTTCCAGTATCTTATATCCTTGGTAAGGAGTGCTAGTGGTGGTATGTAACTGTTGAAGAGTCAGCTGCTGACTCTATCTGAAGCCCAAAGCAGCTTAAACAAGTGCTTTCTCTAAGGGAAGAAGACTTTCATTCATTTCTCATTGTACTGAGTGGATTATACAGTGGGGTGCTGGAGTGGATAATAAAGCATTAAGTAAGATAGGAAAGGGAAGAGACTCAGTTGCTCTACTGAGTGTTTATGCTCTGGCAGATAAAGACATCCCTCTGCAAGTGGTCTTACTGTATTTCTGTTCACTTCTGTTGGATTAAAGCAAAATTTCATAGAACTTTTTCTGCAGGAAATTTTGCATCTAAATTGGACCATACTAAGTTGTAAATGGCAGTGTAGAGAGAAAGCTAGGGTATTTCTAGGGTTTGGGATCAACAGGAGAAATCTTCACAGTGATATACAAATTAATCATGTTCTGTCTTGACTTCTAAGTGGACCTAACCTAAATATGGAACAAATAGCAATTTGTTGGCATTCTGCATCAGTTAGTAGGAACAGGATGTGTATAGATCTGTGCAACAACCAGCTGCAGTGTGCTACCTTTTGCTAACAGCCAAATTCCTACCTAGACATTTGCTCACTGCTTCAATAGGGTAGGGGAAGAAAATTGGAAGAAAAGGAATGAGAAGGCTCATGGGGAGAGGGAGCTCAGGAAGCTTGCTTGCTAATTATCACCATGGACAAAGCAGGCATAGTTTTGTGAAAGTTAACTTTATTGCCAATTAAAACAAAAATGTCATTAGTAATTGGATTGTAGGAAACAGAAAGGCAAACATTCAGACAAAACATTTTGTACCCTTTTTACAGAGTTTACTTTAGTCTCAACCACCCCTCCTTGATCAATTAGAAATGAGCCATTGTGAGAACCCACTGTTTGCTGGAAAGAGGGGATGGGAATTAACTAACTCTAGAAGCTGTAAAAGGCTGAAATCAGACTCCAGCTGCAACAGAGGTAAGAGTGTGAAACAATGAATATGGTCAGAGGGCTGAAGAAGAGATCAGTGAACTGTACTAGCAGGAGCAGGCAGCTCTCAGGTGGTCACCTTGCTCTTGGCTGAGCAACGTAAAATTTATTATTGGGCTTCTGCAAGTCTTAATGAAGCCTTGCTGTTCCTGTTTACTTCAGCAGAATTTTAGCATCTCAGGGAAAGGTGAACTGGGAGAGGAGTTTCATCTCGTGAAGTGTTGATTCACCTGCACAACAATCCTACAAAGCAATAAACCTTTCACGTGCAAAGACTCAACAAACTCCATGGGGCAGAGAACCTTCAAACCCAGATACAGGGATGTGCAATTAGTTATGCTGTCTTCAGGCCATAGTCTGGTTCTTGCATCAGCTCTTGGGTTTTAGCAATTGCTAGTATAGACAAGCCATTATTCTTAAAAGTGTTAAAAAAAATCTTAAAATTTTTGGTCTCTCTGTTTCTTGGTTATTGAGATCATCTTGACCTCAGATTAGTTATAGGAGAATGCATTTTTTTTTTCTAGTTTTACAATAAAAGTTTAAATAAGTATCCTGATGAATGTAGGTTATTTTGGTACCAAATGAAGATGTCTTGAATGGCTGCAAATAATTTGACTTAACTGCTAGAGTATAATCCATAAAAAAGTGTGTGGAAACTCTAGTTAAAATAAGTATTGCAAAAAGCCCATTAGGGGTGAATAAAATGTGGAACAATTCATTTTCAGCTGTAAGAAATGCCATCTTCATATTTATAGGATTTGCAATTACTTAGCAGTAATTAATAATTAACTTAGTAGGGATAAAATTTTACATACATAGCCCCTTACCTTCCACTTTTGTATTCATAAAAACAATCTTACAGTCACAGAAACACAATATATATTCTTTATTTTTCAAAACAGATAACAATCAGCATATGATTTTGAAATATTTCAGGCTAATTTGAGTAAAGCCATGCAATTCAAGTAATACTTTTTAAGGTTCCAGTTGAATTTAAAGAAAAAATGCTTGCCATTTTGGGAGCACAACTGTTTCCTTTGTTCTTAGAGGATATCAGATTGATAGTAGGGAAGAAAAATAAATAGCTCATTTTATATTAGTTTTTCAGTGAAATTCAATATTTATGTTTACAAAGCACCCAGACTGAGACATTATGGGAATGATACATGGAACATATCCTTGCAATCTTTCAACTCAAATGAGAAAGAAAGGTTATGGCTAGTCATAGCGTATAGAAAGAATTGACTGTGGTAAAAAATGTTGAAAAAATGAATGCTTATAGTGCAGTAAAATCTTGCCATGATTATTGAAATTGGATAAAGTCCTGAACGAAATTAAATGATTTTTGGAAAGTTATAGTCTTATTTTAAGACAGCTTTCAGAATAAAAGCCTAGGGCAATAACATCTATAGCAATATACACGTAATCATAGATTGGGAAAACAAAAAAAAAACCAAAAAAAAACCAACACTGGAAATATAAAAAGGCCTACTGAAATAAAAGTAACAAATGACATTTTATCATGAAATATACTCTGCCAGCAGCTTTATATCACTTTACATCTGCAAAATTGATTTTTCAGGTAACAGCAGAGGCCTGAACTTTTTTATCTGCCAGTGTGGGAAGAGCTACTCCTAGAGTACCTACCTCTTTTCAGAAACCACTGTTTAAGCTGCTTGTTGCAATCAAGATTTTACAGCAAAGGACAAAAATATGAGACTGCATCTCTTGTGTCAGTATCTCTATGCATAATGTTGTGCATCTCTCTATGTGAGGCCATGAACAATAATCAGAGAGTTTCAGCTTGACTCCATTATTTCAAAAGAAACAAACAAAAGAAGGTTGAAGGTAGGCTCATTTATTTGCAGTTCTCTTCTATAATTTATCAACAGTGATGTATTCTGAAAAAATCCTTCTAATAGCTCAGAAATTCTGTCTATGGGGAGGAGTTACTTCTATCAACTACACAGATTATTGCATATGCTTCTGATTTTGTTTTTTATTTTTTCTCTCACTGATCTGAGATTGTAACAAATTGGCATGTATGCCCACTGGGTATTTAGATTGATTTCATGTTGTGACCAGCATCATATATCACAGCTTTTCATCTTATGCTAATAGAAAATGGTTGGCTGGTGCATTCTCAGTTTTCATGGTTTTTGCTGCAAATTGATCTGATTTACCTCCAGGAAAAAAAAATAAAAATTGCTTTGCTTGTTTCATGGGATCTTCATGTTGATAAAACATCGATTTTTCTCACCTTTGCCATGTTGTTTTACTTTCTCTTCTCACTTTGGGCTTTATAATGTGAACTCTTTGTATTTTGCCAGCAGGCAGGACAAATGCACAGTGCCTTTCTGCTTCAGGTTAAACAGAAATATTCATTGTTAGCATGACTTGAAGAATCAACTTACTGGTAGTATGCTGAGCTGCTGATAGCAATTGTGAACTTCAAGCCACACTGGTGAATGAGAAATAAAAATAGCACCAGTTGCAGGGCACATTTCCATGATTTAGTGAGGCTTTCTCCTGTCAGCAATTTGATTGAACTTCAAGAAGAAGCTATTTAGGATTGCAGGCAGTCTTGCAGTCTTGCTGATATTAAAGCTACATTCAGCCTCTCACTCCCTAGTTAAGAATAAATGGAAAACAGACTGACTTTAATGCTGAGCAGGTAAAGAAAAACAGAAGGAGCTAATGAGGCAGGAAATCACACACACGCTCACTCACATAATCAGGCCAATGCTTTGTTAGCAGCCTTTCCACGAGAAATGGGGTGCTTTTACTTCTCTACCTTTGTCAAACACAGCTTATTATTGTTTGTTTTGCCTGTGTCTCATGGAAACTTTCCCAGGTACATGTGCCAAGTGGATCACATTCTTGCAATGACAAGTACCACTGTGACTACTGTGGACCTCAGCAGAAAAGATAATGTGCAAAATGCGAGCAATCACAGGACTCAGTCTCACTACTGCCCTGGCTTCCTTGTCTTTCTCTTGGAAGTCTTTGAGTGACTCTTTTCTTCCTTGTCTGAAGAGGGGTTGGTAGGAAACTGCAGTCCAAATCCGTTAGGTCCGTTTATGAAAACACATTGAAAGTAGCGGACAGGAGCTAGAAAAACAAAGAAGAGATGGTTAACATGTATAATTTCCAAATTGAGACCATGAGTCTCTGTTGTATTATCTCAGAAAACAACTGTATAATTTAATTCCCATTAACTGAGTTACAACAACACACATCTTTAGTGTCTCATAATGCAGATTCCACATGTCAACAAGATTTTAGCTGAAGAGTTCAGCATGACATATTTGTAGCAGAAGTTTAAAAACTATAGACAATTTCATTTTTTTCCATTATTCCACGCAGTTACAGGCCTTTTTTTTCTTTTTTCTTTTTCTCCACCCCCCCCCCCCCCCACACACACAGAATATATGCATATATGCATGGATAGCTGAGTGGAAACTCCTGAAAGTAACATGTATATTTTCTGATATTATATTTCACAGCCACTTTCAGATAGATTGAGAAGTTCCAATTGGTCTCCAATTAAATGGTGATGGTGGCATTTTTTGTTAGGGTTTGGATGAGTATACACATGTATCTATTGGTCTGAAAATGGGGATCAAAAATGGCACTGCCTGCTTTTTTTGATTTTTGAGCACTGATCTATATAGTCACACTTCAATGTGCAATGTTTTAAAGGTTTTCAGGAATACATCTTTTCAGCACAGGTGAAATAGACCTCATTTGTAACAGAAGCTGAGTTGTGGACTCTGAAATTAATGCTGACAAGATTTTAAAAGATAACTATGAGTCTGGTATGCATTTGTGAAAATGATTGGAGGAATGCTGGAATCTGAAAAAGTTAGTTCTCATACAATTATTTTTCTGCTGACTATTTCTTTCCTCTGCTGTTCATTCCATATTAAAGAAAAATAAAAATAAATTTAAAAAAACCCTGTTTATTGTAAGAGGTCCAATCTGAGATGGACTCCAAGGCTCCCTTGTGTTATGAACTCAAATGCAAGGTTTGTTTATTTACTGCCAAGTCACAATAAGGAGCTGAACACAGAGTGGTGTGTCAGAAATGCTGGTATGTTCAACCCAATTATTTTATCCTCTGTGCCTTTCTTGCTTCACTCATTCAAAGGTAAATATTTACTGTCTAAAAGGTGCACTAGAAAGCGATGTTAGAAATATGATTCTTCTGAAAATGACTTACTCTTTTCCCCCTAAATCTAAGAATAGGATCAATTTCTCCCCTCAGGTTATTGGTATTTTCACTGTGGTCCTCTGTAAGATGAATCCAGGATCTCTTTTAGAAAGATGAAATTAGATTAGAGAAATCATCTTCTGATTAGAGCTCACAGCAAGGATATAGAGCTTATTATAAAGGCATTTATAGAAACATGGAATCATAGAATCACAGAGTTGGAAAGGACCCACAAGGATCATGGAGTCCAGCTTCTGGCTCCACACAGGACCACCACTGAAATCCTACATTTGAAAATGTTGTCCAATTTCAGAAGGCTTGGTGCCTGTTTCATGCCTGACCACCCTCGGGCGAAGAACTTTTCCCTAACCCCCAAACTGACCCTCACCTGATGCAGCTCCACGCTGCATAGCTGTTCCATTGAATCCTGACACTGTCACCACAGAGCAGAGATCAATGCTACCCCTCCACTCTCCATGAGGAGCTGTAAGCCACCATGAGGTCCCCCCACAGCCTCCTCTGCTCTGAGGATCTCCTAATGTCGATCAGCTATATTCTCTGTGTTTGCTTACTGTATGGTATCACTTGGGTCAAGAAGTTTCTGGGATATATTATAATTACAATTAACAGATTTATTCCATTCAATAAGATATCTTTTCTAAGTAGAGCTAATTAAAAACAGTAAATTTCCACAAAAGAAGCTATGATTAAAACCAATTGTTTCCTATCAAAATGCTCTGCCAGAGATTTCTCAATAGGTTTCACTTAATTAAAAAAAAAAAAGGCAAGACTAAAATTGACTCCTACCGAGTGTCAATTTGATAAAAATAATTATTTTATAGGAAAGAAATTGCCAATTTTAAACTCACCTTTCTCTTTTAAAGTGGAAATAATTTCTGCATATTCCTCTAATGTATATAAAAATTAAAACAATAAAAATAAAAGAATAAAAATAAAAAAGTCAATAGCCAGTTCTCTCTTCTTTATGAAGAAGAAAAGTAGGTCATCATGCACTTGATAGCCCCAGTAAATACGAGTAAATACTTTATTTAAAGACAGTAGAAATCATTTCAAAAATAACTATGTATGCAGTCAGAATACAAAATTCAACTCTTTCTTTCACACATCCAGTAAGTCCTGATATATACTAGATATTTTATAGGAGGTACTTTAAACATGTTTATATTTATCATAATCAGCATTCCTGACACCACAGTATTTTATAACGAGGTTATTTTTAGTTTTTGGATGGTGCTCAAACTGTTGAAAACTTTTTTTTTTTCTTTTTCAAACTGTCTTGCTTAGATGTCCTATTAATACTCCCAGTACATAACTACATAACTACTACTACTCATTGTTTGTCCTTTTTTCTTTTTTATTTTTTTTTTAGTTAAGCATATAAAACAAAGCCAGTTGCCTATACAGGAGAAATCCTTTTTCACTATTTTTATTTAATGTTGACTTTTTTAGGCTGCTTTATCATGCAAACCTGAGCTGCAAAACATGCAGATAAAAATGTCATTCAAATAAATACCGACTCTTTGGAACTATGTATGTATTAGAATCTGCAGCATTGTTATGATGCACCATAGCTAGGAGAACAAATTGAATTTTGGCATGCAAAGAAGACTACAAATGTAACCCCTTCTGCTTTTATAATTCCCACATTAAATATGAATACAGAATGTCTCTTCTAAACTGAAGAATGTTCCCAGTTCTAATGTATTGTCTCACATCTTCAAATGTTATTAAAAAAAAAGAGATGAACAATAGAAAACATGGCTTAACATTGTAATTCTTTTCTTAGATTATCAGAGGAAAAAATCTTATATTTGGCCCTATGCTTTTGGATATGATGTAATTTATGATAACTCATATAGCTACTGAAATTTTCCTTATGAGTGCTACTGGGGAAACAAGTGGAAAAAAAGCAAATGTTGGAGAAATCTAGAAAAGTTTATTTGATAAATTACAGCTAATTCTGTTATACCAAGACCTGATTCCTATGACTAATTTGGTTTTGGGAAGATGGAAAAGGGAATATTTTTGTCTTTGTTTTTATTAAAGCAAAGGCTAAGGTTTGTTTTTTTTTCCCCCTTATGGAGGGAGAGAAGTTTGAAAAATTATTTTTTGATCTTTTAAAATATTTTTTGCATAGATATAAATCATTTGGAAGTCAAGATGAGTTCCAGAAAGCAATCTCCCTGGATTAGGGGTTATGCAAAGTTATTCTTTGCTCATCAAGAAGAAATGTAAAGCACATTACACAGATATGCATATCACACTGAGAGATGGTTTCAAGAAATGCGGGTGAATACTGCAAGAGTACTGTCCTGATGCTATCAATTCTTTAGCAGAAGAGGAAAAAGACTGGGTGTCATGCTTGAAGCCTTTTCTCATTAAAGAGTTACTCTAGAGCTTTAATCTTCTTCACGACCCTTTGCTGGATTCTCTCCAGTAAATCCACATTTCTCTTGTACTGGGGAGCCCAGAATTGGACCCACTAAACAACATGATCCCTTAATAATGCTGAGTATAAAAAGGCAGCACAACTCTCTGGTGTATCCACAGCTCCTAATTTTGAGTCATCTGCAAACTTCTTACAGTACACTCTGCCTCATCATAGGTATAATTAATGAAGATATTAAATAGGTTTGACTCCTGCGCTCACTCTCTGATGCTTCCAGCTTAAAATTCCCAAAATAAAAATGACCATAAGTCTCACTTTCATGGACTTTATGCATACTGAAAATCAAGTCCAAGTGAACTTTGTCCTGCTCCATGAGAGGTTTCTGGTGTCCCTAAGCTCACCTTAGGAGACCTGCTTTACACTTTGACAGGTGTACCATCCCAGTGAAACTCCCCTCCTGACACTATCCTGGGAATACACTGCTATCTGCTCTCCAACTTTGTACCATGGATCACCACACTCTTGGCCTTGTCATTCAGACAGTTTTCAATCCATATCACTGTTTGCTCATCCGGCCCTTACTTCTCTATGAGCATCCTATGGGAGATAGTGCTGAAACCCGTAGACAGTATTCACTTCTCATCTCAGCTTAGCACAGCTACCAGTGCACTCAACCACAGAAATTATCGGGTAGGTCAAGCATGTCTACTCCCTTCTGAATTCTTACTAATTCTGATCTCTTTCTTGTCCTTCATATGTGTGGAAAGAGTTTGCAGGTTTAGTTTATGCCACCTTCCCATGGATGGAGGTGATGATGACTAGTCTATAGTTTCCTGGGTCCTCCTTCTTTCCCTTTTTGGAGATAGGAGCAACATTTTCTTTTTGCAAGTCCTCAAATGCCATGGTTATTTGATTATGAATTTGGCTTTGATTTGATTTGATTAAATTAACATTTAAAGAGTTAGAATGTAAATTACATACTATTTGTTGTTAGTTAAGCTAGTTATTTAAGTCAGTTGAATGGAATAGGTGACAGGTAAAAGTCAACTAACTGACACAAATCTCAGTGTAAAAGAGAACAAAGATGTTTCCAAGACCATAGATCATTTGAACAATTAAACGATGAACTTAGGTGACTTTAGACTACATTTGAAATTCTCTCCAGAAACCAGTTCCCAATTACAATAGCAAGTATCATTTATGGATTGTAAATACCTCTAGGTATTAAATTTAGTGCTGTTCAGGTACAAGAGCCACAAGAGCCATTACAAGATGTGCCTGGTAGCAAAACAATTAGTCCAGAACCATTTCTAATTTTTTTATTATTTTTTTTTTTTCAGTGACTATCTTGAAAGATTTTGTCGGTAGATGTCTGTGATCAAACCCAGACCTTTACATGAAATGGATAAATCTTGTCTAGTATTCTACAGTACTAATGACTGTAATGGATCTGGAATGGTGCAAAGGAACAGGCAGCTGGTGTCCTGCTTGTATTATTCAGCAATTTCATAGTCCTACTGCTTTCCAAGGAAGAGGTGTGAAGTTGAATGTCTCCAGATAAGAGGACTCTGAAAAGCTGTCAAATTAATTAGGACAGCAGTTCCTAATTATAAAACAGTTCCGACAACAAATAAACTCTAGATAAGGCAATGGAACTGACAAACTCAGCCAAGCTTAATAAAGGGGGTTAGTACAGTGGTTGGGAAAGATTTCCTCCTGTAGAAGGAGCAACATAAATCAAAGTTCTTCTAGCTCATCCACATAACTTTGATTATTTCAAAAAAGAGTACCACTTAACTTGGATTACAATATCAGTGTGCAGAGAGCCTACCCATAAGCATATAATTAAAATAAAAATGTTTTTCCTATTTGTGGTTTGTATGTACAGATTTAGAATTTAAAACTCATTACAATCTATATTTTTCTAGTGATATTTAATTGGCATCAGATCATGAGGCTTTCATAGTTTACCTATGACTATGTCTGATATTTCCCCCTTACGTGAATTTCTAGAACATCAATATTGAGTTAAATTTTAAAATGGATTAACTAGCCCACACAAAACTTGCTGTGTAGGAACTCAACCAGTATGAAAGCAGCCCCAGTGAAATTGTCTTCAATTCAATTTCAAAATAGGTTCAACCAGATTAAATCAAAGTCACTTTAGTTCTTAGTATGTGATCACTCAACTTTTAACCTCTATTAAAACACTTTTTAAACCACCTCTATTTAACCACTATTTAACCTCTCCTTAAACTTTTTCTTATTAATACATGGTATTTGTCCATATCACTGGTTAGACAAGCCTACTGAGAGTTAGTCTCCAACCATTTCATAAAGGTCAGCGTCAGAATGGTGGAATTACTAAGATCAAGTTACTGGAATGCTTGAATAGGCAGCCTTGGTTCTCACAACCCTAACAAACCTCAAACATTGAACCATTCATGACCGGTATTTAAAAGGTGTATGCCTGAAGATCAGAGGCTGTTCTACATGAACTCTCCTGCAAGCAGCATTACCATGCTTCTTATTCTACTATCATGCTGCATGCTTACAGTGAAGAATGGTGAGGACCTTAGGAAGATCTTGCTGCATGAGAAGATCTGTGTAGACACAGGACTTGTAAATGAATGGACACTGATCTTACATAAAAGTTTTTGACAAACTCTCAGGGTGCCAGTTCCTTCTATTATTTTTTAGCCAATGGTACACATTCTGATCTCCAGGAAAAACAGTATTAATATTAATGATTTATTGCTGAACTCCAGTGAGGAAAAAAAAAAGATAAACATCTAATTCAAGTTATTTCAAGGATGTTACTACTATTTTCATTACTACCCTCGGAGATGCAGCTACTAATCTTCTCTTTATTGATCTATGCTTTTATTTTGAGAAAAGAAAAGATATAATATCTTTTCTATATTTTGGGGCAGCTTCTCTGGTGAAGTTGTATTCTAATGGTCAGCTTTGAGAGATTGAGTCCGTGCAGATGATGTTCAGAAAGAAACAACTGACAAAATGCTGGAATCCTCATACCTCTGAGATATATGGACTACCTGGATGATGAGCAAAGTAGAAAATATATTACCCAGAGTTCATCAGAATGATGAGTTTCTCACCTATCGATAGATAGGAGCAATGTATCTTGCGCTCTCTTCTGACTACCGTATATTTTATTTATAGTAGTTCAATTCTAATATTTATGAAACCAGACAAATATGTTCTGCTTAATGATATTAACAGAGTGCATCTACATAATGATGAAATAAACCATACTCCAAATATGGAGTCTCCAAATACTTCATGCCACTGAAAAAGAAAAAAAGAAAGCATTCTCATACTCTGTGAAAATAATGATCAGAGGGAAAAAAATCTTATATTGCACTGCTGACAATTTTGTGACCCCTGAACACTAAGGAAACATTCTTAAATGACTCACGTTAAATCTCACATTCAATAGAACTTTCACTTTTTTTTTCCTTGAAATTTGGAGACCATATTTCCACTGGAAAATATTTTACAGAGATACAAAAGGTGAAAGGCAATTAAATAATTTTATAGAAACAAACTAATCACCATATGCTAATACAGACATATAATGACTTCATCCATTGGAGCTTTTGAGGTTTTCATGTGCAATCTTTTGCTGATAATATGTTGAAAATATTCCTTTTTATGCTGGAAAACATCTGAGACACAGTGTGGCAGAAGAAGAGAATAAATCTAGTTGAGAAATGCTTTTTTTCATAGAAAAGATAGAGTATTATATTCAAATAAAGGATGTTTCAACTGCCCCTAATGGTAAGTTTAACTTTTTCAGATGTGCAACATCTTTGACTAGACATAGGAGTTCATAGCATAGAAAATCTTATGTCCAAGAAACTGTAAACCTCTTAAAAATTTATAAAGGTAGATACATGAATTATGTAAGACACATGATGCTGAGGAATTTAGCATGACTAATTTGATTTCTATTTACCTTTAAAACAATCCACGTAGTTTAACCTATTTACACGGGTTTGAGATCAATCTCATTATTTCTCACTTTTCAAGCTCTTTCATCACTGCCTCTCTTTAATTTTGCCATATTTGCACATCTGTTGTCTAAGATAACAGCTCAAAAAAAAAGTCAATCTCTTTAGCTAACACCGTGACAAATAAAAGAAAATGTTTCCTGGGCTTTCAGCCATAAGGACAGTTACATGGAAATTGCAATAAACATAATCAAGTTCTGGTTACTTTTGATTTTCATACTGTGATGTGAGCATTGAAGCAGATTAGGACTTATACTACCAGTTGTTTTTGTAAAGGATATGGAAGACAACTCTCATCACAAAGTTGAATTTGTACACTTCTCAAATTTTACTCCAAATGTCCAAAAATCTTCCTGCTTGTGAATAAAATTCTTGTAAGGCAGAAGGAAAAACTAGTGCCTAAGTTTCATTCTGAGCACAGGTGTCAGTTTTGACACCTAGGACAAGGGAAAGAAGGGGGAAGAATTTTAAGTACTTGCAGCTCTATAGGGGAGAGAAATTTAGTGTCTACTGCACATATCACCATTGCTTTTATGAAAGGTACAGAGCTCCTTAAAATTCTGCCTAAATGTGGAACTTTCTGAAAATTGAAGATATATTCATCTTTTTAAATTGCTTATTTCACTTCATCTGAGTGCTTCATAATACCAGGAAAAGGCTGAAGGACTCTGATCAAAATGTAAGTACATGTGAATCTAATCTATTCAGCTTTTCAAAGCGAAAAGAAGATTTACTATTTAAATTTTTAGATTCGCTCAGAAAGTGTAAATCCTATTAATCAGCAAAAAATATTACTATTTGGTGCAATGGAGAAAATGCACTGTCTTCATCTTCAAACAATACAGGAATACAAGGGGACATGACCTAGAATTCGGTCTCAACTTCTGAATTCTCGAATTGAGCAAATACCAAGGAACAACACTGAAAAGAAAAAAATGATGTTCTTTTGGAAACCTTTCACTCGCTTTCTGAAAGCTTATTAATTCTATTTAGTGGACAAAGAAGATACTGATGTGAAATTATATTTGTAAAGGCAGTTACAGACGGCTGTCTGCATAGAGTTGTTTTGGATCTAGGAAACATCCAGTCAGTTCTGCGATGGTAGAATATAATTAGATTAACCTATAACAGTAATTATTGTAAATGAAAACAGTTTCGAATGATGCAAACTTTGCAAGAGTTTGGTGTGCAAAAGACAGTATAATAAGTTTTAGCACACTCTTATCTTGAACTTGTAATTTTACTACAGAAGAAAATCTCTGCTTTAATTCACTTAATTTACTTGTTATTTGTTGTGAGTATTGCTATACTGTTAGAATGGCTATGACTTTTAGCATAGGATTTACATTCAGTATATATTGGTCAATTACAGAATTATAAAAATATTAAAAGGAATTTAATTTTATACCTAGTTCTAAAACTGCATGCATACCCTATCAAAAAAAATATATATATATATAAAAGGCTAAACTAAGCCAAGCCATTCTTATATATATATTTATATCTAGCAGTACTCATACAACAAATTCTTGTGAGATATATGTGCAGCACACTACCATTTGGAAGCTTAAGTTTAATATTTCATTCACATTTTCTTTCCCTTGATGTCTGATTGCACTGCATATGTTTTGCACTTAGCTATCATTTTTAGGTTTATTGAAATATTTATATTTAAAATATACAGATACATATTTATACATACATAAATGTATCTACACATCCATCACACATTTGGCATCATATATATATATAATTGTAAAACATTCTGCCTATTATAAGCATGAAGAAAAAAAAAGCAAACATACAACAAGGCAGTCTGAATTATTTGAGATGAAGTTGTTTTCTCGGCTAAGAACAACAAAGTTTTACCAGGAAGATTTGTATTAATATTTAGTTCATATTTTGGTTTTACACAAGTACATAAGTTACATCTCAAGATGAGATAAATGACCTAGATCCTTGTCGAGTGTGAATCAGCACAGTTCCACTGAAGTTGCAGGGATCAATTAATACCAGTCAAGTATCTGGAATGTATTTTTATTCTTAAACTAGGAAAAACATGGAGGTAACAGATAATGCAGATGTCCTCCTCAGATGCCCTACTCTTTTTCACCTTTTTCTGTGGCAAGGATGGAAATATTCGAAGAGACAATATTTATTCTTGCAAGAAAAAGTAAATGGAACAAAGTCCTCATTATGTAGTTTTGCTATGGAACAGATTTTCTACGAGGAACACATGCTTATTTAAATAAATTACTGCCAAATTAATTATAGGTCACTTGGATTATAATTAGCTACTTATTTGTTTAGAAGTTTAGTAAAATCATAAAGCAATACAATTTGAATACATTTTTTTTTTTCCCCCCACAGGAATAATACCTGTGGGTCTTACTTAATTTGTTTTCCTTGCATCATGTTACCTTAACATGAATAAGAGATATGAAAGGACTGTAGGAGTGACATCTCTTAAAACAACAGGAATACTATGGAAAGGAAAAGGAATTTCTTTTATGAGAAAAGAAGGAAAAATATATACCTGATGTCAGGTTGTGGTGCTTTGGATCTTCTTTCGCTGGTGGAGCTCCTAAAGAACAAAACATAGATCATGTCTCAGGACAAAACATTTAATTAGATTTCAACAAGAAACATCCTAGTGTTGGAATCAACTATGAGATAGGTATTGCTATGAACCCAACTGTTTTTCAAATATGACTTTCTTTAAGCATAGAAACTGTATGTCTAGTAAACCCATAGACGCAGGCTATTCCTAGTTTAGTAGACCTGCACTAGTACAATTAAGCATCTGTTATTCTTTGAGGTTCTGAGATTTCAATCATACATAGCACCTAATTGTTCTTGAAGACTAATATATGCAGATCTGACTTCAAATCTTCACTTTTGTGAAAATTTCACAGTCTTTAGCAAATGTAAAGAGGACGTTTGTGTCATAGACCACTAACTTTAAATGTATTAGTGTTATATTACTATTGATTATCTTCAGAGGTATAGCAGAAATAATTTCAATTACTATAGAGAAACAATCAGGGTGGTGCTTTATTGAAATGCTAGACAGACTATAAATAACCATGAAGTATACAATACACACAAAGAAGTGTTATGTTATCAACATAGTCATTGTACAATATGAGGTGGATTATATAAAGCATCATACAAGCTATGGAAGTGAACAGTGCACCACCACACCAGCGACCATAGCAGCAGACTGACTGGGGTAACCCACTCATCAGAGGACATAGAGCCAGAGCACCCAGCAGATCAGCTAATGATGTACCAGTTTGGGGGTCACAGGCATGACATCTCTGCAGCCAGATTGGACATAGAGCTGTAATACTTGATGTTGGCACCTAGAGGAGCCATCAGACATTCAGTTATTGGGAATCTCCACACAATTTCATCATTCTGGTGTACTTGCATAAGTTTAAAAATGCTAACAAAGCTCCTCTTTCCAATCCCATGAAAAAAGCTGATATTTGCAGAGATTTTCATCCATTTATTACCTTTGTGTTTTTCATCTTTCAGATGTTTCTTCACGGTTGCTTTTTCTAGGTAGAAAAAGGAAAGGTAACTGAGTTCAAGGTTGGAAATAATTTAAATTCTAATTCTTAATAGATTATTACCTAGACTTTTCAAGTACAATTCTTTGAAAATTAATACAGATTTTTTAGGAGTTTTTTCATATACAAATACATGTAAAATTATGATCTGATAGTATTGTACAAATATAGAATCATAGGCTTGTGTTGGAAGAGACCTTAACAACATCTAGTTCCAAGCCCCTTGCCATAGGCAGGGGTGCAAACTACCAAATCAACTGCTAGATTGGGCAGCCTGTGGCATCATCCAGCTTGGCCTTGAACACTTCCAGGTATGGGGCATTCACAGCTTCCTGGGAAACTCGTTCCAGTCTCTAAGTGAAGAATTTATGCCTAACATCTAAATTAATTCTCACCTCTTTTAGTATATAATTTTTCCCCCGTGTCCTGTCACTACCAGACAATGTAAAAAGTCTGTCCCTCTCCTGATTATAAGCTCACTTTAAGTACTGGAAAGCTGAAAGGAGGTCTCCCCAGAACCTTTTCTTTTCTAGGCTGAACAAGTCAAGCTTATTATGCCTGTTTTCATAGGGGAGGTGCTTGAGTCCTCTGATCATGCTTGTGATCTTCCATCTACACATATATGCATACACAGAGTAATTTCCTACCTTCTTTTTCCTTAGACGTCTTTCTTTTTTGGGGGGCTAGAAAGAATTGCAAGGAAAGAACATTAAGTGACAGCTCTCAGAAATATAATATAATCATATAATCATAGAATGATTTGAGTTGGAGGGGACCTTTAAGATCATCTAGTTCCAAATCCCCTGCTATACACAGGAACATCGCCCTGTTAGACCAGGTTGTTCACAACCCCATCCAGCCTAGCCTTGAATGCTTCCAGGGAGGGGGCATTGACAGCCTCTCTGGACAACCTGTTCCTCACAGAAAATAATTATTTTCCTAATATCTAATCTAAAATTAGATTAATTTGATATCTCTATATATAAATAAAATTAGATCTAAAATACGAGGCTCTCACAGCAAACACATTGCACGGAACTGATCTCCTTAGTAATTTTCCTGGAAAAACTGGGCTAAATGTGTCTCATGGCATATATACAATGGATCTAATATTACAATAATGGCTGTTACCCTAGTGGTAGTAGCAGTTCTGAGCTTTCTGAACAGTCTTTGGAAATCTTCTGAATATTGCTTGTTGTAGAGTTCATCAGAAAGTTCTGATAGAGACTCTGAGCACTAGAATTCTGTAATTCCCTAGCAACTGAGAGAACTGCCTAAAATTGCCAAGATTGTTCATTGCCAAAACTGCACCAGAGAAGGATCCCTTTGCCTACTACCTTCTTCTTACTATATTTCCTTGGGCAACCTTGATTGACTGAAACAAATAAACAGCAGGACTTGGAGCTAGATTTTCCTTCAGAATTGCCAGATACGACCATTCTGAAGTCATGGAGAAATAGATTCTTCTTTATTTGATTTATTTAATTTTTCTCAAATTGTACTTCCACTTAGAAACTGTGCTTCTTCTTTCTGACATCCTTTTCTCCAGACTCCAAACAAGAATGGTTCATCTGTGATTCCATTCAACAAGGCAGACTGACTGAAATTAAGTAAGGTGTATTGCTGGCAGGTGCCTGAACCCATTTCATTATTCCCTGGTGACTATAGCAGAAACCTAGCAGGCTGCTTTCAAAGTGTTCATTTTCACTTAGTATGGTCCAACCACTTCTAATATGAATTTCCTCAATGTCTTCTGATGCCTATGTAATCTCATTACTGCTAGTTTGCTCAGTGCTTATCATCTGTATATATCCCCCAAGAAACATGCTACAGAACAGTTAAGATAAAATAATCAACTGATAAAAGCATTCTTTGATAGAGAACTGTACATCTGAAGTTATATCAGTTTACAAGCACTGGTTTACATCAGTTAACTGCTGATGAATGTTATGTGTTCTTCAACAACATTTGTTATTTTTTTTTACAAGACATAGCAGAAAAATGTAGCATTTACCTGTTATTGGGATTTCACCTGTTGACTCTACAGGAAAATTGTCAAAAATGAGGATGAAGGAGGAAGGAAAAGAATATGAGGCTTAGTACTGTGGGATTTTTTTGTTGTTTTTTATTTGCCCTCAAGAAAAGTAACCATTTAAATAGACCTTCTCTTTCATCTCCAACTTTTCTGCAGGATATTAATTTGCAATGAAAAGTGTCTTAATGGTGTGCATGTACATAGGATTTCACAGTGAAAGCTAAGAGCCCCACTCTTTGAAGTACTATAATCCAGCATGCAATGGTTCGTGCAAATGTAAACACTGTACCAATCAAAGCTTTCAAGCAAGTGAATATTTAGAGTTCTTTTTAAACATGCACTCAAGGTTATAGCTGCCTTTGCTGTTTCCCCCCAAAATATATTCAGTTTATTACCTCCCTTTTCTTATCATCTACACATCTCAACCAAAGACTGACATTTGAATAGCTGACATTCACCTCTCTATAACTTTCTCCTACATCATCAGATTGCCTTGCCTTTCTTCAGTAAAAGCTCTTGGAAGCTGGAAAATTTTTTGATTATGTGTTTGTATAGCACAAAACCAGCATAAATTAATGCCCATAATAGTTAAAGACAATTGATCAACACAATGAGATAAAAATTCTCTAGTGTAAATGATCATTACTCTTTTGTAATCAAAAGAATTTATGACACCGTGATTTGGAATCCAAGAGATTTTTACCCCTCACTTCTTTGCTAGTCCCAGTTTTATTTTAGAACTTTATTGTAATGAAGGAAAATAACCTTGAATATGGTCACAGAGCACTTAGGGGTCTCCTTTGACTGAATTATTCCCAGTGTTTACTTCATTGTTGAATACCGACATCAGATGAATTTGAGGTTCCACAGCTGATGGAAACCCACATAAAGGCACAACAGGAACTGTGAGCAATTAAGCATAGCTTTCACTAACTTATCTCAGGAAACTCTGAGTCTTGATTTTGGTTCATAAGGAGAGTCATAAATTTCAGTGCTCAAAATAGAAACCTCAGGCACTCAGTAAAGGCCAATTTTACTGCTATTAAATGATAACATGCTTAAATCCTTTAATATTTACAGTTATAATCTTATGCTTATAATCTTGCCCACAGATGCTGAAAACTTGTACATTACAGGATTCTGAGTGGATTGAAACCGCTTCTCATTTTTATTTAAGAAAAAGTTCTCTTTGAAGCGCTAAATCTGCAAAAGGGATTCATGCTCTGACTCCTTAACTAAGGAGTTGCCTAACTCCGAAGGACCTGGCCAGGCTCCGATTTCTCTGCCATTTCTAATGTTTACATTCAGATGATTATTGTTAACCTCCTATAGATCACATATATTCTAGTTTGGGATTAGAGATTCTCTTAGACAGTTGACCCGAACAGTAGTTTGTTTTACTTCTATTGTATCCAAAATACAGGACATTTTGTTTTTCCATCACACCAAGAAGTTCCCACTTACTCTCAGATCATCGGAAAACACTTTGCCCCTACTGTAGTGTTCTCATTACAGATGTAAATGCGAATAAAGTTTGGCCAATGCTGAAATTTTTCTTAAAATACCAGCCTCTATGGTCTTCCTTTTTTTGTTTGTTTGTTTGTTTGTTTGGCAAAACAGTATACAGTTTGGTGTAATTTCCTGCATCATTATGAAATACCATAGTTTTGTCCTCTGTTAAAGGTGACTTCTCACAGTTTGGGAATCCTTAGAGTATGCAGAGATTATGAGTTTCCTTTAAAATCCAAATTGGACATAGGGTCAATTGCTGTCATTGACCTTCGTGTGAGCTAAACTAAAAAAATAAGTATACTAATTGCTTTTATAATAATATAATAATTAACAAGTTACTATAAAAATGCATTTGTTGTTAATTTGGGGAATGTTCAAACTCAGCCTTTTATCTCTGTTTATTGTTGGTTAATCATTTAATGATAGAAAATCTACCAATTCAATCCACATTCAATTCAACAGTAAGATTACCTGGGGTGTAATATATGAATAGATTTGGTCCAGGATGAATGTATGGATTTATTATTCAGTCTTAACTAGATCTAAACTCCAAAGTCAGTGAGCTTTTGTATCCATGACTTTATCTCATACTGAATTACAGAATAGCTACCTCAGCTTCCAGCAAGCATACTATACATCTGGCTGAGAAATATATAAAGCAAAGATATACAGAGTTTTAGAAAAAAGAGGAAGGAGGAATTCAAATACTGTTCTCCTTTGAGTGGAAAAAAAAAGTAGTTTGTATAGCTCAGATGTTTAAAATCTTAAACTAGATTTATTCAAGGAGAGTTAGTTCAGAATAGGTAGTATAAACAGAATTATTTGTGTATATAATCATAGATTTTTTTTTTTTTCTTTTCTAAGGGCACTCTTAATCTTTATAATCATTTGAAGCAGCAGAATGTAATTTCAAGACTGTGGTACAAATGCTCTGCAAAGGTCAGGAGAAAATATATTGGCTGTTCATTATATTCCAAATATGTCAGGTGATATAGTTTTTGATATAATAGCCTTATAGGCAGTGGTTTTTGGTTAAAAGATTGTTACTGTGGAAAGCATGAAGAATTAGTCAAATTTCTGATGCATCTGTAACAGAAGAAGGTACCATCAGTAGATCTCTTGCATAAACTAGTACAGAAGACATCAAATGTCAGTGAATAGATCCACTGAACATAAAACTGAAGAAATTTGAGTAATAAATTAAACAAAGGAAAGAATACCTAAAATATGCAAAAAGAAAAAAATACGTAAAAACAACCACCAAAAGCAATACACATAGCTTCATGGGACATGATAATTTTTTAATGATGACGTAAATGCTTAACACTAGTATTCAGGATTGCAGGAGATCCTTCTGCAGAGGCACATTTCAGATGCTTCATGTTCCCCATTTCCTCTTAGAGATGTGATTCAGACCAGGACTATGTCTTTTTACAGCATCTAATGTAGGAGATTAATTTATGAATCTGAATAGAACTAGCTTGCCTTGCCATATTGTCAACTTCTGACATGAAGCAGGAGAGGTCTGTGCCTCAAGGGGCTTAGTCTTACATTTGTGTACTCTTTATAGATTACTTTACATCAGAATAACACATGCTTTGGTCTTGATGTGCCAGACATAATTCAAGAAAGAAATCAAAGCTTCTATCCTAAGGAGACTCCGACTAATTGAACAGTGAAGGTGCATACTTCACAACATTCACAATTCAAAGTGTGAAGTGTAAACATCGCCCTTCTGGTTGTTGTCTGATCATGATTTGACATTGTAATATGTAATTACTATCCACAATAAGCATAGATTACAGCCTTTAGACATTCAGAAGTCTTAATGACCTTAGAAAGACATTATCAAACGTTTTCAATGGAATCTTTGTTATGCAAAATATTTCCCTTGAATACTCTTTTCTCCACTTTAATTTTAGCTCTTTTTCATTACCGTGAAAAAAGTATTAAAGCATGGCCAATAAAATATGTTTATTACATTCATGAAATAAGTCATCTCCAAACTGCAGAAGAAGTACTGTAAAGATTTTCTAATTCAGTTACCATATTGTTATTTTTAGAAAAAGATAAATTTACATAAAGTTACATTATGTGCCTACGCTCATCTACAATCGCCAGAACATCAATTATGCATCTAGCATAATTTCCTTTACTGTTATAAATAGTAAAAATTTCAGAATTTGAATACTGCCACTTCACAGCATTTTATTGCAAATATGTTTGGTTTTGATGTATTCAGACGTTACTAAGCAGACTAAGGACAATGTAAGCATATAATTAGTTTAAGCAAGAAATTACCAATAACTAATAAGATAAAATTACAAAAATGTGAATTGATACAACATGCATCTGAAGGACAGGTTTATATTGCATAGAAAGCAAGGCACAGCACATACTTGCAGTTGTTTTCAGTTTGACTGGGAATAAAAAAGAAGAAAAATGGTCAGAACAGTGAGATGCAGCATAACATTTCTATGCTGGAGAACTGCTTTATTTGTACTTTGCATTTACTGAGTATTTAAACATTTTAGTAATTGTACTGTAATTAAAAACAAACTAATGATGGATAATAATAGTAGGGATATTTTTCTCTGCACGTGGTAATCACTAAGCACGAGTAAAGGGTGAATAATATGAGCAATAATAATTTTATTTCTTCACTTGTTTCCTTACTCTGAGAAGAGCAGAGAGGACTTGTTAAACCCTTGGTGACTGCTTCACAGCAAAACTGAACTACACAGCTTCCTATAAATGCAGCAATTTGGCTCTATCTTATGCAGGAGACGTTGCAAAGGAATTATGCAGGGACAGTTACCATGAACCATGGCTGTTGCCAGGTCATGAGCTGACATGACCTGAACATCTTGCTAGTATGGAAGATTAAATTGCTGATGCTGCTGAGGAATTAATTCATGAAGGAAGGCTGTAAAGTCCAAATAAATGGCAGATACCAACAAATAATTCCCAAAATGAAGCCATTTAAAATAAACATCTTAAAACAATGGTTCAAATTCTTCATCAGCATAGCTTCTTTGATGCCAGTGGAATTACAAAAACAGAAAATTGACCTTTGAGATATGTATATATATTTTCAGAAAATGACAAAAGGCATTGTAAATAAGTACTGTGCTAGGTTAGCTATGGTATGACATATAAAAGATGTTTGATGCTGCAAAATAGCTCACAGGACCATGATTTTGTTCAATCTGACATTTGTCAGATGCAATTGTATTTTCCTATCTGTTTAAAAAACAGTTTCAAAAGTAATGGACACATAAAATGCAAGAGTGCCTACCTGGCTTTGTATGCGGAACATCTTTTTCATGCCTGACTGCTTCATGCTCTAGACCAAAGAAAGAGCATAACACAATTGTCAGGTTTCTAAGTTATGTTATGTAAGCCTTTTGTTTTGTGTTGTTTTGTTTTTAAACTAAGACTGCATGTATACTTTTCAGGAAAAAAGTTAATTTTCTATTGCTTCATGCAGTTACCTTGGAAAGAAGGCAAATGACTACTTGCTAACAGATTATCCTCTGAGAAATCTGCTACAAAATTATGAACTTTAGTAGTATTGCACATAGCTTCACATAAATGGCTGCAATTAATTGTAGTGGTAGCTATGCACACATATTAAGGAAGAAGTCAGTTTAGAAAGGGATTCCCCTCAATTTCTGAAGTGCAATTTACATCCACTCTCCAACCTTGTTATTTGAAAGAAGAGTACAAAGGAGAGCAACCATCTGCTCAACCTTTATGCTGAGTCAGAAATAATACCGTTGAATTCCCAAAGCTTTGAAGATGTTCTATTCTGTATGAATAAATTGTACATCACTGTGGGAAATTAGAGAACTTTGCAGGCCATGCACTTTTTTCCTCCTTTTTTTATGTCATAATTATTATAGAAAATAATGATATTTGCTATTAGATTGCTAGAAATAGAAAAGATGAAAAAAGGGTCTAGCACTATGTAATCTGTATTAAAGCCATGCCTGTTTAAAAGGAATTTTAAAAAACCACAATACCAACAAACCAGATTTTGAAGCATAGTAACAGCTAAGCTGAATGCATGAAAATAGGGGCCATGGTATATTTTAGAGTTGAGGAATCAATGGACTATTATGATGGCCTTGTATCTAGGTTACTTTCTGAGCAACAAGTAGGATGCAATGAGAGTTGTAAAGTGGGAATATTTAAAATGTGAGTAGCCCCTGAAAAAAGAGCAATGTGCTTCATCCCTTCTGCCATTTGATGAATAACTGAACGCCTTGAAACTATGATTTCAGGTGAACATATATTCCAGGAAATGCTAAGATTTAGACAAGATAAGGAATTTCAAGTTTTATGAGGTTTGAATTAAAAATTATGTCTACAGAGAGTGATATTTTTTCCAAGTTTAAGCTTCTCTTGGAAGTGGAAGTATATGGGAACAAAGCCATTCAATTTTTTTTTTTTTTTAAACTTTTGCAGTATATATTTGCACGCTTAAGGTATGAAGGATACGGAAATTTAACATGCAGGCTGCATACTAAGTTAGTGCATGGGCTTTTCAGTTCTTGACTAAGAAAACTGCTAGATTTAGTTGCATTAGAAATATGGTATTCATATGAGTAGGAAAACAATGCAATGATTTTTTTCTGAATCAGAAATATTAATTAAACACATTTAATTCTTAACGATGAAATCTAAAAAGCTTATCACTGCTATATTAATACCTGTATTATTGGACTAGGAAAGAACAATGACAAGACAATGTGTTAAATGAAAATACTGGAAGACAAAGGGGAAGGGGGGGGGGGGGGGTGGATAAATACACTATAATTTAAAGCAAAACAAGGAAGTATTAAGGGAAAGTTTCCATGTATTCACACATATCCAGGAATTTTTCTGATCAAGGTAGGTACCACGTACTTGCTGGCTTTGCCTGGACTACAGAAGACAAAAGAAGGTGAACTGTAGCATTTAGATATAAAAAGATTTCTTTATCATTTTAATATTCAAATATTCTTGTCATATCATGATTCTCATTTTTTTCTTAGCTTTCCCCACTCAGGTAAACATGTACAGCATTCAAGCTGCTAAAATGCAGATAGTCCTTAACATGCGTAGATCTTTGCAAGTTCCTCTATCTAACTATCTATCTAACTGCTCTTGCTGAAATAATGCCACAACCTACTTGTTTGCCTATTGCTAATTTGTAAAACATTCTGGTTAGAAATATATAGAGGCCATTTCTCCAACTCTGTTAACAGAAATATAGTTCATGGTTTTGAACAAGCTATAGCAGTTTATGGTTAGATAAAAACTGTCAAAACTTTCCTGATTATACAGTGCTACAAAACATCACTTCATGTTAAAATGATAGATTAGCATGTGAGTTCTTAAAGAAAGCAATATAACCAACATATTATGTGAATGTTTACAATTAGAGACAGAACAATACTATTCAGTATAGAATCTATTCTGCTACTGAAGTAAAGGAAAACCACATACCAAATGAGAATGGAATTGAGGTAGTAAATTGCACTATTCAGCTTAAAGTAAAATAGCATTTTATTTTATTGAGAAAATTCATCATCATCACTACAACAATCATCACCATCATACCAATACAATCTGTTGATTTTACATAATTGTCAGATTTGGCAACTTTTCATTGATTTTGGGGTAAAGAATGCTCCTAGTAGAACTGTATAGTCTGTTATCTAGTTAAAATCTTAAAAAAAACTTTGTGTAATCTGTGAGAAATTATGAGAATGTTCTAATTACTTGAATGACACTACAGGGCTTCTACATAAATTAACATTGCTTGAACCCTTATTATCACAAAATCTACATGGACCCAAAGACCTATAAGTTATTTCCAAAATCATGTTTTCCATGAGAAAGCCAGATTGAGATGCATTCAAGTTCCTAGATTCATCCTCCTACATCATTCATGTGCAGTTCTCTGTGCTGTAAATTCAGTCACAGGAAGGTTCTGAGCTTGGGGAAAAACAAACAAACAAACAAAAAAAAAACGCAGTGAGTTGTACTGGAGATAAACTTGGGAGAGATCTGATTTACAGCTCCACTCCATTCCATTAGCCTATCTCTTGCACAGGAGGAAAAATCAGCAGAGAGCTGAAACACCTCGACCTGGCATTGTCATTGGAAAGACTGTTGGAACTGCATTTGCGGTTGCCACTCTGCTAGATTTGCACAAGGAACTATTTTCAGCCACATATTTCAAAATATCATAAAAACTGATTGTAATTTGTAATGTAAATGTATGACATGCTCCCCACACTCACAGCCCCCCTAAAACAGGAAATAATGACTTGTTCCTACCTGATTTCTCAGTGGGAGCTGTCTTTTGTTGTTTAACTTTCTTCTCTGTATTGTGAAAGCAGCATAAAAGTTAGAAATTCATACTGTGTTAGCATAGGTATATATAACTGGAAAAACATTTCTAAACATATTATACATATGGTTCACAGTGACAAAACAAATGCATGCCTTTGTCATCACTATCTCATAATAGTATTGTAAAAGAGCATGTATGCATTATAAGTTCTGGCTATGTGGTGAGATCATACACAATGGAAAAATAAATTAGTGAGCCTAACACTTCTCACCAGATAACAGCCACATACCTATTGGTGTCTTTCAAGTAGGCATTCAGGTGGAAACTATATTTCTATTATACAATTAATATAACTTTGTGGACCTCACCTTGACACCTCAGATGTTGCCTAGGCACAAATACTGATTTATACATCTACAGTTTGAACACAGGAAATGTATGGAGACCCTCAAGAACATGTAAACTCATGCAGGCACATCCATTCAGGGAAGTATTGATATGAACAACAGTTGACATAATACTGGCTTAGCTTACTTAGACCCAGCAGGATATCTGTCACGAAACCTTACAGAAGACCTGTTTTTCTGTTAGTCTCATGAGAAGAGCTGCCCAACCCCACAAACATGCGAACTGCCTGTGGCCTTGCTCAGCACAGCTCTCAGGTGATGCAGGCGCATGTTGACATCAGCTGCAAGACCTGAATAGATGTCCTACGGGCAGGCAGGTGGTGAAACTTCAGGAATAAGCCAAGTCAGGTGAGAACTGTAACATTTGTTTTCAGATCTCTACCCACTGACTTGAACATTCCTCTTTCTGATCTTCTAAAAGCTCTGCTCCCACTTTCTCACTTTACCCATATCTGAATTCAAAATTCTTTCCGAACACCTATTTTTCCACATTCACACACAACACTGTTTAAGACACAATTTAAGACATATTCAGAATATATTTCCGCTTCCTCTCTCTGATGGAGGCTTTTACAGCCTTCTCTTTCTCTCAAGACCTCTGCTGGGTATCAGATTCAAACTGAAACAGATCAGCTTGGACAGAGCTATCTTGCCCCCTAAAGACATTCAACTAATCTGAGTACTAGCTGACTAGAAATACTGCTGGATAGTCTGTGCATGCACAAAACTTCTTGGCTCTTGAGCAGGAGCACTGTTTCCAACCTGCCAAATGTCCTTAAGCATGGGAGGAAGCACCAGAGATAGGTGGAAAGGAATCGCACGTGAATCACCACGTTACCTCTCTCTCTACCAGTGCACCCTTAAATGGTCAACATTAAGATCTACTTCTTTTTTTGTGGGAGCAGCTTCTGTAGACTCTAAATGTCTAAGATGGGTACTAGACCCTAGTCTGCACTCAGACTAACTATGTAGAATGGAATTTAGACCCTAATCTGCACTCTTAGTATGTAGAACGGAATTTAGAGCATAACTTCTAGATAACTTCTTTGTTTTTTCCCTCTGAGGGCAGAGAGAAGGTTCATCTGCTTCTCTGCATCCATTTATTTTTAACTTAGCTCTCTGAGATTCCCAGAGCTATTCACATGCCTAACAGGATAAACAGGACTATTGTCACTTTATCATGTGGCAACAGACAGAGAAGCAGTGTCATTTCTGCAGTCTGTACTTTTTATAGGGAAGTAAGTACCGAGGGGAAAAAATACAGGGAAAAAATAAAGCTCAATTTCGGTTGATCTTTTCTATTCTTTGGAAATAAAGAAAAGCTTTGCACTGCTGTACTTTACAGTTGTCATCTGGTGGGTGGTGATTTAATTTCTTTTCACCCATATAAAGTTTAGAGCTTTTTTTTCCCCCTTACTCAGCTATTGTTATGAATGCTACGAACTAAAAATCTCATCTCTGTTTCATGGCCGCCTGTGAAAGTAGAAACATTTTTATAGCACCAGCAGCAACTTGCTGAGATCAGGTATCCTCTTTCTGCTGTTTGAAGACCTTTAACATATTAATTAATTCACATATTCACTAACTGACATTAGGATATTGAGTTTTCTATACTCTAATAAACAAACAAATGAAAAAAAAACCCAAAGATTGGTGACTTTATACATAAACCCTGTACTCTTCACTGGATTAATGACAAGTAAAACTCAGAATGTGCGTAGTAGCTTCTTTGTAGCCTCTCTTTATTTGGACATTATCTCTGCTCTGTTGAACACTAGAATGGATATTCTTTCTTTTTCTAATTCTGATGAGAATTTACACCAACGCTTTCCCTATAACTGTAGGAATCTACAAAGTAAATCTGTGACTGGATGGCATGTCTGATTCATTTAAAAGTATGAGAAGGACTTTCTTTTCAAAGCAAATTCATTTCTGATAATAGTGTGTCTTGAACAGGCCTAATGACGTGCATTCATCTGGAGATAAATCCGGTAATTCTTTGGTATTTGTTCACCTGTCTACTCTGCAACTTAACTGTACAGCAACTACTGATCTTCTGATTCTACTGGAAAGCACCCTCAAGGCTGCATCTCCTCTTTTCCTGGCAGATCTCCAGATGGTGACTGTATGGCTTTCTGTCTGAGTGTCCAACAACTGGTTGTAAGTAGAAGGAAACCAAATGAGCAAATTAGCAAAACTTAAGAATTTACAGTCTCTACAAGGGAACACACTTCAGGAAATCAAGAATCTTCGCAAAAATATATCAGTTAACTGAACTTTCCATGTGGAGAAAAGCAGTAAAAAGAACTACATTTGACCAAAATAGAAGAAATGCTTCAACCTTTTATCATAGATATTTTATACCTCATTTAATTCTTCTATTACTATACCATGAGGAGTCCAACAGTAACATTAAAAATTTGATGACTTCATAAGGATATAAAAACTCCAAAATATTATCATTTGTGAAATATTCAGAATTATAAAAAATATTCTCAAATACAAAAGACTTTCTTAATTTTCTCTGCAGCACTAGCTGTGCAGCACTATCAGCATTAATATTCATTTTTTGGGAGATATCTGATTTAAATAGGAAAAATATAAAGCTGTAAATATTTCTGTGTATTTCAGGCAGCTTCAGATGATGTACAATAGGAAAGGATCCTATCACTTTACTTGCTTTTGCACATCCCCCGAACACTTTTTAATTTCCCTATAGAATCACTCTATTTTCTGAGATTCTCTAGTTACTCGATCATGTGACACTTCTAAAACTGATGACAGCAGGCATAAGAATAATAGTTTGAAGCTGCTCTGTATCAAGGTGAAAAAGGAGGCCACTTTGTACAGAACGAGGCTTTTGTAATTCAGCTGCTAACTCAAGAGCTCTCATTGGCACACAGCAGGCAGAAGCATTATTACCACCTGTGTTGGCAGATTAATACTTCCAGTCATCATCTGAAATTCAGAAGAGCCACTGCTCTCCAAAGGAACTGTTAATCACTGGAAACTTTTTATGATAAAGGAATTTTTTTAAAAAAATTATTTTCAAATTCCAAAGGCTTTAATCTGGAATTTACTGTACCAGAGCAAACTCCTCATCGGTCTGATGTACAGGCTATGTGATAAGATGCTTAGACGTTTGCAAGTGCCTTACAATGGAAATTCAGTTAAGTGCTAATATCTCGATAAAAAAAACCTAGTTGTGCAGCTAGAGCTGGTTCCATTTTGCTGGGTGGGGGAACAGTTGTGCTGCCTGCCTGGGTGACCCAAAAATGGCTATTAAGACCCCTGCCATCATGCACAGTGCCAGACAGGATGACTTTCTCACCAGGGCATGTCCACCTCAGCCAAGCTCACCCAACCCTGTCTGCTGGCTAAAGCAGCAGCTCTTTATATCTGCTAGCTCTTCATATCTGAAAGGTGGATAAGGAGGCAAAATTTCTTGGTGTGTGCTTTTGAAGGCTGGAGTGAGGAACATTCTTTTTTTTGTCCCGTTGGCTCAAAAACAGCAGTATAACTTCACTAAATCAGTTGTTAAAGTCTTGTAGAAAACTGTCAAACTGCCCACAAAATATTTAACTTACAATTTAGACACCATATTATAAAACAAGAGAAGTAAATGTATAGGAAAAAAAATTGTCATCTTACAAACAAGCCCCCCCAAAAATTAGGAAAAAAAAAACAAACGATGAGAAACAAGTCTCTTTGATTACCACTGAACAAGGTTTTAAGGGGTTTAAGGTGACTCATTTGTATGTGAAATTTAAACAGCAGCACTACCAAAATTGTTCATCAGATGCCAATGCAATCTCCATACAGCCTTCAGCCAGACCACATGGAGCTGTATATGCAGAGCATCGAGAGATGAGATATGCTGTCAGTCTTGTTTCTTTACAGCAGACCGATTGTAGGTCTCTGTCTCCCTCACAAAGTACAATGAGGAACAAAGCCCTGGTCACACAGTAAAATCTCACAAGCACCTAACTCAAGTCTCTAAGTTTTGCAGACCACAGTGGTCCATACCGAGCTGAGCTTGGAGTGACTGGAAATTAAATTACCAGACTTACCTGGCTTAGTGTGAGAGATTGATTTTTCATGTTTAATATGTTCATGCTCTGCAAATAAGAAGAACCCCCTACTTTAGCGGTTTTTTTCATTTTGGCATTTTAAAAAAGAAAAGGTTCTCTTTATAATTTTAAGAGGTTATTTTACATTATATATTAACATTAGACTTGATTTTTAAAATACTAGTCTTGAGAAAAGATTTAAAAAATCTTTCTCAAAATCAAAATAATACCAAAAAAAATGTCTTTTTATGTGGTTTAAGAAATTGCAAAATAACACTGTTTTTTATAAATATAAAATTTCTAAAATTGTGAGATGCTTCTACTACTTATTTTGATCCATATCACCTATTTTCTACATAAAACATCATTTCTCCTTGATGTTTAATGTAGAAAATACTGAAGCTTTTTTTTTTTTTTTTTTTTTTAGCTTTAGAAATGAAGCAGTATTGCATCAAGTGGAAAAGAAAGTTCAATATACTGCATAAACAAAAAACAGCTTTTCATATTCCACTGTCACCCTGGGATCAGTTTTTCTGGATTCCGCATATATAATGTGAAGCAGCAACAGAAATAAATATTACATTTTATTAATACACAAGCTGCATGCAATTTCATAGCTCTTAAAAACATTGATATTAGAAAATATAGTATGGAATAGAAAAACAAAAGCAAAGGAATATCAGAGGAAATACTAAAAACATACTTCATTTTGATTTACAGCAGCTATGTCTAAACCACGCAGCACACCAGGAGGTAAATCCCTCTGTTTTATGGATCAGAGCCTGGACAAGGAAGAGCATAGACCCTTCCTTGTCTATGTCACTCACGATTTTTGCCAGTGCCTCAAGGAGACAGAAGGCACAGCAAGGTTGTATCCAAACCTGAACTGGAGTAGAGTTTCTACACATGCTTGGGCCTGTGAAACATACCTGGTCCTTCACTATGAAGACTGTCACTGAACATCAGTTTCAAAAGTCAAATTTTCCTGTAAGCGTTTGTTGATGAATCTCATTTTATGCTGCCAAGACTTTGAAGATGTAAAAAAGTATCCTTCTCCTAAAACCTGAACTAACAGCATTCTTCAACAACTTTATACTTACTGTGTTCATGAAGTTTCTCTGAAGTGCCTAGAAGTAACAAAATTTTTTTAATACTTTAATGCTACAAAACAGGATTTAATGCATTTATTTATGACATTTACACATGGATAGAAAAGTCATTCAGTTAATTCTCTATTAAAACGTTTGACAGTTTATATATTCACCTTTATACTATCCACCTCAGCCACCTAACTGGGACATTTAAGAAACATAGACGTTTTAAAATCCTCACTGAGCTAATGCCTGATACAACTGCCTCTGTCAGACTTCTATGTTTCCTTCATAGGCTGAGTTGCCTGCACTAAACAATGATCATGTTTGTAACCTAAGGCAGTGACACTGGTAGGTAAGGTGCCCAGTTCAGTGCTCATTATTCAAATCTGGAAGTGCCCAATATTGGAAAAAAAATAGATAATACTTGTTGGAGTGATGAAGTGACACTTAAGGCAAACTAAATCAGACATTATGTGTAGCCCTGACAAGCACGCCTGTCTCAGTGAGGTCAGTAAGCTTCAGATGTATAAGCAACAGTCCAAGGAGCAGAAAGAAATATCTGAAAACAAGCGGGGTGCAACTAAACAAAAAGCCTCATCGCTTCACAGCCACATCTCTTAAACTTTCCATTTCTTTTTGTTTCCCCAGAAAAAAACAGATTAAATAAAATTAAAACCTGAACTAATAGTTTGAATGAACAGTTGAGAGAGAGGCTAAGGTAGAGAGCTTAGGGAGCCATGCCCCATACCATTAGCAGGGCTATGGAAGGAAATCCAATGCTTAGGCCTGGCTTGTCAGCTGGATTTTTCCTCTTAAATTTTGTAAGGCGGGTGTTTCTCAGGCCATAAAGGCTCTGCCACCCATATGTATCAGTCTGCCATGTATGAAAGAGCAGTCTCTGAGAAGATGCAGCACTGCGGGATGAGCTGCTTTTGCAGGCTCAGAAACACAAACAGTAATTTCTGTTTTACTTGCTTTCACCATCATAGAATCATAGAATCGCTTGGGTTGGAAGGGACCTCAAGGATCATCAAGCTCCAAACCCCCTGCTGCAGGCTGGACTGCCATCCACCTTATCTAATGCCAGACCAGGCTTCCCAGGGCCCCATCCAAGCTGGCCTTGAACACCTCCAGGAACGGGGCATCCACAGCCTCTCTGGGAAGCCTGTTCCAACACCTCACTACTCTCATGACAAAGAACTTTCCCCTCATATCCAACCCAAATTTTCCCTCCTTCAACTTAAAACCATTTCCCCCTTGTCCTGTCAAGGAGCTTTCCTGCTTTCCTGGAAGGGGCAAAGCTTTTTCATTTTACATCAAATATCTGTTTAATCCAAGTTGTCTCTGCGATGTGAAGAGTCAGTGGCTGAAGATGGCATGAAGAAAAAAGCAAAAATAATGGAACATTTTATTGGGGCAATAGACAGAAGATGAAAATTAGAGGGACATACTTGCTTATAAGTTAAGTTAAATCCCATTGTAGTTGAGTTTCCAAGAAATATGCTGGAAATTTGAAAAAGTGATTCACTTCGTATTGTATCAAAAGGTGTTATGAGACACAGTCAAGAGCTACAAATTTCTGTTTACTAAAGGAAATTCAGGGAAAATGTAAAAATATCCTGAACTTTCGGTGCTGGTATACTGACTTATATAACAGACTACTGTGATACTCTTACACTTAAAAAAATCACCTATAATGATCGGAGGTACACCCTGCTTTCTGTTTCTGGTGTAAACACAGCATATAAACAAATCAGATGAAACACGTATAAAAACAAACAGATGAAAAAATGAAGATCTCAAATTAAAAAAAAATTACAGACTTTGTCAGCTGTGTTAAAATCTAGCATAAATAATCATTTGTTCTGCCAAATATGCCATGATTTCAGTCAGTTAAATATTAAGCTTATTATTATGCTTCATTTGTGCCATATTATTTCATCAAAGATGCCATTTGAACTATTTACACAGGAAACAAAACCCCAAAATGGAATCTCAAGAATCTTATTTCCTTTTTTCAGTATCATAGTTGTTTGTGACACAGATATCCAGACTATTAACTCAGTGAAAATGTGAAGATAAAAACTAAATGTCAATAATTTATTTAGAATTTCCAGAATATTTTATTACATATAATATGGTATTTAATTTAGAGAATGAGAAATTAAAGTTATGTTCTGCTGCTCTCCCTCATCTCATGTACAATATTGTTCTGAAAGTGAACCTATATTCAATTTTTGTGCTTAAATAATATGTCTTTATACAGTACCTAGATAAGCTTTGATACTCCATGCTGCAGAATGCGTGAATGTTGAAAATTATCATCATTCTGAGAAGTTAGTAGGCAAATTATAGAAAAGTCTACTAAGAACATGAAATGCCATTTCTGGCTTAGGAAGTGTCTGAGATGAGATCAAGAGAGATCATGAGGCTCTGTTATCTGACGGTTTGTTTCCTTTTGTACTCTTCCCTAGATTTAGTGTTTTGGGTGTTGGATTAGATAAACTCTTGATATCTCTTCAAACAGCTGTTCTGATGCTATTAACTAGCAGCACTATCAGTTGGGTAAATAACCACTTGTTTTTCACGATGTTTTAAAAGTCAATCCTTAGTAATTGTTTTATCTGTATTTGCTTAACACTTAAAGAAGGAAAAAGATCAGATGCAGATCTAATGAGAATAGAGAAAGCTTTGATGAAATACTTGAAGCTACATAACATCTGAATTAGATCAATGAAACTATCTAGGTCTAAGCTCAGCAGAAACTTTTTTGAAATTTCTTTTATGTCATTCTAAATTACTTTAGTAACTGTGATTAATAGTTATCTTGATATTTTTCACATTTGCTTCAAATTTCCTTTGACTCCTGACTGCTATTCTGAATGCCAGAAGGGTATTAATTATATATGGCATATTTTTTGTAAATTAGCTTCAGATAGGGGTTCCAAATAAAAATCTTCTGGTTTATTGAACTGTAAATTGGTGAGGTTAAAAGAAGAACATACTTTTTTATTACAGCATGGCTATTTTCCACCTGGATAACAGTTATTTGCTGTTCAGATAACAAATATATCATCAAGTGTGCATACTTTGTAAGAAAATAATTTGCAGGAAATGGAAGCAACACTAGAACTATTTCTTTTACTGAAGAATAACAAAATATTAATACATTATGTAGCTGAGAAAATTACATTTTATTGAATAAATATCTGTGTGTAATAAATAAGACAGTTACTTTCCATTATATTAAATACAAACCTAGTTCATTACCCATCAAAGAAAGCACAAAGACTAACAGGATTTGGACTGGGCATAAGATGAGCACAGTAGTGACATCAATCTATAAAAATAACCCAGGCCAAATGAGGAATCACAATCAAAATGATGAATTAAGGGAATTCTCAATATTTCTGCCTAAATTTAAGGTTGAAACAATTTTGTTCTAGACAAGTGCAAGGTTTTTCAGACTGTGGAGCATCTGTGTTATTGAAAAGACAAGCAGAGTAAAATATATTGCTTATATTTGGACAGTTCAGAAGGCCTTATATCATACAAACTTTGGAAAACAATAAAAATATAATACAAAAGGATTCATCGCGACTTAGCACTGTACAAGAGCACTAGGAGTCTCTGTAAAGTTATTGCCTCCCTACTAATTGTCACTTAAGGAAGCAGCTATAGAATTTTTAAAGGTGGAAAGACCACTAAGATCATCTAGTCCATAAACCATCCAAACCAACCATAAACCATTACCACCATGACCACGACCATGTCCCTCAGTGCCATATCTACACAGTTGTTAAAAACTTCCAAATGAATTTTCCCACAAGATTTCTTGATCAGCAAACCTGACCTCTTATATCTGCCTATGTCCTCCTTGATTCCTGCTGGCTGGCTAAGCAGCTGGCAGACCAATTGTGCAGAAAAAACAGCCGAATGAGCATATGTCTAAAAAATGACTCATCAAAAAGCAGATTAGTTGCAGCATGATTCCTGTTAAGAGAATGGTTTATGTTCTCCCTCATCCTTGCTCTAGGTTAGGACATTTCCTCAACAGTGTATGGCCAGTGGTTATACTATGGAAGCATCAAAGTAAAGAAAGCATGAATAGTGTGGCTGTGACATAAATAAAGGGAGCTGGTATGTAAAAATTGTAAATTGAATGCTATGTAAGCCTTATCTTTACAGAATCTCTTAGTTTCATTCTGAGTTCATTTTATATTTCTGTTTAATTTTAAAGATATCTTCAGGACATTTGTCCAGGTTTCTACCCATTAAGAAGGTACTATGCCACATTAGCAAGACAGGTATTAAATACTAAGAGATTTGATGAGTTTATCTGCAAAGTCTACAAGGAAGCAGAGAAACTAGATTTCCAGAAAGTACTTTCCATCTTTTTTAATAGAAGAGAGTGTTTGTCTTAGTATCTGTGGCATCACAAACTTCTTTGGACTACCATTTCAACATGACTCTTGCGACTAGGGAGGATGATAGTGTACGTGAATAAGGCTGTCACTTCTAAAATGCCATGATTTGGCATTATAATTAATAATTAATTGTTGCCATGAGAACATATAGGGTATTCACCCCCAACAGATTAATCTTTCTGCTATCCACAAAAAGTGAGCAGGCTGTTCTCACAGTCTCTACTGCCTTATTTCCGTAAATGCTTTTGTGCAGTTAGAATGTTTGTGTCCTTGCTGTTTGACTTGTCATTTACCTTAGGGCTGCATAGTGAAGAATGAGTTGACTCTTGGTTTTGGGAGATTTTGCTGTAATTATCTAGAGCCACTTGTTTTTTTAAGATTTATTTTTAACAGAAATTCAACACTGTTTTATATAACTGAGAAAAACAAAAAGTACTTCACAGAGAGAATGGAAGAAAAAAACTTTACCACGGGGTAAATATAATAGAGCTAGCAAAGAAATACAGACATTTGCAATATTTTTAAATGTTTTTTAATGAGAGGAATTGCTTCTACTTGATTCTGAGATGCTTGCCTTTAGGGAGCATCAGTAATGATCCCAATCTTTCTCTGTTTCTAGTTTGTCAGTTAAATAATAGAAATGCACTGGGAAGTATAAGTCTTGTTGAAACAGCAATCTTATATGATAGCAGTAAAAGCTAATGCCTTTAAAATACTATAAGTCTTAAAATCCCAGGAGTACACATCTTCTGTCGACGGAGCTGGAAAGTATAAAATTTCAGCCAAATGCAGATGAGATACATGTTCTGTATTAATGCATTTCATCTTTAGGTACGTGTGTTGAAAGGCCTGAAGAGCTTCCTCTCAATATCCTCAGCTTCTGGCGTTTTCATGTGCTCTTCTCTGAAATTACGGGATGGGAACATATAGATCAGGGAGAATATGCTTAACAAGTCTTTATTTTTAGTAATATTTATTTTTTTATGTGTAATTAAGGTAAAACATAGCAAAGCTCAGGCCATATTTTATATTAAAAAAGATTATTGGCATATAAAGGGTAACTGAGTGAAATCAGGCAGATTAAGATACGTATGTTGTTAGAGTGATTACATCTTTTTCTAAATATTAACACTAGTTTATACAAAAATAGTGTTTTTTACCATTCTAGATAAGCAATTGGAGCCAAACGGATTTCCTCTTGCAGGTGTTGTTAATACTTATTAATATTTAGATGTTCAATCTATTTCATAATGCCTGTTATTTGTTAAAGAAGCCAGACTAATTCTCTGAGTCCAGACTCCATGCAAATATCTTGACTATGAGCATTTTTTTTTTAGCTCCTTCTTAAATATGAATGAATTTTATAAATAACAATGGATGACATTCGTATGTTATTTTATGAAAATAATGGTCGTTAAGACAACAGTGAGATGACGTAACCAAAATCTAGAAAAGAAAATCGTAAAAGAGATTAGTTCATATTAGGAATGGAAAATAATAAGAAAGCAATTAGCACTTGAAAAGATGGACTCTTCCCAGTATACTATCCATATTAATATGGTGATTAAATCAGAGGACTAATGGCTAGCTTCTAGGGGCAGAATATCCTGAGCCATAATTTTTTCTCACAAATTGCTGCTGATCTCTTATTTTTGGTTTGATTACAACTTTGTAAGAGCACAAAATCTTTGAGTATTCATTTACAATCATTTTCTACAGGGTAGTTACAGAATATTTGTCCCACGGGTGAATTTTTAGCCAATTAACCATGTGCCATACGGATATTCATGTGTTTAATCATATTATGCTGATTGACAGTTGAAAGTGTTGCTGACAATGCTAATATACATGTGTTACACCTAACTTATAGGAACAACACAGGCCACCAATTACATTTTCCTCAGAAATCACAGCTGTTGAATAATCATTAAAAACTAGTTTAAATGTCTTCTTTTATTGTAGCAGGGGCTGAATAAATTACAGCTGTACTTTAACTCAAACTGCAGTCATAACTGCAATTGAAATGCTATGCAAGATCAGCCAATGTGAATTGTTTATCATTTAATAAGACACACAGATAAGTGTATTGTGGTCACACTTTTACCTTAAAGGGACTACAAAGATTTAACTGACGCCAGGTTTTAGATTGTCTTATTGACAGTCTTCTTTATAAAGATTGTCTTCTTTTGCACACTATTTTTTATTTTAGGCCATTAAAACAGGAAAACTGAAGGTTTTAGGAGGGTTGTTCAAGTAATAAACAAACTATCCTGATGTTTATTACAGTATGTTTTATATATATATATATTATTAATCCTGAATTGTGTACCTTGTTATTGACAGGCCAGAAATACATAGAACTCCAAGAGGAAGACCCTTGTGTCCTGACAGATATCTAAGACAGAATAGTCACTCAGTCCCTCTCTGGGACTCTCATTTCTCTCCAATAACTCTAAAATAAGACAAGGATGAATAACTTCAACTTACAAGTTTCACTTTACACTTCTAAATTTGTGTGACATAAAACCTTTTAAGTTAGCTCATCTGAAGTGTTTTGTGAATTCAGTGAAGATGCATCACGTCGATTGGTCTTGAGCCCAGTACACTTACTGATCCTCTGCCTATTTTCTACCTCCATTGAATGGGTAATCTGGAGGATGTATTCCTGTCATGTCTTCTCCTAATGCAAGTACTTGCAACATGGAAAGCACACTAACCTGTTTCCTCAAGATCTGGCCATCATGTAACGGTGGTTTTGAATGAGAGCATTAAGACTCAGCCCTGCAGAATGCACATTCGTTATTTATATCCTCTAAGATTGTTGTGACAAGGTATACAGAGGCCAAGCAAATTTCTGCTATTCAATGTATACTTTTCAGTCTATCTTCCATATTTCATGTAAATTTTACATTCGTTTTCCTTGAAAATGCCTGGGTTTTGCTTCCTCAGCATTGGAAGCCAAAAAACACCAATGTATAACAACAGTTGTCTATAAAATGAAAAATATCTTTAGACAGGAGTGGATTAATATTAAAAAGTACCTTGTCTGTTACTAAAGTCTCTCATAAAATGTTTTTCGGTATAATAAAGACAGCACTATTTTGTTCTTTATCTGATTCAAGAGGGCAACGCTAACAACCGGTTCGCAGGTCCCTTGGGCTCCATCTTGTGGCTAATTCAATGAGTGTTATCACTTGAGAGAGAGTCCTACCTCGAGCTACAGTCAAAATAGCACTGATTATTTTACACAACATACATAGACCTTTGTGACTGCTTGTTTTATTTTCTCTCTCACACACAAAAAAATTATATTTAATACTACTTTTCAGACCAGAATTTAAATAAATATTCTTCTTTTGTTTCTCAATTTAGAAATATACATTCTTCCAGGGTGATGTGTGATGCATTTTGCAGTTATACAATTAAGTCATCTAATTTCTTATCATTTAAAGCATTTTAGAAAACTACATTATGGAGATGTCGTTCATATTACACCAGAATTAACTGCAGCTGAACAAAATTCCCATGCTGCCATTGGCATTTGCCTTATTAATAAGACGGTTGCCTTCCTTTTTTTTTTTTTTTTTTTTTCCTGGTCAAAATCAAACATAAGCAGTTCTGAAATGCAGTGATATCCAGTTCATTTTCAGTTTGGCAAGCATCACGATTTTTCTATACATTTCAAAGGGATATTGCCAGTTTATACCACCCTGTACGGGATCAACAGTTTCCCATAACCATGAACAATTCTAAGAAATTCCCTTTTATTGGATTGGCAAGTTTGGATCTGGAATGTATATAATTTACTCATTTTATGCATTTGTTTTATACTAGTTGCACTCAGGCTTTTTTTTTTTTTTTTAACACCATGATGTGTTTATTGCAGAAACACAAATTTTGATTCTCCATGCCATCCCATCAATTTTCTGTTGATGAAACTTGTCAGCTGAATGTGTTTTTGGCTTTCTAAAAACTGTTAAATGAATTTAAGAGCAATCTGCCAGAGTGATAATGCTGAAAACCAGAAGTAGTGTTATCGTCTACTAACATTAATATGCAAATAACTTCTGTACCTCACTAACTTACAAGAGCTTATAACACCTAACAATCTATATAGGAAATGAGAATTCTAGAAGACAACCAGTCTAACTGTCCTAGAAGTAAGACAGAGCTCCTTCTCTCACTCTTTAGCTGTAAGGAACCTACAGAAACAGACTTCCTGGCAGATCAGGTTCATGATTCATGTTATGCAATGACATGGTTCTTACACTTATACATGTGGATTTGTAATCCTCCGGGATTATGTGGTTAAATCCTGTTTGACTTCTTTAGATGTTTTTTTTTCACTATAATTACAGAAGTAATGAATCTTCAGAGAAAGTTTCCTAAAACTGACCTTGAGAGAGAATTTACTAAGCTTTTTAAGATTGTTTGTTTGACATCCCCATCTCAGTCCATGACCTCTTCAGTCAGAAATCAATCAGGTATAGAAGCTATGAAGTGAAATGAGAAATTGGCTTTAATCTGGCTCCATTTTGCACAAAGCATTTTTGGAACATTCTGTAACTATGCAACAATTTTTTGAGTGATAAATATGCTGTTTTTGTTTACCATATTAACACTTTCTTCCTGCATTGAAAAGGTCACAAAGAACTGAAATTTGCTGAAATGTTTTAGTATTAAAGTTCTGTTTATCATTTTCTTGAAGTATACGGAAACTGATGCGCTTTATTTCACATCATCAATATCTAGTTCTGTTCTAATCCACATAAATTTTGACTTGTGCTTTTAAAAAGAATTAAAAAATGCTTTGTCCTAGCAGCAAAATTTGCTCTTGGGGATTTTAGGAAATGCCTTTGTCACGCACAGTTGCTGCCTCTTGCCCTTTAGAAACTGACAGTTCTTTATATGTTCCTATGACAGCTCCTCTACCCCACACATGTTGCAATGTGGCATAACATGATTCTGGGAGCTGAAGCTGACTGTTTTCTAGGACTTCAGACACAAAGTCTTAGGAAACTAACTTTTCAAATAGAAGGGGTTAATGAATAAATGTCATGCATAAATTGTGCCCAACTATTCCTTGCTAGAATCACTTGTTTTCTCAATTTGGATAAATCAATGAAATATATAAACCTTTTCCATCTTAATTCTGTTCTTTTCTGCTTTTTCAAATCCCTTTATGTCTGATTTATTCAACAGAATGTACTGTTGAAACTTAGTGTCATTCCATCCTTATCTCTTCTCTTCTTATGATGGCTTGTCACCCTGTGTTGCTCATTATTCATGCTTTTCTAACTGAAGGTGTGGATTGGAATAAGAAGGAATAATTGAAGAAAGCTTCATAGACAGTACAGTGCCTAGGTGCTGCATGATTTGCATGAGAAATGATAAAGTGGTATTTGAACTGTGCATGCTAGTACCATAATATATTTTGGATAATGAGCCAGTCAATTTAGAGCACTGCCTTGTTACTTACTATTACTTATTATTTTTGCAGCTGGGCAAAAGAATACTGTATACTAAAGCAAAAACAGCGAGCATTTCTTCTTTGTATTGCCAATCGAAGGAATACACATGCAGCCTGGAGCAATTTGGAATAATAACAGAATAAGCATAAATAAATGAAATCTGACAATATTGGGAGTTAGCTACTAATATGCAATATTTTCTGTTTGGGGCCTGCAGAAAGTGTGAAGCTGTATGTGAAAGCTAAAGTATGATATGTTCATCTTTGGGAAGAGGCCCATTTTCCAGTTTAGTGCATATTTACCTAAGAAGGGAATTTTAATTAATGGCCCGTTTTCCTTACTTGCTGGAAGATATCAGATCAACATGTTTTTCACTACAATCAATACCTTCCTTCTTGAAAAACGTTGGACTTAGAACCCCAAGAGTAAGTTTAATTAAAAAAAAAAATAAAAATGAAATTATATTAGAAGAATGACCAAAATTGACTTTTAGCTCCATTTCACACCTCTACATTTCTGCAAAGTAATGAGCTGCAGGAAGCCAGGTGCTTGAAAGTATTCTACCAGTTCCTCCTGGCAAAATCCTCTGAAGTAGTTAATAAATAAATAAATAAATAAATATTAGCAGCAAATATATGAAAAAGAATGAGGGGAAAAAAAAAATCACAGTTCAAATAATATTCATTAAAATTTCAATTCTTTATCATTTCTGTGGGGGGAGGTTAAGGTAAAGAAAGAAAAATGTCTTAGCCTGTAAAAAATGAATCAAGGGCAAGCAATAAGCATTACAAACAAATTCCCTTGAGGTTCTTCTGTAAATCAATAGACCCTTAACCTGTGGTAAGGCTCACAGAAGTAGTGTCCTACCACAATTAGCAATTACCTCACTACTTTCTTTCCATTTAAGATATAACAGTTCCTATGCTAAGTGCAAGACAGAGAGCATTTTGATGTCTGAAAACCAGTGCAAGTGTAGCTGCCAGTTTTCTGATTCTCCCTGCTTTACAGGCAACCTTTTATGCCTCAGTTACTGCAAATAAATCTTTGGACAAAATATCCTGCTTGATGCCTGTTTAGCAGAGTGGCTTTTTTAATAACCAAGATGAATTTTGTTATTCTCTTAAACACATGAAGTGAAATGTCGGCTCCAATTGAGTGAATGGGAATTTTGCCACTAACATCAACACAGCCAAGGTTTCACTCATGAATTGTTAAAACAGTTGAGACTACTATTTTTTTTTTTTTCCAGTTCAATTAATGACTCTGTATAGGAATAACAGGGAAAAAAAAAAAAAAAAAAAAAAAAAAAGCAGGATTAAAAATGTCTTCATGAATAGCCAGCAAAGAAAGCTCTGATGTTCAGCAATGTGAATCCCAGGATCTCCAAATTCTTTTGAAATGACAAAAGAAACATCTCCCTCCTCTACTCCCTCTCTCCCCCTCACTCCCCACCACCCGCAAAAAAAAAGGAAAAAAAAAAGAAATTAATATCCTTCATAAATAAAAAGCCAGTTCTGCTCACATTTACTTAACACTAAATCTAAAAAAAAATAAATCTATAGAAATCTATGGATAAGTTCTGAGATGGTTCCCAGTTAAACATGCAGCATGTGGCTCATTAATCAGTAATCAATGAAGTTGATTCTATTAAAGAAAACATCACTGTAATGATAGTATTTCATTATTTTTGCAATTGAATTAAAATAGAAAAATGATAAAAACTCAGCCAATCCTATTCTGAATAATAATACTATAAATAGATACATCCAATAAATACAATATCTTTATCTTTACAAACTTTAATTATTGTTCTAGGTTCTGTTTCAGGATGAAGTTTTCTACCAATCTGTTAAAATACAAAAGAGTGACTTTAGCAAAGCTTACATTCATGTTACATGCATATCTGGAAAGAGGAAATTAAATGCACTATAGAAAGCACACTCTGCAGAGAGCAAGCAGTCAGGTCAGCATGCATGGTGCACTGGAAGTTTTGTTCTCTTTGACAAATCCTAACATGATAACAAAAGCCTGCCATTTTCTTCCCGATCAGAACAATGAAGTATCTGATTCTGGGCTGAGTTTGCCTGTGGTAAGAAGGAGCAAACAATACTGGAAATGACAACTGTGTTATCACAGTTGGAGTAGATAAAGCTGGCTGATGGTAGCACATGAGGTGGTGTATGTCATTGCAATTGCATCACTGAATGAAATAAAACATTTCTCATAGCAGTCAGAGCCTGAAAGACACTTCAGTCAAGGGAAAATAATTGATTTACCTTTCTTCTCCTCTTGCTTCTTCACTGCAGCTGAAATGGAAACAAAAATAGTATTTTTTCACAACTGAATTTAATAACATAGTATAAGTAAAAATAACTCAAACTTTCTAATATTTCAAACATTACATATATTATGCAGCGTAGGAATAGATTTCTTTGGCAGATGAAGAAACTGATAATCAGAAATCTGATCTGTTTCCTCAGACTCCCATCTCTATGATTAATGAGAGCAAGATCCATCTTACCAGATTCTCACATTTTAGTAACAAAGTCAGTGTTTCTCTCAGACACTAATAATGGCAGATAAGAGGAGTAGAGTGAATAAATAAATGAGACGGAGTATATTTCAGCCTAGGAAGGGATGAATTAGAAAGTAGAGGCTAAAGGAATGTTATTATGAACCATTTATCTCTTAAAAAAAAAAAGAGACAACAAAACAACAACATATAAAGCCATATTTGGTTTCTAATCTTCTGCCTAAAATAGGAAATTATAGGATCTGGGAGGGAACATAGACCAAAAGGAAACTGTTGTATATTCCTCAGGTTAGCAAACCGGGAATCAGTTCCCTCAAGAACAAACTGCTGAGTGACTCCTATCTGATTTCTAGACACAAAAAAATGCCCCAGAAGCTCAATTTGGGGTTCCAATAGACAATCACATTTATCCACAGGGAGTACAGTGAAAGTGTATTGAGATTTTATTCAAAGGACTGAAACATCTGAAATAGGAGACCATTACCTACATTTGCAGATTATAGCTCCAAACATGATGGAAATTAGCCAAATTCATTCCTAAATTCACCTGAATTCCATGTACTACCTATTTCCAAATCTTTATTTATAGAACCTTCTGAAAATTTAGTTAAGTAGGCCATTTATGTTGAAACTTATCTGCTAGGATAAGCGTAGTGAACCCTGCCTTAGGCTAGCATTTGCTGGCTACAGAAGACAGGGGAATTCAAATCTGGAGCTCTTAGACACCTGAAAATTGTACCCAGTAACAGCCTATTGATACAAATGGATCTGTTGTGATGCTGAAGCTGGAAAGGAAATTAGCAGAAGCATTGCTCTGCCCTTCCTTTGTAGAAGGGACCAAAGAATCAAGGGTCATAACGTCAGAGAAGAGAGCAGGCACACTCTCAAAGGTTTGCATTTTGAGTTTCAGAGCTGATCTCTTCCTTTTCAGTGTTCTTAAACTAAAAAGCTACTATTTTTCCACACTTTTTTTTGTTTGTTTGTTTTTTGGCTTGTTTGCTTCAAACTGGCAGTGTATTTGGTTAAAATAGAGAAAAAAGGAAAAGCCTGAACCTGAAATTACTGAAATGCTATTTATAAATGGCTTGAGGCAAAAGTGAAGTAGATTTTAAAGATTTTTCAAGCTGTTGGCCTCTTATTCTACTTTGAGAATAAAACAAATGTTTACTATCTCAGGAATGTGTCCAGGAGTGGAAAAAAAGTTTGATGTCTAGAATCAGTAAAGAACAGGCACAAAGATTCCAGTATTGGTCTTCTTTGCACTCACTTTTCTTTCATGAGTGACATGAGTATCAAAGCCATGAAGTGTGCATTTAGTATAACTGTCACTTCAGAGGATTTAGTATTTTTTCCCCAGAAGCTGCTATAGAAGCCTCAATGTCTCTCAGAAAGCACTTTGTACTAATTAATTTCTGATCTACACAGACCAAAAATTTAGTATGCCATTAAATCATGTAGTGGCATCTGTTTAAATTTTCACCTTGGCCATGATTTTTCTGCTGGCATTCACTGTAAATACTCAACAAATCTTAAGACTAACTACTGTTGCCAGTAACATTGCTCTGATCAAACCCTATTATTCAAACTTATAACGACTAGAAAAAATTGAAAAAGAGCACAAACAGCACCATTCCTATGGCTCTTTTGGAAAATGAGCAATGTGTTAGTAACTGAAATGCAGAAAAAAAAAAAAAAAAAAAAAAAGGATGGATAGATCAGTAAAGAATTTGGTCTAAAAATGATAAAATCTTGTTTATCTGCTGAGAACAAATGTAATATATCATAGTGAAGGACATGAAATAAAGTAGAATGATGAACTAGAGAAGATGATACTGAGATATCAGAGATGGTCTTAAACGTATTCTTTTTTAATGTTGATTGTTTGGAGTAAGAACAAACTCTTATGCTGTTCCTACACTATACTGATAATAGTTATTATCTATTTGTTGAATAAGGAATTTGCACCTACAGGTCATGACAAAATAAGATGCTATTAACAATCATAGATGATGCTGACTAGAGCCAGTCACTGTTTTTTCTTTCCCAAGCCTACTGAAATTCAATCATTCATTTCCAATTCTTATCAATATTATACAAAGAAAAATGCTTATGAGTAAATGAGGAAACACCCCATTTTTTCAGGGGTAATGAATCCAGAATAACAGCTAGTACATAAACCAAAAATCCTCACAGATTCAGAACGGATATACTGTATTTAACTTGGATCAGAAATTTAAATTTGAATCACCAGCAGTCCTTTAATTCCACAGATACGGATGGTTCAAAGGGACATATTTGTGAGCTTAACACGAATACTTTTCAAAATCTTGAAAATGTCTTGTAAGCATAAATTCTTATTCAACAATAGTCTGATCCTTGGAGCCTGATAGCCCAGCAGTAGCCAGGATGTAATATTTAGTTTGAATACTGTCAAATAAATTATTCTTCCATGAATTCTACTTTTTCTTTAGAAGAAATTGATTTCCATCCTGAGGCATGAAATTTAACCTCCTTTTTAAATTTACAATAATTAATTATGAAAACTTGAGCTATGAAAACTGCTTTGCCATGTAAATATCTAGTTCCTCTGTGGTGTTTTTGAAGAGCCCTTGACATAGATTTATCATTCATTTACAGTCTTCCTATAGTGATCGTACTAATTAATCTCACAGGTAACCTGAGTCTTCCTATTTCTTATCCGACGTGAAAGAGAATTATTTCTCTCCATTTCTCTTCTGTTTCTCTTTCCTATCCTGCTCTGGTGCCACATTATCATGTAAGAGTTTTGCATACAGCACTCCAGGACAAGATGCACCTTTGATTTATTCTTTATGACTTGATGTCCTAGTGCATCTGCATATGGAATTTATATTCATTCAATTTTCTGTGTAAAAACTTAGGGACATGTTTAGAATTTATTAAGGTTATTCAGAGACATATTCTTCCCAAACTATCTTCCCATATTTCCCTCCCAGTCTATATCGCATTATGGTTGTGACACTATTTTTCCACTGTGCTGTCCGTTCACCTGGTAAATTCAATGTGTCACAACTTTTGATCCTGACCTCTTTAGCAAATCTTATGTCATCAAAACATTTCATTACATTACTCTTTCCATCTTATCCTGTTAATTAAGGAATATAACATATCTAGGCAAGGAATTATTTTATGAAAAGGGCTTTAATATGGAAATGAATCAGTAACTTTCTGTTTCCTAATCAAATACTGATTTTTTTTCAATAATGTCCCAGTTATGCAGCAGCTATTAAATTTCTGCAGTGTTTCCTATTCTGGAACTTTTTATAGGCCTGTTTAAACCATCCCATAAAAGATGCATTTTATTAAGGTGTATGAAACACTTACCTCTTAGACACAATTTCTCTTTAGAAACCATGCAGCCTTGACTCTGTCACTTAATTTTCCAGACATGTTTTTGTTTTGACTTTAATCATGATTTCACCTTTTTCCTGGCTGATTCTTCAGCCTCTGAATAACTCTTGTGATAATTAAAATATATTCAGCCTGACACACCTTCAAACAGTAACTTCTTTAGCTGAAGTTGTCAGAAGTTTTGACTAAGTTCTAACATTTATTTTGATAACAAACATAAGACCTACAGTAAGACAAAAATAAAGAACAGACTCATCCCACATGTCAGGTACTTTATGATAACTGCTCATTGCATGCTGTTATGCTGAAGTGAAAACTGCCTCATGCAGGCAGCTACAGCAAAGCAGCTGGCAGCCACTAGTTGATACTGCCTTTGCCCATCTCACCATAAATTGTCCATCTGTTCATAGCTTGAGAAGAAGGTGCAGTTTTAAAATATTTATGAACCATATAAAGTAATATTTCTCTCTCAGATATTCCTAACAGATATTTTATCTCTCTTTGCCTGTCTTTCTAAGTTCAGAATTGCTCTTACCAATGTCAAGAGAAATTTTATTCACATTAAGAACCAGAATAGTGAGCATCTGAGAAAGGACAATTTAGCCTTTCAATTGTCTAGAACATCTGTGTTTAGAATTATTTTTACTGAATAACAGAAAACACCTTTCCCTCCTCTGGTTCAGGTTTTAATGAACAGGCTTGGTGAAATGACTTCTCATTTAATTATCATCACCAATTTTGTTATTAATGGGAAAGGAATATGCTGTGGTTGAAATCCCCTGCAAAACTGGATATTTATTTTGTCCTAATTTGCAAGAACTAGCTGTCAGACCTACTAAGAAAAAATTCATTCACTAGAAAACATCCAAAAAAGTTAGTAGTATTTTCTCTTCATTACTAGCAATGAGTATACGTAATGAGAATACGTAAGCCCATTTTCTAGAATGAAAGCAGCAAAGTGTGTGAGTTCTGTTTTAGTACAGACTCACTCCAAATTATTCTTATTCCAGGGAGCAGGAAGATGAACAGAAATCATGGATGTCTTTGGATTTAGATCACTTCGATCACCTCAAGAGCCCATGTAGTCATTGGGTAGAAGCTCTAAGAGAGCAAGTGCATTACTGAGATCCTTGGACTGTGTATTGGGGTCTGATCCTTCTTCTCACTGACAGTTAAAGAACAGGAAATACCAACTACCTACAGGAATCTTTCTTCCTCCATGCCTATGTGGGTCCTTGACACTTAATACCTATTAGGTTCAAGCATGCTTCTGAAGATAGGTAAAAATCTTTTTTTAATAACATAGCAAAAGAGCAAGTAGCAGAGGAGAGCTAACCAGATGTCTTGTCTTTCTGCAGCATGAGAAGGCACAAATCTCTCACTGCATCTCATCTTTCAGAGGGAGTAAGTAAGTCCAAAGTACTAACAGCAGTTTTTCACTTGACCAGTACAGAAAAGAGAACAATATTCTTGGGACCAAAGGTGAGCAATGAAGCAGAGGGATACTGAATCTGTAATTTTGTTGAGAAGCATATAATTCTGGGCAGGGAGAATCCTCATTATTGGTCTCAGATATTGTATGAAATGAATGTTATGCAAAATTGTCTTTTACTGCACAGGAATGTATGAATGAAAAGTTACATATCTGCATTCAGAAGACTTGTATTATGAAGAAATGGGAATTCTAGCATGTGCCTACCTCCAGGAAATAGCTTAAATATCAGTCGGCATACTTTCCCTTATGAACATATTTTGACTACTGAATGTATACCTCCACATATATATGCACTTGCTACTTCATTTTGGTTTGACTGTGTCATGGCGTTAACCAGGGGGCAGTAGGCCCCTGCTCCTCCATCCCCATTCTGGCCCCACAAATGGGAAGGAAGGAGGGGGGAAAAAAAAAACAGCGGCAACAATCTATGGAGGAAAACTTATTTTACTAACTATGGTATCGGAATGCAAAATAACACAATATTTAATTGAAATGGAGAATAATAAATCAAATAAGATAGGAGAGAGAAAGTTCCTGAGACCGAGTCAAACCTGAAAAGTTTGGAAAGGCTAGGAAAGCACCCTCCAGCACCCACTGCCAGGCAGTAAGAGAGCACCCCACCACCCGATAGGGTCAGATCCCATGACTTCTGTCATGTACAGGGATAGGTACATGGAATCGGAGCATTAAAACTTTAGTATCAGTACACTACATGATGTATTGATGTGGAATACTGAAAACCAAAAAACGTAAAACCATGACAGACTGAAAAAAAAAAAAAAGCCTCAAAACAAACAAACAAGTATGAGATGATAAGGACAAAGTCACAGTTTATTTATTTAAAAAACTGACCCATTTTCATTTTATATGAACTGTTTTTTTAATTAAAATTTTAGCTCTTTTTTTTTAATGGTTTACATTAATAATGTGCAACCTTATTGCTGTTCTTCTTCTCTTCTTTTCTATATCTATCGAAGATTTTTCTTTTTTTTTTTGGAGAAGTACTGCCTTACAATAGGAATTTACTATCTCACAGTGCATTTCAGTCTTGGCATTTATAGATCTGTCATTATCTTGATGTCTGAGTTTTAAAGCTCTGATGCCTCCTTGAAGTATTTCTAATCTGCACTTTTCAGAAATGAGATTCTGCAATGGTCGGACCACATAGGCAGGCTCATATAGCAAATTTTATACACCTAAAATATATATATATATATATATATATATATATATATAATATATACATAACTTACATTTAAGCTCTATTATCCAGTAATTTCTATTGTAATTTTACCTCCAACTTTTGCAAATTCAACGTTCATTTTTCAAAAGTGTGTTTGACTTAACATAGTTGAGGTTAGACTATGTTCACTTCAGTTAATGCATTTTATACTGGATTAGACAGATCACTGCAAAGTGGCAAACCACTGCAACTTCTCCAGGTGTTTTTCTGGTTGGCTTTTTTAAACTAAGATGTCTATTGAAGAAGCTTCTTGTGTACTCTTAGTTGTCTAAAAAATGTACCAGGGCTCATAAAGGTGACCTCTTGTTCTTCACAAAATTTCTGGAGAACTTTCCCTACAAATGCTTTTCTCAAACTGTCTGTCTGATCTATGCGACATGACACATTATTTTTAAGAAAGAGAGGCTTAGTGAGGCACTAAGCAAGGCACATCCCACAAGGATGCTTAAAGCCACTTTGTGCACTGGGGTTACAGTTTTCTGACAAAATGTCAATATCTTGTCATACATATTCAGTGTCACTGAGTTAGCTGTATTTGTTTTTGGAAGTGCTGCACGCATTTGAATTCCAGCATCTAAGAAATGGCTTGTGAGTATCTCTCATATGGAACTGAGCTAAACTGCAAAGTTAGCTTGTATAAGATTTGCTTTGTTATGAACTTTGGTGTCTGAAAAATGACTGAATCCTATTATAGACTGTAAGGTTGCTTCACTATACACATGTATTCAGCCTGAAATCTTCTCATTTAAGTTTCATTTTTCTGTTGAACTCCAGGAATCTTAAAGGGTCTGCAGTTCTGCTGAATAACCACTTTACAGAATTACAATAAACAATACTTAAAAAGAAAGCTGTTGGCCCAGCGTGCCAGGTAGCATCTAATTCAAATGATTTAAGTTCTTATAGAGTCAATTGGAGACAAAGAGAAAAGCAGAGTGCTGTGAGATACCAGTTTTTCTCAGTGAACTGGCAAGGCATCAAGCACATCCACAGGTAACCTTCAAGGATGCATGCTAGCCAATAAGGAAAACCAGAGTCAGTATTTCTCATCTCACTTGGGAAGCTGGCAGAGGCTCTGTGGAGTCAACACTTTTAGCCTGTAGAGCAAAGACTATGGCTTTGCTCATCTTAGCATCCTGCCGATATTATGAAAACCAAACAGCTCTATTTCAGGCTTTATCCAAGCCACTGCTCTCAGTCACAAGAATATCAGGTCTCTCTAATGTAACATTGTACTGCATATTTGGCACAAAATATTCATATTTTGGCTCTTGTAAGCTATAAGACACAACCACACAAGATTTTTTATGCCTCCTGCAGTGTTTAAATTTGTAATTAAAAAAAAAGAAAGAAAAAAAAAAGCCCAAATGGAAGAGTTATTTGTGATATGTCCTATGAAATACTATGTGAAGAGGGCTTACTTTTTTAAAAAAGTTAGTGAAGTTAATTGTTTCCTGGTAGAGTTTTGTTCTCAAAAATTTTGAGCACAAACCACTTCGCATGCAGTCAGTAAAAATCAGCAATGTTTAGACGTTATGTTAGCAATGTTAGATGTTAAGTTTAGATAAACATTATCTTTCTTGATAGAACATGTTTTGGCTGATAAAACTGAGTTAATCAGCTCATTTTTTAAACTTTTATTTCTTGTACCACTGAGTGTTTGGCACTTCACTTAACCTAATTCATTAGTAGTGCATCTAAAAAACTCTCGTGGATATAGAATCATAGAATCCTTAGCATTGGAAGGGAACTTTAAAAGTCATCCTGTCCAACTTCCCTGCAATGAAGGGACATGAACAGCTAGATGAGGTAGCCCAGGGTGTGATCCAGCTTTGCCTTGAATATCTCCGGGAATGAGATATCAACCACAACCCTGGGCAGCTTGCTCCAGTGCCTCACCACCCTCACAGTAAAAGACTTGTTCCTTACATCAAATCTAAATCTACACTCTTTAAGTTTGAAACCATTTCCTCCTGTTCTATCACCACAGACCCTGCTAAAGAGTCTGTCCCCTTCTTTCCTGTAGTTCCCCTTCACGTTACTTCCTTATACTACTTGATCTTTTATAATAAATAATACTTTATTTTATTACCACTACATTTAAATAAATCAGTCTTCAAATCAGAAATATTTTTGGAATGTTGAAGATAGATTAAAAACTCAGCAAGAAGTTCAATATTCAAATATATTAGACTCTAACTAATGTATACCGCTTCAATAAGCTACTTAACTTCCATATATATGCTTGCAAGAACTGAGTCGGAAGCCGATAGGACTCAGTTTCCTAAAGCTTGAATATAAAAGCTAAGTTGTATTGAAATATTAGTGTACAGTACTAATATTATACAATACAAAAATGCACTTCAGTATTCATTGTTGACTAAAGTAAGCTGAAAGAAATTGTACAAGAATGCATATTTTTTTCATGTCCTAGACCTTGAAATAACAATCTGAGCTCACCCAATCTGCTTCAAAAAGATCAAGACTATTTAAGACCCAGTTTATTATAATTACAGTTTTATCATTGTCTAAAAATGCCTAGGTCATATTTTGCAGCTTATCTTTATTTAATGACTAGTACTGATATTTCAGTGTATGAGAGAGTAAATCACAATAAAATAATATATTATAGAAGTTAAATACAGTGTGAAGGGACAAATTTAAATAGCAAGTATGAGAAAAAATTAAGAAAGAGGAAAGAAAGCCCCTATAGCTTTTGAGGCAAAACAGTACTGATGACATCTTAGTTTCATATACATCTCTTCTATACCACAAATAAAAAAGTGGTACAGAAGTGAATGATGCCATTTGAAGATGGCATAGCTGTCTTAAATTAGAGCTCTACACAACTTGTGATTTTTACCTTTATCCTTTGTCATAGCTGGGCCTTTCATTTCCTTTCCTTTTGAAGAATCTGAAAAAAGTATCAGACAAATAAATGAAGGGGAAAGTCAGCTATGAGAGTATATACTATGTCTGTCTATACTATAACAAACATACATAACTCCTGATTAAGCAAAATTGTGAAAGAGATAGGTGTTAGGAATTAGAATTTTTATTTTCTTCAACAAAAGGCTCAAATTAGAATTTGAAAACTAAACAAAAATAATTGCTACTAAATTACCTGGCAAAGACAGTGCATTTAAAATTATACTCTCAGACTTACAAAGTCTGTCGTTTCAGTCTATCATGAGCTTAGAATCAACTCTGTTACTTATTCAAGTAGACCAGAGTTCCAAAGACAATATTGGCTACAGTTAACTGTCAAGCAACATTTTAAAGAACATCATAGTAAAGAATATGATTTCATAATTTTGACTTATGTAAGATGATATTCATTTTGATGCATGAGATTTATTAAGGGAGAAGAAGAGAGCTATAGCTTCTTTTCACTAAAAACCTTTAATACAAAAATAAAAAGAAACTGCAATACATATTGATACCAATAGGCTCTGTAAAGACAATGTATTATTTCCTAACTACATGATATGTCATTACCCTTTTCCTTTAAGACTGTTGGAGCCATCACATCTTTTCTTTTACCAGTCTCTAGAAAGAAACATTCAACATTTATCACAAGTCAGGTTAGAGAAATAAGATGGCACTTGAAAAGAAAGCAAGTTAGACATTTTGATATTTTGAGAGCAAAAAAGATGTGATAAATGGATTTAACAACATGGAAACAAAGAACAGGACAAAACTATAATGTCTTTCATGCATCCTTTTTGACTGGGATGTGCAAAAAAATAAGCTTTCAATACGTCATTACTGTCTCTGCACTGGGGGAAACAATCTTTCTCTCAAGCAGGCAATGAAAAACAATTATTTACAAAGTGAAAAGCAATTTAATAGACTAGCTAGTATTAATACAATTTTATTTTACTGAACCTAAGTAAAAATTTAATCCACACAGATGCAGTTAAAATATTAGGACTTGAATGCCAGAGGCTTCTGATAAAGATAAATGAGAACTTTATTTTTTGATTTAGGACTGACAAAAGGACAAGAACTCAGTTATTCTTTTAACATCAAGGAGACCATACGTGTACTGCCTGTGAATAAAAGTATACTTTCTACATGTTTGTAGCCCTTTAAAATCACAGGTGAGCTGGGTATAAAATAACAGGAGTATATAAGAATAACAGCAGTATATCAGAATGTATATTAATATACACTGTTCTGATAATCGGTTCTGAAATTCTTAATTTCTCTACCTACCTTTTTCCTTTGACCCTTCTGGATTCTTGGGATTTTTTGCTTTCAGTGATTCTGTAGGAAATAATTGAGTTTTTGAGGTGCACAATATAAGCCTTTGACCTTTATTTACATTACCTCTAGAGACAATGTTGTAGTTCTTAAGTTGTAGCACTATTACTAGCAATCACAGTAATAGAAATAACTCTGTCAGTGGAGACCTCACTAGGTACAAACTAGGAAGGATTAATGCAAATACAATTAATGCCAAAGGATTAGGAATTCTTAGGACCTTATCTAACACTTCATGAAAAAAGGATTCTTTCATTTTCTCTCATGGGCTGAAGCCAAATTTTTTTGCCTTAGTCCTTTAGGTAGCATGTTTCTAGTATCAGCAAACACAGGAAAAGCATATCATATGATAAATAAACAGTTGACATAAAGTACAAATACAAAATGTATATATTTTTGAAAGCAACTGCCTCTTGAAGTATTAAGTGTATGTATCAGAGAACATTAGTAGAAAATTGTAATTTCATAGGCTTATGTATGTCCTTGGTTTAAGTGAGAGAACATCAGAGCCTCCATGATGCTGAGTAGACCTAATTATACTCCACCTGTTAGGTTATAGCACCTGAACATCTAGAAAAAAACACCCACTTTGTTTATTCCAGATTAACATTAAAATTTTCAGTAAGAAAAAAAAAAACATAAACAGATAATGATTAAAGAAAATGCATTTCAAAATAAGCTCAAAGGTGACAGCCCTACTGGCTGTCATGGCATCAGAATGTGATCCCACTTATCCAATTGGCTTCAAGTGTGAATTGCTACAGAAAAAGTTGACTTACAGTGTGGTTGAATCCTTTAGAGAAATCACACCATGACTAGATAAGTACTTAAGCAGGGAGCTTGGTCTTCACAGTAGCAGGTGGGTTCCTTCAGGGGATTCAGGGAAAACTTCAGTATGAAGACTAAAATCTTTTCAAGGGGCTATAGAAGAAGTGTGCTTACCATTTACCCTCTGTGCATGTCTGTGGTTTCAAAGGTGAGCAGTCACTATTTCAGCCTTTCAGCCACCAGCACAAGCCATTAGATTTTGACTGGTGGTGACCATGAGGTATTTTTTGTCTCTTGCGTACCTCATCTACAATTGGTCAGTCCTAAAATAAATTCAGCACTTTGGGCTCTCATTCTTTTGGATGCCTTCATTAATCAGGGCAGGATACTTTCACTGGGCCACCATCTTGTTCAGCATGCTTCTGAGATCAGCATCTTGCTTCCCTTCCAGAGAGCAGAACTTTCTCGTCAGAGATTTGAGCAGGGACTCACTAAAGGTGGTTCAAACTTTTTGTCTCTACTGACCATTTCCCTGCTGGTCCCAGAAGGAAAGATTGAAATTGTCTTAAAGCCAATATTTGTACTGCTGCTTTCCTCCTGCATCCTAATCCAAGAGCGAAACTCAGAAGCTAGGAAAGTGATATTGAAGTATGCAACAGCAGTATATGAACTTTAGTGTAAAGATCTAGTTTTTACGCAAACAGCAGCAACAAATACGTAAATGTAAATAGAAGGAAATGCTGACTCAAGCAATACTGCTTTTCAGTGCTTTCCTTTAAAGTCAGAGGGGGATATCATTTCTAGGTAGGTGTGCCACAAAATAGCTGTCTATGTTTGGAGAAAAAAAATGTGTCACGGGTTAAGACAAAAATGCTATTGGCAAGATGTTATTTCATTGTACGTTCAGTTCAAAGGAAGCATATGAATTGCTCAGCAGAAGTAAATCAGTATATTTGTTTACTTAATGACAATGTGCTCTTATGTTTATGGCAAAAAGGCAATACTCACTACTTATTTCCCCTGACACTCTGTGCATAAAAATAAATACACTTATTATCCACACAGAAGTTACATAAGCAAAGATGCAAATACATCCCAAAACATGGCAGAAGCAAACAAGAGGGAAAGAAAGAGCATTTGTTTAGAAAACAGATTGTGTAGCACAAAATAGGAGTGAATTTGCATTATCTGCAGAGCACAAACACTGTCATCTTAATAACTTAACATAACTCACAATGCAATTCAAGTGCATTTCTCAGAAAAATTTGGTGAAAAGTTGCATATAATATGTCATAAGCTTTTTAGTGCTACTGTTAGAGATTCTGTATGAACCAGCTTCTACTATCATTGACTGGGTAATATATCAAAAAACTGCATGACAAATTATAGCCTAGAGTTTGTTTGTCTTCACATTATTTGAATATGCACATGTCAACAGAAAATCAACTCTTCTAGTAATTATTCTAAGTAGCCTTCTTTCCTTCAGCTGAAAAGCTAGTTATAAATACATCAGTAGATGTGAGATAACATTAGTCAAAAGGGAAGGAAATATATTTTTCCAGTGTTCTCCTTAATTGTTTCCAATAAAATAAGACTGCAAGATTGAAGATATTTTATTCACATCATAAAACAGATGGGTTACCCTGTAATATTGTAATCTATGGACTATCCCAGAGATAGTTTCAAATTCAAGGATTTACTTTCCCTGTCTTTTCTTTAGATAGTACTATTGCCAAAAGAATTGTAGGAGAGAAGAACAGAAGCTTTGGATTCAAAATGGATTCAAAAGAAGCTCTTAAAACAGAGGAATTAGAGTTTTGGGTCTCTTCTCTGACTCACTTTTTCTTTTATCTTCCATCACAGTAATCTCTCAAAAGAAACAACAGGCTGACATCCATACAGATCATAAGTGGCCAGAGAAGTGTTCATTCTAATTTTCCAGCATAACCATTCCAGGGAATAACAAACCATAGGCAGCCAGTGGAGAGGCTCACATGACCCGAGAAGGGTACTGATACAGAAATCTCATCCATATAACTAAGATCATGCAAATGTGGCATAACCTTATGTTTCAGACAGTATTTGAGATAGACCCTTCATTCATTTATTTGTTTGAAATGGCATGTAATGAATGGAAGTAAGAATAAATATTAACATGTCTATACAGTAGATCCTTTTTTTCCCAAATAACCTGAAGAACACCTGAAATAATTTTTATACCTAAATCACTTTTCCTCTCAAATAAAAACACCTATCTCTAGAAGGGAAGAAAGAAATAAGATGGATAAAAACACTCAGCAAAATAGTGGGTAAAAAGAAATTCAGCAGAATTAACTAACCATCTACTGTGACAAAATTAAAAAAGAAATGGAAGGAATATAAGGAATGTAAGAAAGATTCAGACAAACTCTCATACCTCAAGTGGTTGACTAGATGAAGGCATTTGATTTTAACTATTATTTTTAAAGACCTAGAAGCCTGCTACTCGAGCACATGTTCAAAAGATTTATTCTTACAATGCCGACAGATTCATGCAAACATCCAGTTCAAGCTTTAATAACTAACTTCTCTTATACATAGGTTGTTTCAAAAGTAATACTTTCTATTTCCATAGAAGCTACAACAAATATGAAGAGCACAAAAGCATTATTTGACACAGCTTAGCTACAAAATGCTAGTTTTCAGCATAGTAATTACCATTAACTATGCGTTTTTGCTGGAAATGAACAAAAGCCTGCATGCTGATCTAGTACAAATCTGCATGGTCATCTGCTTGTCTTTCACATCACTGTTACCACTGCTGAATCGCACCACCCTCTGCTTCACTGTGCTCACATCGACTGTTTAGTCTCCCTGAAGGTTCAGCAAGTGTCAGTGAATGCCAATGGGTGCCATTTTTTCTGCATGGAGGAATTCAATGAGACACCATTGCTTCATATGCACTTCCATATTAAGTGTTCTATTTATGATTTTTTGGTCTTTTTTTTTTTCTGTAAATCCTTCATATAATTTTAACCAATTAAATATCGATTGGATAAAATTTCTAAGAGATGAAATTTCCAATGATTATTTTTAAACAAATATCTTCATTCTACATTGTGTGTTTTAAAACAAGTATTATATTCTTTTGTGTACCCTTACCTTTATCTTTTAGAACTGTTGTATTCTTTCCTTCTTTTTCTTTAGCATGTTCTGTAAAAATAATTTATTAATCTTCAAGATAGAGTGACAAAAGGTTAACATTTAATACCTCTGGGATAACAAGTGATTGAATAATTGGTGGTTTCTAACTGAGACATGATACCAATTTAATGTGTAGTACAAAACGCTGTGTGCACTTTGTGCATGCCCACAAAGTAAAGAAATGAAAATTTCTTAATTTTGATAAAAGAAAAAAGATCACTGAAAATCACTTATTTCACTCTGCAGCATGTAATAGAAAACGCTACCAAGTGTTCCTAAATTCTGAGTTTGGACTTCTACATTGTTGTGGGTTTTATTTATTTATTTATTTATTTATTTATTTTCTTTTTAAAGATATTTCACGTTAGCGAAGATCTATCTGCACTGCTGACAATACTAATAAAGTTTTATCACAGATTTACTGAGCTTGTATTACACTTATAAATTCCTTTCTAAGATGTAAGATAGAAACAAAATTTCCAATTCACTGCAAGATATTTTCTCAATGTGAATATATCCTTAGGCTTTCTACAATTATGTCCTATGATATTACCTTTATCCTTGATAGCAGCTGAATATTTCAATTCTTTCTCTTTTCCAGGATCTGTAAAAAAATGTATTTGCACCGCAAAGTAACAGTCAGAAGAAATAATGGAGTGAAACTAGGAGCCTTAAGCTTCAGAGAGACAGAGAGGCGCATATGAGAGACTACAGTTGTGTACTGGAAGAAACAGTGTCAAGCAGTGACTGGGAAAGTTGTACAAAATTTCCCCTTTTCTGTTCACCAAGTGCAGGTCACAAAATATCTTCTATTGATTGAATTATGATGTCTATCAATGTGTAAACTTCTACTTATTGTGGGATAAGGATATTATGTCAACTTTCTTAGGTAGATAGGGCAAAATTCACCCTTTGATGATTTTGACTTATGAGAAGTGGTTCTCGTCTACTTCCCTCATCTGGAATTTTCCATTCGTGCTGAGCAGGTCCAAGGATCTCCTTATTGAAACTATTTTTTCATAAGTGTCAGATGCATGTCAAAAGGGAGAGCAGCACAATAGTGACAAATAGGTCAAAGAGGTGTTTTTATTCTGCCTACCAATGAGTAGTGAAGATGGCTACGTGGCATCATCCTTAATGGACACTGGATGATGAGAGATAGTTACCTGACTGGCAGGAAATAAGCAATAGCTTTGTTTTGGATAAAACATGAGATTATGATTCTGGTCTGATGAAACCAATATTTGATGAATGTTTGATGATGAAACCATCAACCAAACCCAAACATCCCCTTTCCCAAAATTAGGAGGACAGTGAGTCTTTTCCAAACAAACAAGTCAGAAAAAAAACCCAGAAACTTGAATTTTGAATTTCCTCATGCTAAGTGAGTGTTTTAACTCTCTAATGATTTCAGGGGTTTAAACATATTATCTGAGAAACATTAATTAATTGGCATTTTCTGGAAAAGAAACAATGTTATTCATCATATACGAAGCAAAAATTTTTTGCAACCAAGAAACTCAACAGCAACTCAGTGCCAGAAAATCTTGAAGAGCTTTGTTAGAAGATCCCCTTGATTTCTGAAAATGGGATACGATTCCTTTTTAGAAGGAAACTGCACTGTGTTTAAGAGACAGATGTGACAGAATTTGCAGCAGCTGCAGTGGGTAGTTGTGATGATTATTTACTGTCTGGAAGCACACACAGTTCACAAATTGTCACGTTTGTAAGGAAAGCATTTAACGTATCCAATAGCAATTTATCATTATTAATACCATTTCTTTATAATTTATTACTGGGATCCATGTAAGACAAGATGAGTTTATGGGGAATCTACATCAAAAGAATCCAGACATAATATAATTTTAACTACGACAGAAGTAAGTAGGTGAAAAAATAACATTTACTTTTGACATCAAAACTCCTTTTCTGGAGTGGCTGGTCTCAAGTGTTAAATGTTTAATTGTTCTTCACCTTCTACACTGTGCCTCTAAAATGGCCATACAATTATTAGACCTGTACAATTTTGAAAGAAGATTTGGGAGAGGAATTTGTAAAACAACGTCAAAAAAATGCAAAATGAAATTTCATTGTAATAAAGCTGTCTTTTTCCATCCTCATCACATCTGCTTCAGTATCTGCCTGTGCTCTCCTGCTTCTACCTTCAGGATTTATGCTCAGGATTTTATGATCCAGTCATTAATTTTCAAATTGAGAAGACAATTCACTTCAGATATCCACGGAAAATACATAGGGGAACTAAGTAACTCTAATAAGTCTTTTCAAAAACCTATCCAACATTAGTATTTAAATACTAAGCTAATGCCAATTGCCAATATTAATAGAAAAAAAAGTGTCACTGGGAAGGCTGAAAAATGCTCTCTTCTTGCTCATGAGTTACTGAAAAATTCCAAATTTCCTTATTCCATACAGCACTCTCTACAAAGAGAGGAGTTTGGAAGACACAAATGTTTTCTCTCCTGCTTCTCTCTCTTTTATTGTTACTTCTTTTCTAAAAAATAATTTGTGATTAATCCAAAAAACACCGATAAATAATACATTACTATGTCAATATGGAAGTAAATTATTTAATGCACAGTATAAAACCTTTTATGCTCAGGAGCCTTTCCAGTGAAAGGAAAAAAAAATATATATATATACACTTTGCAAATAGGTTTATCATAAGTGCATAGGAAAAGTCTCATAATTTTCTCACTGAAAAATACACTGTTATGGGATGAAACTTTGGCTTGAACTGACTCACATGTCTCCACATATCCATTCTCACTGGTCTGAATGCCTACCTGTGTGATCTATTCTAGGGAACTTGCTTTGAAAGGAGGCTTGGACTTGATGATCTCTTGAGGTCCCTTCAAACCCCTGCAATTCTTAGATTCTGTGATTTTGTTATTAATATCAGCTTTGTTGTGTCAGCTCTAGTTTATCTACCATAATCTTGTGCAATTCTCAGTAACAGCAAGATTTTTTATACACATTCTTTTTACATTTATAGATAAAACATTGATTTATCAATTACAGGAAGAAGTAATATCTAAATATTTTGCTTACTTGCATGTTTCATCTTTGGTTTATCTGAGGAAAGAAAAAAAGAAGGGAAAAAAAGGTGAAAAGATAAAATCAAAAAGAATTATTATAATACATATTCATGTTGGAAAAGATTTTTAATTCAAGCAGCTATTGAAAATGTATTTAAAGAAATATTTTCCTTATATACTTAAATACAGCTTGAAAGTTATTTTGACTCTATTGTTGCTTGGCAGCATGTGTGAAAAAATTTCATTGTTCTCATCTAGTACTATGCAGACATGAAACTGAAGCATAAAAATACCAATCTCATATAGACTGCTTTAAGTGATACTAGCTTTCTTATAACCTCTCATATAACTTTTTTTTTAATTCTAATAAGTAACATGAAAAAATATTTTTGCCTTTTCCTCAGTTATTTTAAGTATTCACAGTTGCCTTAACGTACAGTATAGTTGAAGTACTATTCTTTACCAGAGATTTCAGGCAATTCTTTGTCTTCTCTGTTTCCTTTCATCAATCAGAAATGTGATGTGGAATTTTGTGTTACTGCTAATGAGAGATTGGTAAACAGGAATGTTGCAGTAAATATCTAGCTGCTTTCTGGACAGCGGGGAATTGAAGAGAAAGCTACACCATGTTCCAGACCACTGAAACAATTGTTTAGATTTGAAAAAATGAAGCAACCTCCTGACTTTTTTTTCCTATTTGCTACGCAAACAGAACTATTCACATTCTAGCATTGCTGGAAGCCTCCTTGTATTTCATATTTTTCCTATATCAAAATTCTAATTTTAATCAGCTCCCTCTCCCTCTTAACATGTATCCTGGTGTACAATAGCTAGCAGAACAAGATTTCATTTCTCAGTCTAAGGGGCTTAAAATTCCTTTAATTTATATATTATTTATTCACAAATTCAAGTTTTCCTCATTAAGAAAAGGAGTCTTCACTTTTCCTCACATCTTTCAGACTACTATGACCTGTTAATTAAGTGTAGTTTTCTCCGTAGTCAAAACACATCTGAGAGCTGCTTCCATCACCATATATCTTTACAGTTCCATAAGAAATACAAAAGTGTTAACATTCAAAAAATCATCTGAAAAGTGCTTTTGGCTTATTTACCTTTGAATGAGCATGTATTGGCAGTACACACAGGGCACAGAAATGAGAAGTAGAAGCAGTAACTATCTGAAAGTGTATATGTTCACTTGTATGCTGCAGAGGAACAGAGTTGCTGCCAGCAGATGGAAGTAGCTGCTGAAGTAGTTGAGATAGATATTTTATGTTGTTCTTATCCCTTTGACTTGCAAAAACTAGATGGTTGTGGGCATGAGGAGATAGAATTTCTTCTGCTGACTGCAGGCGGGGAAAATACTCGGCCCAGACTTGAGCAACTCAGGAATCACAACCAATGGTTTAAAAATCCCAGATCAATGCCAACCATGTAAAACTATGGTTTTTACTGCTCCATCTGTGCTCTGTATAGCACAGATAACATTATTTTGAAGATAGCATCCCATCTAATGATGGTGTATCATAGAAGAGACAAATCTTTCAGTAAACACCATCTTATTGTTGTATAACACCATCTTATATTTTTATATGAGATGGTCAAATAGAAGGAAGGCAGTGCAGATAGCGCCTGTGCAGACACAGAAAATAGCATGGCAATACCCAGAGTAACAATGAATTAAATCTAGGCCAAGGCCTAAAAATTATAACATTTTCCATGACAACTGACAAGCAGCTGACAGCTGCTGTAGGATGCCTACACTGGCTTGAGTAATGCTGAGTAAAGTTGAAGCTGAAAAACTAGAGAAAGGAACAATAGCTCAATTGACCAAAGCTACACCTGTAATTATTCCCTTTACATTATTCTAAAGGTCACTTGCAAGTTTTAGAAAGACTCCAGTATGAAGGAAAATGCCAAGTTCATCATTAGGGTCCTAACTGGTAATTGGAAAATGAGTAAATACATAAATCACCTTGATAGGCAGTTAGCAGCAAAACTGTGTAGATTAGGGTATGTATTATATAATGGAAGCCAAGGCTTACCCACTTTAGATCTATCATTAATGTTTTACTGCTCTGCTCTTTGCCAAAAAATACAGAGAATTTTTTTTAAAAAGCACACTAGAAGGAAGTATACAGGATATAATACTGAAAATGTACAATAACAATAAATACAATTGTATATAATGGAGAAATGGGAGTCCTGATAGGAGAGCACTCTCTCACTTTCATACAAACATACTCAGTGCCAAGAAGTCTGTGTCCAAGTAGTCAGTCCAGCACTTAAGCAATGAGATGTCAATATCCAGGCAATTGGGTTGGGAGCCCTTGCAGAGGACAAGCATTGCCAGCTGCCAAGCACCAAGCATATCTCATGAGTTTTTTGAAGTTTGGCAGCTTCATGTTGATGTCCTCTGTGCCTTCTTTTGCACTTCAGAAGCTGACATTGACTATGATCTTTTTCCTTTCTAAGCTGCTTCACCTCTGCATTATTTTATCACTGTCCTTGGTTTCTTCATCTAGAAGCTTTAAGATTCCAATCTTTTTCTCTATGTTTTCACTACCATCTTGGTGGTGGTGGATGGAGATTTGCATTAGCCTTAGTGTTGACCATTCCTTGTTTTTTCTGCTCTGGGTGACTTGGGAAACTGTACATAGACAGTAACCAGCTGTAAAACATTCAATCAACACTTATGGTTCTTGTATCCCTTATTCTGTCGTTTTTACTTCCAGACCTTACAGTTCATACCTCATCCATACAAATCATATCTCACCCCAAGGTCCTTGCTACAAACATCTGTAAGTTCTGCTATCAAAAGCCTCTTAAGCCTTTCAGAGCAATAGATTTGAAGGTTGCTGTCATCCAGCTGTCTGAATCTGAGTTTTTTGTTTCTGCGCAGCTACCTTTCAAAGAGAGATAATGCTAACATGCTTTGTTTTCTTTTTACCTTGTCCTGCTGCCTTTGTTGCTTTTTCTTCCTTCTTTTCATGTACTGCTGCAAAGCAAAGATAAGGTGTAAATTACATTTCTGGTCAGAAGCATTACTCCAATAGACAAAGCTTTTCTTAAATGCTTACACATTACTTTGAAACAAATGAATATTTCAGAGTCTTGCAACCATGAGATCTCTCATGACTACACAATAAACAATTCTGGCCTATTAAAAAAAAATAATAAAAAAAAAATAAATAAAGACGAAAAGCAAACAGGGAATTTCTTTTAAAAAAGGATTCTACAATTTTCATTTATTTATTTTATTTATTTATTTTGTGGAAAAGGGACTACATTGCTGTGCGTATCATAACTGAGGAGACAGCAAAGTAAGTTTCACACGACCACGTGGTGCTTCTCTGTACAAATATGGTTGTCTCTGCACCAGCAGAAAATTCCAGCTTGCATCCCTGACGCAGCAAGCTATTTCCATGTGTTCTCATTTTCAAGCAAGTATTTAGCCTTCAATCTTATTGTTTCTTACTGAGAAGGGTTCACAGTCAGGCAATGTGATGTAGACATCTAATTTAGTCCTTGCGAATTTTGCAGTTTCTGAGCATGAGAGGAGAAAAATAGATCACTTGTGTGGCCAGGCTGTTGGTTCTCTACTGATACTGGAGGGAAACATCAGTAACAAATAAGATCAGGATGCCTGGGCATATTCAAACAACTAAGCCCAACCTTTAGTTTGCACACTTCCCAAACTGGCTTGCACAGCTTGAGAGACAGGGGACAGAGGCTACTTGTTTTTAGTTCCATGCTAAGGATTAAATCATAGAATCATAGAACAGTCTTGGTTGAAAAGGACCACAGTGATCATCGAGTTTCAACCCCCTGCTATGTGCAGGGTCACCAACCACTAGACCAGGCTGCCCAGAGCCACATCCAGCCCGGTCTTGAATGCCTCCAGAGACGGCGTATCCACAGCTTCCTTGGGTTGAAACCAAGGTGGTGTGCCACCACCCTCTAACAGGGTTCTAACATGATCTAACAGGAAGAGGCTGAAGAAAAAAATTTCTTCAGACTTAATTCCCCTGGGAAGGTTACTCAGTGTTTAACAATCTCTTACACTCTGTAAGGAAAGTTTGGCATTCTATGAGATCTCCTGTAGATTTCTCAGTCTACGTAGAACAACATATATTTTGTTTCATCTAATTTAATTATTCAGGATTAAGTCTTGCAAATATGTAAACATGCTTATTTAGCTGTAAGTGACTACTATCATCTTACATATGTAAAATCAAGCTTTTATAGTCATAATTTATAGCCATTATGCAGAGTGAGATTAGCTGCTTTTAGTTTGAAAAGGTATCCTCCTACAGGGTGCAAAAGATGAAAAGGTGGCATTAAGAAAATACGCTTCACTGTTACTGCCTACTTTAGAAGAGCTGCAAAGAGTAAGCAATCAGCATAAATGGCAAGTTGTATACTGGAAAATTAATTTACTTCAAATGATTAGAATCTTAAGCATAGAAAAGTCTTTGCAGCTATAGCATTATCAGCACAAAACATCCACTCAGCTTGTTATCATTCTAACCTGACAAGCACAGGAATGTTTCAGTGGTAGTAAATTAAGTGTGCATTTTAGAGCCAAGGTACACAGCGAGATCACATTCTGTTATTGTTATTTATGACAAGAAATTCACTGAATTGAAAATGCTTCCAGACATGCTCACTACTCTTTCAGGGATGACCTGATGGCCACCCTGGGTACAAACTTGCAGTCCAGGCAGCAGGGAAGCCTTGTCAAGCTGCTGGGACAAGAAAGCCTGCTCAGCCATGGGCAGTTTGCAGTGCCTGCAAGTGGCCAGAAGGAGGATCTTCTGTTCCCATTATGAACTCTTTTCAGAGATTCACTGAAAGTCAGGTGTGGACAGATGAATTACTTAATATTGAATAGAATGGACCAGCTCTCATATATCAATCATTTCCTGCCATGTGTTTTTGCTTATTGCAGATGATGTTGTGCGTGTGTGTTTGAAGGCAAGTTCCATGTAAACAGTAAACTATTATACCTCTGCACCTCAGTTACATCAGTTAACATGTTTTATTGAAGTTCATCTTCAGTTTGGCTGAAAGTTAATTCTAAGCTGCAGGGATGACTGACTGTATCCACAAAAAACATAGAACCTCAATTCCTTCTCAAGTATCTAACTTTATGTTCATGTCATTGAACATACAGAAAAGCAAAGAGGAGCAAAATATTTTGATATTTATTGTAGATCTCTGCTATTAACATCCATGTTACTTAGGCCTTACAATAAATCAGCAATAGATTCCTAATATAAATTAGATTCAATGATTCTACCTATGTGTCTAGGTGAATGTGGGTATGAGTCTTGCCACTGTGAGCACAGAGCTTTAAAAATCTTGCTGAAATAGTCAAATATTGAGAAATAAGCTTAATATATGTTTTAAAAAACATATGAAAAGAGATGCTAGGGAATAAATTCACATGCTTTCCAAAATGTATTTTTATTCAGCTACTGTAAAATGAATTCTTGTTTATCCTGTTAGCTAATCTAAAGCAGTTTGGTTTTGTTCAATGTCTTAAAACAAGAATACTGATAGAATAAAAATTGAAAGTAGCTTCCGGATACTGAAGATCAAGCTAGAAGAGCAATACAAACTTCTGATATGAGCCGGTATTTACAATCATCAAAATTGTGTGGCAAAATAGAGAAAGTACAGTTACAATGAGGGAACCAGCCACTCTTGAGCAGCATTGAGGCTAATATATAAAAATAACACTATTACTACTAATACTATTCTAGCTACCAGTTCATTCAGTAATGTTGCAGTGTTTCTCTAGGAGTTTCTAAAGAAATTGCTGAGATAGATCAGCACTTTAATAGCTGTTGGGAACTGGCAAGAAGCATCATTTAGACATAGCAGAGCAGCATTTGGAAGGACAAATAGGACATTGCTCTATCATCTCAGCTTTTTGAGAAGGAGGTGATGCTGCTTTGGAGATGTTGAGAGGTCTTTTAGTATCAAGGTAATTAGTGTCACTTTAATGGTCTTCATAAATAGAAAGCCTAGATACACAGAATCAGCGTTTGGAATGAGACTTCAAATAAGATTTTGTCTTATTTGTATTAGAGTAGGGGGAAGTTTTCTGAGTTGTTCAAAAAACAAAAACAAGGAAATAAAGAGAAGCAATAAAAGACAAAACAAAAACAGACTGAAAAACTTGTTCAGATTTGATGAAAAGTATAGCTGCGAAAGACCGCTAAAATTTGTCTATCGCTGGAAAAAAATAAATAAAAAATAAAAAATTCTAGAAGAAAACAACAGCATTTTCGCATTATTCTTACTAAGAAGTAGAAAGAACAGCTGTAATATTTAAAAAAACATATATTGTTTCTTTTCCCCCTAGAGTTCAAGGCATGTTTGAGTCTCAAAATTTGCAGCATAGATATAAATGATTTGTTAGTAAGTAATTTTTCAGAAATTAACAATTATTCCAGAACTAAAATCAGCTGTTTCTCTTTAATGTTGATTGGTGACTGCTGTTATTTACTTAAATATGGGAGAATTTCAGGTTCAGCATTAGGCTAATCCCATGATTAAACTAAGATGGCTGAAATCAAAATTTTTGGTTTCAAGACTACTCTTTTGACAGCAGAAAAAAGCAAAATGGTTCCTGTCAGTTATAATCAAAGCATACAGTTTTCACTTAGCCTTAGTGAACTCTGTATAAGAGGAGTGCCTCTTAATTCTAGAACTCATATGTTAGCGTTCTTTTCCATCCTTCAAAATGCTGGGGACAAGAGAAAGACAAATTGCATTTGCAAGTGCTTGTCTCTTATCTAAAGAAATATGAAAAACAGTATTCAGTAGACAAACTTGAGGCAACTAGGTACGGAGGTAAAGACTCTTGTTTCATAGACCCCACTAATTCTGCATGTAACCTTCACAAATGACCTAAAGAAAACAACTCTTAATAAAAGTAAATACAGTCAGTTGGAACAACGTGTACAAAAAGCCAATGACAACATTCCCCAGTAGCGGTCAAAGAAAACTTCTAGCTTGCAGAAGTGAACTTAATTCTGCAATAAAAGTTCTTCACATTTTTCAGATTCTAATGGATAAAGGTTTGGGAGGAATGAGTTTACAGTTGAAATGTTGGCATGGAATGTTACAGAAGAAATAAAATGTATCAAAAAGATTTGCTTAGAGGCTTCAAGTAGGGGAAAGCTTTATTTAGGCACCTGGAGAATCAAGACTACTTTCATTTTCTGCTTTTGCAGTTTAGAGCTTGCTAAAAATGCAAAAACTTCACACAACATGTTTTTTTTTTTCAAACTTCCTTTAAGTTTTCTGTTTTGTTTGGTGGGAGAATAAGGAGAACAAATTAAAGTTTAAATTAGTCTGTTTTCTGTTTTGCCCAATACAATTAACTTCATGGCAATAACAACATTATGAACGTAGTCCATGAAGAAGAGAGCTTAAAAACATCCAATAAAGAGAATGCTGCATCAGCTTTAATTTGCTTACATTAATCTCCTAGTGGTTCTGCAGCCCTCCCTCATACTACAGAAGAGCACTCTACTGACTTCCACTGAGGCCTGAGATAAACTCTCAAAAAAGATACTTGAGTGACAGCAGGGTATTAAAACCTGTTAATTTGCATTTCTGTGGCTTGACTTGTGTCAGACAGCTTTGGAAGCCATGGTACACAAGTCTGAGCAGTTAATAAAATAGCACTGTTATTTCAAGAAGAATGTTTGTAAAACAAGGTATATAAAATATAAAATAAGGAATAAATGCAGTAGTGCAGGGATTCAGGATGAAGTGCTTTTGCAGTTTATGATATCATCACCTTTTTCACTTGTTTTTAAGATATACGTGACACTGGTGACATTCCTGAAGAAAAATTGGGGCTAAATCTTACCTTTTATATATGTAAAAAGTGAGATGCAAACATTATTTGAATTTAAGCCCCTGAGGCTTTTGACCAACCCAAATGCTCTGTGCCTTCAGGAAAGGAGCAGATGGTGGGGAAGAATCTGATGCCACCATATCAGCTCCATATCACCCACCTTCTCCTGTTGACAGTTTTTGTATGAAAATAAGGCAAACACTGAACCTCTCTTTAAAACTCTTAGACTCAGTAAAGAAAACAACTAATCCATCACTGGTTTTGTGCCACAGCTGGACAGGAAAAAAGAAAAATATGACCCTGTATTAGGATCCATAGGAGACTGATTATTTATCCTTTATTACTCTCACAAAAGCCTTGTGGTCTCAGTTAAGGTCAAAAAAAGAATTTGAAAGAGTTTTAGAACTAGAGTTTGCAAGTCCATTGACAATTTGAGAAAAAGAAACCTGTTTTTCAGGAGACTTTGAGGTGTTGTAAGGAAGAAGCCATTAACATTTAAAAGGTCCACTTTCTTTTACACCTGCCAGCATCTTTGTCACAAGAGGCTTTTTCATTAAGAACAGAGTTAACACCAGTACTTTTCCATTTCAGTTTCTAAACAAAAAAGATTTACTCACTTTTTGACTTCAGAATTTCCAGAGATGCTGTTAAATAAAATAAAAATAATAATTACAGGGAATATATTTTACAGTTATACAAAGATCCTCTTATGATCAGTCTTACAGAATAGAAGAAGATATCCTAATATATTCATCCTCTGTTCAATCTGCTACCCATCTACACGGAACAGCCTAGTAGCTCATTCATTACTTTTTATTCAAGGGAAAACTGAGACACACATGTGTAATTTGTTTAGATAGTCTGATGGCAGCTGACTAATAAACCTGCAGCTTAAAAGCAACAGAAATCAAGGTCAATAGGTCAAGTATGTGATGAGATTTCACAGCTTCACCATATTCAGATAACAAGAGAAGGAGGAAAAACAGGTTTCAGGATGAAACATAGGTGGAGAATATGCCACGGAAGTCTCCTTTTAGTTATTTCAGTTATTTGGGGTAGTTAAGAGCATTTTCTTTTAGGCTCTTGAAAACTTTAGGTGCAGTTTAGGAAAAAGAACCATTTTAATATTCATACAGGTAGCAAACAATTTTCCAAAGTATTGCTTGAACATGTATCTTGCAGTTTCATCTGCTTATTATTCTTCATAGTTAGAGTACCTAAATCCAAGTTAATTGAACTATCACACTGTTCTTTCCCACTATTGATACCTTCATTTTGAAGAACTGTGACAGGTTTTTCTGCTATAGCAGAGATTTTTTTTTCCCCTATAGTTTGATTGTCTACTGTAGGTAATTTTTGCTCAGGATGTGTATCTGATAAAATAGAATCATTAGATGAATTAGTCATCAAAATTAGCAGTAAAAGGAGTTGAAAATCTTTAGGTTCCTCCAAATTTAGTTAAACTGGAGAAGTAAAATGCTGTCAGGAATAAGAGCACCTAGCTACAGCAATAAAATATGTGGATGATTGAAATAAAACTAGAACAAAGCCTACTTCTTTCTTCCCCTCCAAATACTGAAGCTCTTATTTAGTGTTTCGTTCTCTACAAGTTTGCTCTAATCTTCAGTCAGGGCCCCTTTCTCTCTGAAAATATCAAAAGTCTTTAAAAAGCAGAAATAAAACAATCTCACCCTCATTGTTCTTCTCAGCTACATTTGATAAGATCTCAGTTTCAGAAGGCGAAGTGTCTGCATGGCTGCACCAGAGTCAGTCACTTGCTCTAGTAGGTTCAAATAAACTGACAGATCATAATTGCTGGCTTCACTTCTCTTGTCCCTTCAACTAATTCTGTCTGAACTTAAAATCAAACCAGACAAATGTGACTCTACAGCTTACTGTTTTTCACAGGACTTACCATGCGCTTTTATGTCTTTCTTTGCTGTTTTTGCTGTTAAAACAAACATGAAAAAAATACTTACTTATAACAGGAATTATATTCAAACAGTAAGACTGTTGGAAAGTAAGATTAAAAAAACTGAGAATATTCACCAGTTTCCACAGTTTTTTCTTTCTTGTATTGTTCTGAAAAAGAAAAAATATACAAGTATACTTTCATTTTTTTTTTTTTTTTGGACAGTAATTTTCATGTTATCAGTGACTTCTGTTCTTTTGGGTTAGATGAGCCTTTCTCTACCTTTTGGCAAATCAAAATGAAATCTTTATAGCCTTTATATTATAAATATCATTTTTTTCTTTATTCCTGGTGGTTTTCACACTATGCAAACAGGGTCAGTTTAACTGCTAATATTGGACATCAGAGAACTTAACTCATATTGTAAGGTACTAAAGGGAATATTAGCTGCAGTGAGAGTTAAAATATATGCAGTTTTACCTCATGGCAGCCTGTGAACCTGCCATATGTGCCTCTGTGGGCAACTGTGATATGCTACTTGCTTCTTGTCATAGAGAATGGAGACTGTGATTCTATGATCTCATCCAGCCACTGCAGCTTTTCAGCCATAGTCCAGCCTTAATCACCAAAGTAAGGTGGGATATGCAGCTGAAAAACTTTATCCACCTAAATCCTGTACAATGAGGCAAATCTGGGATTGACACATTTCTAACAGCTGTTTCTGTAAGGGCTCTTTCAATGGGGATTCGCACACAAACACCTTCAGAAAAGGAGCACACAGCCAACCAGAGGGAAGAGGGAGGAGATTACTGAGCTTGCCTCTCAGGAACTCAACATTATCTACCAGTCAAAACTAATGTTTATAATAACAAAACAAACAAACAAACAAACCCCCAGCTTTTGAAATTGGTACATGGTGCCTGCAGATTCTTTTAAATAGCATATGTAAAAGTTTTGGTATGTTCAGCATTTTATCTACACAGGAGAAATATCTACATTCAAAATATTTGAGCTGACTAAATGAAAGAATAATGTCAGCCTGCGTTAAATACAAACATCCATCCATGCTGCATCTTCTCCATGTTTATTATTATGTGAGTTATTTGTATTAATGCTGTAGTATACAGTCAAGGAATATTAGTGCCTTAATCACTTCAACTCTAGAATCAAGGTAAAAAGTTCCATATTCAAAGTGACTACGCTGTACCTCAATAAAATAAAGCCTATCCTTAAATACGACTTATCCTCAAACTAAGAAGTAAGAAATAATTTCAATTGAAAATAAAATATTTTAACCAATAACATATTAGTATGAATAGAATTTACATTCAATATTAATTCATGTCCAATATTAATACAATATTGATATTTGATATTAATATTAAAAGTAAAGTGGACATCTAAAAGAAATAAACATCATGTGGAGCTATTAAAATATTTGGTATTTTTAAAGGCAGGTTTATAACAATTATGAAAAAAACACAACCATTAAGTTTTTAAATGCAATGTGTCATTACTACATACTCCTACTCATAGTACATTTGTATCATGTAAAGCATGTTCAATCTGCAAAGAAATATTCATTTCTTTTCTGTTTTAAAATCTATCTGAAAAGCCAGCACATATATATTTTAAAGCAAAATATAGCCTCTAGATAGAGGTTTGTTTTGAGATGTAACAAAAACAAACAAACAAACAAAACACCAAAAAAACCCACAAACAAAACAACACAAATAAACAGCAACAAAAAATAGACAAATAAACAGAAAAGATTTTCATTTTTTTGTCCTTTTTCCAAAAATACTGATGTAATGTCATAGCAATTTCATAAGCAATTTTGTTCAGTCAAAATCTGTACTTCAAAGCACAGACCAGTTGCCTGAAATCAGGGACTCAGCTTCTATATTGTATAGGGCACACTTGAATGTATTTATTACATAATGAGCCTTATATCGAATTATCTTTAGTGCTTTACAGACAGAATGTATATACAACATGAGAGTCAATGGAAAAGTTCATGCTTTGGGTTGCTGCAGCCAAGCAACAAGCTGTAAATATGAATTTTCCAGCAATATGAACACATGGTGCAGAAAGAGTGGGTTGGCACTAAGTAGTTCATTATCTGAATAAATCTTACGTTTTTTTTGATGGTGTCCTAGCTTGGATGGCAATCCTAGTAAAAGTCAAGGAGAAGAAAAAGCAAAAAGTGAGAGGACAGAAGTTTGGAACTCATTTGTTTGGCTGACTCAGTGAGCATAATCTTAACAACAACTGTGGCCTTTGTTTTGTGTAGCCCAAGCACTCTTTGGAGTATCCAATTCCGTACAGGTATTTTAGGACTCATTCTGTGAAAGAAGAGTTTTGTTTGGTTTTGTGGGGTTTTCAGTGTATCTTTTGTTTAGGAGTGCTTCCTGAAAACTGAAAGTAATGTGCTTCTACTTTAGTGATACAGAGGCAATTACTTTTCCCTCTGGCTGTCAGATCTTATGAGATCAGTGAACAGTATGACATTAGCAAAGCCTTGGCAAGTATTTTTGCAAAATACAACATTTTTTCAATTGTTTAGCTTTGTTTCCTGTTTTTCAAACTGTAAATATCAAGGAAGTTCAGGAGAGCTTCTTTATAATAGTGTTACTACCAAAAGCACTTGAAAAGAAGCACATTATCACACAGTACATTAGAAAAGAAAAAGTCAATAAGTAGCAATACTGCATGTCAAGCAACGCTTCTGTGAAACAGGAGATACGATAATATAAAGTGATTCTTCCTTTGGTATTATACTGGAATGAAATGAAACATTTAATTGCATGAGCTATAAACTTCACATCTAAATCTTTTCTTTTTGGTTTCATATTATTATTACTTGGTTTCAATTTTATTTATTTATTTTGCTAGCAGGTAGTTAGTGTGATGTGAACTAATGATACTGTCAACTCTAAGTATATTATGCATTAGACATTTTATTTGTCATTACTTTTATCTACAAAGTTTTTTTGTGCTTGCGTGTAAAGGAATTTACAAGATGTTTTCATTCAGGAAATTTCTGCAAGTAGTATATTATTTTTCTAACGTGTGAAATAGAGATTTGATTTAGTTTGGTATTTTATCATCTTAGTAAACTCTGAAGATTTCAAGAAATGGCTTTTCTCTTTTATGAAAAAATGACAAAGTTATGTATAAACTCCTCTTAAAACCATATACTGGCTTTTTTTGTTCATTAATGGTAGTGCATTCCTGGACATCCCATGAGCAGATGGGAGACAGCAGAGAAACTGATCTCGCATACTTAGTTTTCCCTAAACCAGACTCTTTCCTAAAAAGTGCCAGCGGTCCTGAAAAGCATCGAGACTGGCACATTTGCTGTGGTATACTTTAATCTTCAGTAGCAGGGTGAGCAGTCAGAAATGGTGGCCCTCTGCCATCTCCCAGGATATAAGAATTGACATTCTATTCTGATTTGTATATCTATGTGTGCACATGTGTGTATGTTATGCTGTAATCCAGATACGTACAAGAAGGCTTTTAAAAAAAAATTATATTGCAGATGCACACAGATTAGGAAAAGGTTTAAATAAATAACATTTCAAGTGCTTCTCTTATTCTTGGGTATAAGTAATATCAAACAACCAATGTGATATTGATTGTGTTCTGTAGCCGCAAAAAAAAGGTGGTTTCTGTACTGTTTAGTTTTGTCACAAGTATTTTAATGAATCTAGTTAAAGCCTGTTGTCATATTCTGTGAAGTGCGTAGAATACTTAAATCCTCAGAGCAAAAAGTTAGGCTGATGTTACAGTCATGTAATCTTTGCTTTATAAGCTATGTGCCTGTCATTTCCCGTCTCAGTCCTTTATAGCTTGTTGGCTAATTAAAACCAAATGAGGTAGAGCGATAAGGTATCCTTTCAATTAGAATACTGTAAACATAAACCACTGCTAGAAAAGGTTCCTTTACACTCTCTCACTGAAAGGAAAGATTGCAGTATGAGCTGGATCATGTTTTTAGATTGGAAATAATCCACACAAGAATGTTTCACACTACAACAATCAACATTTTTCAAGTTGCTTCCCAGAATTACTTGTTCTGCTACATCTGACTATTACTTCACTGACTGGATCAGTGTAGGGAAATCCACTGTCAATTTCACTGCCACCATACAGTTCAAATTATAAAGATAATGAACTGAACCGATGTATTTCTTTCTGGAATAAGAACACATCAGGAAAATATCTTTGGTGAAATCATGTCACACGCACTTGCTTATATTAGCATTTTTCAGGGGATAAAAAACAACTTTTCTGATGAGGAAGATCATTTTCTGCATATCATTACGTTTGCATTGTAATTCTCCTACCATGTGGGGAAATATTTGGGAAAAACATTTTGCAAAGAGGAAATAAAAAAGAGGCCTAGAAAAAAAATGTAAATGTTTTCAGTTCAATCTATTGTATTTCCAGATTTTCTTGATGAACAGAAAGTGATAACTGAAGAAGGAAGTCTTCTCTACTGAGAAATGTCTCAGTATTTCTCAGTATGTCTCAGAAGCCCACAGAGCCCTTTCTTGTAGAAAAACATTATATCTGTACAAAATCAGTATGGCTATACTGAAGCCTGAGGTTGAAACTGCCTCTGGGAAAAGAGGTAGATACTTTTCCTCTCCCAAGTATGAAATGTCAAAAAACCTCTGGTTTCTACAAATGTTGTGATAATCAAGGGAAGAGGAACTGTCGTAAGGAGTAAATGAAAAGAAAGCAGATTTCTGGTGTTTGTCCTGCCAACATGGCAAATCTCTTCTCAGTTGGAGAAAAACATCTCACAAGGACTGAAATCATATGTAAATGTAAATATGGCTGCCCAAGTCAGTACTCCTAAAGTGCATGTTTATGTAAATGAAGAGTAGATTTGGTAACTCCTAGAAAAACAACACTGAGAGCTTTTGTTGTATGACAATGGGAAGGTGCAGGTCTTGTGTGCATTTTCCCACCAAAAGTAGCACAGCCACAGTACATAGTCTGGATTTATTCATAGACCACAGTGCCTAATTTCCCCTTGGAATAAAAATCTTTCTGAATCAAAATCCTTAATAAGAAAATTAGACCAATCTTACAGTACTGACTAGGGAATTGCCTATGTTCAAAACTGATGTGTCACACTTACTCCCTGAAATAAACACGTCACAAAAAAAAAAAACAAAAAAAAAACAACAAAACAAACTGCTGGGAGATCAGTTCTCAATGCTCATCAGTAACACTACTTGTTTTAGGAACAAATGGAACAAATTAATGTCACTCTAGTCTCAGGAGTTCTGGCATGGGCCTTCAGCTTGATGCTCAGCTGGCAAAAAAGATAATTTAAAAATGTGATGTGATTCTTTAATCACAGACAGAATGCTAGCATCTGCCAGTATACCTTTACTTACAATAAATCTTAACCTGTTTTTCCTTTTAAATAGGGATCTGAGGTGTACTTTCATCCTTTTGAGGCTAAGATGACTAAGCACTTCAGGCATAAGTATTTCCAATCAATCCCCAGTAGTTACAGGAACTCTATATTAGATTTAGAAAAATCCTGTGCTGAACTGCAGCTATCTGAACAAGGAGCACTTCCAGCATACTATCTCTATATTATTCAAGTTGAACTTCTCAAAGGAGGACAAGTTATTGCACCTGCAGATCAGCTGTATGCATGCTCTTTGACTACAGCATGAAGAAGTAATTCAGTTTTGCCTAATCTTCTCTCACTTTACTTTAAAAAGTCAAATGACTCAAGATACTCTGGAGAGTGTCGATAATTTGGGTAATTCTAAGTCATTACTCTTTGCTCATGTTTCAATTTGTTCATAATGCATCTTCTTTTGACAAGACAATGATATCTTCAAGATCTGTAACCCACTGAAAATTTAAGAATATTTCCGAAAAGAAAGAAAATTGCAATAAATTGTAGTTCAAGATTTTACCTGTCACTTGGTAAACATGATATGCAGTTTAGATTAGTAAGTGGGTTAAAAACAAAACAAAAACAACAACAAAAAACCCCACTAGATTATAAAATTTAATGCACCATGATCCTAAAGGAAAAAATGTAAGTGAAAGATACTGAACTTAGAACAGAAGCTGTAAGAGTAGTGCCTGACCTGGAGCTCAGTACTGATGTTGACCATCCAATAAGAAAAGGGTAGAAGGAGGCAATGACTGAACGATTTTGTGTATTTGCTCTCAAAGTGTGAGTCAAAAGACATACAAGTGGTTAAATATTTTGAAAGGCTTCTATGACTAACTTAACTAGGTTATGAATCTAGGGGTATCTAAAGAGACAGAGAGACAGAATCATGCAGGAGGACATCAACAGAAGGTACTAGAAGTGTGCAGCTCTGACAGCCAGTAAAATGCTGGAAGCTGTCTAGAGCATGTCTGAAATAAAATCAGCAACTAATATTTGTGAAACACATAAATCTCCAAGATGTTGACATATGAGGGAAAACTCATCATGTTATCTGTAGCACTGCAGAATGAGCTAGTTAGTGCTGAACTTTGGTAATAGCGTGTTTTGTACTTCTGATACTACACTTCAACATGTTGATACAGAGACATATCTGTAGCTGATGTAGACCTGTATGATATAAAAAAGTTCATACCTAAGAAAGGTCAGGGTGTAGGATATTATTTATACTCTCTCTATACTTACAAGCATAGTACTTCAAAATTCAAAGACATTATAAACCCCATATGTAATATAATTATATATATAATATAATCATAAGTGTTATATAAAACTGTAGTCCACTTTACCTCTTTTGACTACACCCCTTCTCTGAAAATAAAGTTTTATGTTCCTTACGGCCTCAATGGGCAAGGTGGCACACATTTATTCCCTTTCTATCCAAATGAAGGTGATACCAATTTCCAAAGCTGAAAATCTGAGAAGGTAATTGTATACATAGTGTATGTGATAGCCTGGATTCAACACAGCTTGAACACGTAACTCAAGAGAGACTGAAAGATATGCTAAATGTTTTGAAATTGGGTCCAATTCATTATGAAAGAGAAATTAACCGTTAAACAAATTCAGGGCTATGAAATCTCGACAGCCACAGAATGAACTCCCTTAGAATGCCAATTTCCATTAAAAAAAAACTGGACATCTAATCCTTTTAATTCTCATTTGTATTTAAATAGCATTTAATTTTGATGCATTCCATCATTGTTACTTCAGTGTCCTGAAGTACCAAGTCATTTCTTTTTTTTTTTTGTAGTTAACTTGCTCCCCCTGCCTTACTCTTGAAGTAATGCTATCTTAGTGTTAGCATTACAACAGTATATTTCTGCAGTGCGGTATTTTATAATATCTTGGAATAGTCAAAGAAACAAAGACGCATTTTTAAGTATACTTTTAGTATAGTATAACTAGTGTTACAGTTATTCTATAGTTTTTCTATAGTTATTCTATAGTTATATAGTGTTATATATTATTCTGCCATAGAGCAGAAGTATAGGAAATTATTTTAACACTATCTGATATTGAAATGCAGCATTCTGTAAGGAAAGTTTAGATGCAACAATAATATGTCAGGCTAGGAGCCTGGGTATTTCATAATCCTAGTAAAATAGGAAAAAATAGTAAAAAATATCATCAGTTCTAGGTAACTTACACAAGTTTTTAAAAATGGAGGGACAAAAACTGGATTTCAGATTAGAAAGCTTAGTGTAAGATAAGCTACTTCATGTTTCATTTAAATAAATCTAGTATGTGAAAATCCAAAGTAATAAAGTAAAATCTTCTAATATTGGAAAATTCTTCCCTCATTGTGATATAAGTCAAGAATTCTTTTTTCCATTACCATTAAGAGTTACATAATGACCCAACTTACATGATCCAGTGGACAATATAAGACTTTTTGGTTTGCAATAGCTTCTTAGACTTGAGTGGGGATGAAAATCTTAGTAGGCTGGAAGGATTTGTAGAATTTATTGACTTCCATCTAGTAGATTTTTGTGAGTATTAAGAAATGGTTGAGTGGCAGACTACAATAGCTGCAAGATATTAACTGCTGAGAATATGATGCATTCCTTGCAGACGAGGAACAGAGTCAGCTGTTAGGCTTCACTAATGGACCAGAGGAAACTCTCTGGGACAAATAGGTGAGGATGAAGTCCCAGCTTCTTCAGTTTGGTGGGAAATGGAGATCAGATAATTTCTGTCTACTGTGTAAAGATAGCCAAACCTGTAACTCTACCTTTAAGACCAGAAAGAAAACAAACAGTTCAGAGAAGAGGTTATAATTAGCTACCCCAAAAGTTAAGGTAAGGTGAGAGTGAGGAAGAATTGTGCTAATCTGGACCAAAAGAAAACTTCTGCTGCTCAAAAGGAATCCTACAGAATGCTTTTTTTTTTTTCAGTTTTTTTCTTTTTTTTCCCTTTATTCTTACCAATAGTGAAGAAATCAGAGGCATAATAAAATAATAATAAATTCTAGTACAACTGATGGAGTGAGTTTGAGAGACTGGATGCAGCCCTGTCTGAGCTCTCTCTGTCATACTGATTTAATTCTTTCTAAATACCAACTAAATTTCACTGATTTTCTGGAGCAAATGGCGCTCAAAGTATGAACCCAAAGGGAGTAATGAATAAGATTTTTTGAATGTGTGTGAAGAGGAAGACAGGACAAATTAGGCATTAAAAACCAACAATTAGGCAATTATGCGACAGTACAGAATTTGTTAAATACACTGTAAGACCAAATTAAAAATTGCAAGATCATTCCAGGGAAATTCTTAGCTGCAATTGGGACTTAAGTTTTTACAATGGTGGAAAGAGTTGGGTTTGATTTCAAACCAGGCAAATTATGAGGGAGAAACACAGTCACTGGCACTAAGAGAATCTGCAGCAATGTTGTGTGTAACATTGGGTACTTCAAGGTGGGCACATGCAGACTCTAGCTAAAGGAGTACATGGGGCTTGGTGGTTCCTTGCTGCCCACCAGGAAACCGAGCAACCTCTCTGTTCTTACTACCCTGTGTCTCTTGGGCATGTTTCACACACTTCAATCCCTGCCTGTCACTGCCCTGTACTTGGTCTCTTCATGGTGCCAAGCAGATCCAGCAGACAGAGAATGTTGCAATGCACCTGTGAACCACTGCTGACATCTGAACCACTAGTCTGGCCATGTGTTAGTGATAACTGGTGTCTGAGATGTGCACTGTGGTGTGGGAGCTCTTCCCAGTTTCACTTAGACGATCAGAATTTCCCACTGGTGGTATATCACAAGTGCTAAGCACCTACACACCTGGCCTGCAGAGATGGGTCTCATGCCTGTGGGTTAGGAAATCATTTGAAAGCAATCTGAGCCCTTCTTCAGGCAAGAACTCTTGACATATATTTTGTGAGGTGGGGTCACTCTCAGGCCTGTCCTACTGGAACATGGTGAAAGAACAGGAAAGAACAGCAGAGTTTGGATTGGGCTTGTAATAAGATAACACAGGTAGAGAAGAGTAATGCCATGAAAAATCCTCAACTCTTCTTTCTCCCTGTAGAATAACAGCACTTGCCTAGGGAAGTGGTGGACTTACCATCCCTGACTGTGTTCCAGAAATGTGTAGATGAAGCACTGAGGGACATGATTTAGTGCATGGTGGGGATGACTGGACCAGTGGTCTTGGAGGACCTTTCCAACCTTAATGATTCTACAAAACTATTGCATTTTTCTTTGAAGCCAAGTTCTCTTTCCAGCTCAGTTTCAGAGAGGAAATTTTTCCAGTTAGACATAAATACATTTGAAAACGCCCACTTTGAATATCAGTTAGCAGATAGTCATCGAGGTTGGGTTCCCATAGTACACGTCAGTTTCTAGACTGAGAAGTTCTCATAGACTTCAAAATTCCTCAGTTCTCTGCTTTCTCCATACAATAAATAAGCAAGCAAGTAAATAAATAAATAATATATATATATATATATATATATATTTTTTTTTTAAGAGCTAAAAGTAGTGCACAGTGTGTTAGGCAGGGATTTCTTTACCGGTGATATTAAGATCAAGAACATATGTGGTGTAGATGCACTGAAGATGACCAGCTGTGCTCTCAGTCTGTGCTGTCAGTTTCTTAACAGGAATAAACCTTCAGCTTTAGGCATTCTGGGGTACAGGTTGCAAAGTAATAAGATATGTGGAAGAAATTGAAATATGAAATTGGATAATGTATTTAATTTACTGTACTAATAGGCAGCAGTCTAGTTAAAATGTTGCCAAACAAGCATATTTAATATTTGCTGTGGTGATTTATCCTGGGGATAAATTAATTTTCAGACAGCAGTTACATCTGGGGAGGGGAAAAATAAAGTAAAAGTCAAAAAAATCTACTGCTTTGTCCCATTTTTGAGGAAGATGAGATATTTAGAATTGTATCAGAAGAGACAAATCCATTTAATTTTTCCATAATAAGCCATGCCAGTATTTCCTCTTTTCCTTATCACAAGCAGATTGCTGCAATCGCCATTCTTGCCAAGAAACAGACTCAACGGAATATTTTTCAAAAATGAACACAAATATTGGATGCATGCAGGTGGAATAAATTAATTACAAGCATATGGTTCTAATGTAATTATTTCTGCAGTGTAGTGTAAGACATCTAAGCATGCAGCTATATAATACACTGTGGCAACAAAACTGCTTTAAGAAATTATCATGGACATAAATGTTTGTTGAGTCAGACTTAGTGAAATGATTCAGACAGAATACCCTGTGCCACACACACATTTCTAAGTCATTTTTTTAGCGCATGGCAATGATGTGGTTTGCACTGTTTATCCAGTTGTGCTAGCACAAGAGAACATGGCATAAAACACACACAGAAGGCAGGGATTGAGAGCATCGTTGAGGAAAAAGTACTTCTTAGGTCAGCTTCACACAGTTAACTGCTGTATGATACGCCCTAAGCCAGTTCTCAGCTGCATTTCAAGTCTGAAAGTCATTTTGCAATAGAGACAATCAAAATGTTACCGGCTGGCATTGACCCTTGTCCAGTTCCCAGACGCCTCTACCAATGTTAGTTATCACTCTCTTATTTGATAAATGTGTGAAGAAGATTAATGAAAAGTTTGGAACTAGAGAAAGATAGAGAACAGTCTTTAAAAAAAAAAAAAAAAAAAAGGAAAAAGAATACAGATCAAAAAAAGATCCATAAAGCAACTTACAGCAACTTACACTAAAAACTGCTAAAGGCAAGAAGAAGCAGGGAGAGTGGACAGGCCAGGGAGACAGCACTTTGCCTGGACTATCGCAGTAATTTAGATCAAACTGACAAAAAACAAATAAACAAACAAACAAAAAAAAAACAACAAAACTAAAACAGTGTCTTTTCTATAATCCAGCAGATGGTGCTATGATGCAATAAACTGGTTAAAAAATAAGTACAAGAAATATGAGAAAAGTGAAGCTTTTGCTCCTTTACCTGGTGCTGCTGCTTTTTTAATGGCTGGAGAAGCTACAGGGGCTTTTGCTGGCTCTGAAAAACAAACCAAACAAAACACATTAAAACAATCACTACAAAGTGTTATAAAAAAAAGAAATGTGAGCAAAGGCTTTCAGTGAGGCACATACAGCCTGTAGTAATTTCTTCACTGAAGAGTCAGATAAAGAGGTTACCCAAAGAGAAGTGACCAGAGCTGCTTTCAAGTAACTCAAAGGCATCAACAAAATGGACAGGAGTAGTAAGCTCTTGTCATAAGACACTGAATCCCTTCCTTTATCTGGTTCTACTGAATTATTCCATATTATATTGAATTATTCCATATTATTCCATATGCAAAGCACAAAGTGGCAGGTACCTAAGGCTTTGGGCCTGGCCTCCCCACCCAGGTAGCTGCTGGGAGCTGAGACCCTCCACATCTGGTCTTGCAGCTGTGAGAGCAGGGATTTCTGAACCAGCCTGCAGCAGCTGGTGAGTATCTGCCATTGGCAGAGTGGCAGATACAGAGTGGCGCCTCCTTGGTTCCCACAGCTACTCAAAGTGCTATCCATTCCCCTAACTCTCCCTGATGGAAAAACAACAGCGACAATTGCACTACCTCTGCAAAGTATGTCCACATAGGTATGGCATGGAGGAATCTTGACAATGACCAACACGAAGCAACAATACCATGTGGGTTGGTACTGCATTTGAAAGAGTAACTGCCTGGTTCTCCTAGTAGGGTAGCAGGGCTACTTAGCTCATGTTTGTTTGTTGTTCTCATAAAACATTTGCATTATCTTCTCTTTGTTGAGGTAGAACATTTCCTTGCTGAAAGAAGGCCCAAACAGGGAGCACAACACATAGATTCTCAAAGCAGACATGAAGAATCTTAACCCTTGTAGAAGAACCTGAAATGCCTTCTAGATTTATTTACTCTGTAGTGGTGTTTAATTAATTCTTTTTATCCTCAGGAACTGATAAAATAGACTGTACTTAAACAAGTATAAAATAACAAATTTCTATAAGTTAACTCCAGATTTTTATAACAAGAAGATCCTCTAACTTTAAATTCATATTTCCATATTGTGAGAAGAAATAATTAATCATTTCCATCACAATCTGAATTACTGAATGTCAAAAAAATGTTAGTTAATCCTTCACATCTGTCAAGAGTTATTATCAAGAAAAAGAATGTGGTTATCAGGAATTCAATTTTGAGTTATTCCCCTCCAGTCTTTTGAGAACGTCATAGAAGATGCATCAGATTGTCTTGTGAAACAAAATATGAAAACAAAATACAGTTTTGCATGTGTGAGATTGTTTTGTTGCCATCCATTTAAAAGTCTGCAGCAGATAATTGCATCCTAATTTATTTATTATCATAGTGTTGTAACTACTTGGGGTGCTCACTCCTCCTTCAGAGAAATATGTAGAAAACCTTGAAGAATTCTCCTAAGGATTACTTTCCTGAGTACTTGCTCCTGCAGAAGAAACAGGAGATACAGTATGCGTGTTGCACAATTGCCTAGGTGGATTTCATAGAGAACTGCAGGACTCCTGCATCTATTCTTTCTGAGCTCTCAGCTAGAATTTGCTGACCAACAAGACTTGATTTTGGTTATTCATAACATCTGTGAAACAAATCAAGTTATATTCTTTTTGCTCTGACATTTTTTTTTTTTTTAAATTACATTTGGAATACTTTGTTTTGGAGCTTTTCAACAGTAAGTTTTGTATATTACTTACTTACATTTTCAGTAATGTTGAAACAAAGTACCAAATGTTTTCAATTTTTTTTATTATTTGGAAGTATATGCTTTTTAGTTCATAACTTACAAATTATTTCAGTGCTAGGATTTTGCCTATTTATATGAAAAATTTTCAGATGCAAGTGAGAATGGTAGGGGATTCTTCTGCCATACAGGCTAGGAATATTGTATTAAGTATTGTATATAGCATCTGGAGTTAGCGCATTCTTTAATCACAAACTTGTATGAGCTTTCAAAGTTCCATAGTTGCTGAACAGCGATAAGAGCAGATGAAATCATGTCTATGTACCAGTATAAGTGTGTCATACTATTATTACTGTATTGAGGCATTGATGCTTACAGTTTTCTTGAAGAAAATGGTCTAACTATTCCCTTGTTAAGAATGCCATGTTCCCAGAGCAATTTTGTTCTTTATGCAGAAGAGCCCAGCCCCTACCTCTCTTCTGCTTTGAAGTTCCCTTTCCATATCTGTAATAACTAGATACGCAGGCAGGACTGTAGTTTCGCATTTGTAAAGATAAATTTGGTGATTCTTTGGCACACCAGACTTTCAGTCTTCACAGCCCATTTACCAAACTTGCTGCCACTGAGAGCATGTTCAGCTGAGAACTCATTTGACATATCCTTCTCCATGAAATCTTTGTTTTCAAAGACAGTGATAGAAAGGAGAGGAAGGCAAAACTGTCAGTCACAAAGAGAAATGTGAAAATAGCAGTAGCATAAGAATGGTTTTAGATAGCAGGAGGCAACTGAAAACTAGACATGTAATTTTTTAATTATAAATGGTGTAGCTACTACAGTATACTACAGTGTGATTTCTACAATTCAATAACAATTATTGTAGATTATTGAAATGTGCTGTTTGAAACTATGACATGTAAAAGAGATCATAAACTAAGGCACAAGTAGCATCTTACTTCTGAGTTCTTTGGTCACAGCAGCTTCTTTTTTATCTGTCAGAAGAAAAGAAACAGAAAACAATATACGAGTTAAAATGTATATAGGTAAAAAGTATATAGGTGAACAGAAAATTTCAGTGCATGTTTTATTGCTGCAAAGTGCATTTGAATGATACAGTGAATCATTTGTTTTCTGTTTCATGGTGAAGTTGTACTAATTTAAATGCAAGTGTAAATGTAGCAAATCTGTGTGAAGGTGTATATTTATTTTCAATTTCAGTTTACTGAGATTCAATATATGGTCGAATTACAATGGCTTGCATGTACTAACTGAGCCGTGGTTGCACACCACGTGCACATTCTCAAGTTTTAGAAATGTAAGTGAAGAACAGAGTTGAACAATTAGAAGCATTAGTCTCCCTGCCACTGCTGGCGCCATGCAATTGATGCCTAGTTTGGAAGGCTCTGCTCAGTCCTAGCCAAAACTAATTGCCATACAATACCCATGTCATAACAAACCAAAGATTTAAATCTAAAGAGAATCACAGAATCACAGAATCACAGAATCACAGAATCACAGAATCACAGAATCACAGAATCACAGAATCACAGAACTGTAGGGGTTGGAAGGGACCTCCAGAGATCATTGATCATTACACCAGGTCACACAAGTAGGCATCCAGGCGGGTCTTGAATATCTCCAGAGAAGGAGACTCCACAACCTCCCTGGGCAGCCTGTTCCAGTGCTCCGTCACCCTCACCGTAAAGAAGTCCTTGCGCACTTTTGTGCAGAACTTCCTATGCTGCAGCTTTCGGCCATTTCCCCTTGTCCTGTCTCCGCACACTGCTGAAAAGAGTCTGGCCTCGCCACTCTGCCTCCCACACCTCAGATATTTATAGACCTGGATCAGGTCTCCTCTCAGTCTTCTCTTCTCAAGGCTAAACAGACCCAGCTCACTCAGCCTTTCCTCATAGGAGAGACGCTCCAGGCCCTTCACCATCTTTGTGGCCCTCTGCTGAACTCTTTCCAAGAGATCCCTGTCTTTTTTGTACTGAGGAGCCCAGAATTGGACACAGTACTCCAGATGAGGCCATACCAGGGCAGAGTAGAGGGGGAGGATCACCTCCCTCGACCTGCTGGCCACGCTCTTTTTAATGCACCCCAGAATACCATTGGCCCTCTTGGCCACAAGGGCACACTGCTGGCTCACGGCCAAGCTGTCATCCACCAGGACACCCAGATCCCTCTCCGTAGAGCTCCTCTCCAGCAGGTCATCCCCCAACCTGTACCGGTGCATGCGATTATTCCTCCCGAGATGCAAGACTCTACATTTGCTTTTGTTAAACCTCTTCCGGTTTCTTTCTGCCCAGCTCTCCAGCCTGTCCAGGTCTCACTGAATGGCAGCACAGCCTTCAAGTGTGTCAGCCAATCCTCCCAACTTCGTATCATCAGCAAACTTGCTGAGGGTGGCCACTATCCCCTCATCAAAGTCATTGATGAAGATGTTGAAGAAGAAAAGAGAGAAAGAATTTGAGATGTCCCTCCAGTCCAGTCCAAAAGATTGCTGCTAGGATAGGAAAAAGAGATGCATGTAATAATGGTAGAGGATACTTCCTTGGGTGCTCATGAATGGAAATACATCCTCTCTAATAATTAACAGGGTGCCTAGAATATAGCAGGATAATGCTTTTGACCACAACATATGAGTGGTACATCAATTTTTCTCTTGAATACTAAAACAAGAAATACTTCAGGGCAGAAGCTGCCCAAACAGGTAGCTTCAAAACCAAGATTTGTATTATTGATCACAATATAAACTTACTTCAATTTCACAGCTCTCAAAATTGCTGTGAAATAGCTGATGTGAGATAAAAAAATGCAAATGACTGCCAAGTATTCTAATAAAAAGTCTTCAAAAATTCAAGGGAAAACTCATTCCATTTTGGGTAATATGCTGCTCTGAACTGAAATGTTTCTAGGTTAATCCTCAGCTTCCACTAACTCTCTATGAAAGCATGTTTTGCAGGCATTACTTCAAAGTATGATAATTACCACATTCAGATGAAATTAATCATGAAGCAGCTTTCAGCCACGTTATCTGGCTAAGGAGCCTATTGAAGCCTTAAAGAAGTGCTTATAGGTTGCCAGATATGGAAATCTTAAAAGGTGTATATTGCAGTGATATGAATCATTTATCACAATAATCTTCTGTTGCTGGAGGATATAAAAAAATAAATAAATTGGCAGCACCATTTACCATAACAGACAGGATCTAAATAAAGCCCTCAAGCTCATTCTTTCCTTTTTTCATATAAGCCATCATTTCTTAGGACAACATACTTTAATATATTCTCAAGACATAATTTATGTTAAAAGAATTAATGTGTTTTTTCCATTTTTTGAAATACTAAATATATAGTAAATTTTGTGTAAATATCTGGACAGCCTTTCTAGTAAGATCTTGATTTTTTTTTTTTTTGAGAGCAGAAAAATTAACAATAGCTGATTCCAATAACATTTGATAATAAAAAAATGCAATTTTTTAATTCTTCTCTTCATGCCAAGATGCCTAAACGTAGATTCCTAACACCATACTTATGCAAGTAAGATTAGATGATTTACAGAAAATTGTCCAGAGAAGGTTTAGTAGGACCCTGATCTATAGGGATTGTCTGATGGTATATAATGTTTACATCTAGGTACATCACACTAGAATTAAATACATAACCTAGTTAAAAAGAACTGAATAATTGGTCGATCTCACAGGAGGCATAACTTATCATGAGTTCTGAAGTCCCTAAACGTAGTTGCTTGCTTATAAGTCATAAATTGTAGATAACTAAGCAACTAAAAAGTAATAAATAGCTGAACAATTAGTTATATTAGGGTAATTAAAATTGGGGAGCTTTTTGCCTTATTTGTTTTTTGCTTTGCAAATGTCTTGGTTTTAACTTTTTAATTAAGAGATAGTATGTGTGGTTGGGGAAGGAAGTTTATATTACAACAGGTTTTCATAGTAATTTTTTTTTTCTTAAAAACAACTACAAAAGCAACAAAATCTCTCTGGTATTTCTACTACCTGATTAGTAATTCTGTTTTTCAGGTGAATTATGAAGAGGAATTTCTGGAAAAAGTTATCTTATTTCAAACATCACTTCTAGGCATCATATAAACATTATCCTAAACACATCTTTGCCAGTCAGCCTGGGATGCATAATCTCCAGAGCTTTATGTCACTTTCTTTTTAAAGATTCACATCTGAAATCTTGCAACTGAAGGTATATGTATGTCACGAGAATGATGCCTAAACTTATTGGAAGCAAACTAACATTATTAAGACATACATAATATACAAAGGGAAATATGGTTGCTCTAGTAACCTTGACAAGAAATGCAGTCAAAGACATTGCAGTCACCGGTACTGGTGACTGAACCTCTTGATACACAAAAGCAAGGAATTCACTTCTACTGCAGTGTAAAGCAATAAATAAATTTTAATAGACTATGGGGACTCACTACAGGAAATGGACGAGATTTCACAAACCAATGTTTCTTGCACACCAGTGCCAAAATTCAGAGTACTCTATTTTTCAAGAATTGCTGAAGACCCATTTTATATTTATGTCTTCTTGAAAGGCTTACATAAATAATCCATTTACTCAGAGGTCCAAAAGCATTGGACAGCTCTAGACATTGTTGTTGGTTTTTTTTGTTTTGTTTTCTTTTGTTTTGTTTTTTGCAATAGGCTTTATGGAAACTGTGAGGTCACGGCTTGAACCAATGGTTGAGCGCTTGGTGAAGGGGCATAGCCAGCAGGTTGTAGCAATTCACCTTTGTAACTGCAAGTCTTCCCTTTTCTAACCTCATTTAAAAGCTGACAGCCACACTAGCATCTTTTCTTGGAGACTGCTTTCCTTGGAGTGTTTGGAAAGCTTTGCTCCTTAAAAAGGGATATGCAGTTCATTCTTTATTACCATATTGTGACCTCAACCTTTCTTGGGTGATCCTAAAGTTGATTTAAAGCAACTACATCTGCTGTTGCTTATCTTTATATAGGCTAAATGCTATAGCTAACAAAATCATTTGTTAGCTGTGGAGAACTTTGAAGCACCCTTTTCTGTTTGCAGTTATTCTAAGGAATTATTTGAAGACAATTAATATTCTTATCTATGTTCTCAAAAAGTGAATATGATTCTACAAAGTCTGCGCTTCTGAGATGAATGAACAGTATTTTATTTTACCTGCTCTTGAAGAACACTACAGAATAGTGAAAATCTTTTTTTTAATTAAAAAACACCAAATATTTCAACAAACATTATTCAACTCTGTTCTGTACAGGGTAAGTGGATCAGTTTTGAATTCAAGCTAGGAATGAGCATCTGGCAGCCAGCATAGATGTAGCCCAGTGAAACAGAAAAAACAGTATTCTTTTTCCTCTTTTAGCACATAGATATGTCTTTTCCTCAAGCCTCAATAAGCACTCTTTTGAAGTAAACTATCAGTACACAGTATTTGCAAATTATATCTAAACTACGTGTGAGGCAAGAAAAAAAACACATCCCCTTACGAACATATCCCTTTAAGCTCACACAGCACCTTTCATGCCATTGAGTCCCTAGGAGGTTCATAATAAGCCATTACACAAGGGTGCCCCAGCCTTCTACTACAGAGTATAGCTGCTTGAGTTTAAACAGATCCTGAAAATACAGTATTTCAAACGTTGCTCTGATATGATTTGTAGGCCAAAGGTTCAAAAAAACTTTTGGAGATATTTAGCAGTAGATTTGCTATATAATGTCTATTGTACATTTGGGAATAGCAATAGAAATTGAACAGCTTTATTCAACCTGTAATCTCTCTATATAAACATCAGTTCTGGAAACTAAATGGCTTTCGAGTTTTACTCTCTGGAAAGGTTTCTCTGAGTTTTTTCTTTCCTGAAAACTTTCACTGATATTTTTAATGGAATAAAGAAGTCCTAAATTAAAGGTATTCTTTAGATGAACTAATATTTCAAAGAAAACACATTGACAGTTTTGCTAATGCTTCACTGATTAAAATAGCTGCTAGAACCTTATCAAAGAATATGACAGTAATATCATATTTACAGACAGAAACTAATTTCAGCATCATTTAGCAACCACAGTGTCTGAATTAAACAGTAGATAATATCCTAATCAAACATCATGTAACTCAGCAGGTAAGATTCAGGATGCAAGACTTCTGAGGTTGATTTGAACAAAGCACCAACACCCTGGGGGATTACTAGATACTTCTGAAAAACATGGTTCACTAACTCAAAACCGAAGGAGGAATTCTCATCCTACACCTCACCTGTCAGTGATCAGCTGCCTGCGATCACATACTAAAATGGATTTATCAAACAACATTTGTTGGCTAACAGTCTATGCATACCCACAGAAGAAGAGTTTTTTAATGAAGATGCCTCACACAATATGATCAATAGTATCACTGGCTGACTCAAAGATTTCTAGTAAGTCTTACTGAAACTTGCTTGTCCTTGCTTGTTTTATATCATTTATTTTGATGAAGGTGTTCAATTTGTTTTGTAATTAAAAATAGGAGAAGAAAAAGAATAGAAAAATGAGAGTAGAAATCTCAAGAATTGGGGATAATCATCTCGAAAAACTGGTATTTTCCAAAATGCTGTGTATCTACAGTAAAAATCTTTTGGTCTTACTGACCAAAACAGAACTGAGAGCACACATTAGAATTTTGGTTTCTGTTTCACATATGCAGTACAGTAGCAGAGTTTTGAGATAGTACACCTCCAAAATGTGACAGCTAACACTCCCTTTGGAGTAAGGCTCATGGGAAGAAATTATGTTAGCAGGTGGCATTTGATCGTTGAGAATTTCCATCATGTGAATGATATACATAATTAAAGTCTCTTAGAGACCAGTCTTAGTACAGTCTGCTCTGAAGTAGCAGATGTACCAGAATTCAAAAACAACTTATTATGTAGAAAGATTTGCAGTTAATGTGATTTAAGAGAAAGACACCATAGATGGATGAGTATCATGAAGTTAATAATGAACAGCTATTGAACACATAGTAGTTAAAGAAACATTTTAAAACTTTCAAATATATTGACATGTCTTATGGTTAAGCATTTCTTTTTCTTTTTTGTTTACTGGAAGTTATGTCTTTTTTCCCTAGAAAACAGTATAAATTTCAAGTACAATTCTGACCCTGAAAATTGTTTACTTCTGAATTTCCTCTTAAAACTGATAACTCCGTTGCTTTCTAATTTATATATATTTGTTAATATTTTAACTCAAATTTTATAGTATTAATGAAGTCACTATCATCTGAACCATATCTTGCAGTTTTGGGGTGTATTAATTTTTATTTTAATTTCAGTCACTTCTGAGAAAATGGATCCCTGGTATAGTAGCAATTTTTCAGAGTGTCTGAACCTTCTCTTCTAAAGTATATGTTTTATGATGATGTTATTCAAAATTTCATATCACAGAGAATTAAAATAATATTGTTTTTTCTTTTCAGTGGGATCAATAACTAGCAATAAATTGCACTTATTAAGAATCCTTTGTTAACATGCGTTTCTGAAATCCTAAATTTCTCTATTGGCATAAAATAACTGTTCAGAAATACCAATACTTCACTCATGTGGAAGATTCTGTCTTTATACTAGAACTTGGTTTTGTTCCCTTCTTTATTCACTGGGCAAGATACCAACATATGTTGTATGACAATTACTGGAAAAGATTCTCCTTGACTATCCAAAATGTTTTTGGTAAGTGTGAGAAATTCTAGCATCTTTGTAGTCTTCTTGACTGCTTTGTAAATATACAAAAAAAAAAGTATCTGAGTAATCATAGAATACAATTATAGAATCGTATTAAGAGTAGTAGAAGACCTAATAGCTACCCCTTCTGCAGAATTCAGGAAATGTTATATAGGGAGGTCAGTAAGTCTTGAGTCTCAGACTGAAGGATCTGTGTTTAAGCCTCTCCAGGCAGGACAGCAAGAGAGGAAAAAGTACAGAAGACATTACTGTTTCCAGGCAGAATCTAGAGGAAATGGAGCTACTATCAGGTAAATTCAAGGTCTCTGAAGTGACGTGAGACTAGATTATAAGAATGATAATGAAAAAAAAAAAAAGAGATAAAAAAGGGTTTGAAGAATTTAGGTTTATGAAAAAGCAGCTCATAAATATTCTTGGTGATAGCACTTCTTTAAAAGTCTGACAGATCATTAAAATTTATTTCACATATTGTTGTGGAAGGGGTAATTTTATGTTTTTGTCTTGGGTATTTTAGAAAAAACTACATATTTAACATAAAATAATTTGCTTTTAAGCATCTATTAATGAATAATCAAATATTTCATCTCCTTTACTCTACATGAGAAACATATTTCCTTGAGAAAAGAATGTTAAGATATTATCCATTTATTTCAAATAAAGCCAACAGTTAAAGCCTGGAATGTATCAGATAACCTAGAAGATAATGAACAAATTATTTATAAATAGAATTTTGGCCTTCATCTTTTATCATGACTGCCTTATTATCTAAACATAGCTAAACAGTAATTAAAAAAAAAAAAGTTTTAAATATAATTCAGAGTAGCTGGGTACCTGTATCCTTGTACCACCATGTCTGACAAAGGAATCTTAATTTCACCTCAAAGAGATTTCTCAAGATTATTTGAAAAAAATTCTTTCAAAGACTCAAAAAATGTAGAGAGAGTCATAAGCAAACAAGTGATTCATCTGCATTTGAAGTAAGAAACATTCTGCACTTTGGGAACAGCCGACTTCCACTGTACCAGTGACTCATGGTTCCACTAATTACTGATTTCTCCTTTCTACTTTATAATTGCTGGAATGGATTCTGTTTCCCCCACTGCAGTGCAGGTGCAGACATGTTCTATTGCCTTCTGAATTCATCAGGAATGATTTAAAAAAGCAAAACTATAGAGCACGATATGAAAGCACAGTCATCCGTACACAGGAAGATGTAAGTGCACTTAATTACACATGCTGCAGTCATTTAGGGAAAAAGTAATGATTTTTGTGTAGCATATGTAGGCAATAACATTAATTCCTAAAATTTCAGAATCAAATCTTTTCCTGGAATAAGCTGGCATTTGAATTAGTGGAAATGTAACAGCTGAAAAATTTCTTCAAAATTTGTCCCTTTTTTGAAAAAAGATGGGGAATATATTCTCTGTACACCTTTCTTAAGAAAGATCTGCACCAATACTTCTTGAGTTAATCACAAGAGGGTATTTTTAGTCATAATAGACTTTGTTAAGTGTATACATGCTATGCATCCTTCTGATGCATCTTGTTAACACATTTCAATTTCTTCCACATTGTTGGATAAGGGGCTGTGCAGATAGCATCTGTAGACATAAGATACAGATGTATTTTACTTCTGAACATTGATACAGTCAGCATCCTCAAGCTGAGGAAAGGGAAATCTTGAATAACGTAATGTCCATACGTTCATCTTTATAGGTGGCACAGTACCCTGGTTACACTCTCATAAGTGAAGCAAAATCTATGAGAAAGCAACCTCATGCAAAATCTACTGCAATCAAGCTAAAAATCAATTCACTTATAACCCAAGCTATGTATAGCTCTTCCACTTAGGAACATCTGCCTGGTCTATTATAGAAATCATTCAATAATACTTCTTCTGACTTAGTCTCTCAGAGTGACATATGGCAAAAGCACAAATTTGGTTCTACTTTCTGAAAAACAGATAAAGGAAAGAAGCAAGGCCATTGGAAACATTTATTGCAAGGTTAAACAACCTTAACTAGGAATAAAGCACAAAGGATGCCATATTATAAAACATGGATACTGTTGGTCTATGAATGAACTTCATAGTTCATAGCATCCAAGGGATTGAATTACACTTTTTAAAATGTGTCATGGAACACTTTATCAAATACACATTAATTAAAACCCAGTATAAAAAAACTAAGTCTTAATTTCAGGGTCAAAAGAATACAATTTTTTTGTTTAAAAATTGAAGTGAAAGAAAAGAAAAAAATCAGCCTTATCCAAAATGCCAAAGATTTCCACTGACTTTATTTAGATCGCCATGAAGCCTTCAATTTTTCCTTTGAACAACAGCAGAAAATTGATAGCAGTATGTAGGTATGTCATCACCACCTGATGATGTGTCTGTGCATAGATGTTTCACATATAACAATTATCTGAAACATCAGGCCTGCTGACTCAGATGTACACCTTATTTTAAGGGAACAGATCTTTTTAAAAGATTAACTTTTTGTTGTTTGAGGCATATTCTAATCCTGTTATTTCTGAATGTGACTGGAAAAATAAGAATTACATTAATCTCTCGACGAACATAAACAGAGTTGATGCAGATTCTTTAATTAAAGGTATGCCACCCAGCTGCTTGCACGACACAGGTACTTCTTTGTACATATCTGAAAGTCCAAAGGCAAAATGATTATTCGGTTACCTGTGTGGTATTTAGATTGAGTGTCACCCTCAAATTTGATATGTATTCTGTTATCTAGATTTCTTTTTTTGTCTTTCTCCAAAACTTTCTTTACAATGAGACTGCAGAAAAGACGCTAAAATGATGTCTCTGCTTTACTCAAAGAATATTTTCATGTTAATTCATCAGAAAGTGACTTTGTGGTTTAAATCCAAGCTTCCTCCTCTTTGTCTTTATTTACTGAAAGTCTCACATTTCTAATTCGTTGCCAGCAAGATATTCCACCATTTTCCTTTATCCTTCTTTGTTCACTTGTAGTCAAAGATGGAAAAGAACAAACGCAGTGAAACAGGCCTAGGCTGAGCAATATTCAGCATAGCTTTGAAAGCACTTAACTTATGGGTACTAGTAAAGGCTGAACCACTGAAAGGTGCTTAAACTTTATTCATCTGCTGCTAATATTTCTTGGGAAGTACAATTCATTTACAATCATAGAATGGAAAATAATAATTTGAGTTGGAAGGGACCCTTACAGGTCATCTGGTCCAAATCCCATGCAATGAATAGGGCCACCTACAGCTAGATCAGGTTACTCAGAATCCTGCCCAGCCTGACCTTGAATATGTCCAGGGATGAGGCATTCACCATCTCTCTGGGGAACTGCCCTAGTCTCACCATTCAGTGTCTCACCACTCATATAATAAAATTTTTTTTCCTTCTATCCAGTCTAAATCTCCCCTTTTTTAATTTGAAATCATTCATCCAGAGTCAATTGCAATGAAAAATCAGTTATATGTTGAGCTAGTTGTTACTGTAAGGTGAAGGAGAAACAAGGGAAAGGTAGGACATAACCTTGTTTCTACCTCTTTGTCTCTGCATTTAACCTCACTTATAGCTCTTACTTGACCCTGAAGGATGTAAGTGGTTGGTCTTAGAATAAGTAACATTAGTATTACTATTCCCACCCTTTCAATAGGTAATAACATATAATATTTTCAAAGCACCACAGTGACTTTGTCGCCTCTGTTCTTTTTTCAGAAATGGTGCAGGTTTTTAAGAGCTCAGTTCTCACAGAAAATCAGTGGGAGTTATGTGCTTGGCCTACTTTGATGTGTTTGTAAATCCCGCTACGTGCCACACTGCATCTTTAGGCACCTAAAAATCTTTGACATAGTGTTGTCAGTCATTGCTGAAGATGGAGCTTAGGATTCAAAGTCCACTGAGAGCTTTGAAATTTTCAAAGTTTACAAAGGATACATAGGACATCTTTTGAGCTACCTTTTGTTTTTTTTTTTTCAGGAACAGACTCCCTTAGTGTCCAGTCATATGGAGACCATGATGACTGCTTTTCTGCTTTGTTTGCACTGCCCCTCACTGTGATCTTGCTTTTATTATTCTGTCTTGAGAGATACAATTTGACTTTCACTAAGTAGTTATATTTGTCTCTTGATGTTTTCTGGAAATATAAATTAAAAAATCAGACTCTTTAATTTTTCATGAAAAACTGAGTATTTAGAAAATTATCATGAATTATGTGCTTCATCTTGCAAAGCACATAGAAATAAATTAGAAGAGAACTCCCATTCTTCCAGAGAACCTGCAAGATTTGTCTCCAATGCCACTTCTTCACTGATTCTCTACTACATTCTCTGTTGGCTTGTCATGTGTATCTCTGAGATTGTACATGTATAATAATGTATAATAGAATAAGCCATCACATTATCTAAACTGACATTTTGTTGCTGAGTCTCCTGTATTCCAGGTAGTTACTTTTTCAGTGGATGCCTATCTTCTACTAGGTAAACAATCCTCTCCTATGGAAATCAAGGAAAGCAAAACCGTGGTAATTTATCGCCTGTAGTGCTAAGAATATGTACCTCATTATCAGTCTGGAGTCACTCAGCTTCAGCTTCCAGTTCATCCTTTGTTTAACTTTTTCTACTAGTCTAAAGGAACTGTAGCAGGAGGAATCAATCTCTTTTCTCTGCAAGTTCTTAGTAGTCACTGTAACAATCGTCTCTTTTTAAAGATATGAATAATTTATCTCTCTCTATGATGAATATCCTTAATTTATAAATGACTTCAGTGACTTTTTCTTTTTCTTTTTTTTTGTCCAGTTCAGACACCACATTTACAGGCATCCTTCAGTCTCTCTATTGCCTTCCACACAGGTGACATGTGGCCATGGCCATTGTTCCCTGTTGCAAGGTTCACAGTTGAACACTGCAAATTCACAGTTGTAGAAAAAACAAAACAAACAAACAAACAAACAAAAAACACTAAAAAACAACCTCAGCTTGCCATTCACCTTGTCAGTTTTAAAGATATTCTGCTGATGTAAATGTAAATGGTAATATAATGCATGAGACGTTAAGGAATTGAGCCCTGAGGTTAGAGAGACTATATTTTGGTGTCATGAGAGAATATAACTCTGAGTAATGGGATAAAATTAAGCAAGTGAAAACTTAGGCAGACTAGAATGAAACACTTCTTAACTGTGAGAGATCTATTAGGTTGTAGAATAATCTGTAGGAACTGATGGAGGTCGGGCTACAAATAGAACTGGATAAAGCACTTGAAGATATTCTGCAAGAAATTATCCTGCATTGCCAAGAGGAAGGATTAGATGACCCCACAGGTCATTTCCATCTCTACTTTCTGTGATTTTGTTGTACAAAACCCCACAAATAGGAAATTGTTAGCAAAATCATGAGATGTCAATACACCCTGTCAGGGAAAGAAGAGTGAATAACATCACCTGCTGGTAACCATGCAGGAATCCTAATCTAGTATTTCTGTGTGTTAGAAAATGAAACCAGAGCTGAAGGCTGTATGCTCAGTTTGTGTCTGAAAAGAGAAACCTCTACCAATGGAAAAATGTCAGGAAACAGCAGGTGAGCTATGAATAGGAACCAGAAGAGGAGGAGGAAAGAACAGAATCAGGATGAGCTTGAGAAGCATAATCGTGTCATGAATAAATTAGTCAGGAATGAATCAGCATGTTGTGCAAGGGTTGAAACCTGAAACTCCAGTAAACCAGCTGGGAAAACTAGAAATTTTTGTAGGCTTTGGTGTGTAAGCATTGATTCATATAATACTAATACCATATTGAAGGGCTGAGACCATAGCCAGTGTCTTTGCCAGCCTTAGTACAAACACACAGTAAGGCAAGCCATGGCCCCCACAGAAACCAATATGTGGGTGAGCGAGCTAAGAGTGAAAGCTGTCAGAAGAGTTTCAGTAATAACCTAAGGAAAGATCACACACAGTTCTGAGGTCCTTGCGTGTGATTTAACACGATTTGTTCTTAAATGTGATCTGAACTTATATCTCACTGTTCTCCCTTCATTTTTGCTGTTACAGATTCATCAGCATGAGGAATCACTAGACAACTCATTGTGTATTATTTCTGTTACTTAATTTTTGCATTTCTCTTCTCCCAGTCTTTCTGAACCTCGCTGCAAATAAACACGAATTACAGACACCTGTACTAGGTCTGGCTGGAATGGAGTTAATTTTCTTCACAGTAGCCCCCTATGGTGCTATGTTTTGGACTTGTGGCTCCAACAGTCTTGGTAGCACACCAATATCTTTGCTCTTACTGAGCAGTGGTTGCAGAGTATCAAGGCTTTCTCTGCTGCGATGCTGACCCTTTTTTCCCTTTCTGCCTTCCTGCACCAAGTTATGAAAAATCTGGGAGGGACACAGCCAGGACAGCTGGCTTAATTTTGCCAAAGCAATATTCCACACCATACGAAAACGTGAAGGCAAGAAAACTCGAGGTAGAGGAATAAAAGGCAGAAAGCTCTTCTTACAGTGTGATCATTGCTCAGTCTGGTTGGGCAGTGATCAGCTCACTGGGAGGTGCATTATATGGCAGCCTCAAAATCTCGTTTTATTTTTCTTTCTTTTACTTATTAAGAAGTCCTTATCTTGACCTATGCATTTTGTCACTTATCTTTTCCTGTTGTCTCCTCTCTCTCATTGTGGGGTGAGCAAGTGACAATCTGGGTGCTTAGCTGCTGGCTAGAGTCAGCCTGCTACTGTACCCTTTTTCATTAACAAAATCAAAAACAAACAAACAAAAAAGTAAAAACAGACCTGGATGGTCCAAATGGCACCTAGTATCTCAGTTTGTCACCACTGCAGTTTTTCCCTTTCTCTCATACTGTCTAGCTAGCCAGAAGAAAAACTGTGAATAAACTTATTTTATTTTCTGTTCATGACCAATCACTTCCAAAATAACTTGGGCTATCTTGGTCTGACTTGACACCTCAAATTAGCCTTTGTAAGCAGCCTAAACTGAGACAGCTGCTACATCCCACTGGCCCTTGCAGAGCTAAAACTGGGGTTCTTCTGAAAGGACCCACCACTCCCCCATCTGCTGACATCTATCGTGTGACATCTTTCTCGTTAGGCAACATGAAACACATGGCAGTGTCCATGCTGGGGACAGCATACCGAAAGCTGTCAGCACTTAAGCTAAATATGCTGCTTGGAGTGAGCAGGGCAGAGTCAGGAGTTTCCAGCCCTGCTCTTGAGACACAGCAAAGATGTATTCCTACAGATGTGTGCAAGCACAGCAAGTATGAGATCAACATCTGGTTCCCAGATGAAAGCATTCAATCCACTGCAGATTGATTCACCCAAAGCACTTCGGGTAGTGTGCAGTGCATCCAGTCTTCTAAATGACTGGGTATGCAAAGTACAGAATTGTCATAAGGTATGTTTTAATTGGTATGGATGTAGTGGTTCTCTAAAATATTACTTCTGAGAATGGTGTAAAACCCAAATGACACAGTAAGACCTTTCCAGACATTACAGTAATAGGATAAGGAGCTGGATGAAATAAATAAGAGGTACATCATTTTATCAACGATTTTTAAAAATATCCACATTTGGAAATGAACAATAAGAAACATGCAGACAATAAAATAAAAAGATAATTGTCCACCAGATGTCACTAGCTCTTTTCTTATAATAGAACTACTCTTATCAAATCTGAAAGGGTAAGGTTGAGAAAAGAAAGTTACAAAACAAAATGCCTTTTCTTTTTCTTCTTTCTTGCTTGCTAAGACTGGCGTTTAAAACAAAACAAACACAATGGATGACCATATATCTGTGGTCAACCCATGCAGAAAAATCCCTGAGAGCTGAGAAGTCATATTTTCTCATGCCCGATTATCTCCCTTCTGCTCTGCCTACTTTCAACTGCTACACTGACTGAACGTAGACTTCACCCTCAGCTACTTGGTCTCACTGAATGACAGAATAGCAGGAGTGACCTAGCTATCCTGGCTCCTTGTCAGTTACAAGGAATCGTTTTCAATTTTTACATCTGAGATCAACTTTTAGTTTATTTTCTCATAATTGCAGAGTGATTTTTCATGACTGTTATAGTGACATCACTACAGTGTACGTTGGTGTCTGTAATTTTAGCCCCATAGCAACTTTTTCTGTTCAGGAGACAAAGATTTATTTAGATTGTAAGTGAGACATCACCAATTCCCTCCTCTCCTAACACTGTGTGGTGTGAAACATAGGACACCACATCATGCATCACAGATGTGTTCACAACACTGGATATGCAAGCATTGCAACTTTGCTCCCTTTTTTAGATAGAGACTGCAGTGGTCCTTCATAAGGCTCAGATGAAAGTCACTGGTCTACTAGGGGCATACAAGCACTATGAGTGGGTGAGTGGTCTGCACAACACAACCCTAACTTGTTTTCTCTCTGTTAAGGAGAACTGATCAGGGTGGTTGATACCTGCAAATAATAAAGGTGTCTGGAAATTTGGGATGTTTAATCCAGCTAGCGCTGATTTGGTGTTTAAAAGATATGTATTACAGACTCAGTGAAAATCTGACTTGCATGACGTATCTAGATCTGAATTTATGTTTGTAGAAAGTGAGGGAAAAGGCACTAACTACCCTTGCAAAGGAGTTACAGGATTTATTATGGGAAAATGCTGCTCAAGATCTAGGTATTTTTACTACCATTATCATTTGAAATTATGAAGCAATATGAATATGAATGTAAGATCATCAATGACAGCTGAGCAGAGCTTTAGTTAGGAAATCGTGTAAAGATCAAGGTTTTTTTCTGTGTTTTATCACCTCCCTTATTACCTATGCTATTTCTTGTGAGAACAAAACAAAATGGGAAAGAAGGAATCAAAAGCAAATGCTGTTCAGGAACTTTATGAATTTTCAGAAGGAGCAGCAAAGCTCCAGACTGTTGGGACCATTAGAAGACAATCTTCAGGTAAACTATGAGTATCTGAAGAACATCAAACTCCACATAATGTTGTTTCCATTAAAAAATAAAGTCTGATCTGACCTTACTATCAGAATTACTTTTTACAAGCTCAGATAGTAAGCAGAATATAAGAATGAAAGCGGGAAAAACATCTTTCTCTTAGTCCATTTCTTGTTTGTTATTTATGAACCAGAATGTTTTGAGCACCTATTCCCACCTTCATAATGATACTCTGTCACATCTCAGTGCTTTACGAAAAGTTAGAGGCCATGTTTACTTCCACTCCAGGCTAGTGGTGTTTCTAAAAGCCCCAGTTTATCCAGGAATCTGGGCACCAAAGTTTTGGAAAAGAGGCTCCTGTTTCTTTCAGACTGGAGGCTGAATCCCTCTGATCTGAAGCATCCTTCCCATAAGAGTGTTGGAGAGCCAGGCAAAAGCATCTCTCTGCTCAGGCACAACACGTCCCAACAGAGAGATTTGGAGCTGTAGCTTCCTCATCCTGCATAGCTTCGGATAGAATTTCTTAAAATGTTTTGAAGTGCGACTGTGCCAGACCCTTGTGCCTGACAATTATGTTTGTTTAAGCAAGACCTCTGAGTTTGTAACAATGGAATTATCTATTTTTCAGGACAATTAACACAATGTTTTTGTACAAGCAGAAGGTCAGAGGATTAATATGGTTTTATCTACAGTGCATTTTTAAAAGCTAATTAATAATCATTCCGTTCATTTTGTACTAAAGACTGAGAACATTTTGCATTAGATGACTTTTGCTCTTCTACAGCAACAGAAGACGAGGAGAGAGAGAAATGGAGGGAGAGAGGCACTGAGAACGAGTGAAATGGTATGCAAATAAACAAATGCATCACACAGATGCAGCTAATGGAGAGCAAGAAAAAACTATACTCTGGTAAATTGTTTCCTGGACAAAGGGGCTAATCTAAGCATTAATCAGCAAAAATATTCAGCATTTGCTGGGGAATGATGAAGCATTTATTGTCAGAGGAAGAGAGGTGGAGAGGATTAGATGGAAGTGCTGCTCTGAGAGCATTATTTATGAGAAGTTTGCATCACCCCCTGCTTGTGAAGCATCCCCATTTCTCCATTGTGTTTGCATCCAACATTCTAGTCTGTACATAGCACCAAGAAGATCACCAAGAAGATCACTTGAGTAGTAGGCCAGAGGAGGCTTCCAAGGGGCTGTGCAGGGAGGTGAGGAACAGGAGAGGGAACATGCATGAAGAGGGCATCTTTGGCAGGAGCTTTCTGGCACAGGGATGGAAACAGGTGGCGTCAAGGAGGCAGCATGCTCCTTGGCTCTGGGGACATCAGTGTTTGGGGAGAGCAAAATGAGACAGAAAACCAGAGATATTCAGGGATAACATAGTGGCTTGAAAACAATGGGAAGGATTTTATTAGGGCCACAAAAATGGAGCAAGTAATGGAACACCTCTCCTACGAGGACAGGCTGAGAGAGCTGTTCAGACTGGAGAAGAGAAGGCTATGAGGTGACCTAATGGCAGCCTTTCAGTATCTAAAGTGTGTGTGTGTGGGGGGGGTGAGGGTGGGGGGGAGGGAGAAAGGAGGTGTGTGTTAAAAATGAAGGGGACAGACCCTTTAGCAGAATCTTTTCTGATAGGATAAGATGAAAATATTTCAAACTAAAAGAGAGGAGATTTAGACTGGATATAAGAAAGAAGTTTTTTACAATAGGGGGTGGGGAGGCACTGGAAAAGGCTGCTCAGAGAGGTGGTGGATGCCCCATCCCTGGAGACATTCAAGGTCAGTCGGGACAGGGCTCTAAGCAACCTGATCTAGCTGCGGATGTTCCTTTTCACTGCAGGGGAGTTGGACCACATGACCTTTAGAGACCTTCTCTACTAAGGATTCTATTATATTAATGCAGTGGCCACTGTATAGCCTTTTCATGGGAAAAGTTAAGAATATGGGAAGCCGCTTCTACTCTCTTACTTCTGGATATTTATCTATGCTGCTGATTAAGTGCTCTGAAATTCTTTCACCGTGTCTGCCCAAGTGCATAAATTCTATCAGACACGGAGGCATCTCCTTTCAAAACTGGGCTATGCACCAGTATTCTGTTGATCAAATGTGGCAATTATTTCAGGCTTAAAACCTTTTAGGGATAACAATAGGTACTGCCAATCAAAGCTAGAAAATACACATGCATTCAAAGAGCAAACTGAATGAGGAATAACAGCAACATGTGTAGCAAGAATATATTATGGATTACCATCCTCTTACACAAAGGCTAGTAAACTCTTTAAAATGCAGCAACCTACAGAGCTTATAAAAGGGACAGAAATGTGCGGAAGTCTCGGTTTGTCTAATCTGTGTCTTTTTAGCATTGGTAGGATGACTCACTGGATTTAGCAACAGCTTGTGAAGATGAGCATATTAATTACTTTGTGCTGCAGCTCTGGCATAAAATGTAATATTTTAAAATTCTGTATTCTCAAATGAAATACAAGCTTGGAACTAGAATAGAGTTAGGAGAGATATTTGAATTGTCAGCTTATTTTCTTTTAAAATCTGTGCTTATACATTTAAATACACAACTTGTGAAAGGCTATTCCCTTTTGTTGCTATCCCTCCCTCGGTGTGCCTCTTCCTTCTATAGTAGATTGAATTGTACTTAAATATGGGGCTGCCAGTACAGTACTTCATGGTATCCAGTGTTCTCTGTATTTTTATTTTATGAAGCATGAATTAACATTGAACAGGAACGCATATGTAGATCATACATGACAAAATGGCAAATAGGTGCATATTCAGATTTGCATATATAATCTACAGCATTAGTAAAGAATGGGATATGTGTCATTTTTCCTTTTGATGAAGTTCAACAGATTTAAATAATTAGGTAACATAGCACAAGGCTTACTTTAAGGATGTAGCAACTAAAGTCCTAAATCTTTCCATCTTAATTTCAACCTTTTTCCAGCATTACTCTAGTCTGCAGAAAGATTCATTTGTGTTCTGTATGACCTGTAGATTATGTAGAATATATTTAGAAAAGTAGCAAGCAGAAAGTGTCTATAGGCGTTAAAATGATGACCTAGACCACTAGACTGACCCTTTCATTTCTATACAATTTTAATGAGAATCGATTTTAATGAGACAGCTGTGTACCTTACTGGAGATATTTTTGCATTTTTGTACATTAAATCTGCTCACAAATTTACTGAAATAACAGGGAAGAAAAATTACAATTATCTTTGATCCAAATGTTAATTTCCAGTCTGATTGAAATTTGAATCTTTAATATTAAATACCATAAAACACCATGGATCGATTTAAGGACACTTACTAACTTTATTTTTAACTTAAAAATATATATTTTTTGAGTGTGGATAAAGTGTCAGAAAAATAATTGCCTATTTTCTACTGCAGTAAGTGATTTGAAATGTAGATGTTACTATTTATTACTTAAAATGATTTAACATTGAAAATTCAATCTACCCCATTCAGTATTTTCATGTCACGTACTCTCTTAAACTGCTTCTTTGACTGATGTCATGTACAAAAAAAAAATCTTTCTAATGCTTTTGTAAAAATTCTAATCTCACAACACTGAAAATTGTGTATATAGCCTTTAGATATATATATATATATATATGCACGTATGTAATATGCATAAAATATTATAGGCATTGTAATGTAAATACAGTATACACATAGTTAAAATATACTGTGATATACATGTCTACTTCTAGCCAAGATTCTTAATTAATAATGAATTGTGAGCATCACTATCTGAAAAAATTTAAAACTGAAAGTGCTCAAACTGACTGGACAGATATCTATTGCAGAGAAAGGACTCTTCATTTTCTTACCTGCTTTTTTAATTTCAGGGGTGGCTGTCTTCTCTTGCGCTTTCTCTTTTTTTCCTTCTTTTTCTAAGATTTAATCAAAGAAAGTCATTTGATAAGTTATAACTCTGACTCATACACTCAAATATGCATTCATCTAAGCCCCGGTGATCACATTCTGAAAAAAAGTACCTTACTTGGGAGTTTAACTCAGACTATTCCCTTATAGCACTTGCACCTGACTAGCCACAGAGCAATCAGTTGAAAATGAAAATTAATCACAGTGCATCAACTATGAATGATTTTGACCCTCAATAATTCATCAAAGGCTAGGCGAAATTCATCAGTGCATGAACGTAGTACCTTTTAGCTTAAGTTCCAGTAGCATTGAAACAATTAATAAATAATAAATGACATAATATTTTTTTCCAATCAAAGAAAACTCCTAATGGATTTTAGATGCTTCCTGGGAGTGAATAATCCAAAGTGTTATTTAGATGAATATTAAGGCTTTGCGGTTTGGTCACTATAATTTTTGGTTGTGATTCTGTTAAAAAAAAAATCAAATCAACAAATCCCACTATCATAAATTTGTTCACAGTAATCTAAGTGATATACTGAGTTTAGTATATGACAGTACTGTTGTGTAGTTATTTATAAGGTCTCCATTAAACTGCCTAACAAGCCCAAATATGGCCACCAATTATGATTGTCTTATTTTTCAGGAGAAGAGTCCAGAAAATATCAGTCATTAAACTCATCAGGTACTGAAGAAGAAACAGTAACTGCAAATGTTGATTAAGGAAATAAAAGAAGAGCAATACAGAGCCAGAGCCATAGGACTAAGCTAACCAAAACCAACAGGATTTGATTCAGGAGCAGGAATAAAAGCTGAGTGAAGTCAACAAGAAACATTACCAAATCATACCTTTCTTCTTAGTTTCAGAGGTAGTCCTCCTTACATCCATCACCTTCTTTTCCTCCTTTCTTTCTAAATATGGAAAGAAAAGCTTGACTATTTTCATACATATGCATGCATGTTTGTGTGTATATATATGTATATAATCTGGAATGGAAATTCTTAAATGACTGTAATAGGTACTAGAACTGATAAGCTGTCCACCTATTTAGGAGTTTAACATCAGCATCTTAGAAACACAGCTTGCTTCTCAGAGAGTATGTGTGAAGTTAAGGATAGAACTAGGAACTAGTACATACATCAGATACTTACTACAGTAAATACTAATTTGAGAAATCATGCTTATTATCCTGGGAGGAGTTTATTATGCTGATTCAGTAGCCATGCACCTGTTCTGCCCAAGTGTTTCTTTAAGAAATTTAACTTAGTGGCAGCAAAACATAAATGATACTCAGGAATGGATGCATAATGCCATGAAAAGCCTTCCTACATGATATACCTTTATAATTCTTTTAATGAATTGAACCTTTGAAACTGTCATAGGACTTCATGGAGAACTGCAGTTAAAAGATCACTTACAAAAGAAAACAATTCATTCTTATACATCACCTGCCTCTATTTTTTCAAAGAACTGGACAGAGGCAATCTTTGCTTTTTTTTACAAAAAGCTACAAAAATTTAATTACTTATTTAACGTTATTAATTAGAAAATTGTGATTTCAGCAGGGTAAATCAGGAAGTTATGATTCTTATTTTTTCTGCCAGGAAATGAATCCTCATTTAAATGGGGAAGAATACAAGAGTGTTAGAATAGCTAAATTAAATACTTGATTTTATAACTCTTCATCTACATAGTAAAAGGAAAAATTGTCATCTTCAGGTTGTGCTGCATGGCTTAGGATGTTGATTAAGTTAATGGAACTACTTTTATTTTTGTGATACTTTGCTTTATGAATGTGGATAAGAAAGCAAGCTTTATTACCATAAATAATGGCTCAAACACAGGAGCATAGGTCTGTAAGTGAGTCTTTTCTTGAAAATTATGTAAGGGGTAGGAATATTTCCTGAAGGCAGAAGATCCAAGAAGCAATTATACTATCATCCCTTGCATAAATTAACATGAAGATAAAGGAAAAATGAAGAAACTTACTTTTCATTTCCCCAGCTACCACAGTAGACTTTTATTCTTTGTGAAAAAATATATACAAACAGGAATGAAAAAAAATTAATTAACACACTGCACAGTGTGCTTCCTATGCCAAAATGAGGGTATGCTTAATAGAAAAATTGATATTTTCATAGAGTACATGAATTTCACAATATGACCATGATGGTTTCATAAATAGTTATTTTGCCTACCATGGAGTGATTTTACCAATACCTCTAACCATACTTCTGCTGAATTTCTGACAATGATGTTCATATTAAGGTTAATATTACTGTGTTTCATTTCTTTCTTGTTTGAAACGTGTTTTCTCAGTGCATTTATCTTCTCATTGTTGTAACAAAATGAAGCAGAAAATCATTGCATGCATTTTTCAGAATAGTTCTCCCCGTATTTTGTGTTTAAATCTACCTGCTTAATTTGTGAGCATACTGGACTTCAGGCTTCAGATTCCTTTGTGTCATGAGCATACTTTATGATACTCAGGTTTCTTAAGTACCTACAGAGTGTTGGAAGATTCTTTTGTTTGGTATATTTTAATATTCTTGTTATTGTCTAGCTCTAAGGTTTCCTGAGTTTCTGTCTCACGCTTTGAAACAGTGTTCCAGAAACCCTTGCTAGAGATCATGGACATCTCAAAAGAAAATACTCTTCAGCCTTAGATTACACAATAAACAGTTTAATAGCTTCACTTTCCTGTGCTACATATGATTTTTAGGTTTCCTTTCCACATGTAGTCAACTCTTGTAATTCCTAATGCATAGTTTCATTGTTTGCTAACTCCACCTGATAAAACTGAAAATGTTTAACATAGCAAGCCTATCAGTTACTGTCAGAAAAAAAGTTTCCTTCTACCTTCTTTCTCCTAACCTTTACTCCTAGCAACCACAAAGTGAACTGATACTGGTATTTCTGTGTTTTCTCTTCCTTTTTTTTTTTTTTTTTCTCTGACTCCCTCTGTCCTGGTGGAACAGCCAATTGATTGTTTTTGCTTCAACATATTCCAAGTTCCAGGTGGCACACAGGATGCACTGTAAGCCTTAAATCATCATAATCAAAAAACTCTTTTTAATCAGAGACCATTTCTGCCTTTGACTGTGCAACGTGTCACAAGCTTCTGGGGCTCAGTTGTGTCACATAAAGTCTACTCTGAATGTCACAGAAATATTCAGAGCTATATGTGTTTTGAGAGTCATGAACTGAGATATGAAGCTTTGAGAAATAGAACTTTGAATAGTAGACTTATGGGGGGTAGCAAGGACTTATGCTGCAATTAACTTAAAGAGCAAAGAAAATATATCCCTGGCTGCAGAGATTTTATTGCTGAATTCTTCCACCAATTAATACAACTGATATAATTTTCTAATACAAGGCTCTTAAGTAACAATATTCAGAGTGCCCAGTGAGCCTACTTGCATCTCTACCTGTTATGAATGTTCTAGAGGATATTTACAGAGAGGTATAAAAGGACTGTGGCTTCTAATTACCACTAATGCTGCCCAATATCATGCATAATTTTGGTCAAAATCTCAGGGAAAGCAATTTCAGGATTTCCATCAAATTCTCAGTTGCATCTAGTCCCGTCGATGCCCCTTACACTTCCTGTTGACAAAACTATGTGAACGAGATGATAAATTTGGTGTGTATTATATAAAGAATTATTTATGATTTAAGGAAGAAGTTCCATTTCTTGCATACGTTTATTTCTCCTAAGCCTGAGTAGTTCACCTTTAGAATACAGCATATTAAGTGTATGTTTAACACCAGTAAAAATAACAATTTTTGAAACTGTAAATGCAGTGGTATTCTTCTAGATATGTACACTAAGTGGCAGAGCAAATAAATAAGTAGGAAATTTGACAAGTCTTTTGCACTATAAGTTATAAGCTCCTGTTAATTGAAAGTGATTTGTTAAAAATACAAGTAGCAGGACTATACAACTCTATGGATCAGTGACATAAAGAGGGATCATCATACACATAAACAGTGGGTTACATAAGAGAACACAAAATGTTTCTGATGATTCAAGATTGACTACAAGATGAATTCAACTGTCTTTTGAAATATCTTGTTATTATTGCTGTTACTTTTAGCTGATAATGTATTTAATCCTTTACATTTTTTTTCCCAACAGGAGCACTAGACGTGGCTGATGTCTTTATGTGCAGGTATAATAGGGATGCAGAAATGAAGATCTCACTTTTAAAAGCCTGCAATACTTTTTCAAGAGTGAGATATTAGCTGATGATAGAGTATAAGGCAGCAGAATCAATCAGCAAATTGAGCAATGGACTTTGCATTGAGTCAGTTTATTTCACAGAATCTATGTAAAATTGGAATTTAGTTTATGACAAGGAGAAAACTAATTAATATAAGATTCAATTAAAACAGTTATATGTTTTGGATTTTTTTTTTTTTGTTTTGGGGGGGGGGGGGGGGGGGGAATAAAAATAAAGAAATCCATATAATCTTCCTGAGACTGGGGGAATGTGAACAGTTCTAAAGAAAAGAAGCACCTGAAATGGAATGATTTGTTTCTAGGTAAATGATGAGGGACTGAGGGCATTACTTGAAATCCAAGTGAAATTCAAATGAGATCAAGAAAGAGGTGTTCCCTCTGAATTACCTTTGACAGCACTGAAAATGTCTTTGTGTTATTCACAAGGGATGTTAGCTAATGCTTGGCAGTCGGGACAGGAGATAAAAGAAACATGCTAACAATGCTCCACTTGAAAACAGGCATGGTAAGACCAGTATGTTATTGTGACAGAACTGAGGGGGCAATCTAAATTTAGGGATGCATGTGAGTTATGAGGCATGATGTCATGGAAATACTTTCCAGGCACTGAAAGAGGAAGGTGCTGTGAGAATTTCCTTTCTATTGTTCCAGATGCTCCATGTGCTTAGGGGGACACTGACTTTGGAAAGACTTATCAACGCATCCCATTCCCTCTGAGAGATGGAGGTAAGGAGAGCAGCAAAGTACAGACTCAGATACTTTTTGAGGAGAGGCATGAGCATAAGAAAATCCAGCTGAGTGAATGCCGGAAGTTCAGAGATGTTTTCATTTAGATAAGCCTTCTAAAGTTCAGATATTTATACAAGGCTTATCTGCATTTATCTAAAACCCTATTGCCAGGAAATATTGGGAGAAAAGCTCTTGTGAGAGATTTTTGATATTGCCTGGCTCTGTGAAATACAACAGCTTTTCTACCGATTCTCATCCTGACAGGAGCAGGAAACAGCAGGGGTGCATGTGCACTCATAAGTATACAAAATAGACCAAAGTTTATTTAATTTATACTGTGAAACTATCATTCAGACTGGACACAACAGGTAAAACTTAATTCCTCTTTTCTATAGATATGCCTGTACACCTTAATTACAGTCATAATTTTAAATTTCATTACAAAACCCCTATATTTTAATTTCCTTATTAGTTTTTAAGATATTACAGCTATTCTTCCTTTGTTTTAATTGGTACTGACAGCCTTTCTCTGCTGAACTCAATGGAAGATTTGCCATTCATTTCTGTGGGATCTGAATTTTCTTTTAAATATTAAAATGACTCATCACCTTTCAGGTTTTGATAACATCTTCTTTCCCTCTGCATTTTGCTTTGGGTGGAGAGTGTTAAGGACTAGTCAGAGATTTTCTGTATTAATATCACATGAATTCACAAAGAAAGACACTTCTATGGTTGGAAACTCTTAGATCAAGAAGGCAAAGAAACACTACTAATTAGTTTAGCGTGTCACAGAAACTCCAAATTTTTCAATTATATTTAAGTTTCATGTCAATTTTGACCTCAGCTTATCTAAAAAAAAAAATCACATGCTTGGGTAAGATTGTCCACATAGGTGCAATTATTTTCTCTGTGAGAAACAATTTTGTCTCATTTTTGCCAAACTACATGGCCAAAGTCAATAAAAATCAAGTAAACCTAAACAGAATTAACTCAGACTTCTTAGAATTGATTATTCTCACACAAAAACACATACACTCACACATTCTCCTTGAAATACTGGTGAGTGCTTAGGCTACATTTATGTACATTTTCTTCCATGTTCTCTTCCAAACTGCATTTTTTCATTTCAGCAGTCTAATGTGCTGCAATTGTTCTCTTATTGAGCAGGTGAATGTGACACATAGGTCATTGGAGATATAGTACACTCTGATGTCCCAGTCAATCTCCACAGCCGGATTTTGCATTTTGATACCACTTCACTGTTTTCAAATCCCAATTTAAAACAGTATTTGGTAGCTTTGAATATTTTGAATATTTTCAAGTTCTTCAGAAAGTATGTGATAGTGATATCATGATTGAAATTCCCAGTGCTTTCATCTGACCCACGTAAGTGTTCTTCATTTCTTCCTGGAGTGATTATAGGCTTCACAGCTCTGTCGAGTTAAGCATCAAAACTATTTGCTAATAGAATGGGGCTATACGTTGCCCTCACTAAACAACACAGTGGGGGCAAAGAAGAATAAATACCAGTATAATGAAGCCATAAAATTCATGTCAAGGGAAAAAGATGGCATGCCAGCCTCCATGGCAAGATCTGCATTAAAATTTGTCAATGACAAATGCAGTGTGAATATGATAGCAATGAGGAATTAAATTCCTAATGGAACAGTGGCACACTAGGATACTATCTTTGGTAAGAGCCATACCAAGAAAGCTAAAGCAGCGAGGCTATCCTTCTGTCCTCATGGCTGGCACTCTTACTAGGCAATGTGAATCAATGATATCACCAATTGTGTTACTTATTTTGAGAAAAGTTTTGACGATTATTTTTATGCATCATTCTTTTGAAAAAAACCCACAAACATCTGAGGTTTTAGGAACAAGGGATGACCAGGTAAAGTATGATCTGAAGCCTTTGCCTCATCTTTCCAAAGCAGCATGAAACTTCATTTGAAATCCCAGAGAATCTTGATCCAAGTAAGTTTTCTCCATTTGCAGTTGCATCATAGGCAAAAATTTATTGCTTACTTGTAACACTTTAAGAAACAAGTCTCTTAGATAATCTTCAGAATTATTTAGTCTTGTTTTACTGGGTACATTTTGATGAATATTTAACTGTAAAATTGAGTATTGTGAATTGGATAAATAACATTAAAGATGAGAAAACATAGTAATTTATCCAATCAATATATACACACCTTTATAATTTAATTCATTTTTAAATGTTCTGGAAAGCATTTATTTAGTGCCCATTTCATTATTTTTTTTAATGGTAAAATAAAAGCAATACATAAGAGCCTTGTCATTAAATAAAGTGTCAATCAAGGGGTTTCTGAAGATTTAGGCTGTTTTCATCATAGCTACATTATCTAGATTATACTGTTTAAATGTCTAACCTAAATCATCAGATAAATCACTTTGAAACCTTGTTTAGATGATTTCATAGCTTTTATTGTCTTCAGTACAGACTCATGGAAATCTAAGGCATATGTTTCTCAAAAACAAAACAAAAAAAAACAACAAAAAACAACAAAACAAACAAACAACCCAACCCAAACCTTTGTTTTTAAGCTGTATATATAGCACCTTGTTTAAGATATCTGACCTGTTTTTTTATAACAAGTTGGTTTAAAATCTAGCCCATTGCCATATGATATTTCTGACCGAAACATTTTTCTTACTTGCTTTTATTTATCCCTAGATTAGAAAATTATCAGACAATTGACTGTTGCAAAAAAAAAAATCAATATTATTAAAAATATTCAAAATTGGGATAAAAAATCAAAATTTTGCATTGTTGAAAGGCTTTTAGTGTATCTTTCATTATAGTGATTATTTTAAACAATAATTTATTTATAACAACAAAATATATTTCATAAAAAAATCTGTGTACAGAACAGAAGGTCACTGATAGTGGCAGATTGATTTCTACAAGATTTATGCATTTCTGTACATCAAGGAAGCTTTGTCAAAATGTGTATGGGCTTCAGTAATTTAGATGCTCTTGAATATATCCCCTAATGTATTCATGAGCTGACATATAGACTAGAATTTCTTCCTAAGATAGTCAGGTAGTATACATTCTATACAGATTTATATTTCAGTTTGAATTTAGCCTCTGCAAGGGTTGTGGAAGAAACTAAAGAAATGTATTTCACAGTAATTCAATTTACTGCATTCTTCAAAATTTGTCACTGAGGGATTCAAACAGTGACCTAGAGAAAGCTTTTTTTTTTTTGTCACTATTCCTTCACAGATGTTGCAGAGAGATAATTTTTTTTCTTTCTTTTTTTTTTTTCTTTTACTTTGTATATTATCACAAATAATAACAAGATGGCAAAGAGCACTCAAAGGAAGGAGATATTTTAGAACCTATCATGATCCATTAGCTGATCAGAACAATTATGTTGATCACTCTTCCGTAATGCTCTTCAACTCAAAGATGTGACCTTTTTAGGACAATATAGCCTGGAAATTCATACTCAAATACAATGCTCTTCAAAGCATTTTTCTGATACAATGCTCTTCAAAGTACTTTTGTGCTACAAAGCATGCTATTGGAGATCACAGGGTAATGTGCATTAAGATGTCTTTCACTGAGAGAAGGATTTAGATATAGCCTTCTCACAAAGGTACTCTTATGGAAAAATGCATACTTTTCTGTAATGGTTAATGTGAAGCTTTAATAATAACTAACCAATCTTCTGAACATAGTTTTGATATTAATTGTCTAACTGCAGCATCTTCCCTACAAATTGCCCAGCCATGTCAGAGAACACAGCAGGGGAGGTCTATCTTTCTCGGGGCAATAAAGAAAGCTAAAAACTGTGTGATCTGAGAAAAAAACAAAACAAAACATCAAGACTGAGAAAGTAGATTCACAGAGAACCAACATTCATTGCAGAGCAGACATAGAATGTCAGTGGATAACACGAGAAAGTCACTGTTAAAAGAGGTGGAGAAGACAATCATAGGAGATGCATATTAAACCCAGAAGTTCAGAGAGTCACGGAAAACAGATTTGTTCAACTAACAGTCAGCTCCAGTTTCCTCTCTAGATAGCAGCGTCACAGTGTTAGCTTGAGAGAGGTGGAAGTGAAGCTTCCAGAAGAAGTGTAAGAGAAAGGATTTAAAATGAGTTATTTTATTTCATGGTTGGTAAGTAAAGTTTTGGAGACCTGGAATTCTATTTGAATCTCCATAGATTCCCTTTCCCTCTTTCTCTTGTTTATTGCTTTTGAATATTTTTGTTAGTTTGTTTTCCTTTGTTTTAGTTTTGTTTGCTTATTCTTTCCTGTCTGTAACCTAAAACTTCAAAGACTTTTTGAACTTTGAATGTAGGATCTCAAGATAGCGATGCTTTTGTAATAGAGCCTAAGCACCATGAAGTAGGACAGTAATGATCTAGTCTTTTCCCTTCTGACTAAATGAGTACAAAGAATTTTACTTTCCCACTTGGATATAACTGAAAAATTCAGTTCATATTTATGCACTCCAATGCTCTATATTTCATACTGAGAATACAGTATACAAGTTAGGATTTTCTTGTCAGTTTTTCTACAAAGACAAAGGAAGAGAGATCAGAAAATGATTGAGATTTAAAACATAACAACAATGTGATGATTGTCTAATACCTCATGAATTCAGCAGAGCATGATTTCTACTTAGTATTGAATGTTATCCAGGAAAGGCTTTCTATTTTTAGATATTGAAATGCCTACTAATATTAGAAATACCTGGTACATACTGCCATTGTTTTCACTTTATCAGAAATCAAAAATTGTCCAAGATTATCTAAGAAGACAAGTGCAAAACAGAGCAGTAATAAAAACATCTCCATCTAGAAAAAAAGAATCAAATCTTTTCAACTTTTACCAGCTGCATACTTTTGTATTTACTCTCTGCTGCTGAATTGGAAAGCATAGGGTCTAAATAGATTATTTTTCTCTGTGACAATTATTCTCTTATTTCCAACTCTACCTTTTCTTCAGGATTTGCCAAAGTCCCTTCCTAAATTACAGTTCTCAATTAATTGATGATTGCACTTGTTCATTATCCTGAGAAGTTATCATACTTTAGTATAAAAAAAATATTTTGTTTCCACCAGTGCTTTCAGTAATATTTAGGGATGTACTTCTCTAAAAGGCATCATAAGCATTAGGAAGAACCAGATAGATGTCTCTTTAACAGTTCTTCCAGGAATTCAGACTTCTCAGACTGTATCTTTGTCTCCTTTCCAATATTGTGTCAAATTTTCTCATAAATTACTTAATTATTTTCCCAAGATCTGAAATAAATTCTCAGAGTTTAAGGCACCTAAAACATGGAAATATATATTTGTTTGCTTCTCATATATATATATATATAATACATATACTACATTATAATAATTTTTAACATCAGCATTTTACAAGTTATTCTTCCTTTTTTCTTTATTCCAAAAATCTTGCATGGATATTGTATCCTAGTGATAGTCCTTGAGCCTCGGAGGGAATTTAGTTGAATGATTCTGAGCAGAAAATCTGCCCCCCAGTTTGTTTGCCAAATGAGTGCCTAATTTACATTCACAATTAACTCAATTGCACGCATAAATGAGCTAATGAAACACAGAAATGTGTAAATGGTCATAAACACTCATTTCCACGTGCAATTGCAGTAATTGAATGCGCCTCATGATTTTGAAAATCAAGAACTTCACACTAATTTGATGCTAGTTCATGTTGTGTAACAGTTATATTTAAGATTAAGCTTATCACTCAACAAATGCAGCCATCTTTTTCTCCTATGCGCTTTTCTTCTTTTTTCTTTTTTTTTTTTTCTTCTTTTTTCTCCCATTATGGCTAATTGATGGATAACAGTGTTTAACATGGACTTCTTTTTGCTGACAAGCAGGGTTTAAACATTTGCCTCAAACAGGCAGAACTGCAAATCTATTTATATACAGTGCTGTCTTTTCGTAACCACTGATTTATACTCCTTCAAACAGTATATCAATTAAGTAATAACATAGTGTTTTTTTTGTTGGCAGTGGTTGTTTTGTTTTTTTTTTTTTTCCCTGAGGTAATATGGAAAAAAGATACAAAGTCAGTTGCTTTTATCCAAACATTCTGATTCACAGTAATCACATTAGAGAAATATTGAATTAATTTAAGTCTTTGTTTAAATCATAGGTTTTGCTAAAAGCTCTCTCTCGTTTTCCATTTACAAATGCAGGCAAATCTTGCATCTTGCATCTTGTTAGTTAGGCTGCTACTATACTTTGGGTTTTGTTTTTTGGTTTGGTTTGGTTTAGTTTTGGTTTTGGTTTGGTTTGTTTGTTTGTTTGTTTAACTGCAATTTATTTCTGAATAGATTAAAACTAAGACTTCTACTAGCAAATCCCGTGGTGTGACTGAATGACTTCCCTATATGAAATCTATTAAATAATTACATAAGAAGACTAACATATTTTGTGTCAATATGTATTTTGGTGTAGAGACCAAGAATGCACATTGCAGTAGTTGTTTTAAGTCATCATACATAGTCCATTTTAAAATCTAAAGGCATATTTCAACAATCTCATTGGTACAATTATACTGTAAGCAACATAATTCAAATGATGTGTTAATATTCGGAAAGTAAGATCTAACTTTATGTGTACATATTATTTTTCTGAGGTTTTAACAATTGGGATAAATATACAGCCAGAAATATTATCCTCATTACTGTAGAAAATACACAGAAGAAATGTCTGAATAATAACAGCTCAAAGATTAATCAAGGTAAATTAAGAGGATAATGCTGACTGTGTTTTATAGTTAGATGGCAACATATAGTTGGGCACCATCCAAACCATTTTAGAGACTGGGCTTCGGTTTGCAATCTATTTCATGCAGGCAATCCCCTGAGCCATCTATGGGACTACTGAAAGTAATTTTTAGGTCTTGCAATGCAAACATGTTTATATCGTTCATTCCCTCGGCCTAGAAACTTGAAGGTTTTGTATTATAGTTATATTTATAAAAATATTAATAATCCAATAGAACATCAAGTTAATACATAGAAATCCACAAAAGAGGGGAAAAGAAAAAGAAAAAAAGACAAACTTGCCTTCAATAGCTGCTGGTTTCTTTCTTGGACTATGTTCTAGAAGAAGACGAGGTGATACCATTTCCTTATGTCCTGCACATGAATATACAGGTTAAGAAACATGGAAAATACATTAACTAAAAATCTGAGCAGATTGACTAGGAAGATGATTTCCCTTCAGAATTGCTCATGTTTAAAATATTACATTTCACATAAAGGCTGTTATCTTCCAGACACCATAGGAATAAAACATATTTCTAAAATATGTAGTGATTTAACTTTAAGGGATGCATTTTAAATCAATAAAGACCAAGTGACTCAAGCATGTGCTGAAATGCTTACAGGTCCACTTTTCTTCATGAGATTAAAAACCTCAGAAGAATAATACTATAATAATAACGTTACATATTCATGATGTCTGATCTATAGTAAAAGCATATTTTCTTCTGGCAGGCAAATGATCTTCATTTTTTATTCTAGTCCACTTATTACAAACGTCTAGAAATACTGCTGAAAAATATTATGCTTGTCATCCTTATGAACTGTTCTTAATTATCCAACACCAAACAGGTTGCACACTTGCAAATACTGCTTAATTTCTGATTCCCACTGCGAAGTGAAATACCTCAACTCTCGGAGTTATGAACTGTACTTTCTCATAGACTTAAATCAGGCCTTTTTGTACTAACCAGATGCCCAATTTTCATGCTGAAGTGAAGTATTTTTCACTTCGCTTCTTCAAGTATTAACAAACACATATTTATTTTCTAGTTTATAATGTCAGTTTGAGGTTTCCTGATTTTCTTCTATTTATTTTATTTAATTATTTTAATTTATTTTTATTAACTATCATGTCATTGTCACTTGGACAGCACAATTTCTTGAGTATCCTGTAAGATGCATTTATTAGTGGAATACAGTACAAGTACAGTCATATGCACCAGCACACACTGCACAAGAGCACACATGCAATCAGACTGTTAGATTTCAGATCCAGCTCCACAACAAAACTCAAATGCATGCCTTGTGCTTGGTGACAGACTCAGAAGAGAAATAAATATTGAAACGAGCCTTGGAAATTGGAGTATTGTACTTACCCTTCTCATTTACAAAGGCATTTATACTCATGGGGAATGCATGAGAAAAACATCATCTTGAAGACAGCAGTGGGATTTGAGCACCATGAGAAAAACATCATCTTGAAGGCAGCAGTGGAATTTAAGCATCACAGTCTCAAAGTTTTTGTATCTCATCAGCATATATATGATTGCAGGAAAGTAATTTGCAAGCTTGTAGTTTAGTTCACCTGCTAGTTTATAAAATATCACACATGGAGCTACTCAAACTAGACTTGTATGCATGAGCCACTGACAAAATTAATGTACTTAAGGCACTAAACAACAAATTGTAAAAATCTCAGGTTTTAGATATATTTCCTGTCTTGGCAGTAGTCACAACTGAATATTTATTGATTTTGTCATAGAATGTCACTAGCCTCATGTGACTGAAATGAACAGTAGGCAAACTTCAGGAATCCAGATGTCTAGCCATAATTTTCCACTTTGTGATTCAAAAAAACATCTTGAAATTGCTAACTGAGCTAACAAAATGCATTTGTTTCCAGTGAGAACAGAAATATTACATCTATAACCTCTGTCAATGTACAGAAACTTCATTAACTGTTCATTCAGTCTGAACATCCTAGCTCAGAAGGAAAACTAAAACAATGCAAATTTTAATGATGAATGAGCAAATAATATTATTCTTTCTGCTAGTTTTGATTATTGGCTTGGACAATTGTTTGATATTTGTTTTTATTTTATGTTTAATTTGTTTGTATTCATTCTAGATCACTATACTAGATGGAAAAAAATGATAAATTTTACAATTTACATAAATTGCCTTGTATTAAAAATAATAAAGTACAGTGCCTCAAAATCTTGAGAAGGTAAGTAGTAAAGAAAGGTAGCCAATAATTTGGATTTCAAAGTGGTATCTACTGTGTGGAGCACCGATCTAACACCCTTAGGTCAAAGTATAGGATGGCCCCATTATTTTCCTGTTCTTTGCTGCTTCAGCAGTTTGCTAATGATTGCACCAGTGCTAGTTAGTATAATGCCAGTGCAATACCACTTATTGCTAGTGACTTGTCAAGTTCTATTTTACAGTTTTACAAGTTTTAAGCAAATCACTTATTTCATGCAAATTGATCACATGATCTGAGAGTGTTTTAAGCACCAAAATCTTCAGATTCACAGATCAAAAACTTTCCCTTAGGCCAGAGTGTTTGTTCTGAACAGGTTCGCATCCACTCTGATAAAAAGCCTCTTTAATGTTTCCACGTGTTATTAAATGTATCTCTATTCACTTTGATGGGAATGCAAAGGACACTAGCTGAATAAATATTTTATCCTTTCGTTTGATGAAATATGTTAAAGTGGTTACTCTAAGTCAAATTTCTTTTCTCTTCCTTTTTCTTTTCTCTGTAAGTTATAACGCACATGTGGCTTTCCATACTATGGAAAATTCATAAATTAAAAATGAAGAATTGGCTTCAGTATATCAACCATTAGAATGAATGGCATCTGCTATCTTGACTCCAGCATTGGCCAGTTGGACATATACATGATGCAAATAAGAGGAAGGTAGGATATGTTTAAAGATCCCTGTAGATGATCAATCTAATTCGTGAATTATGAGAAGTCATTACACAGAATACTACTATTATTTTTGGACATAAATTTACCTCTCTGCTTTATAAATGCAGTCACACCATATCTCCAGCTTTTATAGACTGCATGTTTGTTTGCTCCTCTTTTCACATGTAGTCTTTGTTTTCCCATCATGTGATAACCTAAATAATTTCACAAATATTTATTAGGGTTTGATTCCCCAATAGGCTTGTAGTTACAAAAACAAAAGTGTGTATAAATTTCTATGTATAATCAATCAGTTCTCGCAGAATCAATCAGTTCTCGCAGTTGTGCTACAGACACATCCATATATCCATATGTGATATTGTAAATAGCAATCTGAGAACTTATACAGCTAATGGAGACTGACAAAGAATTAAATATTTTGACTTTAAGCTCACCAAGACAAAAAATGTCATGTTAAGACATAAGTATCTTCCTGTACTGCCTGAAAAGAAAAAACATGCTGCAAAGATAATTAGGAGCTGTAAGACACTAGATACTAAAATGAATACTTCATTGATACTAAGCTACAGTCCTCAAGATCCGTGAAACTTCTCTCATCAATGTTTATTAAAACATTTGAGATGTAATAAAGAAATTACTTCTGATTTGGTTTATGGATATTTTAGATTTTATATTGCATAATAAGGAATACAAGAAGACTATAATTATCTCCCTTTTCTCATTCTAGCGAGTATTACTATTCTAAAACAACTAGAAACACTCTAAAGGGTGCAACTGAGTACAAGGAGAAATGACACCACTGTGGAAAGTAGTGTGATGACTGTAAACTTCCCCACATCACAGAATCATAGAATGGCTTGGGTTGATAGAGATGTTAAAGCTTTCCTTGATGCCATCTTCTAGATCATGTTGTCCAGGACCCCATTCAACCTGGCCTTGAGCATTTCCAGGAATGGGGCATGCACATCTCTGAGCAATTGGCACCACTCTCTGAGTAAAAAAATTCTTTCTAATATCTAAACTAAATCTCCCATTTTTAGTTTAAAAACATTCCCACATGTTCTATATGCCTGTGTAAAAAGTTGGTCTCCTTCTTGTTCATAAGCTCCCTTTAAGTTCTGGAAGGCTGCAATGACATTTCCTCTAAGACCTCTCTTTTCCAGATTAAACAAGAGCAACTACCGCAGCCTTTCCTCGCAGAAGTGCTCCAGCCCTCTCATCATTTTTGTAGCCCTCCTTTGTACTCGCTCCAACAGCTCCACTGATGATTTCCTCACATCCAAGTTTTGGTTATCTGAACATCAGGAATCCTACAGGCCAACAGTGCCAATGCTTTGGCAGCACCTCTCAAATAGTACAGAAAAATATCTTCAAATAAATCTTGATTTGCCCAAATGTGATATTTTTCCTTAAAGACAGTAGAAATTAAAAATAAAATAAAATAATCATAATCATAATTAAAAAAAAGATCAGGTAAGTGAGCTCTTTGCAGAATCATTTATTACGAAACATAAATTCAGATCAGATGCTTCATGAAGATCAGATGAATAAATGGACTAGAAGAATGAGATAAGACTGCCAAATATGCTTTTAGAGGACTGAAATCTTAATGGAATTCCACTGTTCTGTCTAGACTTCCAGTTTTGACATGTAAGTTACTTGAAGTTAAAGTTGAGCCTCCCTTGTTGTTTGTCATTATTCTTCAGAAGTTAGGCTTTCACTGTTCTGAGGAAGGTTATTGCCACTTAGTATATGTGCATGAAAAACTAGGAGCAAATCATTT
>JAPSGF010000004.1:15103689-15205406 GCA_035772895.1 Perdix hodgsoniae | reverse complement strand
AAGGAAGGAAGGAAGGAAGGAAGGAAGGAATGTAGACTAGTAAATTAAATGGTGCCTGGAAATGTTACTGGGCTCTGGAATACAAATATACATAGCGTGCAACATTTTTTGATTGATATCTGACAATTTTGATCTGTGCCAAGTAGCACAGTCTCAAACAATTCATTTGCTCACTTTGGGAGTTAGCAAGGGACAGGCTCCATTCTCAGACAGATGGAATAAAGACAGCCACTTTTATCTAGAGGAGACGTTATGAATGTTGCTGATTATGGCAGAAGGAATAAAATCCAGACAACAGTGGTAATCGAGTTTAATTTAGTTACCCAAATTAAAAGTGATAACAAAATACTGTGAAAAGGAAAAAATAGTTTAAATAGAATCTTAATGGGCCTTCTGGAACTCAATTTTTAACAGCTATGACAGAATTAATGTATAATAAAAGGAAGCTTTCAGGGAAGTCTGTCCTGGTAGACAGTAAGTATTTCAGTATTTCGATTGCACTCAGGTTATGGGCATTTATAAATGGATAATGGCATGATGTGCAGTGAAAATCTCATTTTGCGTGGGGTTGATATCAACTAAGTAAAAACATTTTTACAGTACGTCTAGCAATTACTAGTAGCTTTAAATTTTCGTATTCTGTATCATATTCTGGCTATTTGCCAGTCATTATTATGATGCATAAGAAAATGTTAAACTACATGTTCCACTTGGGTTTTAAATAGCACAGATAGCACTGGAACTCTACTTAGTGTCTAACTTGTGCATAAAGCATTTTATTGAAAGAGACTCCTCCCTCAACACATAGATAACAAATCCTAGCTTATTAAAAGTAACCTAACAGCCCTGGGAGGTCAACCACCTTTTATGCTAAAAGCATGGACTGATAGGTTAACAGTAAAGGTGCAGGAAGGACGGCTGTAAACTGATAATCGAAATGCTTTTTGGAATATAGTAAGGTGAAAGATTAAATTTCCTTTCTCAATGAGTCAACTAAATAGCAGTAGCAACTTTATAGTCTCCTATTTTTAATATGTAGATATTTGATTTCATTCTTTAGTTTTACTGATGCATTCCTATCTGTAATGACATGTTCACACCTGTACAATATGTTAGATACTTATGCATCTATGGACAAGTGTACATATGTATGTACATATACATGCAAATCTATGTAGGTTTTTTAATGAAGTTTCTGAAGAGAAAATGTCTTGTTCAACTTGGCTTAATAAATGAACAAGCATGAATTTCCATTGGTTCATTTTCCCAGAGCCTGTGTGAACATCACTTTGTACATTTTCATGTAGCTACTGAATTCACAGGTGGGAACTTGCTTGATATTTTTTTCTTTTCCTGTGGTTTTGTATCTCACACTGTACAAATGTGCATACGAAATATAAAATTGATACAAGCAAGAGACACAAGGGTAGAGCTATGGGAGTGATATTTGCTGTTTTAACCTACAACCAGCTTTACTGGTTCCAATCAGAAATGTATGCAACGTAGGTTAGTCACACCAGAGAGCTGAGCAATTAAATTCACTTACAACAATATATCTGTTGAGAATTCTTTTCCAGAGATTTTTACATGTAGAGGCTCCAAAATCCCTCTTTCACTCAATATATATCTTGTGAAAACTGTTCATTTTTGTTGTTGTTGTTCAAAAAATTAAAGTTTGTAAGGAATAAATTTTGAAGTTTTATTTCATTTTTTTTTCCCCACTACACATTAAATCACACAGTCTGACATTAAAAGGAGGTAATTGAATAGAAACATCAGATTTATAGTGTTCTAGTATCTCCACTTCATTATGACACCAGTAATTGCACCATACTTCAGCTGTACATTTTGTAGCAAATTTTAGTCAGCGTGGCCAAGAGTTAATGAGTGGGAAGTTTATTAATGTCATTTCATGTGGGTTTGCTTCTGTACTATGTCATCATCACATGATAGTCAGCTCCCTCTGGTGTCTACTTCCTCCTGCTAGTTATCACCTGCATTTAGTGTGTAAAGATAATCCTACATGTTATGTTTAGAAATATTTAAAGCCAAATCTCAAGAAACTGAGTTCATGGGAAGTGAAAATGAATTATTCTATGAAAATAATGGGCTGCTATTGTTGCACACTGTAATGCTAAAAGACTGCACAAGCAGATTATAAAATGAACACACGTATCCAGCTTTTCCCTCTCCTTAAATAGTCTTTAATAAATTGGTACAATGTCCACCGATCCCTAGTATAATTAACAAGAATGTATGGAGTTGGTACAGATTAATACTTTCTGCAATATGAAGTATTGACTTCATATAAATAAAACAGAGAAAAGAAAAAAGTGCAATTAAATATTTTCTGCTAACAATTAAACAGAATGGAAGGGACTGATAAGCTGTGATGGGGAAAGGCAATATACTGACAGTAATTTGCAAAATATTTGTATTGGTTTATCTATACATACTGTCATTCAAACTGTCATTAGTCCAAATACACTCAGTTCTAAACTCAGGAAAGCTAACTGGACACTGCTTCAGCACTGCAAAAATTTTCTACTGTTTTCAAGAAAGAATGCATGTGCTAAGTCTTATTAAACAATGACAGCATGATATTAGCAAAATCAAGTTACAGATCTCTCACTATGATCTCATACAAATCTCTCACTATGTCTCACTCAAAATCTCTAACACAAATGCCTCACTATAATCAGAGATATTTGCTAATAATGAATATACTGTAGAAATTACTGGAAATCCAATGGAATCCAAATAGCTGTGAGCACAAACCAAGAAGTTTTCAACCTCTCTGATTCCTTTTCGAGAATCAAAGGATCAAAAGGTTAATGTAAGTTACCTGACCATCACCAAAGAGAATGAATCTATAAGCATTTTGCAGTTAGGGAGAAAAGAGCTGAGAAATTCTATTAGAACAAATATCAGGATTAGGGCACAGTTTTGCAGAGGTGTTTCTCCTGTTTCTCACTCCTACTGAAATCAATGAAAGAAAAGTATTAGGTAGGCACTAAGTTTGTAATGCCTTTCAAGGTTAGACTCTTTGTTATTAATAAACTATCATATTGATTATACACAATTTTTAAAATTCGAGTCTAAAATTTACATCCCTTAAAATATGTGATGGTGTTAAGTTTGATGTAACGCTTGTCATCAAATGTTGTTGGCTTGAAGTATTTCAGGCTGAAACAATTTCCAGTGAAGCTTCCGCCTTTCTATAAATAGTAGGAAGGATGGTGGGATACTCTGGAACAGACAGACTCTAACACTGGAAATAATCATCTATTTATCCAAACTCATACTGCTTAAGTTTGATTCTTCTGCTCTCTTTCCGTTTCCAGAAAAGATTTTGTTTTCTGTAGGTGGCTGTTTTAAGTCCTGAGACCTACTTTAATGAGTTCCAGTCCTTGTGCTGCAGGTCTTTATGCTGATTTTTGGGAAACTGACTTGATTTACCATACCTACATATGAAGTCATATAATCGAAAATTTATGAAATAAAGGTAATTTCTGAAATAAGTATACAGAGTGTAAAAATTTCCAAATGAGTTAAATTCAATTAAAGTCAAAGTAATTCATTTTGTACTTTTTTTTTTTTTTTTTTTTTTTTTGTGACAAGGATATGTAAGCTTCTTTTGTTTGGCGCATTCAGAAATGCTCTCTATATACTTCCAAAAAATTATTTCTCTCCGTATTTTTTTACTTTTCCCCTTCTATCATTTCCAAAATGCTACTGTCTTTTCTTCAACTTCTCACACTTTTAGAGTAGCATTGCTGATTTCTTGGCTGAGCCAACAGCTGCTCCTAATAATGCCATTTGAAATCTTTTATGAAAACATGTCATTTACATCTTTATTTGAACAAAATTGTTGCTTGAGTATTTTTAGCATACTTCTTGAATGTTTGCAGGCTGTTTAGCTTTAGACTTTTAGAAGTTAACTTTTAGGCAGTTAAATCTAGATAAGTCACCCGAGGGATCCATTTATAGTCAACAGAGAGAAATTGGTACCTTCAAAGGGTGATTCATCTTTTCTATCTTAGGCATCTCTTTTAGGATTAAATTGTTCTCTGGAGGCCTCCATTTCATACCATTGGCTATAAAGACATCTAAAGGTTAGAGTTTGGCAATTAACTTTTCAATATGTATGTGCAGAGCAATGAATTACAAACATTTCATTTTGCAGTTTTACTTAAGTATGACGCTATATGCCACCAAAATATTTCAGGACTACAATTATGAGCCATGCATGCTTCCCCCTCCTCCCCCCCTTCCCCAAAAACTGCAGCCAAGTAATGTAATGCTTTCCCACCACCCGGGAATTCTATAAATGAAGATCATATGACATGAAAAGATTCTGTTGTCAAGCCTAACAAAAAAATATTAAAATATTACTCATATTTAATGTTTTGTGTATGCATTTAATGTCTTTTGAACTCTCTGTGCTATTTACTCTATCAACTCTGTTACATAACCATGTATTGAAAGACAAAGTGAAAAAAAAGGGAAGGAAACTTCCATCTTTGCTAGAAGAATAATCTGTCAAAATAAAGTTTGAACCCTACTAATTGAAGTTAGTCAGAGGTATTTGCCACTGACTTTAGTAACAGACTTTGGTACCAACCTTGCTTGTTATGTTATCTCAGCTCTCTTGATGAAAATCATTAATAATTCCTACAAATAACTAGTTCTATGTGTTTCAAATACAGATACTGTCAGCAAAACCTACAATATAAATAATCATTAGATTACTTTCAATATACTGATTTTTAAAGCTACTCAGTCTAGGACTGAATATGAGCCTCTTACTTTCTTTGTGTTTTTCCCCACATTTGAAGCCATTAAATACATATGTTTTTATATGTTGATACTTGTTTTTTTAGAAATAAAGTTTTATTTCTTTTTTTTTTTTGCTTGCTTTTTGAGTAACTTAGTTTCAAAACTAATGTGTCTCTGAGTCTCTTGATTTTAGATTTTATAGATACTACTAGAGAATTTTTTGAAATGACCTTTGATTTGAAATTCTATGAATGAACTATATTAAATATCTGTATATAATAAGAGAAGATTGCCCCAGTTATCCTAAGTTTGCCCAGAGAAATGGATGCCCTGTCCCTGGAGACTTTCAAGACGATACTGGATCAGGACCTGGGCAACCTGATCTATCTGTTGTGTCCCTGCTCACTGCAGGGGAGTCGGACTAGACAACCTTTAAAGGCTCCTTCCAACTCTAAGGTTTATAAGATTCTATGATTCTAAGAATAATAGTAAAAATGCAATAATACCGAAGCAACAATCTGTTAATATAGTCTTTCATATTCAATTGATTTATTTCCATTAAAATCAAGAATTCAGTCTCATACCATCAAAGGTTTTGGCTTTACATTATATCACAGAGCTGATTCCATGAAGTGCAGTAAACTATTGAGAAAAAGGAATCAGTTTTTCTCTACAGAATCAGAATGCCAAGCATTCCCTGGGTAGCTGCTTCTGAGACAGTGAAAGTCATTCGAAATTTTTTTTGGCAAAGTTACAGTAAAGTGCCATAAGAGTGTTCACAGATGCAGCTTGGTGTGCCAGCATCTGGCTCTGATTCACAGTGGGATGATATAAACAGGCAGTAACAGATAGCTGTTTTGCCACTGTGGGACAGAGTCAGGATTGTGTGCTGATAATGTCTCTATTAGAAGATCAATGTCATTTCAGAATTTACTTAAATAGACACATCTACTGGGGTGAGAAGGGAGTCACAGAGAATGACAAGATTGAAATGACACCAGTAGACATTTTCTCATAGCTTTGTACAACAATATTTAGACAGTAAATGACAGCTAAAACTATTGCAAGAATTTATCATTAATAAATTAGTTAGACATTTTTCAACAATTAATACATAATTTCAGTTCATTATTTCTCTGTTTTCAGACTGTACTCAGAACTCTCCGAGGAGATCACTAGTGTAATAAATGCTTCTATCACTGAATCATCTCAATTTACATCAACAGCAGAAACAAAGTACTGACAAGTTTGATCATATGAACTTTTTTTTTTTTTTTTTTCTCCCATAAACAACTATGGATAAGCAACTGCCAGCTCTAAACATCAGTCTAAATGAGTCAGTCTAAATTTGGCGGTACAGCACTGCCTTCAGAGGGAGAAGGTTTTCACGTACCTTCCCTGTTTAAAGTAAAACCAAAACATTTTCACAGCTTTCAAACTCACCCTTTAGAATTTCACTAATGTAAATATCTGTTTTGCTTATTTTGGACTCTAGAGGACTACTGAGTAGGGTGCAACAGGAAATATCTCTTCCCCTCTGCCAAATAATAGTAATAATAATAATAATAATAGTAATAGTAATATATATGGATTCTCTATCCAGTGTTTTCTGGCAAATTTGAAAGACTGTAACACTGCCAGTAGTTTCTCTTGCTGAATTTCTCTGAACAAGAAGCAAATATCATGTTATTTTCTTATTGAATATGATTGTTTTTCCTGCATCAATACACAATGAGAGGAATTGCACTTGTAACGAAGTTAACCCCATATAAATCTGATGTAACAGTGTGAAAAGTTAAACAATGCCATTGGCATATTCACAACAGATCCTAGTCTTCAATTAAGTAAGAGTGACACTTAAAAATAGCTCAATGGTTTAAAGAGTGAACAAAAGAGGGCAAATATTTAAGTCTAGTGCTGTAGCTCCCCCACAGCAAATGTAGTTCTTTTTACATTCAAAATTAATATACTCTTAATACTCTCAGATCTTGCACAGCATTTTTTTCCCATGATCTTAAAATACTAATGTACGCTTATATCAGTATCTCCATAAATCCTATCTGATAGTAAATGGCAAGTATCACACTGGCACTGCCTTGTACTTCTCTTACCACATTCATGTAATAGAAATAATCCCTGCTCTACAACAGAATACCTTTTGACAATGGAAAAGAGGAGACAAGTATTGTTAAGAACATTGTAGACACAGAGGTCATTCAATCTGTCACTTCTTTCAGAAATTAAGCAAACTCTAGGATTCCTTACAGAATCTGTCACAGTTTGCCTGAATTTGTTATCTATACTTTATATATATGTGTGTGTATATATATATATATATATATATGTATGTATGTATGTATACACAGTTCTTATTAACATATTGCACATTTGGTCAGAGCTGGATTAATTTTTAATGAGAAAGTGGAATGACTATTCCATTACAAGATACACTCTTGCATTATACATGTGCCAGAAATCTTGATGAGATTCTCCTTTACAAATGTTATGTCAACAGCATAAGATTACCCGGACTGTCTACTTTGGCCTCTGGAAATACACAATAAACATATGAGGATAGACTGATGAAATGAAGTGTTATAGTCACATTCCTTTGCAGTACAGCTGTTTTTGGAGATGGTCATTTAACCTTCATAAGGTCACTGAATTCTTTAGTGCAAAGATTTTAAATATGCTAAACTGTCAATAATGTCATATACATGCTTCCTGATTTATTACTATCATTATTGTCAATGAGTCAACTTTAAAGATCATCATAGTGAGGAAACGTATTGTTCAGTGCAAGGTTTTTAACCAAAACTGGAACACTGTGAAAAGAATTCAGTACAGTAAAGGAAAACTAATCCTTCAGGTATCAAAAGGGAGCTATAAGAAGGGGACAGAATCTTTAGCAGAGCCTGTTGTGATAGGAGAAAGTGAAGTGGTTTCAAAATAAAGAGGAGAGACTGGATATAAAGAAGTTTTTTATGATAAGGGTGATGAGACACTGGAACACATTGCCCAGACAGGTAGCAGATACCCCATACTTGAAGACATTCAAGGTCAGGCTGAATGGGGCTCTGAGCAACCTGATCTAGTGGTATGTGTCCCTGTTCATTGCAGAGGAGATGGACTAGATCATCTTGTAGGGTCCTTTCCAACTGAACTCCAACTCCAATGATTCTATAATTCTATGATTCTAAAATTAACTAAAATAAACTTCCAAGTAATTAAAATAAAAACAAAAACTAAACAGAAATATTTGGTATATCTCTAGGAAACAAGGGTGCTAAATTAGAATCAAATAACCAAAAGATGCTTATCACTTAATTCAGCAGTATGCACCATGCACAACCACATGCTGAGGCATGCAAAAAGAGGGTCACAAAAATAATTGTTTCTTTAGATAGTTGCAAAGAAAAGAAGTTGGTTGGAACAACATAATCTGTCAGACTAATGCAGAAAATGTCATTTATTACTATTCTGGATGAAGCATGTGATAAAATTAACGGGAAAACTGTGGAGTTAAATATTGAGGAGGGTGAAGAAAATAGAGTGGATCCAGTTAACTTAGAGAAGTGTACTCCATACTAAAGTAGTGTCCAGACACTGTCACTGAAATGCCATCTGTGTTGGTGAAAATTTCAAATGTTGGCACACATGCAGGCTAGACAGAAAATGAAAAATACACTCAAGCTCTGTACTTTGTCAGATAAAATCAGAAAGTTTATTTTTGTCCTATATGTAGTAGAGCTCAAGACTGTGGTACATACTTTTCTCAGAAGAATCCAGACTGGGCCACTGTTGTAGTCGACATATTAAAATGTTGGACTTCTGATCTAGCAAATCCTATCTGTGCCAATGGATAAAACTCCTCTGATAGCTATTGTAAAGTTATGAGGACCTCAGATATTCTTTTACACTTTGTAAAACAGAAATCTTGGAAGATAATTTATATTGATGTAATTATTAGGAATTAAAGGAGGATTTGTATGAAACTACTCAATGTTGGGGACAAATACTGATCAGAGAAACAAGGAAGTGACTGTGGATGCTTCATGAAGCAGCTTAGCAAGAACTCTCCTTTCTACAGTGTCTTATAGATCCATTGCGTACAGTGGAATAATGGAATGAATGTTTCATTCATTTTTTAAAGCTACATCAACAGTAACATTGAGTAAATGAAGAAAAAATCAGTCTCACTTTTTAAAAGGAAAGCAAGAGCATTAACTTTTCTCCAATATGTTGTTCAAGTGACTATGAAAATATATTAACTGATATATTTTGAAAAGTGTATGTAATTCAGGAAATGCATGACTATGGGTGTAGCTTTTAATTATATGATCAGTATAAAATACCAAGTTAAGTAACTAATTTAAAATCATGTATACATTTATTTAAACCTAAAATCATTCAATATTGCCAGTAAGTAATATGATTTTTTTCATTAATTGCTATAATTGAAATAATAAGTCCATATATTGTGCCTAAAGAATATAATGAATGGGAAACAGATCTTAAACTCAGAAATAGAAATTCATGTTTGGTGTAAACGTTGAACATATTTTACAAAATAGCCAGTACATTTATGTGAAGAAATTTTCCATTTTCTTGTTCTCTTTCACAAACATTAATATTGGGATCGATACACGATTCCTGATTTTAAAGTATTGAGGTATCAAATTGACTGTAATAAAATTCCTTAAATGAATTGCCCTTGCATTTCTTTTTCTGGACAAAGTAATTTAGCATAACACGTATAAAACAAAGAAAGGATGAAATATATCAGATCTATAAAAGAAAATTAATTATCGTAATTCAGTTCACAAAGGCCAGTGTGTAGTGGGCACATTACATGTGAAAAGCAGTAGCAAACAGTAAGTGTTCAGTAGCATTCAACAATTTCTGTAAATAGCACAGAACGAAGCATACTAGGCCTTTACCTTGTTTCTCAGAAATGTGGTCTGAATTTTTCAGCTCTGTTTCTCACAGAGTGTGAATTGACTAAATCTGGTTATGAAGGCAATACTTTATCTTAACTTTCACAAATGTATGTCATGCTTTTCCACAACAACCATTCACAACATTTAAATTTTCATATAACAAATGACTTAGTAAATCAAAAAGCATCTGTTTCATGGGTGGAGTCACTGCTAGAATTTTAGAGATCCAAAGTCCAAAGAGATCCAAAGAGCTACCCTCTTCCTACAAATGATGGATGATTTGTTTTTGCTTTCTGGGGCCTTAAGCTGTCTCTCTTTTTGTTTACCTGTAAAGGTAACTGACCATCCAATTACCCCTGAATATTTATTATTCTCTGTTTATTCTGTGATTTCACAATGCAGCTCTCTCATAGCATTGTGAAGTTGCACAGAGCAAACACTGGGAAGAAAGAATAGGCAGTTGTGTATTTTATTTTCTGAAATTCAACTCACTACTACTACCCCTGTCTATATCCATACCATCTTCATGGTTGTTCCAGTTTTCTTGTGTCTGGAAAGGTAAAAACTGGAAATCAATCTTCTCCAAAATGCCCTTCTCATAGCAGGTCTGCTCTGCCTTAGTAGAGTGCCAAATAGCCCAGGAAGCTGCCTGGAGAAACAACTCTGACACTTGTCAAAGCTGCTTTCAGACATCAAAAGAACTCTGAGAGAGATCTTGAAGAGCTCCACAGATCTCTTCACATTGTGTTTTATTAATGATACAGCTGCACAAAGCCAGAGACTGGGTGAATCACATCTGGTACTGGATGTTAATTTGTAAATTAAAGCAAAACTGAAGGTCTCTGGAAGGTTTTCTAATATTTCTCACAATCTGAGGCTAGATGATCAGTCCATGTATTCATAACTAACTGTTTAAAAAAAAACTCAGAGGTGATATATTTTTCTCTCTTTTAATGCAACCAACCATGACTTTCTCCATGTCATTCCTTGCGAAAAGGCCAAACCAACACTCTCCCTTTAAAATACCCAGGTTATTCATTTTCACTCCACAAATAACTGTGTTCTCCCTCTCCCCATTTTGAGAGAATGTGTGTGTCAGCTGCATCCTTAGGGTATGCTAGCTTTAAATGTACCAGAACATACCAAGAGAAGAGCAAAGGTACAAAGTAGAGATAAGGACACAGACCACTGGAGACCTTCTTGTTCAAATAATGACAAAACAAAGCTTGTAATGCTTACAATGTACCTTCATATTTCATCCCTGATTTTCATAAATATCATTGCTTTTCATTTCTAGGATTATGTCCTTTCTATCATATTCTGTTGTGTTGGATGACTTCCATTATGAGTTCAGAAGGAACCGTGCCAATTGAATAAAGTCTGGGCAAACTGAATTGATCGAACATTATGAGACAGTACTCAGTCATGGTTAGTAGCTTTAGCTACTTATCTGCCTAAGATCTTTGTGTATTAGAACAGATAAGCATGGAGATGTGGAAAGGGGGAAGATAAAGCACGGACTTGATTGCTCAGCTAAGATATTTGACATATTAAGAGCAACAATAGTTCACTTCTAGAAGCATGTTAAAGTTTGCAGAAAAAAAGCAATAAGCTATTAACAATAAGCTAATTTCTCTTGCATTTCACACACACACACACACACACACACACACACAAAAGCATGGAATATTTTAGCAGTTTCTACAGCCTTCATTTGACTTTACTTTTAACATAACCTTACTTTTAATTCATGCATAGTAGACAGAAAATTAAAAGCTTTAATAAGACAGCCATTAGATCTTATGCTTTATTAAAACTATTCGCACAATATTTTTTGCACTTGTGAGATCTCTCAACAACACAAATCACACTTTCAATGCATAAAGAAGCAGAAATTCTCAGGAAAACAGAAGAATATTAGGAGTTCAATGATGTAGGAAAGTACCTGGATAAAAATCCCCGTGCGCAAACATGTCAATCACATAGCGACAGAATGCATATTGATCTAACAGATGAAAGAGGAAAAAAGAGTAATGAAGAAAGCAAATTAAACTGTTTCTATTTAATGATGAAGATAAAGTTTGGCAATGTAAACACTCACTTAGTGGATATTTTTACTTATTCTTACTTATTGAGTTTTTTTTTCCCCCCCCGGTCTTGACTTCTACACATTTTCAGAAAGAGACAATTTATTATACAGATATAACAGTGAGCCACCCAGTCAAGTACTTAAGAGCGATCTCAGAGCCACTACCTCTTTTTTCTGGCCTGCAATGTGTGGACCAGTTCAGCAATGTACTACTTTGTTCCCCACAGAGGCACAATCCAAACTACTATATGGTTCAAAGAATATTTGATATCCATGCAAATCCATTTTATATTGTCTCAATAAGATAATAGCAAAATTCAATAAAATTTTATATCACAGTATTTTGTTAATACTGTGTTAACAGTATAATCAATATGTAAGCTTATTGAATGTGAATATAAAAAGAACTCTGTGCATTACACTTCTGCAGCAATGAGATTTTCAACTGAATTTCATCATTTCACTACATAATTATTTTCCAAACACTAATCTTTACATATATCTTTACATAGACATATATAATGCATATATTATATTTGGTTATAAATAGTAAAACTTTGCTATTCAGAAATTCATGCTTCTATATCTACATGAAACTCAGAATTCAAAAATGTTGATTGTCTACTGATTTCTTTTATACATAAGCAGAGAGGTAGACTTTGATCAAAATTGCTAAGATTAAGAATCTTGCTATAACTGAGTGCAAATGAATTACAATGTTTTTGCTCAACTCTCTAGTTGGCCAGAAAAACATGTTGTCCCAATGGACTACAGGGGACACTATCTTCCAGTGTTAATGATGATGATCAAATGCCAGCTTTGGTTAAATGTGTTAGTTTACAACAGCCTCCAAGTAAAGGGGCTGAGCAAATTAATCTCTGTCCTATATGGTTACCCCATACTTCCAAGATAAGGTTACATAAGCTACATTCTCCATCTCCAGTCGAATCTCATTCCTATGCACCAATAAAGCCACTCTTTGCCATCTTCAAAACAGTATTATACAAACTTCAAAATGCTTCAAATGTAAAAAAAATAATACTAATAAAAAAGAAAATATAAAATCATATTCTTAAGAATGTAAAATTTTATTATTTACTTTCTTATGGAGTTCACTGGAGCATCAATAGTAGTTAAACTAATTGTTTCTACTAGTCCATTAGAGCCCATGCAACTGTTTCCCATTACTAAAGTGCCAAGGGTAAAAGATTTCTAGTTAGAATTGAAGGAATTGGGCCGAACTTGCCAGAACATACACAAGTCCATGAGCGCTTTTAAAGCTTTTAATGGCTATTCATAATAGTTTCCGACTTTGTATTTAGGAATTCAAATTTATCATTTTGGTCAGCTCCAGTCTTGGATTCCATCCTTAAGGAATCTGAACATTTTGGTTGCAATTTGTGTATTAAACCTATGTGCTAATTTTCTGTCATGGTGAGGGCAGGTGATAGAGGAAAGTAGAAGCAGAAAAAAGTATTCTCAGTAAGCCCCTCTGAAGTCAGTTAACTGACTTCAACATGCTTGGAAATAGGACCTCAGTGAGTCAATCAGCTTATGTCTGTATAAATAAATAAAATAGACCAAAGTTAATTGTTTAGCCCTGTGAGAAAATGGCAGGGCGCAGCTCATGCCCAGAAACCTGAATTTTTCTTACACCTGTTTTGCTAAAAGTGGCTGTCTGTCTTTATCCATGCTGCCAATTTGGGAGAGCCTCTGGATTATTTCCAGGCATTGTATAAGAGACTGCTAAATGGCAACGGGACTAAACTGTCAGGGCACATAAGCTGTACGGACTGTCACAGGACAGAGCACAAGCTTGTGCTGAATCTATTTAATTATGATACAGACATAGCCTAAGGGACTTAGCAGCTCACACAGTTTCCTTGATACTAAAATAATATGTTTTTTAATGATAGTAATACAAACAAGGATCAAAATAGACTTTTTTTTTCCTGTGATAAACATAAAAACATTATTTTTCTGAATAAACATAAAAAAAGTAGTAATAGTTTTGACCACACCTAGAAAGAAAGATTATGTATTAATCTTCTGTTCATAGTATCTTTTTAGTAACTCAACTCCTGAAAAATGTAAAAATGAAGGAAGAATTCTAAACTGAATAACACAAATGATATTTCTACTGTACATGAAATAATAAGGTGCACAGTAACATCCTACTAAAGTCCAATTCTGCCAACTGGCAAAGACTGAAACACTGGGAATTTTAAATGAGTACGATTCTACAAACAACACTTCATGGCTAAAAATTAATTCCAATTTAAACTCTCCTGCTCAGATGAGAAATTCACATGATAGTTTTAACCTTGTTAGTCTATCGTGGTGATACAGATATTCACCCGATGACTGAAAGTTCATCTCAATGTTTGGAACTAATTCTTATTAATAAAAAGAGTCACAGGTATCTTTTGTCACTTGACCTCATTGGATTTACCCTGGGAAATGGACTATCTTTTTAATTTTAATTTTATTGAGGAATTATATAACAGTGGGAGCATCATAAGTCCTTGTGTTTACTGTAATTCTTTTTACAGTCTTCCAGGAAATGCTGGCAAAACCACTCTCCCAAACAAGGAAAAGTAAGGACTGCAGGATCACTGAACATTGGCTACAGCATTTTAAATTAAAAATTACGATCATCATGGGCCACAGTGAGTCTGAAATATAGATCTGAATTTTCTGAGAGTATCTGGTTGGATAGTAGCAGTTTGCAGTGAAAGGAACAGAAGTGAAAGAGACAGCATTCACAGAATGTGTGTGACTCTTATCTGTAGTGATAAGGACAGTTTAAGAGACTCATTTCTTTCTATGCTCCAGCTGCTCATTTCCACTTCCACTTGCTGTGGTTCAGTGCATGGTTCCTGGGGTCACAGACTTACAAAGTGATATGTTAATGTTTTATGTTAAAACTGATCATTTTCCTAATTTTTATCAGTTAAACAAAAAAAAACAACAACAACAAAAAAAAAAAAACAAAAAAACAAAACCACGCCCCACCTCTATCTATTGCTCTCTTTGACCCCAACTCACTTTAAACAAGTTTTCTATCAAGGGATTAAAGTGCCTCATCTGCACAACTGTTGCTTTTTGAGAGCTTTAATCTGAACAGTACAAAGTGAATTCCACTGTTTACCAAAACTTTGTCATAGCAAACAAAAATTAGAAGAGGTTTGCACCTCCCAAGAGCACCTCAACACTTTGCTGGTCTATCCCCTTCATCAGAACATTATGAATGATGCTGCTTTGATTTTATACTTCAAAGTCTCCAGTATTTCAAATGAAAACCAGAATTAACTAAAATAAATTTATTTGTATAAATTATATAAAATAATACTCTCTTAATATACTACACATGTCTGAAAGGGGGCTATGTCTCAAAAACTGCCCTTTCAGATTTCTAGAAATACAAAATGTAAACAACCCCTAAGGTGTTATTATGACTATGACATTTGTAGAGCATCTGCCCCTTTAGATCAGACATTCAGGCAGGGAGAGCTGTGTAGCAATTAGCTGTTTTGATGCTCAGCCATAATAACTTATTTGTGGCTATCAGTTGAAATGATCAGATAGGTGTGCTGTGCAACGCAGAGCTAACTCTGTTAATGTCAGAATAATCCTGTGTTTGCTGTGGCAATTCTTACAGAAAGCCAGCTTCTACTTCATTCATACAAAGTTGTATTTAATTCACTAGAATAGTCAGAGGGATATCAAGGGACAGAGCATTCATAACAACTTGGGAGTGCAACATCCGAGGCTGACTCTGAGAAAGAGGAGCATATAACTAACAGCTGCATTTTGTGTTGATGCATGTTGATTCCTTATTTTATAATTTAATTTCTTCCTTTCATCAAGGAAATGGCATTTCTTTCCTTTTTAGGACAAATTTGAATGCAATCACATCAAATAACATCAAGCAGGCATATAATTATGTCATAGAGTACAAGGCACTGTTTCACATACTCTGAGGCAATACAAATGATTACACATTCTTTCATTTGCTACTACTTTTATAATTGCTAATGAGGACATATGGAGATAGAGAAAATAAACAGAATTTTCAACAGATTTTTGGGCAGTTGGTATTTTCCAAAGTAAATTTACTTGCAGTATACTACATAACATTCTACAAAGCAAATCCATGAAGACTCCAGCCTACTGGAGACATTGGTCCTTGGTAAGGGAGGAATCAAACTGAAAATAAATCTTTAGCCATGAAAGATAGTTATTTGAATTAAACTTATTTTATTCTTGATAGTTTCCATCTATTGACCTGAGATTCAGATGGAATTTGTTTTCCTCTTTTCTTTTTCATGGGTAGCTTTTGGTCCTTGCCAGTTCTAACTTCCTTCTTTCTCCTTTTTTTCTACTACTTTTTTAAGATCTTCATCTGTTTCCTCCTCATACTGTTTACCTTTCTTTTCCGACTTAGCAAAAGTCTGAAGAGCTTTCTCCTCCTTGAATTTCGGTTTGGCCTTTATTAACCCAACTTCTGTTGTTTTAGTCTCTGTCTGCTTGACTTTCTCAGTCATCTTTGCTTCTCCTTTTCCATCCTTCACTTCCTTTTTAACTTTTGTTTCCACTTTGGTGCTCTTTACTTTCTTCTCCTCTGCAAGTAATCAAGACAAAATTTCAGTGTCATTCTTTCCCCCCAAAATAATAATAACATTTTATCTTGTGTTGTGTAGTTATTAATGAATATTTTTCATCAACGTATTGTTCAGATCTGATGAAAACTACAACAGCTAACTAACAGCTTTAGACAGAAATACTATACGTGAACACTGTTTTGTTTTTAGTCCTGTAATGGCAAATAAAAATAGCCTTATGACAATATACTAATTTTTATGCTATAAACTAGGGGAACAAATATCGATCGTAAAGCAAACAAATACAGTAGGTACTTCCAGGTTAAATCTGACTAACTACTGAGTTCAGAGTGAAACCCTGCCATAAGAAAGAGGAGAGGTTCATTTAAAGTATGGTTCACACATTCACCAGATTCACACATTTGGTCTGAGCCAGGACTATTCATAATGTGCCCTGCAGCAGACTGAAGAGGTTTCCAAATATCTTATATACCTTACAGTGGCTGTTCAGTATATGAAGATGGAGAGTGACACTTGGGCAGACAGTGATAGGTCAAAAAGGAATGGTTTTAAACTAAAAGAGGCCTAGATTATACGTTAGAAGGAAATTGTTTACTCATAGAGTCATGTGGAACTGGCACAGCTTGTCCAGAGAAGCTGTGGATGCACCATTCCTGGAGATGTTCAAGATGAGGTTGGATGGGGCCCTGGACAGACTGATCTAGTGGGTGGCAACCTTGCCCATCACAAGAGATTTGAAAATAGATGATATTTGAGATCCCTTCCAACCCAACACTCCCTGATTCTTTGGATTTCAGTCATTGAAATTTCAACAGGTATTAAAATAGTTTATGCATAGAACTAACCTCTGGTTGCTCTTAAGATGTTTTAATTCATTCAAATTTTAGTGTAATGTAGATGATTTTTCATATACATTCTATTCTTTACTCCAATTAAATAAAGTTTATCAATTTTGAAGTAAACTACAGTTAAAAAAAAAAGTATAAATAAATACCTTTGGGAGGAGGTTTCTTTTCAGTTCTTTCATGTCTTTCAAGTTTGTGTTTCTGAATTACTAGAAATGTGTACAGTTGTATATTAGGAAAATTAAAAACAAAGACAAACAAAAAAAACAACAAATGAGAAAACAATTGTTAAAACAACAGCTTTCTTGAAAGTTTCACATTTCTTCATGACTCATATTATATATATTTTTTGTAAAATTCTTTGTTCTCAGGTTCACAAGGTTAAAATCTTCAAAATATCTGCTGAGAATCACCTAAGCAGGAGACATTGCAATTACAAAGAAATGAATATTTTTAAGGAATGTGTGTATTGTATATTCCAAATGTCATAAACTTGTTCTGCACAAGCTCTGAGTAGATGTAGGCTTGTTCTGCCTGTGCTCAAGCCAACAGTAATCTGTATGACTACACTAGTCTCACTATTCTGACAGAAAAAGGCGTTTCTTAGCTTGGATTTGCTGTGAACACAGCCACAAGGTTGGTGCTCACTTCAGAGCTACATCTGAGAGAGTTTATGTCCACACAAGGAAGTAAATGTGTTTACACAGTGGATGTCCCAGAAAGGCAGTCAAAACATTATGAAGTGATTTCTATCTTTCCTTTTGTATTTGTTATCCAGATACACTGCTGGATACAAAATAGGCTTGACAGTTAATTACCCCTCTTGCAAATGATAGCACCCTAACTGAATTCCAGCTTGGAATTGCTACCTATATGTGCTACAAGTGGTATTTTTCTTTATTTTTATTTTTAAGTTCACTCTTAGAAGATCTCTTTAAATATAATTCATATTTGTCACGGTTTTATGATTTTTAGTTATCTGTATTCCACATCATAACATCATGTAGTGCACTGGGAGTTAAAGAGTTAACGCTCCAGTTCTGGGTACCTGTCCAGAAGAGAAGAACTACATACCCCAGAGGACTTTGCATTCAAAGACGGGATATAAGCCTTGGTACATCACCTGACCTGCCCTTTTTTCAGCTCTCTCTCGTCCCTGCTGCTCGACCCAACTGCATATCTCACCTCTGCACTACGCTGAGGCCTTTCCACCTTTTGGACACTCTCTCTCATTATATTTGATTTGTTAGTTTCAATTCTAATTATGTTGTATTATGGTGTGTTATCTTCCATTCCAATACCAGATGCAGTGAAGTAGTTTGTTTCTCCTCAGATTGTTGCCACTGTTTTTAATTATTTGGGGTGCCTTTCCTTCCCCTTTCCAGAGGTGTGGATTCACGAATCCCTCTGCCCCATTAGTCATGGAACTGGGCTGAACCAGCCTGTAAAACTGTTGACAATATTACTGAAATTTTCTGGAATATTTAGCAGTATTTGAAGAGATCTTTTTTATTGGGCATAGAAAAAAAATCTCCTTACAACAGGGGAAGTAGCTGGAAATCTTTTCTGGAATAACTGTTCCCTGAAGTTAGCCTAGAGCATCCTCATTTCCCCATGACTGTTATTTTTGAGAGTCTTTTAAGTCCTTATGTCATTACAATTTCTCTCTCTTCACTGCCACCTAAAGTTTTAACATTTGAGTCTCCATTCTCTGGACAGATTAAAATCACACCTAATTATTTCATGTATCCCATTGCCATAAAAATCATCAAATTCCATATAAGGCTGATACTAAGATACATTGTATTATACTTTTTTTTTTGGTTTGACTGACTAAAATTAAGCAAAGTCTAGAATCTAACTTCATTATAGAAATATCTGGTTTCTGAAAAAAACAACAAAACAAAACACTTAAAATAATTAAGAAAGCTTAAGAGCAAAAAAATTCAAATACCAAGCAATAATAAATATTAGTCTTGAAAAATGAGAGCAGGGGAAAAGCTGATTGTATTTTTAAATCCCCCCAGACTGATTAGCTCCGTGCATCTAAACAAGAGAACTAAGCAAGAAATATAAACTGTAGACTTCACTTAGAGGTTGATTATGACCTGCTCAAGTAAAAGTGAGAGCTGCTACAGACTGTACTGTGGGGACTAAAACAGTTTTAAACATTACATCTCATCTTCACATGTTCCCCAACTACGTAAGTGATAAAAATCTAAAATTGTGCAATATCCAATAATAATTATTGTTACCTTTAGAAGGTGCTTTTTTTTCATGCTTTTCTGGCTTTTCGGATTTCTCTCTGTGGATTGCTAGAAATAAGTAACAGCAATATTAACTGATGTTAAAAAAGAGAAGTTTTGCAAAGGAGTGAGAAAAAGAAGAGGATTAAGAACCACCTAGGCACCATCGTTAACCAGAAAGACTAAATCAGCTGCTACTGTCTGCTGCTGGTGTCAAAACACACAGATGGAATTGTCAAAGACTCATGTAGTACCTTAGAGGTTTCTCATTGGCTGGGGGGAGAAGGGACTTTCTAGCACAACTGTAGTCCAATGACAGAAAGTAGCTAGGAAGAGTTGTGTGTATTTTTGTTTCCATTTTTTTTTTTCTTCTTTTTTTTTTGGTAATTGTATACTTTGGTTCATTCTTATTTTTGAACTTTCTAGTTGATTACTTTGTTGGGTATTTCTTTCTGAAGGACTTTCTGAACTCCACATAATAACTAACAGTTTTTTCAGCCATGAATGATTGAACGCTATAATTAATTACAAATCTAATTGCAATGGCATTATAACTAATGCTCTTTGGGGCTTCTTGTTTGCTTTTAATTTCCACTTCACCAATTGAAATAAAGTACACTAAAGTGACAAGTTTTCTGGTTAAAATACACCTGAGCTGTGCAGTAGTCATTTAGTGGTACATATTTCAAAATATTTTCCAGTGCGGGATCTGACGTTATAATTTTTTGTTCGTTTATGTTTACACAGTAACCTATTCACAGGTGCCCAGAACTGATATCTATACACGTTCTTATTCACTGACGTACCCTACAAGGACCAGATGTGTAAAAACATTCAGCTAGTTGTTTGACTCTGGCATATGAGTTTATACTGAGAACACATAAATGTATGCATGAGCATTGTTATTTATCTTTCAGGCTTGTAAAATTTGAAATGAAACTTAGAATTGTTGAAGATAAATTTTATTGCAAGTAAATGCGTAAAATATCAGTTCTGGTCATTTCAATGACTATGAAATAGGTCATGTCAGTATTGTAATTAAAATGTTTGTTTGTTTCTATTTTCTTGTTGTGTCTTTATTTATTCCCCACATGGCTTGCTTCATTATATTTGTTTACATTTTCACTTTTGATGTTAGAGATTTTTCCTGGATTACCATATGTTTGCAAATCCTTGCACAACTTCATGATTTCTACTAAGAGTTCTATCATGTTTTTTCCAATTGCCAAGATACATGCATAGAAGTGAAGTGGAAAATTATTCCTGGGTTACCACAAAATATGAATCCTAACATTAAATCTTTACCTCTGTGTCTCTCCTTTTTTTCAGGTTTTTCTTGTTTTTCTGATCTGTCTTTGTGTGTCACTAGAAAAGAAGAAAAGTTTTCATATAAAAAGTTGAACAATAAACTTAAGAATAAAAATGCCAAGTTAAGTCATTTGAGATGAAATGACAAGTTGTGTTATTACTGTGTTATCCTATGCATATCTGCTCAGCATACACCATAGTTATTATTAGGCAACAGTAGCTAAGTTACTGCTTCCAAATCATAGTTACATTCCCTAACTGTCTTCTACAGTATGAACAACTTTTGCAATTGTCTGTCTGTTCCTGAAGACTGTTTTTCAGAAAACTGTCAAGGACAAAGACAGAGCTCATAGTAAATGCTGCTGCCTGCACCAGAAGCAGTACATCATATGGACCACTCCATTTTCTGTCAGGCAAGCTCTCATAAAACTCTGGAATCAATCTTGGAGCATTAGAGTGCCACATGCACAAATGGCACTTCTGTCACATGCCAGCTGGCTTGGGATGGATAACTAGCAATGGATATGGATAGCTAGCAATAGATATGGATAGCTAGTAACCCTAGCTGAGATTATCTGCTGACAAATGATGATCCCAAAGCCATAATTAGCTGCCCAGTATGTGCGAAGACAAAACTAACATTTTGACAGCGGAAACTGCATTGTGATATTGAGTCAATCACATAATATTTCCCACTCACCTTTCTTAGAATTTTAAACAGCAATTTTCAAGACAATGGAAAATAAGCATGAGGATTTAAGAGTACTTCAGAAAAATCAGCCATGAAAATGCAGGCTGGCTTTAATTATATCTCCCGTGGGGATTTCATCCCAGTCAATTAAAACTCCTTGGCCAAACATGAGCAAGTAAAGAAGATCTTTAACAGTAGCTTGAATTTCATGTCTGACTGGAAAAAAAAAAAGAAGAGCAGGGAACGCTTGCTCTCATGTTTTTTTAGCAGTACTGTGATGGAATACCTCGGAGTGAGTTCCTGACATAGTTGACTGAGTCATTTTTAAGGGCAGCCATTTATTCTCTGTGTCATTAGATAACTTTTCTTTTTCTCTTTAAACTAAGGAAAAGTTAATTAGAAATTAGACTAGGATGATATTGACTCTCTCCATATGCTAATCTTGAAAAGAGAATGTATGAAAAATAGAAAAATACAGTGATTCAGTGAAAATTTTGGGTTCCTTCAGGCATTCTAAAAAAAAAAAAAAAAAAGCCTTAGAAATTCACATATCTGCAGTCAAAATTTTAATATAAAATGTATCAACCAAACCAATCTTCCTTAGCATAGCAAATGCAGGATATCTCTATCCACAGTAGCATTATTGGAGTAATTGTAGCAACACTTCACTGGACAAAACTAAGAAATCATAAAAATTGGGAGAATCCTTAAAAATCGTTATTCTTCTTCATTTGCTCAGGTTCTCTGAGCATTTTTCCCTGCCCTTAGAAGCATTTTAAAACATTAAATTTTCTTCTCATTCAAAGGAAATCAAAGAATTTCTCATTTTATACAAAAAAAAAAAATAGAAGTCAATGGCACATTCATGTTGTAATATGAGACATGATAGTCTTTGATCTGTCATTTTGCCAAATCTCAGAAAAAAATGTTCTTTCATTACAACTATTCCATTTTCTAGTAATAAATATTCACTCTAATAGACACCTGAATGTGCCTGCCATTAACCTCTAGTCAGACTTTCTAACTCTTGATATTTTGATTTATAAAAACGGAAAAGCTCCAAATGGAGACAGCTAGAGAGATCTAGTCAAGCACAAATTTCAGAAAGTACATGTTCACTTTTGTTGTGAGAGTTGTCTTCTTTTTCTGAAATAAATTAGCATTGGATAGATCTTATTAGTCTTTCCTTATTTTGGATGATTCTTTATGGCCATACACCTATTTGTTTCTCTAAAATGTTTTTTTTCTTCCAGTCAGACACTTCATTAATCAAAGTTTTATGTAAAAGTCATGTTCACAGAAGCCTTGTAGTGTTTTGATTATTAGGCAGGTTTCAATAAAACACTGGCATTCACTAACAGCAAATCAACACGTTCTCTCTAATGCTCTCCCTTTATTACCTCCAAAATGAGTTTGGGAAAAAAATTATTAAAGGCAGTCTTCGTGTTTGTGTTGTGATTTAGGCACTACACTTTGCTCAGAATTATGCCCAAAGAAAAATATTTTTCTTGGATTTATTCAATAAGAAACAAAAGGAACCTGTTAATGCTTTGGGCATATTTTACATAAGTAAATAACAGTAAAAACTTACTCATTAATTTATGAATATAATTTTAGATTTTCTGCAGAGTGCTGAATCCAACGTGCCTTTAAAATTCTCATTCTCTTTTCACCAGGCTTTTACGGAACCTTCTCCACTCTTAAACATAATTGGGATTTACAGAAAGGCCTAAGAGTCAACAAATTTGGCAGTTTTGAGACTTTGATAAAAAGAAAAAAAGATCAAGTGTTAAATACATACCTTTCAGATGTTCCTTCCTTTCATTTCTTTCTTGTTTTTGAGGCTTTTCTCTGTGAATTACTAGAAATATAAAAACAGAAAATTAAATGGTAAATCTGTAGTCTCCTGGTAATATGTACACATTTTATTCTACAAAAGTAATTGAAGAAAATTTTCGTAAAAGCAAAAAAATGAATTTTATCTCTGAGTAACAGACACTGGATCTTGTACAGATCTTCTCAGTGTCAATATTTAATTCCGGGAGCAAGAGAAATGTATTTCCTTTGATTAAGTCTTCAGATTTTGGATCACAATTTGGCAACAAATGTAATTATTCAGCAACTTTCATATTTGTTTTATTTCCATTACACAAGCACAGTGGCTCTAAGGTTTTTGATATAGGAAATTATTTTCAGTTCTTGACAGCAATGCTTTCTATTATCTATTATTATCAATAAATGGCTAGCATATTGCTTTCCATGCTTTTTTTAGATGCTACTTCAGCCACAAGATGAATAGGAATGCATCTCTTTTAATAAAAAAGTATTTTCAGATACTTCTATTTTCAGAAGGAGCAGCTACTGAAAGCAATTAGGTACACGTCCAGCTAGAAGCAGGCAAATTTGTATCCTTATGAACTATACTGACCACTTAACTTTTAGACCATGTTTACGAACATGGTTGTAATACACATCTTAGCAATTCAGATAAACATATTCCTAGTGAAACTCCACTTTTAAAAGACTAGAGCTTTTGCCAGTTTCAATGGGGAATTATTTTCTTTGCAATACTTAAGATTTTGTACTCAAGTAAACCACAGAAAACATAACCCTGGTTAGAAGACAACTGTGAGTTTTATACACAAACATAGTAATATTTTTTCATACTCTCATTTCACCAGTTTGGCAGCAAATGTAATTTAATAGGAGTGAAAACATATTTTTTCTTGGTTAAATATTTCCTCATTAAAATATAGGTTCATGTCTTTGGGAAAAATCATTCCAAACTTCACTAATTTCATTATGTCTTTGCATGTGTCTGCAAATTATCGAAATACATTTCCTGTCATAATAGGTAAATAATTGCTGATAACAATTAGCAATACAGTAGAAACAAATGATAAGGAAATTTTTCAAAGCCTTTAAGGAATGTGGACAGCTAATTTACACCAAAAGCCAGGCTGTGAAGAACACAGCAGCAATATGCTACTGCATGAAGGACAGGATGGCTCATTCAATTACTTTAGGACATCTAATGCCATACCTAAGAAAAACACTGCTTTTTCCCTATATCCAGAAGGTCTTAGACTGCGATTTTTTTGCCGAAATTGTAGCATGCTGTTACATCTTGTATCTATACTAGCAAGTGAAACCACTGTGCAAAATACTTCAAGCCAGCATGTTGTCAATTTTGGATGAGACAAGTAAAAAAATTTGAAATAGCTCTGTAATAGTCAATAGTATTTGGTAGTTAAATGTGAACTTTTGTTCACATTTGCTTTGATGTTCAGATTTACACATAATCCTGAACCCCTGTCATAAACAACACTTCACTGCCTATAAGTCTTTTCGAGATTTAGTTACCTAGTATCTATCTACTTTTTTTTTTGCAAATGGTTTAACATATGCCATTTCTCAAGCCCTCAAAGGTTAAATGGTAGAATTACATTAGGATTAGAAATAATCTAAGTTGGTCATTTGCTGATGTTTCTGAGAATCAAACTAGAGTTAATAAAATATTTCTGTATATGTAACAAATATGACAAACTATATAAAATCATTTTTAAATCAGTTAAATCAAGCACTCTTCAGCTGAAAAATGCTGAATCTGCAGCTGCCCATTCTACTTTAATTCAGTATTTTATTTGGTTTGTGACACACTTTGCAATTAAAATATCATATATTTTGTTTTTCTTAATAGAATACTGGATTCATCTAGAAAACAAAAATAAGAAGAATGAAATATGTCTTTGTAACAAAAGTCTAAGCTGAAATTTTCCTACAACTTAAATAAATTTGCTTGGACTTCCTTGCAAATACAAAAACAAAAACTAACAAACAATAATAAAAAAGAAAAAAAAAAAAAGCTCAGAATGGGCTGGTATTAGCAATGAAAAAAATACAATTCCCCAACATACTGCTCGCTAACCTAGATTTTGGAAATTGCTGACACATTTTTACGTGAGTTTGAATGAAAATTCAGCCTGAGGCGAAAAGCCAAGCAAGAAAAAAATTATCCTCAATGACTGAAGTATGGTAAATTTATAAATAAACTAGAATAGGAACTTATAATGGAAAATTTTAAGGCAATTTAACAATGTATTCTGAGTTTAATCACATAAGAATCTTGCTATTTATTTCACATAAAATTTAAAACAAGAAGTGTAGAATATATGTAGGTTTTCCAAATTTAAATAATCTAACATTATATTTGATTTAGCACCAAATGGAAAACATCGTAAAGGGATATTAGATTGTTTTTCTTAATTAGAATGTCTGAGACAGAGTATTGGATAACATCTCTGACCTCAGAAAAAAAATAAGTACAAAAAGAAAAGATGAGGAGGAACTGATTCCCCACTTAAGCTAAGTAAAAATAGTTTCCGGCTGAGTAAGTCTTTGTCCACTGCTTAGTATAAGGCTAAAAGTGGTGAGTGGAATGAGCACAAAGTGGAGATTGCTTGTTCCAGCTAACTAAGTGCTTGTTCGCAGAGCAGCACTCACAAAAGTTAAGATAAATGGACTCATACAATGAAGTTACAATGCATTAGTCAGAGAGCATGAAATCTCTGTGTAGATGTTTTCATTCAGAAGCCAAGTAACCTTAAATGGCTCTAACATTTTCCTTCTTGAAGAAATCCTCCTTTTAAAGTTAGGTTAAAATGCAGCACTCAGAGGTTGTTATCACCATCTGAACTGAGTTTCAGTTTTGCCAGCTACTGATGCTGGTAAAATACCCACAGTATGAGCTTTACCTGAGGCTGTCCTCAACCCGTGTCCCTGCCTATAGCAGGGTGATTAGAACTAGATAATCTTAAAGGTCCCTTCCAACTCAAGCCATTCTATGATTCTATGAAATGTAAAAATAATATTTTCAAGACCAGATTGGAGAGAGTTTTGAGCAACCTTGTCTAATGAACCCAATTCAACCCAAAATATTCTGTGACTCTCTGTAATACTAGAAACAACAAAAAAAATTGTCCTGTGCTTCAGTACAGCATATAATTAAAACAACATTATAAGACTGCAAAAAGAGACTTAACTGATGACACTTCAATGCCTTTCTTTCTGGAATCTTATAACATTTTTGTGATCATCTTTGCCACAGTAACATTCCCCCATGTAAAGCAAAGCATTTCTCTATAGGCAATACTGTACACAAGAGACTGTTTTGGTCAAGCCTGCAGTTTCATCTGTATTTTTAGAATACAGATTTTGAAAAGAAAGACCTTTGCTAATGGATCTGAGGTAGTTATTACTCAGGTAACCCACTGGTATCCTAAAAAATTCATTTCCATACTACATGATTTATTAAGTACTTGGGAAGAGATTCTAGGCACTACACATGACCCTGATTAGCACAGAGCTGAAAAGTTACCACTAGAGTTGTAAGATACTATAAAAACCAATGAAGAAAATAGATGTATATATAAAGGATATAATTGTGTAAGGGAAAATGTATGTATATGCACATTACTTTTAAGACTCCTGTTGCTTTCTCCTGCCATTACTGAGCACAGCATTGGTACATGAGAGAGATGCTCATCAAATTTTATTTGGCCTATACTTTCCAGAGGAGGTTTCATTACGCAAAAAATCTGCACATATCCCAGAAAACATATTTGTTTATCTAACCTCTGAAAACCAGTTCGAACCAGCTCCTCTATAGATTTTTTGAAAGTGACAGTTAGAGGACACTCTAAAAAAGTAGGTTCTTATAATGGAGATTTTTCTTATCTTTCATACACACCTTGCTCACTCTTAACTATGTCTAACTTGGATGGCACCCACTGGTCTATAAATAAATTTTCTTTCTTGCCCAACACACTGAAGATATTTGCACCAGAGAAAGTTTGTCTGCACTCTATCTTCTTGCACTTTTGTTATAAAAAGAGTCCTGGATAGATTTGGACAAGATAATTTTATTACGAATTTGTGTTTGCAATATAACCCTATGAATTTAAAATGACACTATTTGTTAGTGCCAAGGCATAAATGAAGTTCTCATTATTTACAGACTGTGCCAGTTAATCTCTGGATTATTTTATAATATAATAATGATAACACATGCAGTTGGCAAAGAAAGCATATATTACACACGTGTATGTAGGTAAATAGACAAAGAATTACCTTTCGGTGTTGTTTGTTTTTCATATCTCTCTGTTTTTTCTTTATGAATTTCTGAAAACAATGCAATGCATAATTTAATCATGAATATTAAAGTTATTTTAACACAAGAAAATATCAGATGAATTATTTTAATAAAATAGCTAATTGGTCAAATATTATAGCATGGTTATGAATTTATAATCTGCATATTCTTCATTATATACAATAAAATTCATTTATCAGTGTATATATCATTTTTCATTTACATATGCCTATATATACACTCACATACAAAATATATAGACAAAAATCACAAGAGTAAATTACTTTAATAATCATTCTGATTTGAATTGAGCAGTAGTAGCGCTTTTAAAGTCAAGAATGTGTTATGCTCATCAGCAACAGCTATACAATAACATATGTTGGTTATGAATCAGAAAAAAAAACACACATGTTTTTATTCAGCATTTCTTCTCTATATATCTCTAGTTGCTTGCCAGGATTAATATTTTGTATTTTACAAATTAACTTTCAAAGGTAAAGTTAAATCAAAGGTAATGTTTTCATTACATATTCTAGGTTTTTAAAGCTCAGATTCTCAGTTGGTAACTTCAAATCATGATAAAAGATAGACTCAATGCAGTACACAAATTACAAACACATAAAAGTTGCTGGGTTAGGGATCAGAGTTTCTGAGAATGACTCATTTTAATCATGCTGTATACTAATGCACATTTCATAAATCCCTTAGCTAAGAACTGCCTTGTTAGAAGAGAAAGTAGAACAGTATTTATCTGTCCTTGCTATGCCACCCCTTATAAATAAAATTTCTCGCCTGTGACACTGATATTGTTCTTACTGCTATACATCTTCATAGTTATTTTTTCTACAGTCCTTTTTGTGCCAAAACCACAATAATACAGAAAATGAAAAATGTGAAATTTAGGAAAAACAAACCAGAATTAAATCAAGATTTCATGATGCTGTTTGCTTTCAGTGGTAGAAATTTAAAGACCATTTATTATAAGTGCCAAATAAATTCAAAAGATTAAACAGAGCATTTGGTTTATAGTAATATACATATCTTCCTGCGGTGGAAAACTGGTATAAAACACTGGATCAAACAGATCTTTGACAAAATCTCATACAAATCTCACCAGAGTCCATTACTTCTTTTTTTTAAGGGAAATATTTGATCTATAGATGGTCTGGCCTTCAAAGTAAAACAACAGATTAAAAGCTACACGTATTACATCTCAACTCTAAGGAGCTACTCTAATATTTGTTAAGGAGAGTAGAAATGTTCTATTTGTCCCACTAGTTATTTGCTGCAGTTGTAACAGAACATACATTGTCAAAGAGATATAGTAGCAAATGGTATTTTCTCTTTTCAACATTGATTTGTGCATTGTAAATAAATATAGAATGTTTTTATTGAATGGGGTAAGTCATCTAAAATAAAGATTTTGCTTTGTTCACAAGAAACATAACTATGCTACAAAATCAGGCTACGTAGCCATCAGAAAGGATAGTACTTCATGGAGATAAACGATAACAAAGGAAAAAATATGTATTACTGTTAGCTGCCTATGTATGGCAGCATAACTAAGCTAATTATATGATGTCAATGAGCCAAAAGGACTTTTGTTCTATTTTTGTCTTGTACTTTGCAGCTTGGGTATGTAGTTCATTTTTTGTTCTACAAACCTCAAATGTGGTGATTAGGAAAAAATCATCTTATATTGATTTACTATAATTCAGCTGAGCTTGGATTCTTTTTCTTCATGCAAGTATATGAGGATAATTTTTCCATCTACTGAGAGAATCCTACTCCTATATTTTGAAACATTTCCCTCTTGTTATGCTTAAAAGGATACTTAAATAGTTTCTGTAACATAATCATAGAAATAGTGCAAGACAGATTATTTGCAGCTACACGATTCCTCCCTGATTCTGAGCACATCTGAGAAATTCACCATGCCATTGCTCCAGTCTACCTTCCTAACAACGCTTTTAAGAAAGTTCAGTTACTTCCTTTGCACAACAATATATACAGGAGTCATATCCCAGCCAGCTCAAAGGTCATTCTATATAAAGATATGATTGTGGCCCACGAAGTGACAAATCACATTCTACAATGTGATGAATATAAGAATCATAGAATCCTTAGAATTGGAAGGGACCTCTGAAGGCCACCTAGTCCAACTCCCCTGCAGTGTAATAGGAGCATCCAAGCTGAGTGGTACGGTTCATATGTTGGAGGGAAGGGAAGCCATCCAGACTTCCCAGAGGGACCTGGACAGGTTGGATAAGTGGACCCATGAGAACTTAATGAGGTTCAACAAGGACAAGTGCAAGGTACTGTACTTGGGCTGGGGCAATCTTAGGCATTTATGCAAACTGGGAGAAGATCTCTTTGAGAGTACCCATGCAGAAATGGACTTTGGCATCCAGATAGACAGGAAGCTGGACATGAGCCAGAAGTGTGCACTTGCAGACCAGAAAGCCAACTATATTCTGGGCTGCATTAAAAGAGGAGTGGACAGCAGGGCTTGACCCTTGGAAGGATTCATTCACAATCTCTCTCAGCAACCTGTTCACCTGTCTCACCACCCTCACTGTAAAAAAATATGTCTTCTTAATCTCCAATCCAAGTCTACCCTCTTTCAGTTCAAAACCATTTACCCTTGACCTATCCTTACATGACTCAAGATGACTCAGCTCTACTGGGTTCCCAATACCTTTAATGTATTTCTCTACCAAAAAAAAAAAAGAAATAAAAAATAAAAAACATCCTTTTATTGAAAAAAAATATGTATAAATAGGTTTCCTTTTTTTTTTTTTTTAAGTTTTAAAAACTTCATGATTTTAGCACATTTCTTTTTCTTACTTTTGTCTGCGAAATATATATGAAACAATGATTGTAGAAGTGGCCATCTAAATCAGCTTCATATTTTGTCAGTAATTTTATTGACATAAGCATTGCAGTAATGCACATAAAGTGATACTTGCTAGACAGCAACAGTGAGAATTTCACCTAATTTTCTGCTACAGTTAGGATTCTACATATTGCACAAAACTCTATAGAAATTCTTTGAAGTGATCTTCATAGAACATAAGTTTGTATATGTATTTTTGTATATTGCAAAATATGCCATCATTAAGATCTCTTCACAAACTTCCCATTATACTTAGAACTGTCATAAAATGCAGTAGCATTACAATATAAATTTTACCAGCACAAGTAAATCTAGTTTCAATATATGCTGGTCTTGATTAATCTACAAGACAGAAAGTGGAGACTGTTAGCTAACTCCGAAAGATTTAAAATAAATAAACACATTAGATTATTCTACTGATGTTTTTCTCTGATCAGAGTTTTGATACTGCCTCATCCTTTAAGACAAAGAGCTTTAATTTTCTAGTAATCACATCATATCTTATTGCTGAGTTGACAAAGTGGCTATAATATCATAGAAGAAGCACATGGCCAGTTTAAAGTATGTAATCTATCTCTATCAATGTGACACATTGTTAATAAATCCTAAATATTATTAATTCATTTTTAGAAAAATGACAGAATCAAGTAGCAACAAGGATAATCTTCATCACCATGGCAACCATTCTGATTCTTTATGAGATGGTAACACAGTTTATTACATTATTGCAAAAGAATATGTATTTCAAAGCTGTATTTTATTGTTTTCTTTTTTATTTATCAGGCAGATGTGAAAATTGTCCTTCTGTTTTTTTGTTCCTCGGATTTTGAATGGATAATTACTTTATTTTCTTAACTATGGGTATGGACTGACACTAGCTTCTCTAGACCTTGAGTGCTGTATGGAAATACAGAACATACATGTTTTTTTGTTGTAAATAACTTCTAGAAGGGAAGCTAGTAGACTGTTAACAACTATTTAAAGATGCTTAACAGAGATATTAACAGCTATACTTTTAGCAGGCCAATATATCTATATGCTATTGATCCAGAACAGGCTCTCAAAGTCTTCTGAGGATCTGTATTGCAGGCAGCTTTACTGAAAATCCCTGCTGAAAATGTAATTTTGACATTATCTTCCCCCACCCCTCACCAAGCTAATTTCTACTATCAGTGTCTAACAACAGCCTGGCACTGGCCATGTACTGTGAAGCCCCAGATACGGGAAAATCTGGGTTGGATAAAAAGAATGCAGTCCTCTGATACAGCATGGGCTCAGCGATCCGTGAATTTACTAGAGCATGACTGAAGACGCACCACCCCAGCATGGCTTAGCACAAAGAGATTCTTATGTTTCCATCAACACAATTCCCTGCTTCATCGGCTTTTGTCTGCTCTCTTGTTGCTGACTTTGTATTTTGCTGGTTTCTTTGTGAGTTTGGTTTGTTGTTGTTTTGCTTTGTTTTGCTTGTTTTAAGGAATATGTCACCTGTAAGGTGGAAAATGAGCTGGAGGAGCAGTCTAGGAGCAGTTTTAGCAAGGCCAATTTGCTTTACACAACTTTTCTGGTTAACGGGGGCTGAGGCTCATAGGTGCTGCCATAATACAATGCTATAAGAATAGCCTAAAATAAAAGAATAAAACTATAAAATAAAATAATAATGCTATCTATTATATTGTGTTAAAAAGAGAAAATAACAAAAGTCAAAGTGTCAATGGCAAAAGAGCCAAAGTGAGGAAGAAATGAATTATTGTTCCCACCTGAAAACACAAATTCACTCAGTGTAACTCGAGAAGTCAGCAAAAGCACTGGGAATTTATCTCCCAATGTTTAAGTAATACTTTTTATACTTAAATACTGTAGTAAACATGGAAATTAGGTTCAGCATCTCTACTGTTTAAAAGTATAGTTGAACTGTTGGAATTAAATTTGAAATGGTGATACTCTTTTTTTTCTTTTTTCCTAAGGAAATTTTACCAGTTGGTTTTCTTTTTCATATTCACTCACAGAAAACACAGAAATATGTACCTTTAGTGCTTTGACACTTTTTTATTTAAGTGTGAAAAGGAGAATGAGTCCTACTGATAGTTCTGATGTACCAGAGGTTAATAATTTGCTTTTGAGAAGTCAAAACCCTTACATCTATTGCCAGCAATTTAATGGGACTATATCCATGCTAGTTCATCAAGTCTAATTAGTAGCAGGCAGCTGATTATCCTGAAAAGATGATGGAAACAGATACTGAGGGCAAGGCAAGAGTGAGTGGTGTTAAGAGCTTTAGAAGATGAGAGGAATGTCATTTGTAATATGTTTCTTGATGCTGTCTGTATGAAGAATTATAGTCAACTCTCCTGCTGCTGGTATCCTCAGGAGGAATTTGCAATTGTGCAGCTGATGTCTATTTTTAATCTAGATGGTACCAGCTGGTGATGGTGACAGTTATCCTTATGAGGCTAGGAGGAGAATAAAGGAATTTGTGTGTTTGAGCAACTTCTAGCTAACTACTTATGCATCATGTAGCTGTAGTCTAGAGGGAAGAAAAAAATTGCAATAGGCATAATTGGGAAAAATATAAAGAAATAATTGGAAATTAATTTTTAACTGGGAAATTAAATTGATGTGTTGTACATACATCTAGGCACCACAACCAATGTAATATCATACAAGGATTTAAGTACTAACATTCACTTTTAAGAAATCTGAGTGACACGTAGGTCCTTCCCTAAAGCTTGCTGGTTGCATAGTCTTATCCATGGTGCCCATTAGATCTCATCCTGTTCTGCAGACTTACAGAAACTTCAGGTTGGGGTACTGAGCAATTTCTGAAGGCATGCAAATGTGATAAGAAATTAATTATCTCTTATCCATGAAAATACTGAAGGGACTATGTGCTCATCCAGTGTATGATATATCAGGCTAAAGTGCCTCTTAAGTACGTAATGCTTTTGAAATTACAACCACAATTTGGAGTGAAAATTAACATTTATGTATATATATATTCTTTAGAATTGTACAGCGTATCTTTCATGTCCTGTGTAAGACTACCAGGATAGAGGTCACAGAAGAACATTTCTCATTTTTATTAGCACAAACATTCTGTTCAGTGTGTATTTAGCCAGAACTGTGAATTGATTTTGACTGCTCCTAAATCTATTCAGTGAAGCTTGGCTACTTCACACTGTCTTTGTTTCCTCCTCTTCATATTTTGCTCTCTTGTTTGATCTATAGTTTGTTCTATGTCACTTGAAAGCTATCAGAGACAGAGAGAACATGACCTTAGTTTATTTCATGACAACTTATCTTCAGTAACATACAGCAATCAAGTGGGCTTTCCTACTAAGGAGTTCCTCTTAGAATATAGACATTTAACATTGCCTTGCTGATATATGTTGTCTTTTTATAATGTCAAAATGGGACAAAAATAAACAAATTAGATTCTAGTTCAGGAGAATTTATTCAGTTGTTTCCACACTATTGTAATTTCACCAGTCTGTAATATAAATGCATTGTTGATGACCTGCAGGCATCTTTCTCATCTTGCTAAGGAGTGCTTTGATTCTGGTGTGATAGTTAATTTTATTTTATTTATTTATTTTAGCAGAGCATACATCAAAGGAGACACATTTGAAAGAAGGTATTTTCAGAACAGAGTGTATGCTATTTTCATAGCAGCAGAACACCCCAGTCCACATAAAGATTTTATTATAAGCTACTCTTCCAAAATATCCATAGTTTTCTTTTTAGCATTATTTGTGGTTGGACTTGAAGATCTTTGAGGTGTTTTCCAACCTGAACAATTATGTGATTCTGTGATTATATACAAGACAATTTATTATATCCATATTTTTCACACTGCTATGTTTGAAGTATCATTACACATTGCTATAGAATAAAATAGCTTTAGAAATTAGTGCTGAGTAGAAGTTTATCACTATTATTACTGTGGACCTATTAAAACATTTTATATAATCCCCCCCCATGTCAAAGGTTTTGGCTGTTTTGTGCAATTAATGATCTTGGATGCTATAAGCTGCATTAACATATTTCAGGAAGACCATAGACAGAAAATTACTTTATGGAGGAATTTTAGTGACTGGATTTTGGAAATTATTAAAAATGGAAGATATTTTACACAAGTAGTTTCTATTCTTTTACAACTATATAATATGCTAAGACTCCCCCATCCCCTCCTTTTTTTTTTTTTTTTTTTTTTTTTTTTTTCCAATTACAATTTTGTATCTTGGTTCTGAAATGAAAAAGAAATTTAATGAAACTTGGATTTTAAAAAGTGCTACACATACATAAAACCCATTCGTCCAAAAAAGAAAAAAATGAATTAGAGATAGAACAATGGAATCAAAAAGCAGGTTGTTCTTCTCTTTCTGTAGAAGTAAAATGGTTGTGATAAATTTCTTTTTCTGAATTCCATCTCAAACAGATGTTATTTGACCAGTTTTAAATGAGGTTTTCATAATCAATTTTATCATAATCTGCACTTAATTGAATGTAATCTTACATAGACAAAATGCAGACAATATCTAATTTTATGTGTGTGAATTAAAAACCACACACAAAAAATGAAAGCGAGAGAATAATCATACTTCCTATGCTCAGCTTAAAAAATTCAAGCTTTGCAAATCATGTCATAATCTATTATTATGCCAATTTGTATTATTTGTTTCTAGATTTGTTAAGAGGGATTTTTATTAAAGTCCTGGCATGCAAGAGAAAGATACTGAATCTAAAGGTCACAGGCATAGGGCCCCACTTGCAATAGCCTCTATCTGGAACTGTCATAGGGATTTGAGTTTGTTCAAACATGCAGGACCCTGAATTTTGGTACTGTAGGTTTATCTGTGTTTCAAATGGACTTTCAAACTTTTCATTTTTTTGTGATCTTGCCGGATAAGTTCTCAGTAAATATCTTGTTTCTGGTACAGCAAGCTCCCAGGCAGGAGGGAATCTGCCTAACACTTTTTTTTTTTTTTCAGTAAGATCATCCTGAGACCTCACTGCTAGAACATAAATGTTATCCGCTATGATAACATGGGTAGATTCACGTAAGATTTTCCATGATTAAAGAGTATAGCTTAAACACCTGAAAACACTTCAGCTCAGCTTTGAACAACTACCCTTGTGGTTCAAAGCTCTCTGTATATCTTTGAAGAAATAGCCAGCAACTTTGGATTAAAATGTTCCAACTCCAATTGAAACTCAATCACAATTCTTCAACTGAGAAAAGAGCTATAGCTGAGCATCCCTATTCCCTAGAAGTATGCAGTTTTTTTTCTTCACTTGGATAGTATGGAAAATATTTTCCTTATGTTATAAAATACTATTTCATAGTGGATATACTATTACTGTATTCATGAGAGTAAGAAAATAAAGCAAGATTGTTAAAAGAATATTAGCAACAAAAATGGATGCCACAAAATATGTAAAGAACACATATCTGGAAAAGCAGTTTAACATCTGAGAATAGAATCAATCAAAGATTTTCATCTTTTAACACAGGGTGTACTTCACACAGTGATACACCAAATGCTTTGTAATAAAGGGCAGCTTAGGGAGACAGTGAAAGCCTTTTACAGAGATCTGTAATAGCAATTCATATGCAGAAAATTGAACGTTTCCATATGGCAACATAAAAGGAACTGAATTCAGAAGGCATTACTAGTACAAATAGATATACACTATAGGGATGAATGGAACGGAATAATTGATTTCTAGAATATAACTACCACACAAGCAATTCAGTTTTCAGGTTGCATCTATTCTACTTTGAATTTCTTTTCTCCAGTGCATTCCCAACATTTTGGTTGGAAAATGCTTATTTCTTTGCATAAATATTTTCTAAACAGGAATATTATTTCCAGAAGAACCATTTGCTTTCTTTATAATTCCAGATTTTTTTGTACTGAATTACAAGAGAACTTCTAGATGATAGAAGATGATGATGTATTTTCTGTATTTTTCCTAAGAAGAAAGGATAGTTATGATGTTAGCTACCAATGTGAATTTTTCTAGCAGTTCTGCAGATATAAGCTATGGTAAGAGTAAATTATTATCTTCTATAAATTACAGTTCTTTTTCAAAATGGCCAGAGCTGCTGAGGATAAGTCAGTGAAATGAACTGTGTCCTTAGAAGTTGCCATATCTTTTCAGAGGATCATGAACTGTATGTTATCAGCATATTAATTACCAGTCTAATCATCAGGGAAATACATTCTCAGCTGAACAGAAGACAGGGTGGAAAGAGAGATACGATACTTTCCAAAAAACTATTTATAATTAGCAATGTTTCTTGTAACAGAAAATTCTGGAGAGTTGGTTTTGCTTGTTTGTTTTGGGCTTTTTGGTTTTTTTTTGTGACTTCTTATTTTAATCTGACTTGCTAACTGCACTTTTTTTTTAATTAAAAAAAAAAAAAGAAGAGAATAGGATCATTTCATATGACTACTTTTATACATCTTTCCATCTCATACAGGTGCTCTAACTCACAGAGGTCTATCTAATGTCTAGATATCACGGAAGTCAAGTTTGATGTGATTGCTGATATCTCATGTCAATACACATTTTTTGGTTCATACAGAGATGGTAACAATACCGTGATGTTACATTTCTGATTCAGTGTTCTCAAAGTTCACTGTATTATTTTAAAGTAGAATCTCTTACAAAGGAACTTACTTTTGAAGTAAGGGAGGGGGTGGATTCCACTGAGGCCCAAATACAAAATCAAAGAAAAATATCTTATAAAATCAATTTACTAAGCCTCAGAGTGCAAGATTAAAAAAATGAACAGCTCTATTGTTAGTATATTTTTTAAAGATTTTGAACAACTTCTTCGTAAGACCAAGTATGAGATTCATGTTTCAGAGCCAGAATGCATTGCCTGTGTTCAAGTAGAAGAAAATGCTACTTTAACATACAGAATTAAATGTTACAAGTGCTTAGTTTGTCAGATCTACACTAGTAAGCCAAAGAAATTTTTATTTAGATTTCAGTTTTTAATTACATGTATGTTAACTGGAGTGATGTTCCAGTTTAGTACTTGTATTTTATCCATTCATAGTACTGAAGTGTTTGCACTTGCCTGTATTTTACAGGTCATTATTTTCAATTTTGTGCACCATGTTTATCACCTCTTTACAACTCTCACATCTGATGCCAAATGCATGCACCAAAAGACAATAAATATTTCTCTCTGTTTCTGAAGCAATAAATTTTAGAAAAAAAACAAAAATATGAAAAAACTTGTGGATATAAAATAACTGGATTTGTCTCTAAGGCTTAAAATAACCCTTAGAAAATGAACAACATTATCCCTCATAATGATTGTCCTAGAAATAAATGCAGCTATTTATGAAGCATTTTAAGCCTATAAGAAACTGTTATTAGACATCTAAGTGTCTTTTGTGAGAAAGCACCACAATTTTGCCGTGTTGAGGACTTAGTGTTGAGGACAGCAAAGTCCTCTACAGTATAATCTTTCGGAACTCTGATTGAGATTATGGTTTCCTTGGACATTATGAATGTTCACACTTCCAATTACTAAAGATAAATATTAGTGAAAGGCAGGATGGCAAAAATAATTGCAATAAGAAGACATTTGAGAAGTGTTTTCATCCCTTTTTAAGGATTCTGAGATTGATACTAGTTCTGTTATATATGCCACCCCATTTTTAATACTTGCATTATTATCTTTGCTGTCAATTTACATCTCTACAAAGGTGATCTTCACTTTCTTTAGGCTTGTAATTATCGCTACACTCTTCTCTCCTACCTTCATTTCCACACAGTATACTCACCACTACCTTTTTTTTTTTAGTATGTGATTGTATTGTATTAGCAACAATCTTTTTATTTTTGGATTTACTATATTTACATTACAAAGTAAATCTAGTGCTAAATTTTAGTGTTCATAAAAATTGCCAGCAAATAATGTAAAAAAAATGGAGGTTTATCCATATACCCAAAATAGCTGAGAAGATATTTCAAAAGCTCTTTTCTGCCTATTCATGAAAATTCTCTCCACACAAATACTTAAAAAACAGGTACAACAATATTTGATCTATTATGTATATTTACAGATTGAAATTTGAGAGAAATTCCTCTTAAATATGTTCAAAAAATCAAACTGTTCCTCTTCTGGAGTGTACTACTTGGTCTCACTCTTGCTATTTATTTAGGATGTTCAAATGCCCATTGTAAGAGCCATCTAAAGTACAATTCCCATGGACAGAAATGCTGCACAGAGTAGAAGAGACCATGATGCAGAAATGGTCCTTTGAATGAAAACAGAAAATACTCTAAAGCCTAAAAGTGTAATGTTGATTTTGTGGATCTAGCTGCAAATATTTTTATATCCAAAACATGCCAAAAGTTGCTGGTCCTTCTTTGGGTCCAGCCCTAATAGCAGACACGTACGAAAAACACAGCTTTGTGCCAGATATGTTTTACTTTTGTCACCCAGAAAAAGACATGACAAAAAGGCCAGACTGTAGTCATCAAGACAAAATGGAGATCTTCTGCAGTCTGGAGATGGTAACAAGCTATTTGCAAACATGCCTCTGTGAAAATTTATGCCTGTGTTTTGGTAGGGTCTTAGGACACTTCTTTCATCAGTCTTAGTCAAGAAATATCTTGTTACAAGAAGACAAGGATGAAGCATCCTCTGAAACAATGGGGGAAAGATCCTGAGCACATGTACAAGAAGTGGGAAGCCCACTCAAAATCTGTTTTAGAGCTCAGGCAGATGAAGCATGCTTGAATTTGGGCATATTCACTTCTATGTTACTCATTTATCCTGAATGGTACCAGTTCCAAAAGAATCACCATCAATTCTTCCGTTTCCTTCACACCAAACACAGGTATGCCTTTCTCAGGCATTTATCCCTAAGGGACACTTTGAGCTCTGAATCCTGAGGAGAACATCTCAATACTCAGAAACTTAAAAGGAAGAACTTTTATGTCCTAATAATGAGTACTTCCCACTGACCAATTTAAGCAGTCTCTAGTTTATTTTGGTTGCTTCTCCGAATTCCATATCTACAACATAAATTGTTACAGCTCAAGGTCTAGGAAGCATGCCTTTATTAGGCATGAGGGTATCACTGACTTCCAAAGAAGCAGGCATTGCAATGCTGAGCATGATGTCTGCAATGTTTTTACAGACTAAGCTTGCCCAGCAGTGAAGTACCTCTATGACATACCATATCAGACAGCTATATTGGCTCATAAGAGTAGGCTTCTTCCAATCATGTACCTGTGGGCTCTGACAGCAACATGCTACAACTTCAGATTCTGAACCCACTGTCATATTAACAACGCATTTCTCTTTATGGGAGAAGAGAAAGGAAACCCTTTTGAAAATCTTACCTATGGATTAAGATGGAATGTTTTCCTACATCAGTCCAAATATGAAAAATCATTCATTGGATGATGTACAGCGTTGGTCTCCAAACCTATTTAGTCCTTGAATACCCTATTGAGACTGATAAATTGTATCATTAAATGCACTCTTGAATCAGTTACACTTCAGAGAAAACTGGATGGTAATCTCAGCACCAACTGGGGTGGTAGATTCTTCAAGATAGATACCTACCTTTTGGTGTACCAGTCAATGGATACCAAATTCATGTCAAACAGTCCAGGGAACACATCTTGTTATTATCAACCAGTGCTCAGTTTGGAGTAAAAATGTGCCTAGTTTTTAAAAGTTTTACATCCTATCAACAATATCCCAAGCCTTTTATATACATTTTCATTTTCATTTAATAGGTATTGAACTAAAATTTTATGTTTCGGCATGAGAATCTTCAAGTCTAGGAAGATTTATATTATAAATCCTAACTGTTTCATTCCTGTCTTGTTACTCGTTAATTAATTTTTTTCAGGAGATTCAAAGCTAGACCTTATTTTAGGTCTTTTCACTGGCACAATGTAGTATGTTCTTACATCTTGTCATTATTTCTCCATAAATTTCCTTTATATACTCATATTTATAAACACCATTTCTATGCAGGCATACATGCAACTCACACAAACAGTAAGAGACCCATATACAGGACAAGGCTACAAATAATATCTTTACAGTAATTTTATCAGTTTGATATGAATTTTTTCAGCTTTTCTAGATTATACTTAATCCATGCAAAGAGCAAACATTTCAGCAAGTTTTATAAATTGAATTTCTGATTCAGTAATTTTCTTAAAGCACAATATTCATGGATGGTAGACAGAAATATTAATAATGACAGAACCCATACTACAGACATACCAGTTTACTCTGAATATACATTGCAAAAATTTTGCCATCTATAGGGAAGCATCTGACCAACCTTTTATCACGGAAGATTCCACTTCACCTAAACAAAAAGGAAAAAAAAACAAAACAAACAAACAAAAAAAACAAAAACAAAAAAAAATGGCAGATAAGAGGTTTCATAATAAAACCAAACCAGTGCAAAATACTTATTCACAACACATTTTTTCTCCTATTGATTCATTATCACTTTTAAATGTGTTTTATTCCTTCTGAGTTGAAAGGCAAGTATTCTATTCTGAGTTTGGATTTTCACAGAATCTCTCTCTTATCATAAATGGTTTCTGGGTCTGGGACAGGTAAATTCAGTGTGCAGTAGTAACCAGAGAAACTCCCAAATCCGTATTTGTGCTTCTGAGTATAAACTTGTAATGATGTATTTACAATTTGCTTGAATGTATGCATGTACTCATGTTGTAAGGAAAGGTCCAATGGTTCATTCTAAACTCCAGATTACAAAATGAATGCACAAGATAGCAAGGTTGTAAATGTAACAGCACTTGTAGTGAAATCCATGGCAAAAGCGACTCAGTTTCAGAGGAACTATGAGCTATCAATTTGCATTTGAAGGATTTATCCTGGAAAATGGAGCTTTCTTATAAAGGACACAATGCAGTAACTTGTTTTCTGCCATTTCACACTACAGGTAGACATAGGTGAAATGCCACCTGGCTAATGGAACTGAAGTTTCCAAGCACCCAGTGAGCATTCAGATCTTGAGTATTTTTATGTCAGTTATTTTATGACCTTTCCAACTTCCTTTAACACATATACACTCAAATACTTGAACACTCTAAAAGGTAGAAACACCACCCAGAGGGATCCAGACACACTTGAGAAGTGGGCACATGAAAATCTAATGCGTTTTAACAAGACCAAGTGAGAGGTGCTGCACTTGGGTCACAGGAATCTCAGATACAAGTACAGACTGGGAAAAGAACTCATTGAGAGCAGTCCTCTGGAGAAGGACTTGGGGGTCCTGATGGATGAAAACCTGGACATGAACCAGCAGTGTGCTCTTGCAGCCCAGAAGGCCAACAGTATCCTGGGCTGCATCAAAAGGGGCAGCCAGCAGGACAAGAGAGGTGCTTATTCCCCACTGTTCCACCCTTGTGAGGTCCTATCTGGAGTACTGTGTCCAGGCCCGGGGTCCCAAGCACAAGAAGGATGCAGAGTTGTTGGAATGAGTCCATAGAATGATCAAACGGCTGGAGCAACCTCTCTATCAAGAAAGGTTGAGGAAGTTGGGCTTGTTTATCTTGGAGAAGAGAAGGCTGTGAAGCAAGTTCATAGTGGACTTCCAGTACTTGAAGGGAACTTACTATCAGGAAGAAGAGCAAATTTTCACACAGCCTGATAGTGATAGGACAAGAGGGAATGGCTTTAAACTAAAAGAGGAAAGATTCAGATTAGATGTCAGGACAAAATTTTTACTCAGAAGGTGGTGAGGCACTGGAACAGTTTCCCAGAAAGGTTATGGATGCCATATCTCTGGAGGCATTCAAGGCCTGGTTGGATGGGATCCAGGGTAGTGTGATCTAGTAGGTGCAATCCTGCCCATGGCAGGGGGTTTGGAACTGGATGATCTTTAAGGTCCCCTCCAACTTAAGCCAGTCTATGATTTTATGACATCATTCTATTTACACAAAATGGTAAAAATGAAAAGTTTTGAATTTTTATCAAGCTCTCAATATTACATATTTTCTGTTTCTCAACCATATGAGGGGATGGCTTTCTATAGGTCATATCTGAGAATAGGATCCTGTTCACAAACTCGCATGAAGCAGCTTATCTATTATTATTCATATGTGGTACTAGTATATAAAGTTCATCTACACATTTAAACATATGAGTTTTATAATATCTCAAGCTTATGAACAAACAGGTAAGAGTCAGTTTCAGTTCACATTCTGGGGTAGACAAATTGAATACAAAATAAATTATTTTGAAATGAAGATGTCACTCCTACTCTCATCACTTCTCAATATACCAATGCAATGTGGCATAAAAATCCACTACTGCTCTGCTCACACAATAGAGCTATATATATTTTTTTAATAACAGAAAGATAATTATTTCCAAATTTGTTATGTTAGCAGTTTACTTTCATTTATCAGATGACGTCGGATGAAGAAAATTACTGTAATGATAACATCAAAATTTTTAGTAAAATGCATTATTTGTAAATTGCCATCCAAACTACCCTTAGCCTAATAATTTTTTTTTTTCTTACATTCTTCTTTTATCAATATATTATTCTATCATCGGTGTATAGAAACTAAATATATAGGTTTCTTGGTCTACCTTATATTTTCACAGGCTAATTTTAGATTTTTACTGATTAAAAGAAAATAGCTGTTGCTATCCTCTGAAGCAATATTCCGATGCATATTTTTATTGTGATTTTGAAGTCTTGTATAAATTAGCACTCTCTACTTCAAGATATACTAGTGGTAATATTTAATTCTGACAGCTTTTTTTAATGGTACATTAAACATGAAATGAAAGCTAACAAAGAGATGAATTTACTCATTGGAATAGCCAGTAGATACTTTATTAGCAACAACATTCACTTTTTATTTAGTTTGACCTTTCTGACTAAGAGGTTAAAGCTGAGTAAGCCAACATAATGCATGCAAAACAGCAATTAGTGCAGTTACAGAAATCTACATTATGAATACCTTCATCACTGTCATCATCGTCACTCCATATGATGTCAGACAGTAAAGAAACAAAGCCATAAAGCCAGTCACTGGATTCTTCCAATGCCTCATGAATGATTCTCAGTGGTTCTGTGCTGAGCTTGTTAACAGATCTTCCTGAGTACAGAGTTGTTTTTTTTTTAAACAAACAAACAAACAACAACAACAACAACAACAAAAACAGAAAAAGATTTGGTGTTTAAGGTTAATCTACATTTTATAGAGGACTAATTATACAACCTTCTTTAACAGGAACAATGATTTTTACTCTTAATTTTCATTATTCAAATGTTTGAGGACAGCCTTCCTTTCTGTGCATGTAAATTGTCCTTGCAGTTAGCAAATTGATTCATAGCCCAGTGGACAATTTGGTCTAACAGTGCTCTCCCATTCCTGGCTCTTCTTCTGAGGCTTTGTTGGGTTCAGAATAAGCATGGATTTGATTCTACCCCATATTTATCCTACTAGATATTTTCTTCCTTTCAGTCCAGAGTATTTCTCTGGCCCAGCTTCCCTGCCTCTTGAAGTCTATTTAATATTCAATACTGTTGGTTCTCCAGTCCTATGTCACATCTACCTTTAAGGCTATTCTGGCTACACTCAAACACATAAACCCACAAATCTGTTTCTCTTACATCTTTTCAGGAGTTTCATTCACATACATGTGTGAATATTTAATTAGTTGTTGCCTTCTTGCTCCTGTAGGTCAACAAACAAGGAAGCTGCAACATTCCATGTGCTCCATCTTCCTGGTTACTGCTATGGAAGAAAGGCCCTTGCCCTCCACATATCTTCACTTGAGGGCAAACAATTACTAGTGATTAATATAAGTATTCCTTTAAAGGTTTTTCCAGTTATGATGTCAACAAATTTCTCCATACCCTGTTTATGCTGACATAGTATTTCATGAGAAATCTCCAGCCTTTGATAGAATATTTTGTCCATCCTTTCCATTCACCAAGCTTTTATTCTCTTGAAATCTGTACCAAATACTGCTTAGGAAGAGAGACAGCTGTCATTCGTTCTATGTTACTATCCATCATAATTGAAATAGCAGACTGTCCTATGTATGCAGAGGTTTCACAGAAGGTTTTTTACAGAAGGTAAATCACAAATTCGATTTCATTCATTGGCCTAGTCTTGTTTCTAGTAGTTTAAATAGAAATACATACATTCAACAGTATAAAGATGGGAACCACATCTCTGTTTACCACTCTTTTTTTTGGTATGCAAATACTTTTAAAATGTGAACTTCTTCACAACTACTTCTGGCTGCAGAGCTCTGACTCACAAGACAAATCTTAGCAGTAATCAACAGTCTCACGTGAACTTGCAGGTTACAAAGACAGGCAAAGTGCAGGCTTGAAGCAATTTCTTTTATGGCAGCAGCATGAACAGTTATTTTCTAGAAGTGCTGTAACAAAACGTATGAGTAAATTTATTTGAAATATAAATACAACAATGAATAGCTCCTTTTACATACTAGTAATTTTAAGTATAAAATTTTATTTAAAAATTATTATTATTTCAGATCTGCTTATTGATAATGTAGATAGAATAAATATTTTGGTTAGTGTGTATGGTGTTTTTTTGTTTCCTGGAAGTTGTATTATGTAGATACATGCTACTGAACAATCAGGCATATCAGATTACTTAGTCATGCACACTGCTGAAATGACAACATTGTAAAGAAATATTAATGAATTCTTCTTCTAATGTACTGTTTTTGTACCCACCAATTAAATAATTCAGAAAGATTTTGAGTAGTATACCAGGATGCATTGACTTTTCTTATTATAAGGCATCTATTTATTTGCACTGGACTTCTATATTGAGGTCCAGAGATTTTAATTTTTCAACAGATTTGCCACAAATGACTTTCTTCATTGTTTACAAAGAGAATTATATATGTATTATATAAATATATACACTTATATTCAGACTATAAAAATAAACCTGACCCTTGGTGCCATTTGCATTTACTCTAATATAGAGATGCTAAGGTGTGCAGGCACGCAAAATTACTTGGCCAGAGGGGTCTCAGCATAACTAAGCTTTAAATTCAAAAACAAGGGTGGTTAAACATCATACAGCTGTCCTAGTTTCTACTCTCATTTTCTGCCCACCCTGTACCCACTGTTTGCTTAGGGATGGCTCAGCTGTTTCTACAGCCACAGAAATTTACAGCCACAGGGACCACATCTATAAACAAAACAAAAAATTCTTGCCAATGTATTTTAATATTTGAGGCTATATATTAGCAGTTCAAGAACTGCTTCACAGGTAGGAGAGCTGTCCCCCCAGGCAGGCATAGGAACTTCTCAAAGAGCAAGATCTAAAAAGCAGAGGAAATTACTGCAACCACCCCAAGGCAAGCCATCTTTGCTGATGAATTAGAGCCCTCAACATCATATTCTGGTCTTTAATTCATAACATCTTCATAGCAAACTGTGTAAAAGGGATTAGAAATCATAAGCGTCCAGAGGCTAATTTCTCCAGGAACAACTACACTAACAGGCCTGAGCTGCAAATCCTGTTTAAAACGGAAAATTCAGAAAAAAATCAAGTTGGGGCTTTGTAGATGAAGCTTCAGCAGTATTTGCAAAATTAAACTTGCAAAATTAAACAGATCCATTTGCAGTGTGATTCAAGTGACATAGACTGGGAAAGTTTACATTTGCAAAGATCTTCTATTTAATTTTTTAAAAATATTTTCTGAATTTTTAAAATATTGGGCTAAGAGTAATGAATCATCCTAAAATGCTTACAAACACCACACCAGATAATCTTGAATGGAAAGAAATACTGATCAAAACCATGCTTTTAGCTTTCCCCACAACTTTGTCAATAAGAGGTTGTTTTTTCTCTAGCAGAACAAAACACACATGAAGCAAAAGAAAGAAAGCAATTTGAGGGGAAAAAAGCAGAAAGATGCCATTTAGCTCACGCACATGCAAAAAAAGCCATTTTCTGAGGATTTTCATACTTCTGTATGAAGAGCATAGCTGAGAAATACAGATTTTCAAGACAAAATTTAAGCTTGACATTTTCTTGCAATATAGACTTTTAAAATTAAAAAATTAATTAAAGAATTAATTAAAAAATTATTCTTTCTTTACCAATGTCCAGTAATCCTACAGCTTGATGATTTTTGGTTTTGGATAGTCTTGCATTCAACACATTCAGATTGGATTGTCTTTTGCATAATTCTGTCTGGCTTTTCATTTCTTGTCAGACACTGGAATACAAAGTATTCATAACACTAAGCTGAAAATATACTTCTCTTATTAGCATGTGGTATATAACATATAATACATAATACATAATTTGTAATTAATCTATAACCATAATGTGTATTTATAATCATGAATGAATGAATGTATATATAGATATGTATTTTATGTTGTGTCTGTTGTGGTGAGACTGCTATGAGCAGCAGAAGCAGGATCCTTAAAATAAATTGTAAAGAGGCTTTATGAAGACAGCATAGTTATCAAGTAGATCCAGGCTGTGAAGTTCTACTGTTAGTAGAACTGGTAAGTAGAGACTGAGGCAATTGTTCCTCTTAGATTATGTAGGAGAAAAATGCAAAATCTTGATCGGGAATAGAGGAGGGAGGAAGGAGGAGGAAGGAAGAAAATAGTTACCAAACAGATTAAATTGAGGGATGAGACACACAATTAACACTGAAGGTCTTTTGTTAACATTATGTCATTTCATTTAATCACAGCTTAAATTCCTATTATCCTATCTAGTCAAATGTACTGAAAGCCAGGTGTTGAGTCACTGGTGAATCTGGACTCCCTCAAAAGCCAGCTCAGAAAGCTATTTTGACCTTCAGAAAAGAAAAATTCACCTCCATCTCATCTCACATTTTTTTAGAATGATATGAATTAATTTCCAAGGACGCTTTTCCTTTTCTCTTGATTATAAAGGAAGCAAAAAAAAATTAAAAAAAAAAATAATAAATTGTTTTAGAACACTAAAAAGCTGACACTATGCACTTTGACTAAGAACTTAGATTTTTAATTAACTTAATTAATATTTAATTAACTAAATTAATATTTGTTATTAATTTCAGGTCAATACAACTAATCATACCAAACAGTATGCATACCACCAACAGTGCTCTCCAGTAACATTTTGTTTTGTTGTGCCCTTTTATTACTTTTATTGCAACAAGGAATGTTCTTCAAATCAGTAAAGATTCAGCTCTACTTGTGTTATCAATTTTACTGGGTGGTTTTTTTTAGGTGGTTTGTTTTATTTTCCTACTGGGACCTTCAAATTTTCAGTTCCAGAATGCTCTGGAAAATGCTTAAATTTGGAAGAACTATAGCTGACAGGGTATGAATCACAGTAAAATTGAAGGATTTTATATATTACTTTTCAAGAAAACCTTCTCAAAGGAAAACTCAATTGAATTTCCTAGGAGAGTACTTTTACCTCTTTTATGTGCCTACAAGGAAATTTGGAGTCTTGTTTAAATTTTCTTTACAAAACATACACAAAGGTGGTTAAAATAATTTTCAAATATCCTTTTGTTGTATGTAAATGTTTCTGGAAACTTTCTATGTATTTTGAAACTTGTTTTCATGCTCATTACATCTAAATTAAATTGCTATAATCCTTTGAAGTTCTTCAGCATTACTGTTGCAGAAACAATAATTTTGTTAAAAAGGTGAGCACAAGAATTCTAAGCAATTGATTTATCCCTCTCTAAATTCTCCTTGACTCACAATTTCTACTCCAGTTGATTTGGAAATAGATGTTGTACCTTTAAAATAAATTAATACCTCACCTTTCATTAGGTTCTTTGAAATCAAGCAATGATGATTTTCATAAAGTGACAAAGTAATTTCTACTGCAGTAAAACTGTGCTGTTTGAAAGCAAAAGAAAACTTTTTTTGGTTTGTTTTTCATTGGAACTGACAGTAAGTCCTGTAACAGCGGGTTTTCAAAACGGTAATTGGTTAATCACATAGTATGATTCATTGCAGTACCTCAAGCAAATTCGCTTCTGTTTCAAAATCTGTGTCATTTATTCACGTGAATTGCACAACAAAAAGTGGCTAATTGGTTTATTTGTGCAAATTACTTCAGTTATTATGCTGGTTTTAATAATCCTGACAAGGAATGTGGTCTTCTATCAATCTTTTTCTTGTCAAATGGTTAAACATATAGTCAGAGTTAAACCTCTTTTAAAGTTATTTTTAAATGAATGCCTGTGAATTATTTAATATTGTTGGATTTTCATCAATTACATATTTTGACTTCACTGAATTGAATGCAATTAAAATACAAATGATGGTAATTATCTGGTGTAAAGACTGATTTATTAGATAGAACCTAATTCATTAATACTGACAAGATACAGCTGACGAAGACAGAATTTCTGTCATGTTCGATAAAATACAAAAGCTTAATACTAGTTCTTTATAATAAAAAGTCTAGTAAAATAGTCTGTAAAATCCTAGTCTAGTAAAATATTCTGCTATAGAGATAAGATTATTTTAAATTGAAAGTTTATACTTACTTAAGATTTATGATAACTATTTTCAGTCTGGTCATCTGAATAGACTCTGGCGGCTATCAATGAATTACAGCAGTATAAAACAATTCCAAAAAAACTCAACCTCAGTATTTCCCAAAAATTCCCCTTTCATATGTACCTCAAGTAGAAATATGAAGATTGCATTCTGTACCATACTTTGTCTCTTTCTAATATCAGCCTTAGATAATTATATTGAGGTCATGTCCATAGAAGAAACCTCACATGAAACTGGACAAAAATGTTTTACCCCAAAAGAGAGCAAAGTAGTTATAAATAGAATATATTTACATAAAATGTAGAATATGAATAATAGAATACATGGAATATAAGTAGAATTTCCAAATTATACAATTAAATTCAAAATGTTTCATAAAGTATCAAGAAATTTCTGAAACTTTTGATACAGACAAATGAAAAAATGTGGACAGGAATGTAAGTTTGACATCAACTTTGTATGTTATTTATGTGACTTGGTTTGACATCAGGTGAAAGGCTTCAGATTTGATGGATCAGCCCCAAATTAAGTGGTGTTTTTTAAACAGCCAGATATTTAACCCAAAATACTCTGAAGCTTTATTTTTCAGTTATTCTGAAAAATAAAATTAAGTGGTGTTTTTTAAACAGCCAGGCATTTAACCCAAAATACTCTGAAGCTTTATTTTTCAGTCATTTTGAAGTTTCTATTCTCTAACTGAGAATACAGATTTTAACTTCACATTTAAATGCATTCATCGTGATGAAATGAATATCTCCCTGCTTATCACTGATTATTGAGTATCTGCTGACTGGAAGAATCTCATCCCTGACCAACCTGTCTCAGGTGTGAATGGGAGCACTGTATTGTAATGAACTTTGCAGACCTGGGTTTAGCAGAGGAGCAGTGCTGCTGCGCCCTGGCACTCTGCTCATGTCCATGCATTGTTACCTCCAGCAAGCAGAGCGCACATGCACACACATATTCAGAACACTGCAGGCACAGCGTCTTTACCAGGTGGTAAACAGGGATCATCGCAATGTTGTGAATAGCTGGCTATAGCGGATGACAACATGATGAACACAAGACAGGCCAATAAAAAAAAAGGGAGAAACAACATTAGCAGTCATGAACATCCTCAGTTGTTGCTCAAATAAATGAAGCAGTTACTGAGAGAAGTGACAACTTATTTAATCTTGGGGACTGCTGTTACAAAGCAGAAATTGGAGTTCATTAAAAAGATAAACAACTACAAAGAAGATTCTTCCAGGAAAATCACCGTTTCAGTTTCAAGTTCTCCAGACATGTTAGATAATAGAGTACAAATCAGAGCAACTTAAAAATACTGTTAAATACAGCACAGGTATTTTCTAAAGTTATGCATTCTATTGCTAAAACGAATACACGATACATATAGGTGGCTCAAGTTATTTCGATTTCTTCCATAGCAAATAACAAGAAAGTCACATTTTTGGAATTGTTATTGAAATGAATTACAATCCTTAAGTATGGTTTCTATTTCATATCCCATGAAGCATATTTAGGTATGTGAGTCTTCTTTCTCTTCTTAGCTCTTTTTCTGTCCATTGAATGAGGTTCTGAAATTATATATTTTCAAGTCTGTGAGTTCATGAAGTTTGATCTATCAGTTTATGATCTTGCATATGTTAGACCATTTGAGATATAGTACTTGAAGAAATACAGTATTTCATAGATTGTCATTCTTTACAGTACAAACTCATTTTCTAGGGGTTTTTAACTCAGCTGTAATATTTATTGCTGAAATTCATCTTCAGCATCCCCTATGCTTTTTATTTATTTATTTTTTTATTGGTAGTCATTTTGGAAAGCATTGAAAAAAAATGTTTTGTGGATCTCAGGTACATTTGTAGAATTTGAAGAATTTAAGAACTTTGAAGTGCACAAGCTGTTTACTCATGCTTTAGACTGACACCTGTAAATACAGTAAAAATTGTATTTTAAAAGATTACTTCACTGTTTTGATCAAAGATGTCCATAAGGGACGACAATTATTTAATTTTCTATTTTCTATTTCATACTTTATATTTTATATTTTTATATTTTATATTTTTTGTTATTTTACATTCCACTCCTTCATTCCACTGGAGATTTTTCTTGGGCCTTGGGATGTCTGGAAAAGCTTTTACCAATTATTTTAATTTGGAGTTTGGATTTAAACTTAGAGTCCTATTCACCATTTTCTTGGGTCTTTTTCTCTTCAAAATAGAGATGTTAAAATGAAAACTAGGGTCTTTATTTTTTGTTTATTTGTTTTCCTTTACTGGAAAATTGTATATCACTCTGTATACCCAGGGCCTTCCAAAACAAAAGTGACCATAAACTAAAGACAGGAAAATGGTGATTTCAGATTGTGTTAGTCAGAAGCTGATGTCCAAAAGCCCAGAACAATTTGGCCAGTTGTTTTCCTATTATCTATTATCTGTCTTAAAAGAAAGGAAAAAAGTATATAAATAAAAAGCATTAAGGAGAACACTTCACTGATATAGTCCCTGCAGCTTCTCATTGAGGCAGGAGCTCTATGTCTCCATTGATAGGCATTACCTCCACAGAGATCTGCCTTGGCTGGAAATCTCTAAAATGCCTCTTTTGGTTGAGAACAATGAATTATCTACAAGGAAGATCCTACCCTTTTTGCATTTATGAATGTAATTAAAAGAAAATGGGAACCTGCATTTCACACGTGTTGTGCTTTTTGCTTACTGTTTTCTAGCTAGTTTGGGGTTTTGTAGATTTGCTGAGGTTCCATTAGGTTTGATCTAGTCTGGCTCTTAGGTAACTGGCAACATCACTATCAATTTACTCTGAATGTTACAATATGAATCTGAAATTAGGGTAGTGTTAATTATCTGTAATTGGTCACAGAGATGGTGGGGAATTCTGAGCCCTTTATTCTCCCATTAGCATATGCAGATTCCCGGGCAATCAAAACTTGGAACTGAAATAATCTTAAACTATTTAGTTACGTGCACCAATTAAAATATATGATCCAGCTATGTGTACAAGAAATGCATGAAATACATTCAAAAATTATGAAGCCAATTAGTGAAATGAATGTTTTTTAACATTAAGTATGGAAATAATTACAAATTGTTTCAAAGTATGCATAAAACAAAAATTAATGTTCTTGCTTTTCTAGAAATACCAAGAATGTATAAGAGATCTTCCAGTGTGGTATGCTACTTATTGCGTGTTCATACGTGTTACATACAGTATGAGATTCATAGTGTCTTATCACAGCCTTTTGTAATGCATGTCTTCTTCACACCACACTAGAAATATTTCAGTCATGTTTACAGTTTTCCAAATAACCTGATAGGAATGCAAGTTTTCATTACATCTATTTTAGAGATTTTATCTATGAGAACAAATACTTCATTTTAATGTTGTTACATGTGTGATAAATTTCAATTAGCATAAATTTTCAAGATTCCCAAACTTGATAGTTTACTTTTAGTTTGATACCATAGTTCTCAAAAAAGCAAAATCTGTGGGTTGGTTTTCTAGAACCAATAGGAATTAGGAGGAACAAATCTCTGTATCTCTCTTAGCCATGCAGTTCCTGGCCTGGTCTATTATGTCTACAAACTGCCGTTTTCTTCTGCAGTCAGTTCTGTGCAGAATAGTCATTAATAATAACTTTGCTATGGAATTGGCATTTCTTGCTCAGAAATATGATGGAAGTCTGTCATGGGTGTCATTAGGTCAGAGTTGGTGCCAGCATGTAAGTGTGTGACACTTTATCCAGCAATCTCAGGTCAGGTTCTTGCTTCCTACAAACCTGGTAGAGGGCTAGCTCTGCAGATGTGCACAGTGTGTTTTTAACTGCACTAACCAGTGACTGAAGTCTTGACTACTGTGGCTCACAGATTCACACCTCATATGTGAGGCTGGGGAAATCCACCCCAGATTTGTGAAGTCCAATGAGATCTCTGTCAATGTGCTTTCTAAGTACCTTATTAAATTCTGACAGAGGTTTTCATAGAATCATATTATCATGTAGACATGGATCAGAGGCATCCCTGAAATTCATCTAGTGCAATCCTTCTCAGCAAGAAACTGCTGCCAACACTGGAGCCAGACAGCCATGGTCAGCTCACAAAGTCTCAAAGACTTCCGAGGATGGACAATCTGCATTCTCAGTGTTGCTACTCTCATGATAAGGATTTTGTTCCTAGTGTCCAAAATAAATCTCCTGTGACAAAACTTCAGGCCCTTTCACCTTGTTATATCACTTGATACTACACAAAAATCATCTTGGTAACTGTTTGTCATCTACTATTGCAGCTGCCCTTTGAAAGAGTGCGTTGCTCATAGATCAAATCTCAGTTCCCTCTTCAATAGACTAACCAAGTTCTCCTCTCAGCTTTTCTCTGCATATTTTCTAGAGTTGAGCTTAATTAAACTTCAAGGAAAGAAATTGGAAAAAAACTGTATGCACTGACTTCTTAAGAAAGGCAAGTGCTACTTCAGGAAAAAAAAAAACAAAAAACAACCAAAACACTGAATGTAATGTGTTTTGTACAGAAAAAAATATACAGTCACATTTAATTTATTTTGCATCTTTCATTTATATTTAAAAACTAATAAATTAAATTTGATCATGCTTAAAAATTTAAATTAACAGTAATGAAAGTAATGATTAAGTTTTTTAAAATGTATGTTATTCAAGGAAAAATGTCACTGTAAAATGAAACAATCCCTGGATGTTAGATTTAAAGGGTCACTTAAAATATACTCCAAATTTTCCTTCACAGCTCCACTGGAGACAAAGGCCACACTGTCAGAGGGTGAAAATCATGTCAGGATCAGTACTCCCAGCCAGGTGACTCTATGTGAAATGTTCAGCTATTTCACAGAATTAGTGAGTTTCAGCTGGACAAATCCAGCTGATTAGGAAGTCAGGAGCTGAAACCCTGGGCATAATAAAAGCTATAAAGCCACTGTTATCTATCTATAAACACAGAAAACAGTCTGATAAATGTAGGTCTGAAGGAACATGGTAGTTCTTCCATTTAACATTTCACCACTAATAGATTATTTAAATGTTGGTTTAATTAACATGTAGGAACAGAAATATATTTGGGAAGAAAAAGAATTGAACCCATGAAAGTACTGAAATATCATCTCTCAGAGATCTCTACAAAATACGAACTCCTGCAGATTAAATTTTACATTATTTTGTTTCTACCAGTCTACAAATGTCAGTTTGCATCAATGCCCTTGAGATTTAAGCTCATTTAGCCAATGCAACATGAACATCAGATTTCCATCTGCCCAGAAATTTTCCCTCAGTCTACGAAAAAAATATAGTTTTGCATTGTTTAATATTACCCTGAGTACTATACAAAGCAAGCATAAGCTGACAGCCAGTCTATGAATTGCTTAGTTTAGGAGTTTTGTCTAAGGCATACCCTTGTTCTTTACTGAAAAACTAGTAAGAATATGATTGATTGATAGTTAATATGGAAAATTATGAGCAAAATATGTTGGTTTCTCTCTCTTGGTTTATGTCTATTTTGCCATGTTTTTTTGGTGTTCATATTGAAATCTGATGCTTGTGTAGGAAGGGTCACTCAAAAGGAAGCTTCCGTGTTACTGAAACACATGAACTCCTTCTGAAAACAAATGCAGATGAGAGGTAAAAAATGTAAATGAGATTGGCTGCACATTTTGTCTACATTCCAAGCTTCTATGTCATCGATCAAATCAGAATTAGTAGGTTTCTCTCAAGCACTTTGCCTCAAAAGATTTTTCAGCAAATCTTGAGGTCAATATTGATTTACAGCAGGACTAAAATCTATGGATTTATCAGTAAACTAATAAAATGGTTGAATTTCTATTCCTAGTTAATTATTGTGATAGATGAGATCACTGTAGAACTGGTGTTCTTCTTTAGAAAAGGACCTTCATCATTTGTCTTCTAGTTTTGCTTTACATATTTCCCAGTCACTACAGCCTGCTTACCTCATGCCAGTTTTATTTCTGAGCTAGCCTGCTGAACAGTATGCCCTCTTTAAAAACACAGATTTATTTTAATTTCTGTTATACATTACTGCCAGCTACAAGGCATAAAAATCAAGTAAGGATGAGCTCATTTTTATTCACCATTCCTTTCTTCTCATTCCTCAACCAGAATCACAGTCCTTGTGCCGAATGAATATGCCTTGCCCTCAAAAACCAATCTATTCCCAAACTTGATCCTGTATATTCAGTTTGACCAGTCTTAAAATACCTAAGAGAGGATATGGTTGTGGCTTAGCTAATGCTAAGAATCTGTCTTTCTGTACTTAAGAATTTTGCAGATGAATTTATGGTTAGCATGTTTATAAATGGTGTTTTGCATATTTTTTGTGATGAAATTGTGTAAGCAGATGTAAGAATACTTAAGGAAATGATGAGAAATTTGAAAATATATTTAAGAAGATGGAAATTAATAATTCATTTTATTAGTTTTGAAACATTTTTTATATTGAAATTGCAAAACAGAAGTCTGAGCATGCATACTCATATACATATCATATTATTCTCAACATAGACATTATCCAGGATAAAGATGGGCTGCAAAATGGAAAGATTTAAATTATGAGGACTTATGAAGTGTAATCTAATATATTCTGACATTTCTCACAATGTCTCCTCTAACAGTAAACTCAGCAGAGACACTGTACTGACTCTAAGAAGGTGAGAGACATTCATTTTACATAATACACACCCCTTAATAAATTTTTAAATTTTAATATAAAATATATCAAACAAAAGATGCTGAGTTTTACCTGCAAAGGCTTTGTAATCCACCAAGTCAAACATTACAATAGCTACTGCTGACCAGGTAACAATGAGAGCCACAACAAGAAGCCATGCTGCTGGGGAGCTGAATGTTGTCACAAGGTCTTCTGTAACTGATTTCTTGCCCATTCTCATGGATGATGGAACAGATCCATTCTTACCATCTGTTATTGTTGTGGTCGTAGACATACGTCCTAGGCAAGTAAAAGCAAAGGAATGAGAATGTAAAACTTGGAGCCTAAGATTCAAGAATTTGACTGTTGTATTGAAATACATCTGTTCTCAGAACGTGTAAATTAAAAGTAAATATTACAAAAGTAAATATTACATTTTCTGGAAGAAGACTTTCCTGAACTAGGGTCACAATTAGTAAATTTTATTTGGATACAAACGTGGTGAAATAGCCATGACTGGCCTTTTCGTTTATGATGTGACATTTTTTAGTCTGCCACAGATAGCTACAGACCTAGGAGAGTGATTGATGAAAACATCAAATATTATTACTCTCCAAAGGACTGTCTTGTTATGGGCTGTAGGCCAGATTCTTAGGTGATGTGATTAAGTGTACTTCCATTATCTGTAATGGAGCTAACGCATTTATGCCACTTGAGGTTTGGCTCGAATTCTGCTGTCAAGGACGTTTATATCCCATTTTATCCAACAGAAACACAAAAGATTTAAACATACAGTATCATTACAGTTCATGAGGAAGCTTGTACCTGATTTTTAAATACCTTAGATCTTCTCATTTTCACACAATTTAATTATCTCTTTAGAAGAAAGAGTTACAATGCCAAAGCAGGCTTAACTTCAAAAAGCATTGGTTTGGTCCTAGTAAGAAGGTAGGAAGGTGAATACTAACATTAACTAAGTTAACTGTTGCTATAAATTAAATGTTTAATGGAGAGTTAACAAGAAGTTAATCTACTTTTTCTTAGGGTATTGAGAAAAACTATTTCTCCACACAAATCATAATTTTGGTAAATGAAAACTGACAACATTTGAAATATTCCATGTTATTTTTTCCCATAAAATATAGTGATAACCTAAACAATCTTGGTTGGTAGTTGTTTTCCAGAATATAAAACAATAAAAGTAAAAATATTCATAACTTCACAGTTGAAAACAGTAGAAGAACATGGTACTCCCACCAGCTTAGTTTACAAATCTGCTGGTAACCTACTGTTAAGCTACTGTGTGATATATATGATATGACATATGTTCCCAGTATAGGTGAGTTCATTTTATATCAACTCTCAATAAATGTCAGTGATTTTAGGGACCTTTGTCCACACAAAAGTCTGAACTTTCAAGGAATAAGGTAATGCCTGATTTTTTCATACTTCTATTTCTCACCTTGATATCAAATATGTCCCCTTGCAGCTACTCAACCTATAAAACTAATAATTTTCTAGGATGATAGGGGTATAGAAAGTGAAAGAGCTGCACTATACAAACATGAATAGACTTAGTTTCACCTTCCACATGGAAAACTGCAAATAATAATTTAGAAACTACCATCTGACTTAAACTATGAGGTTACTGAAGATTTTCAGATATTTGCCATGATGAGATGTATGTAGTCTTTATTTAAGAATCCCTATGTGAATATTCTTAAAGAAATAAAGGACATATTTATCTTTAGATATGTATGTACATACATTTAACCCACCCAAAAATATTTCAGTTTATTATGCAGTGCATTGCATTTGTATGTGCTTCCCTTATGTTTACCTTTTAACTTCTTGAGCACCTGCACAAGCATCCTGACTAATCAATGCCTTGTTTCAAACCTCAGAAAGCTGTTCTGCTAAACAGTAGAGTTGTATAAACAGAAGAAGATTGACATATTACATGTTTTTATTACTTAATCAAAATTTAATCTTATTTATAGAATGTTGATTCTCCATGTTCATAATGCCTATCTACAAGAATGCAATTCATAAATATATACATATATTTAAATATGGTTTAAAACTATCACTGCTTCCATTTCTCCAAACATAAACTGTGGCTCAACCACTTCATGGAAGCAGGGAAAATATTCCAACTGAGAACAAGCAGTAGAGACAGACTTACTAAAGTCTAATTCCAAATCAATATCATTTTGTTATCCTACTGCATATAAAATGTAAGTAATTTGTGCATGCAACAGGTTATAAATGGCAAATTATGACTTTTTTCCCTTAGGGATATCATTCAAGGTTTATGATGCATAAAAGGGGATAGAAAGGTACTGTCTCATCTTGACAAATGTGGTTAGTAACACAGTGTATCTTTAAAGACATACTAATGACATATTTGTACAGAAATAATAGGGGTAATTAAAATTGTATTTATATAGACATATACATACAGATAGTTAATATTGAAAGTATCATTCTCCTCACAAAGCTGTTATGTAAAAACAATTCCTTCTTATTCAGTGCTGCAAAGACAAGGCTGAAGTTTGCTAGAAGTTCCTCTCTCCTTTACTCCTGGCTGTTGATGTAGCCAAGTCAAATTTCTTCTTAAAAACACAGCAAGTTATATAACAAAATAATAAAAATTACAATCACTGAAGTGGGAGTGAAGAGATATTAACTCAAATTTGCCTGCAAATCAAGATAAAACCAAACAGTATATGTTCCCAGCTCAGGTTCTTGCTATATGATTCATGGGTCTAGGAAAGGTCTCCAGTGTTGTTATAGGTTCTTTAGCATATCAGAGGGAATCTCACTGAGTTGTCAGACATCACCTATAAGGCAGTAACGTCTGAACATCATGGAGAAGCATGGAAAAGCCTAAAACACTAAAAACAGAAATTAGAGTTTCATGCATGCACCTCTGTCCCTGGATACTAACATATAAAATATTGGCTGGAGGAGTTTATTTGAGGACTCCTGAGAGGGACATTCTTTGCTGCAATGTAATCCTATGAGCTGTGGAATTAACGTGTGGAATAAGGTATACCAAGAGAAACTCAGGTTGGAATTTAGGAAAAAAACTTCTTTGAAAGTGTAGTCAGGCACTGGAATGGGCTGCCCAGGGAGGTTGTGGAGTTATCGACCCTGGAGGTGTTCAACAAATGTTTAGATATTATACTGAGGGACCCAGTTTAGTGGAAAATATTGGTGTTAGGAGATGGTTGCACAGGATTACCTTAGAGGTCTTTTCCAACCATGGTGATTCTATGGTTCTATGAATTGACACCACTGTATCATCTAAACTTCAAAAAGATGAGACAATAATACCAAAATGATTGCCCTCCCCACTACCCATTTTTACAGTACTTATGGTGCAATCTTGATGTTTTTCCCTGCCTTTTCCTTCATTTTCAGTGCCCAAATGTTGTGTGCTTTGTTGTCTGCCTCCTACTGATCTTAACTTCTTTCCCAAATATAGCTACTATTTATACAATTAGATCAGTAAAGAAAGAAGGGACAAATAAGGGCTTTTTGTAATTACTCTCTTTCTCTGAAAAATATTCACAGAATCACAGAACCACAGGGGTTGGAAGGGACCTCAAGAGATCATCAAGTCCAAACCCCTGCTAAAGCAGGTAGCCTACAATAGATTGAACATTTACATCAACAGATTGATTTGCTAAATTCCAAACTGTTGAAACTCTGAGATAGTTACAAATCCTTTGGTTTCAGTCTTGTCACTTAGGATACAATCTAAAGACCCATAAGGTCTCAGAGGCATAAATAAACACTGACAGTCAGTGACAACGTTGAGGAGAATACTGTGCAACTTTTAGAGTTTAGGGTGAACTTGTAGTTCTGGCAGCTAACCCTTTGTGTTAGTGAGCTGAATTCTCCTTAAGGCATAATAAGCATAGGAGTCTACGGTCAAGGAATGAAGGAATGGGCAATTTAGCATCTAGGCCTCCCAGTATCCCTGAAGAAAAACAAGAAAAAAAACAACAACAACCCTATACTGTGCAGACTCATTCAAACATAAAATAGTCATTTCCTGTATTTATGTTATTTCCTACTTATCTTCTGTATTACAGCCTTCATCCTGAGAACAGAATTTTAAAAAATTTAAAAATCAAGTAAAATACTTAATGTGAAACGTAATTTTAAGACTGAGTAATGCTGGCTGTATTAAAAAGAAAGGGCTATCCATGCTGCTAGGAAGAAGAAGGTTATTTCTTTTTAAATAATAACATTATTGCTAGGGCAATTCAGTTGGGATGTGAGAAGACTCAGAGCAGTCTGCCTTAAATGGAAGAGATAGTAGATTTTGATGTCTTTATTCTGCTTCCCAGATGAACACTCCAATAAATAGACTATGGAGTGTTCTGGATTCAGGTAATTAATGGCTCCTGTTCAACTTATTCCACTTCACATGGAATATTTAAATAGTAATTAAGGGAGTAGAAAACAGAAAGAATGACTGTATAAATTTACACTGTATGTTAAACTCCTGCTTGAGCCTTGGGCTTTAACCCAGTGACCTTATCAATTCCCCACTCTTGTGATCCAGCAGGCTTAAATTTGAATCTACAGAAGGGAAGATGCCAAGGCGAGAAAAGAGGTAGATATTAGAACCCTTTGGTGAAGAACTGGGTAATGTGTATACAATAATCTGATGCATTCTTTAAGGTCATCATATCATCTTCACTGACGCTGCAGACCGCTGCAGCTCTGACAATAATTACTATTTTCCCATACACATAAAAACATCCAAACTGCAGTGCCTGTTCCTGTTGTTTAGGTGGTATGCATTGCTATAATTCTCTTTTCTCTAATGTGGATTCTGCCACCTTGGTTTATACAAGTGAAAAGAAAAAGGCAGAATTTCTGCTGCAGTTATTAGTAACTTGTAAAAAAATAAAGATAGCAGTATTTATTCCTGAAGTTGCCTAATAACTTTTGACCAGAAACTTTTTGCCTTATTATAAGTATATATATGATTTGGTCCATTTTTCAAAGGCATAAGGAGGTGGACTCATGCCTTTTCCCTGAATACATTTGGGAACAATGAAATTCTGGTATCCTTCAATTGATTAAGAACCTTCTTAGATCCACTAATATGTGTCATGTTTCCTATTGAACAAATATGGTAATAGAAGGGCAAGAATTCCTAATGATGATGGAGAGGTAGATTGAATCAGTGAAAGATATCTCAAATAGGCAAATTCAGTTTATCTTTGCAAGCTCCTCTCTCACCACTATTGGCAACAGGCTCTGTGGATAGGGCAAAGAGATTCAGTTCAGCACAGAAATGGGTAATAGGCACCTTTCATTGATGTTCTGAGTTTAAAGGAGTTTCTGCAATTTGATAAGCAGAAATGCAACAAATATACAAAAAAAATAATTTATTTAGAGCTGCAGCATAAATCCTCTCTTAAGATGGCTGACTCAACCAACTCTTTTTTTCTGTTTCATACTACATCCCACTATGTATGAATGAAAGAATACAAGTGGAACAGGAAAAAACATGTAGAAGGAGTTTCACAACTGATCCCAGAATATACAGATTTTGAAAGTCATTGCATAGGGTACTAACATATTGCTCTACTCACAGTTTATATAATCAAATGCAAAAAGAAAAACCTCTCAACACATGTGTATATGTTGGCAAACTTCTCAAAGTCAAAAGGTGGCATCTCTGCAGACTAATGGCTTAAAAAGTTATAACTGGGACTGTCTGTGAGGGAACATTTGCAGATTTATTGGTGACTGATAGTTATAAAAATGTAATATTCTTTATGAAATGTGGAAAATAGGGTTGGAGATTATGCAGCAACCAATTCTACACTACAAAAGAAATAGAATAGAGATTATGGAATATAGAGTGGATGGAGCATGAAAATTAACTGAACAATTGAATTCAGAAAAGGCACTTACAATTACATACTGTGCTGTATACCCTTTTAATTTCCTTTTCTGTTATTATATCTGCATTGGTTTTATTTTTGATAGATAGCATCTGATAATTTTAAGAAGTAAGTTCTATTAATGTTTCCCATTCATTCTGCAAGGAATTATGTTCACCAATCTGTTGAACACATACATCAATTTCAGTAAGAAGTTTGTAGAATAAAAGATACATTCTATAGTCATTTCAATATAATTCCTTGAAAATGTGAATTTTATAGAATATAATTAAATAACACTACTATTAATTAATATTAATTACTATTATTTATTACTAAGAATAAATAGTGTAAGTGAACACGATAGAAGTTATTAATTCTGTATTCTAAGCTGTGATCCATATTTTGGTATTCTAGTAAAGATGCTTTATTAGGATACAGTAGTAAAAAAGAACAAAGTAAAGTTTCCCTGAATAAATTACTTATTTAACAAATAATAACTTCATGAGCAGAAAATGACTTTCCAATGAGATATGGCCATGTTATTATAAGGACTCGGAAATTTCATGGAAAAAAAATCAGTACTTTTAAAAACAAATATACAATCTCTAGCTCAGGAATTGCCTTTATTTCAAACCTCTATATGCTGGAGGTTCTGGCATATTATGGTTGAATAAGGATTAAACATTTAATACTTGAACTCAATACTTCTTCTTCAGCATTATGCAGTGGCTACTGATAACACACATGATAACACACTACCTGGACCATTCAACTGCCATGTTGACAATTCTCATGCTCTTCTCGACCTCATTCTCACCAGGTAAATCTATGCTTTGCAAGTAGGTCTGTTGACTTTGAAGTACCTGTTCTCATAGCATGAGATTATCATTGTAACTAATGAATGAAACTGGGAGATAAGATCAAAAAGTCCAACAAGCAATAGTTTAGTTATGTTATTACTTCTCCACTGCTCGTTCTTTGGAATTCCACTTAAATGGAAACAGGATTTTTTCATTTTGAGAATTCATTAGACACTACTGCTTATGTCCTACTTGGATTCATAAATCTTCCGCTGTGAAATCATAACAATTTCCTCATCAATATACTGTGAGGACTACGATGATTCTAAATGGGAGAGAGCAGCAAGAGAAAATGAACTTTTAAGAAACAAATTACTATTTTTTATGCAACACTGTTATAATAAAAAGATGTAATATGTTTTTGGGGGGAGGATTCTTTTTTACATAGAACAATTTTTCAAAACCCTCTGTGAAGAGCTAGTAACTCTCAATAAAAGAAACAGTGAAAACACAGAAAGTTCCCATGTTTTTAAATTTCTTACTATGTTTTGATATTTCTTATACAGTGCACCATATACCTGGTATAAATCACTTTTTGAACTGATTAAACCGTTGAAGCACAGCGTCTCTTCATCACACTCCAAGAATATCAAATAAAAATATTTTTAAGGATCATGGTTTCCATCTAGCTACAATTTTTGAAGGCATGTGTCTGTCCGTCCTTTCTTATTCTTTCTCTTCTTCTCTTTTTTTTTTTTTTTTTTCCTGAGAACAGCTACAAAGATTACTTTAAAAATACTTATGTGCATATAGAAAAGTATATGTATGTCACATACTGAGATGGCTTATGTAGTTCTTTCTATGCAGATTTAGATGATGGATTTGGACCACTGCTGTAAGCAAAGAGCCAGAATCCATTAGGGTATCCTGGCTTCATTGCCACAAGAGCTCTCCTCAGCAAAGGTTGGGTGGAGGGGGGGATGGGGCAGGGAGGGAAATCCCAGAAGTAGCTATGAAATTTTTTTGTTGAGGAAAACAAATGTGGCAGTAGGGAAGAAAAATACAATTCACTAAAGTGTAACAGCAAATAAGATCTTCAGAAAATTAAGATAAGGAACAAGACATATTGACCCTGAAAGGAAGAGTAGGTGCAAAAGTCTTTCCAAACAGCACATTCCACAATTTATAAACCCTGAAAAAGAGATGTTTGTGAACATCTGAAACAGATAGTGTTTGTATTTCTTTACATATTTTGATTTCATAGTTCAGCAGAGCATTGGTTGATACCTCACATTAAGTAGCGGAAAATTTGTCTCATGTACCTTTCCAAGAAAGTATAAAAAATACTCTCGCTTAATTCTGAAATTGCTTATAAAGAACATTGTGCTGAGATGACTTTTAACATTCTATCTGTGCTTTTTTTTCCCATGTGCATATATATTTCATAGAGCTTTTACATTATCCTGGTTATTATTCAAGTATAACAGGCAAAGAAGGGATGAACAGTTATTAGCATCTAACAGATTCTTTCTGTTGTTGAGCCTGCTGAAATAGTCTTATTTGACATTGTATTGTAAACTTCCTTACAAGAATTCACATCTGAAATGACTTTAGAAAAAAAAAGGAAGAAAAGGAAAGCCCTAGGGTCCAGGTTTAAAAGACAGGAGATTTTACTGGGAAATTATATATATCATTTTATTGACAGGTCTATTACTTCACACAGCGATTTCTTGAGAACTTAGAAGACTACTGAGTTAACAATAATCAACATGGAATAAATTATTCCTACAAAGACAAAACTACAAAAAGTACAGTTGTTCACACTGAGTAAGAAAAGAAGTACCATTTACTGCATATTAAACCGGCAGCCAACCATGGCAAAGGGATACACAAGATACTCTTTTTCCAAAAGGCAGTAGACCAGGATTTGTGAGTTGGAAACTTACATCTGACTGCAATGCCTAATCACTTTGACCCCTCTTTTACATTTTCTTTTAATTATGCTGAGTTCCTCAAAAATATCATTTCTTTTCAAATTCCTCATTATGCAGATAAGAAAAGAGTGTAACTGACTTCTAAACATATAATACTAAACTCTCAGTATCCTGAAAAATTCATTATTTGTTGTATTCTGTACAAGATACTTTTTATTGATTGGTAGTAATACCTTCCCTTTTTGGAAACAAGTTTTTTGCTGTAAAATGGTAAGAAGAATTTTTACCTTCCTGTTCATTTTAGAATTCTGACATTTATGATGGAGATACCAAAGGGTTTTTCAGACATACTTGTGAGTTGATATAAGCTGAGAGGTATATCTTATCTTATAAAATGTCAAAATGAAGGTTAGAGGAAAATGGTTGCCATTTATCTTTAAATAGCATGAAACCTTCTGAAGCAACAGCACTGTATGCATCCTTTTTGTTATTTGTTTTTGGACACTCAACTTCATACAGTCCTAAAACGTTTATAAGGGATTACAGAAATACACCAAATTTTTTTTTTTCCAGAAAAAAAAAAAAAGTTCATTTAAATGCTCCCATCTGTAAAATATTGATAGTTATAATAAATATTGAAGGTCACTAGGATAAATTGTAGTTTACAAATATATGTTTTCACTCCCAGCAACTATACTGCCATACCAGTATAAATAATCTCTGTAAAAAAGTTCCAGATGTGTGTTTCTGCTGGTGGAACTGGCATTATCTCTCACATTTTTGTCTTTGAATGACTGACAAGATGATTTGCTGACTTCTTTTATTTCAAGCTACCTGTCGTTAGCTACAGTACATAGTAAACAGGAGCTTTTAAACAAAATTCCACCTTTTGTCAAGGAGTCTAATAAAAAAGTAGTAGCAGCAGTCTTGATCAAGATGGCTCCTTTGCAGGCATTTTTCCCCCTCTTTTTTTTGGTCTGGAGGAATTATTTTAAAGCATTCCTCTGGATTTAGGACAAGAAAGTTTTTTGAACCAATGGGAATGGAATTCGGTTAGGTAAAAGTTCCTGGATTATAGCACAAATATAGGACAAATTTTTGAAAATTCGAAACAGTTATGGAATCAAGTTTGATGAGAAAAGATCACAGAGTATTCATGTACAGGTATAAAGTTTTAGGTATCTTTTTTTTTCGCCAGACAGGCTGGAGAAGTGGGCCCATGAAAAACTGGTGCCCCCAGCACAGGAAGGACGTGGAGCTCTTGGAGAGGGTCCAGGGGAGGGCCACTGAGATGATCAGAGGGCTGGAGCAGCTCTCCTGTGAGGAAAGGTTGAGGGAACTGGGCTTGTTTAGCTTGGAGAAGAGAAGGTTCCTGGGCGACCTCATTGCGGCCTTCCAGTACTTGAAGGGAGCATATAAACAGGAGAGGGAATGGCTGTTTACAAGGGTGCATAGTGATAGGACAAGAGGGAATGGCTTAAAACTGAGACGGGAGGTTTAGGTAAGATATTAGGAGGAAGTTTTTCACACAGAGGGTGGTGATGCGGTGGAACAGGTTGGCCAAGGAAGTGGTGGATGCCCCATCCCTGGAGGCATTCAAGGACATTCTGGATGTGGCTCTGGGCAGCCTGCTCTGGTGGTTGGCAACCCTGCACATAGCAAGGGGGTTGAAACTCGATGATTATTGTGGTCCTTCTCAACCCAGGCCGTTCTGTGATTCTATGATTCTATGAAAAACAAGATCATTTAGATTTCTTTGAAGGTTATCTGAGGAATAAAAAAAATCACTTCAGTAATTGTACCTACTCCCTGCATCTTTCCTTCTGACAGTTCAAATCTATCTGTTGTCAGCTGAGCAAGGTTATGAACAGATTTTAGAAATTATTAGAGACATCTGACTTTTATCCTGAAGTAGATTAACAACAAATGAGACTATTAGAGAGTCTATCTTGTACCTGTGCCTAACCCCTGAGGACTTCTAATATTTCTAATTTTCACACCAACACATTCTGAACAAATCAGCCCTGAAGGATTGCTCAACAGCACAATGAATAGCCTAAAGATTGGTTTGGGGACTCCTGCTTCTGTGACCTGAAAACCAGGCCTCAAATTCTTGTTATCTAATTTTATCTATTATAGGAATCCAGAGATGGAACTGCACTTTAAATCTTTCTAGCGCACCTATTCAGATTTCTGCAGAGCAAATGAGATAAAATAATAAAGACCTTGCCTGACCAAACAGATATGAGAGTCGGAAGGGTCTCTAATTTATTCCAGTGATAAACGCCAAGAAGTGGTTACCTGGTTACATTATTCAGCTCCAGAAATAGAGCCATTCTCCATAATAATTCATATCCCTCACCAGACAGTGATATATCCACGTGACACATAAAGTGAAACCTGAAATGTTCCCTGTGTCCCAAATGTGTCAGACTGTGCCTAGTGACAGCAAGACTGTTCTGTTCTTATGTATGGGCAAGTTTAGAACAAGAGAGATGCACAGGCAGGTAGGTACCTTTCTGTACCTTCCCACTGCTATTAATCTGATGAAGATATGAAATCCAAATTCAAATTTTGGGGGCCAGCTATTATTTTCTCTTGGGGAAAATAAAAAAAATAGCAAAGTTGCATGAAAGGCAACACTTTGATGTGTGCACTTAAAATTTCTAATGGTTTTACTTCCAAACTATATCTGAAATTCTAAAGCAAGTCTAAATTGAAAGATAATTGTAAGTTGTATTAAAGGCATGGAAAGAACCAAGAAGTGAAAGGCTATATTTGTTTGTTTGTTTGTTTGTTTACTTTGTGCCTGATATTTGTATTACTATGTGGGCAGCAAAATTTCTTTAGTCTTTTACATTTAATTTTCTGAGCTCCTAAGCATATAAGCCAAAAGGAAGAGAATACATTAACGATAACCCTGCGACTTTTTAAAAAAATATATGATTCTTAATTTTACAAAATAAATTCAAACTATATATGTCTGTGCATAGAATGTTGCAAAATCTTCATTAATTTTAATTCATTTACATTGCATTTGTTTAATTAGTGCTAGCATAAAGATGGAACAAAATTATTGAAACAATTCTGAGATGCTCTTTCTGAGAACCTCCCTGCCCTATGCATTGATAGGTCATCCTGTTACTTACATTTTCAGAATATAAATATTTCTCAAGGCCATAGCCTCTCTCAGTTCCTGTGTATGTACTAAAACATTAGACACAAAACTGAGTTCCCTCTTACTTGGTCATGGAAGACTGAAGAACATCTAAGCAGACTTCAGCAAAGCAGTCCTCAAACCTCGGTGATGTATCTTAGTGCAGAGGTAAGCCTTTCCACTTTTTAATGGAATAATAAAAAAACATTCAGTATCCTCAGCACAGTTTAAAAGACTTAATTTTGCAAAAAATAAAGGTCTCCATTTTAAGATGACCTTGCTATGTTACTGCTAACTAGAACAGAAAAATAGATACACCAGGGAAAAATTTTGAACTAGTTGGAATGATTGTTTCCTTATATTTCATGGATTCTAAACTAAATAATGTTTAGCAAATGCTGGAAACATGCACAAAGTGATCACAAAATCATTCTGCTCTCATCAAATGGTAATACCCCCCACACGTTCTCTGCAATAGCAAATCCACATAATAGGAGATTGCATACTTGTAGCCCATGCAAACAGCAGGTGCTGCAAAGCTTCATCCCAGCTAGAGTGCCTTGCGTGCACATCAGATACTTGCAAGACCTGTACAAAATTTCTGCCATCTCACCTCAGCCTTAGCTCAACACCTTTTTTTGTGCCTCATAGCCAGACTATTACAGCAATAGGAAAAGAGAAGAGCAAAGTTGTGTACTTACATTGCAAGTTCAAGCATCATGACTGAAAAGAATATTTACACATATTTGTGTCAATTTAATCCCACTTCCCTTCAACTAATGGAAAAAAACTTATTTTGTTCCTTGATTAACCATGGGCTATATCAATGAAACAGAAACAGCACCTGAAAGGACATTTATCTGCCTGTTATTACTTTTCAAATTATCTATGCAGTACTCACAGACCTTCAGTTGATGCTTAAACATGTTCCATGGAAACCCAGTGTTCTCAGATTTACTAAACATGTACACTGTTCCAAGTCATATACAAGGCACACAGCACGGCCCAATGTATATTTAAAGGTATTCAGATTTGGATGTATTTGCCTCTAGTTTTCTAATATATCTTCCTCCAGCTCACTATGAGGTAAGATCATACTACTTTTGTTTGAAAGAAAGGAAGCAATGAAGCAATTAAGTCAATAGTGAAGGTCATACTGGAAATCTGGCAGGAGACATAACTAATCCTACATCTCTCCTAACTTTTGGCTCATTACAACTCTACATTGTGCAAAGTTTCAGCAAAATACATCACAGTTTTTCTCTGAGTGCTACTGTTTATCTCCTTTGCCTGCTTTTTCAAGGTGTTTGTATACGTTCAATGTGTGTATAAAGTTTCTTTCAGTGTCAGTGCTTTTTTTTTTTTTTAATCTTGGATTTTAAGTATATCAAAGCTACAGTTACTTTCTGATTTCAGAAAACTTTCAAGCAGTTCTCTGAAGTTTCTTTAATATTAATACTGCAACCTCAACTCATATCTTTGCTAGTATAATGAAAAGAGATAGAGACATCCTCTGCAGATTTTGAAGTTGATAGTCCTTTCTAAATTTTTAAGAAAGCTTTGGAGAGCTACTTAGTTATTCTGTGTATAGCTTTGCAAGCTTTTGCAGGTTGTTATATTCTGTCAAAGGCCTATTCATTATCTAACCTCTCTTTATTAATTTCCTTTTCTATTATATCAATAGAGTGCAGCTTCAGCTGTAATTAGATAGGTACTAATAAATAAAAAATGCATACTTTCACATTTATTGAAGATGAACATTTACATTACAGTCGATATTTCAGCCTTACAGATTACACTGGCGATATTCTTACGGTCACAAAAATGATAATCTTTCACTCACTAACACAATTCATCCCCAGAAAAGTACAATGCATTCCGAATGCTATTAAAGTACTATAATGGAAGATGAGAATAGACACAAAGTGTATATAAAATAATTGAATGACTAATAGTGTGCAATATTCACATGGTAGAATACTGAAATAGAAGCAGGCCATTAGACATTTGTACTGTAACTTAACCCTGTTGTGATTAGAATAAAAATAAAAGCACAAACAATTAAAAAAAAAAAGTGGCAAATGAGACTTTTATTTTCGTCAGTTTATGATATCTATTGGAGTGGAAGGGTAGAAATGGAGGCTCAAATCTCAGACAGTACACAGAATTTTGATAATCTCTTGGTGTTTTATTTAAGTTAGTCCTTAGGCCAGATGTCACATGGAAGTGTGAAAGAAATTGTGTAGGATGAAATTCTTAAAGAACTTTACCCATGTACTGCATACCATCCTGTGTACTCCCCAGGACCCATGCAGGCAGGCTGCCTTTGGCAGAGCATTGGAAAAATGTTAAAATTCCTTTCGGGTTCTTCCACCATTAAGAACTATGACAAAAGCTTCACACCACATAAGCAGGCAAATAAAGAAGACTGATGTCTCATTTACAGCTGAGCCTGTTTCAAAGTCCCGATCAACAGTTACTTTCCACTCAAGCTGCTGAAGTGGTTCAGCAGTTCAGAAGTGGTATTATTAGCTTTTAAGGGACATTCATGAGACATCTACTGGAGGAAAGAGATGGAAACTGGTTTCCAAATGGTCAAGGTAGATTCTTTTTCTCCTCCATTTCCAGAATTGCTTTCCCTGGGGGACTACAAGCTGACAGTCTTTTGGTATTCTGTCCTCAGTGGTTGCTGTTCCAAACTACTACAATAATGGGAAATCATAGAATCATAGAATTACTCAGGTTGGAAGGGACCTCAAAGATCATCAAGTCCAACCGCAGCCTAACCATAGTACCCTAACTCTAACAGCCCTCTGCTAAATCATATCTCTGAGCACTGCATCCAAACGGCTCTTAAACACATCCAGGGATGAGCTTATTAAGATCTTTGTTCCTGTGATCAAGTGCTGAAAATGCCTTTATTAGATTATGTGAGCATAAGGAAACTGTCATGGAAATGAACTTGTCATGGAAAACACAAATTCTGGGGTTTGTGTTATGCACAGCATAGTTCTATCCCAGCTGATGCCTCAATTCACAGTGTCCTGCAATTAGTACCACCTTTGGACAGGCACTACTTCTCTGCAGAAAGAAGCATAAGACAGAAAGAGCAAAAAAGCTGAGATAGATTCATATTATTGAAAGGTGAGGAAGATAACTTTTATACTGAATAAATTTTGATGATGGACACAAAAAGGAGAGGATGAAGAGCATAAGCCACTGAGATTATATTTGTGCAAGAGATCTGCTGAGAACATATCTATGTCCAAAAAGTTGTTGATGAAATACTGGTTAAGTCAGTAAGAAATGCAATAGTTTATAATTCCATATCCTACCACTTCACTGTCATAGAATATAAGCAAGTTGGAAATATTTTTGGAACCAGAAATTAGCAAGAAATTACTAACTAAAAATATATGCCGTTTCATGTAAAACATGTTCTACTTTTTCAGTTGATGAGACACTGTAGTTCTAGTGCTATTCAAAATTATTGAAAATATTCTCTCTCGCTGTAAGAATGAAAGATAATATTTCTACATTCGATGTGGCAGAAACATTTGATTCTTCTAATTAAAAGGATGAAAGAAAAGGAAATACTAAAAGCAAGCAGCAAGTCCTGACTATACCTGAAAACAAGAAAGTATTTTCCTAAACAAAATTCAGTGATTTAGCAAACTCCATGAAGATAACTTAAATGAAAGATCTAAGTGGGTGTATCTACCTTTTGAAGAATCCAAATTATTCAGTTATACAAAGTGAAACAATTCTCAACAAAACCTTAAAAATAACAAGGACTGTGTTTGTACCAGGAATAATAGTGCTTTCAAAGATATTAACTTGACAGATTCAGTGAGCTCTCAAATGTAAAAGAGTTTACTGTAAATGGTAAAAGTAGAATAAAAATAGAATTGATGTAGAAAAAAATGGTGGAATTTAATGTTCAAGAATATAAGTGCAGAGCATGAATCCTCTAAAAGAACAAACAATTAGCGGAGTTTTCACTGACGCTAATTGAATTATTGAATCTGTAGGAAGGATTTTTCATTTGTATATTCCTTAGGGACAGTTGACAAAAACTGTTTTAGTGAGAAAACTAAAATGACAACTAGTACTATGAAGTAAACTTTCGAAAGCATGCTGAAGATGCTGAAGGTTTTACAGCATAATCCTGCAAAATCACAGATCTTAAGACAGGGTGCAGCTCTTCATGAAGTACTCTAGGCTTGAAGATTTTTAAATTTATATTTTAAATTTTCTCTATTTGAAGAACACACAAAATGTTCTATTTTAAAATGCATTCATGTTCTATTTTGTGCTTACTTGATGTTTACATAAAGCATATTCTAAATGAAAATGCACATACCTCTGGTTTTGCTTATGTTAAAAAGTGAAAACTGAGAAGAGAAAGAGGAATGCAGTGTACAACAACTAGGAATTCAAAGTTGTAAATACTACATTTTTTTAGCACACATCATGCATTTTTGTTCTAACTTGATCTTAGATGGCTAAACTTATGGCAAAAAAAGAAGAAGAAGAAGTAGAAATGTATGTGATTTTATTTGGTTTTGGTTTTCAGTTTAGGGATTGATCTTCACATTATACAGTGCTGCAGGCTGCTCAGATATCTGAGAAAATGAGTACTGCTGGGTGGGAAACAGATTTAGGGAGTTTTCTAAGGATTTACTAATACAAGATTTATTTCACTGTTCTCTTCTAACTGTAAACACAATAAAGTAATATTAATCATAGACATTTTTTTAATGTCCTGTGTAGCTACAGGACAAGTCTGCACAAGTTTTTGCAGACCTCCTACAGGACAAGAGGAAAGGTCTTAATTCTGCTTATTCCTGCAATGACAAGATGACAGGAAGAAGTGAAACTGGCTGAAAATAAAATTCTCGAATGGGAAATGACACATAATAAGGTTATAAAGAGGATTTTTTGCTAGTTAAATAATTTCACCTAGAAAATCCTCCAGCAGATTAAAATTGGCCATACAATTTCTCCAATGCAACCGATCTACACCTATTTTAAGAAGAAAAAAAACAAATTATCTGTCTGCCTGGGAATTTTCAGAGAAAGAAGGAACGCCTGAAAGATGAAATGATGTTCATATTTGAGAAGTGCTAAGAAAATGTAAACAGATAAATGAAAACACTAATGGCGAAAGTGGCTGAGTTTGCAGATAAAGGAGATATAACGTTAAAACCTTATATAGTTTGTAAATAATTATCATCATAGAATCATAAAGGTTGGAAAAGACATCTAAGATCACCAAGTCCAATCATCAACTCATCCTCACAATGACCACTATGTCACCTCTCTTTGAAGAGGACAGAATCTGCCAGAATTGCATGTACAAGTACCAGCATATGTGTGCCAAGTGTAAGACAGAATGGGGAGCAGAAAAAAATGAACATACTGACACCAGAAATGGAAAGTGAAAGGAGAAAACTTTTTGGGCACTCTCAAACCACTCCTTTTTGAAGCAGCAGAAACCCCTGTACCTCAGAATGCACATTCTGCTACCAAAATAACATTTTGATCAACTTTAATAGGAGTTGTGACACAAATCAGAAGCACTAGAAGTGTGCATTGGTTCCACATCAAGTGACAGTGTAGAGTCAGCCATACAGTCATGTAGCTGTGCCATGCAGAAAAAGGCCGTGTTTGTCAGAGACTTTTAGCTATTAATAGAGTCACAATAATATTCTTGGTGAAAAAATAAAAGAAAAGCAACAGTAAATTTTTAAAAACATGAGTACAGTTTTTACACCTTCTTGTGAAATGCTCACAATTTTAACTGCTGTCATGAATGATAATATGAAAAATCTCTATGAAGAGAAAGATTTAATGTTTTTCTTTACAACAAACAAAAACAGTTGAAATAAATTATGCTGATTTCAAGTTACAACTGCTGGTGATATACTGAAGTTTAAAAATTATGAAGTAGTTAGCTTTATCATACATGTGATGTTGCCTTTTTGGGATGTTGTTGCAATGAGTGTCACATATGCTTATGTCCCCCTCAGCTGACTTCAGTAGGAATTGCACAGATAAATCTGAAGCCAAAACTAACAACTAAGGTTCTAGCCATTATAGGAGGAAAAGGCCCAAGTAAAACGAGGATCTTAACATTTGAATAATGTATAAAATTATGCGCCTGAAACAGTAAAATAGTTACCAGAAAACTGTATTTATGGTAATTGTGTCAATTGTGAATAATCTCTTAGCAGAGACTGAAACAAGATTTAGCCTTCCTGACATGCACAGAGAACCACAACTTAAATCTACATAATAGAATAAAGAAAGAAAAAAAAAGAGTTAATTTACATACCAAAGGAGGCTACAAAAGCTGAGATTCATTGTGCCTTTGACAATTTGACTCCAGGCAAAGGTACAGAGATACTTTTGAAGTTGTGAGAACATAAGCATGTATAGGCAGTAGCAGGTCTTTACTCATTACATATTTGTAAAGGATTTTTTAATACTATCTTTGAAGATAGAAAAAGAAGACTTCTCCAGTGAGAAAGTTTTTCTATGCCTGGCATTTTGTATTTTCATTCTTATAGAAAATGATTTCATGTAGCACCAAGCAGAACTTCCAGGCCAGAGATGAATTCATAGTGTGCTGTAAAACCGATTCTAAAAAAAGCTCAAATGAAACACGGGACTCAAATGGGTGTGGTGCTTATTCAGGATTTAAAACCATAGCTTTTTCACTCAGATTCCTAAGGGTAAGGCACAGCACTGACCGTGATTTGAGCAACTGAACTTCTTTTCAATTTATTTTACTGTTTGAACTCAATTATTATCTAAGTCCAGAAGTAACGAGAAGTTAAAAAAGATAGGATGTGTTCTTTCTCTAATCTTTGACATTACATGAAAGAAAATGAGCTTTAGCAAATATCCTTGTGAAATGCAGTGGCTGAAAAAATTACAAATACCACCATATTTGTTCACTAAATCATGTACTTATCAAAACATTCAACTTAAAATTAACTTCTACCATATATCCAGAACATTTATAGTACACAAATAAACAGTTTTTAAAATGCTACATTTGTATCATTTTAATTGAATTCCATCTTAATGAACCTTGACAGAAATCACAAATAAAAATAAAATCATTACTTAATAAGAACAAAAAAAGCAATATTTTTATCACACAGAAACACACACTAAAAAGCATGTGAAGACTAAGAATCTGGATAAATGGCTCCTCAACAATAGAGTTGTTTAATACATACTCATTTATATTCTCTGTAAGATTAAAAGGAACAAATTTAGCAAGAAAGGCTGTATTCAGTCAGCAGTATTAATAATCAGCCAGTAGAAATCAGTCTCTCATTTTCATTCTTTTTCCTGAAAAACAACTGCAAAAATGATATTAAAATTGCTGTTTTCAAATCCATATTTCTTGTTTGTTTATTTAAATCATGATTAAAATTGGTGATTTAAAAGGTTTTTCAATTATTTTAATTTAAAGCAATCTACCCTCTCCTGCTTTAAACATCATTTAAGCCAGTAAAGTGAATACTGTCCACTAGTTCAATCTGCTTAAGCAGAGCAAAAACCAGCCAATACTGGCATCAGAGAGAACAGGAAAGCTTTGGCATTCCCATAAGCAGCTGCCCTACCTTGCAGAGGGCAACTCCAGTTTCCCTGCCCTCAGTGTGTCCTGGGTTGATGCCAGACCTGCATTATGAAATGTAGTTTAACCTAAATCAAACTCTGCTCTCCAGAACAGAGCTCAGATTTTGAAGGTTTAATTATGGCAGAAGCAGCATGAATCCACCCCTTAGTGTTTACATTGTAGGCAATGAGCAGAACCTCTCAAAATATTTATAGATTTTTTTCTAGGATTAGGTACCTGATTGGCACTTTTGTGAATCTAACAGGTTGCAAAGATTTCATTTTGGAATCAGTGGGAGCTGAACACAGTTATAATTTGAAAATGTTGCCAGGATTTTAAACCTCTCTCATTATGTAAGTAACCATAAAAATGTTCCAAATGCTGCTGAGCACAAAGATCTTTAAAATAATAATAATAATAATAATAATAATAAAATAAATGATCCAACCTGTATTCACACCATTTACACACTCATAAACACAAGTTAGCTGTGCAGAGTCAACTTTTAGACCACAGGGCAGTGTCACTACACATTAGATTATGCTCTGTTTTACATGTTCTAAGCCTTCTCACTGTCCATTGCTAATTTCACTCTCCAGAGGGATCCCTTAAGTAAGAGTATGTTAAGAGTCTCTGTACTGATTAAGCATGCATGCACAGTGTTGCAGCTGTGAGTAAAAATGCCCTCTAATTTTTAAGCCTGAAATTTAGGTTAGCATATTTGGTCACAGGCCTGCCTGCTTCAGCAGGCTACAAGAGGTCCACAGTACAAGTGGTCCACAGACCAGTCAGCTCAGGTGTTCAAAATATAGGCAAAGGGAAATCCAAGTTTTGTGGAACTTCAGAGAGAATATGCAGCTTTTCTTACCCTGGAAGGTTTACATTTTTACAGGCAGTCCTGAGTTTTCTTTCCAGATAATAAGGCTGCTGACTTTACCTAGTACTTTTGAATGGTAGAAGAATGATTGCTTCAAAAAAGTCATTGCCAAAATTGTCCTGTTTTTATTTCCTCTTTTCCCTGCAGAAGGCAGTCTATTTTTTTCTTTATCAACACTTGAGGCATGAAAAAGATTATACCCTTTCATACTGCAAATTGTCTTCTTGCAAATAAATTCTTTAAAGACTTTCTAAATCTAACAGTCTAACCAAATGACAGGAAACATCTCACATGACTTAATCAAAATGAATAACACCGAATAATCTAACCTAATTCATTCACCTAGGCTGCTTTCGCTGCCAGCAGAACTAGCAGCACTTTATGAATTACCATGAAAAGTAGCTGTTTCCCTCTTGCCAACAGTGACTTTGCTAAAGTTATTGCCTGCTGAAAACTGTTGCTAGTTTCTGGCCATTGCCCTCTGGAAGTCTGTATCACTTTACCTGCTGGCTCTTGCACGTTATTTCCCATAGTTTTCAGATTTAATGTATATTCATCTTCAAACATGCAGATCACATTAAATCTGCTTTTTGAAATGTTCTACATCTTAAAACTTTCTGTAGTTATCTAACAGCCAGAGACAAGGACCAAAAGTCAGAAGCTAATTTGGAGTTTTGTCACTGACAAGCTGCCTGTAGCCTCAGGGCTCACCTGTCTCCCCGCAGCCTACTCTGAGAAAGAGGAAATGTGTAGTCGCATAGCTCTCAGCAATAAAATAAGCACCAAATTGTGACTCATTGACACATTTCTGTTCGATGCCTGCTTCTCCCTTGCTCCACTGGGGAAATAAATTGTGGCAGACAAACAGCTGGAGGAGAAACCTTGTCTTTCTGCTCTCCTCACCTCTCTGGAACAGATCAGTGCACAGTCTCCAGTGCATTGCAGCAAGGAGGGGCTTCTAAGCCCCTGCTCATTCTTCCATGTGTGGGAGGAAAATGAGCCAGAGCATGGCCATCAGCTTTGCTCTGTGACCTGCATTAGACTGGGCTAGTAGAAATGACCAAGAATAGGGCAGCTGCTGCAGCTATCGTACACATACAGATAAAGCTGTACATTCATACAAGCTATTTCTCAAAGCAACAGGGGTTTCATATTTCAGTGGTGCCAGTTCTAACTGTGTCTGCCATCGAGCCCAGGCCAATCGCCGTGTTCATAAACAGAACATAGGTGCATAAATAGATGCCCCTGTCTTCCCAGGCAAGCTCCTAAGAGGTCACAGAAGTCTCTGACATTTATAGAAATCTCAGCAGCAGGTGAAATTAACAATAATAATAATAATTATTATTATTATAAATAACAACTACTACAATTCCTGGGAGCAATACAAAGACAGAGTAGTCATATTTCTACTGAGCTTTTATTTGCACACAGTTTTATGGACTTCCAGCTTTAAGTAGTGCAACTCTGTGACTACAGTTACATGTAATATGAGGATGCTGAAGATAATCCCTTGGAATCTTCTGAATATTTACCAGCAGAATACCTAGGTCCTGGCAGCTTTCTCAGGATATTTATAGGTTGCTGTCTTCACAGATTACTTTTTGCCTTTTGCCAGGTATACTTCACCAGTAAATCTAAACATCACGCAATTTGTGGTTATGATAATGTAGAGGCAGCATATGTGTCTTACAGCTCAAGGAGTCATTGCTTTGTGAATACGCTTTTAAGTGAAATTTTGTCATTGTCATTACAGTGAGGTCAACCTGAAAGAGCACTCCATCAGGCCAATGTATCTGCCTACCATAGGCCATGACATTGGCTGTCAGAAGATGTGTGTCAATGGTATCAATATATCCAGGTTGAACCACCTCCCTAAACCAGTAGCCACACTGGTCATGGCAGACCCAAAGCCTGTGTGGCTCCTTACACATTGCTGTAGTATTGTACTCTCTGATATGTCAGAATGGAACTCCAGGGACAAAGAGTGAGATGTGGCTGATATAAAACAGAAGTTAGAATTCCAACCAGTTTGAGCAAGGATTTCAAACCCAGTGAAATCATTAAGACCTGAGCAAATCACAGATTGAGATGTAGTTTAAAAAAATAATAATAATAATTAAAAAGGCACTATGTAAAGCAAGACATACATTTTTTGTTTGCAGAAACTTGCTGAAAGTTGATGAATTTTAGACCTGAACTTTCAGATTTCTTTGTGATTGCTAGGAGTAGCCCCAGAGGAGAATAAACTGCAGTGGAACATTAGTCCCAGGCTGAATTCTTAGTTTTCTACCATGAGTTGAGTACAATTTCCATCTCATGGATGAAGTTTAAAAATCAGCCAATCAACATAAGCGTATTCTAAATATACAAAAGAACAACAGCTAGTCTCTGGCGAATTTGCCTGTCCTGCTGAAAGACAGGTACTGACGAGCTGATTGATGTCTCTTGTCACCTGAAGTCTACTGATTTGCACAAAAGCAAAAAAGCAGGCAGTGTGACAGCTAAGGAGCACTCGTAAACACTGAAAAAACATTTTCAGATCCCATGTTTGTTGCTTTTTTTGTTTGTTTTTTTAGGATCTTTTATCTTCTTTCTTTGATTATCTAAGTTATTGAAAAGTCACTTTCACACTAAAAAGTCATTTAAGCTTGCTACAAATTTCAAAGAATCTTGTTATTTGTTGCTTTGTTTGGCTTGGAGAGCATTTCAAGAAGTAATTCTACAATGCTCCTCTAACAGTGACGGTGTTAATGTACACATTTTGGAAAACAAATGTAATTTCATAGATTTCCTGACAACAACTACAAAGTAATCAATGTTTCCAACAAATCCAATTAAAAAATTCCAAATAAATTAGTGCAAGCATTCAGATTAGGGCTGTCATACAAAGCTACCTGTTTTGGCAGTATTTGTAGCCAGAAGTGGTTTATACATCCATCCAACTGGTGATCAGAAAATCATCCCCACATTGTCTACTTGCTGTGGTTAAGCAGATATCAGACAAGGATTGTACAGTTTGACATATTTCTAACATGAATTTTTGGAAGACAATTTGGTTCATTCTCTAATAATGCTTAATACAAATCCTCTTAAAAATAATAATGAAAAACAGAAGAAGTACCACTCTGATACACTAAAATGCATATAACCTTGACAAGTAGAATAAAAATAACTTTCAGTTATTATTTCAGTTTTAAACTTTTGTGGTTTGGTTTGTTTTTGTTTTTGTTTGTATGTTATTGGGGTTGTTTGTTTTTTTCTTTTGTGCGTGTATGTGGTGTCATTGTTATATTTGGATAAATAGTGGAGTAATCCACACTCAAATAAAAGGAGATAGGAATGAAATTGAACTGAAAAAAATAGTATTAAAGAAGTTGAGTTTAAAAATATTCTGTCTCACTGTGGTTGATAAAATATTGTTTTGCATCTACAATGTTATTTAAATATGAATGGTCAAGAAATATTGAAGTACATGAAATATTCATACTGTAGAATATGTATTTATAGGTTAATATAACTGCCTTTCATTCTTGCAGGCCAACTCTGGAGTAATAATTCCAGTGCAACTTTCACTGACTCTTTTAGAAGTTTACCTGAATAAGGGTTGAAGAATAAGTAGCTTTTATCCTGCAGTCACCTGATATGAAATTCACAAATACTCTGCACTTCATAAAAAAATCAGGGCCAATAACTAAGCTCCCTTGTTTATACTCAGGAAAATTTCTGCCTGTAAGGGACCACCAATGATTTACCTGAGAAAACAATTAAGGGTGGAAACACCTGGCATTCAGGCTTTCCTCTTTCTTGTATCACTCCAATGGAGCTGCTCCGCATAAGAGACTAATGCTATTTTTAGAGGTGTACAAAAAACTTTCTTCTGTAACTGGTAAAAATTCTGTCTACAAGTGAAAAAGAAAAAAACAAAAACAAAAACACGCTGCAACCCAAAGACAAGAAAAAGAAGAAGAAAGCAAGCCAACAAACAGACAAAATGGAGTGAAAGAACTGTATTCTAAGAGCAATAAATCATATTGACACACCAGCTCAATTGCACTGTCAAAGTACATATCATTTTTGGTTAATTATATTTGAAAATAGTTACCGTACCTTCTGCTGTAACCTCGGCCATGATGATGATGGTAAGAGATACTCTGTTAAAAAGGTCAAGATCTACAGTGGCAGCTTAGATAATACTTCTGGGTTGCTCGCTCTTGCAGGAGCTGCAGAACAAACAGGAGGGAGGTCCTCCACTTTTTCCAATTCTGTTTGTTCTTCTTTTGTGCCCCTCTGAACTTTCTCTTTCCTCTGCAGACTCCTGCCCTCACCAAGCAACCTCAGGCCTTCCAGTGGCAATACTTCAAGCTCAGTCTTAAGTATCAGCTTCTAACAAAAATAGCCATGCCTCCCAGTGAGTTTTCTCTAATATCCTAAGAACCATGCACATGGCAAACAAACAGCAAAAAGGCTCATCTCTAAACAGGAAAGGAAAGCATGGAGAGGCAGCAAAACAAAGCAAAATAAAACAAACAAACAAAAAAAGAACTGGGAAAGAGCTGTTAACACTCCTGCAGCCTCACTAACATAATTGCTGCTCTATGGGGGTATGTCAGGAAACGTGAAATATGGAGTTCAAAGTAACCTTATCCACCCCAGCTCTACTTTATTCTTAGCACACTCAATGCTTAGCACATTCTTCCCGGCCTTATTTGGTTTGGGGAGGGTCCTACACAGCTTACTGCTGACTAAGGGGGAGGGTAAATTTAGGTAATTTTCTCCACTTTGATTCTTAATCACAATTACAGAGCTAATAAAGACACCGTTTTAAATCTATGAAATTGTTAATTTCCTTTATTTTTATTTTTTGGAAGACTCTTAATGTGCTGATATTAATGTACATATTTCTGAAGTTCATCTAAGTATTACTGAACACTTTTGAAAGCATTAATAGCTTATATGCTGCAAAATCATCAAGGTAATATGCAAAAATATTATGGAAAAATAGATTTTTCACAGGTCTAATTCATAAGAAACAAATTTAGTACAAAATATTGGTGATTATAAACAAGTTTTTATAAAGCTGAAAACAAACTTAGAGGAATAAAAACACTAACAATTGTAATGAGAATAATTTAAAAACTTAAGTAATCTATTCATTGCATTGCTTACAATTTCACACTTGTGGAATTATGTGTGTGGGCAGAGCTTGAAAGTGAAATTAGCAGAAAAGTGCCCTCAAGCCAGCATGCTTCTACATAAATGTCATCGTCACATGAAATCAGAAACCATCTTGAGCAGTTCTTACTAGGGAACCTATAGTAAGCTCTTCTCTGCTACAGAGGCTGGCATTTGCACTTCTCATCTTCCCTCCAGGAGATATAAGCACCTGGCTCTGTGGCAAAGTACAAGGAAAGGAATATATTTATCCAGAGCACAAGAGGCAGAAATGAAGGCTCACTGAACAGTCACCATCAGGACTTTTCCTTCTGTCTTGTCACACAAATCAGAAGATGATAGCCATTTTCTAGCCAAAGCTCAGAGACAAAGCTTAATACCCTTCTTCATGATGAAATTTATTACACAATAAATAAATAATAAAAACACAAGTTTTTATTACTTGGTGTTCAGTATTCAGTGTGTTCTGATCAATTCCTGTTCCTCCCTCCACTTTTTTAGCCTGTCCTCACTAAGGCCGACAAAAGCATTTTAGAAATAAACATATTCATTTGAAAAATGCTCTTTCATGAAAACCTAACTGTTCTGTGGAATTATATTCACATCAACAGAACAGCAGTACACAAAAGCTCAGTGGTTTTGTTAGTGTGTTAGGATGTGTTATACTAAAATAAAGTTTTTGTTCTTAATTAGTTCCCTGTCTTCAGCTGAATTAATTCCATTTCATGTGAACAATTTCATATGTTGGGTCACCTGTATTTTGACATCTAAGCTACTAGCATGAGATGGGAGGAATACTGCCTCAGCTAAACATCAAGCACAGAGCTATTAAATATTGCAAGTCAAGATTGCTTCCATTTGTATTACCGTTCAAATAAAGTAATAAATGCTTAGTTATGGTATATTATAAGAGAAAATTGAATAAAACAGTCATGTCTGAATTTTGTCCTTATGTAGCAAGATCCTGAAATGTAGACTATATACAGCCATATATGTTTGTATGACTGTATGTGTGTTGTCTCTTCTTCACTGTTTCCATTTCATGCTCCTACCACTTGCCCTCTTGAGTCCATGCCTTATTTCCTGTACTGCTATTTTTTCTCTGCCCTCATTCACAGACTGATATTCTGAAACCAAAATATAAAAGCAGAGAAAGTGAGAGAATACATCTCGAAATCAATTTTACACATCAGCTCAGTGGCCAGAAAGAATTTCTTGGCGGTTTCTGCAACCTCTGCATTCTTTCTAGATGCAAAACACTCACTCTGGAAGGGGGCTAAAGCTATAGTACACAAAATACCTTACAAAAAAGTATAGCTCTAGGCAACGGCATTGAAAGTTTTATTTGTACCCTCAGGGAGGTCAAAGTCAAGGCAGATGGCTGTAACATTTATTGGAGATAATCAGTTTGCAAAAATACAAAGAACCAGGTAAATAAGGTTGTGCTGTTGTTTGTTCATGACCCATAAGATTAATCATCTGAAAATTATAGAGGACATTATATTTTTTCTTTAGATGGTTGGGCAAGAGAAATTCTCAAAACTAAATTTAGGCATTGTTAAAACTTTAGTTAAAATCTGAAGTTTAGCATCTGGCTCAAATTTAGGAGTTTCTTAAGTGCTAAACTGTGAAATCTACATTGTGCAGAAGGCCAAGAGAATATCCATACAGATCTTCAACCCTAAAGTAAGCTATTTAAGCTGACACAGAATGCATTTTGGTGGGATCCATCAGTGTTTAATTGGATAGGACATCACCTTGTATAAAATGTAATTTCTCCCTCCATATTCACATTTTTAACCATAACAAAAAATAGAAAATATAAAATTACTTTGGTTCTTACAAGTAATATCCAAACTTGGACTCACAAAATTTCTCCTCATTTTCTTCTCATCAGGTCTCAGACACAATGGGGAAATGCTCTTGGCTTGAGTCCCTTCTCAGATTCCTGAGATATAGAAGTCTGTGTTAAATACAAACAAACTAAAGATTTCTCTTTATGGCTTTCTGAGTAGAGAAAACACTCTTATTAACAGCAGCTGTATGCTGCTACAAATGTCTGTATGTAACCATGTGCCTTGATCTCAGATAATGTGTATTTCAGTGGAAGTCGGAATTAATGAATCAAATAAAATCATTTATTTATTTGAATATTTTATTTTAGGAAATGTCTGAGGCTTACTGTTTCAAAAGCTGTACTATAAAATCCTGTTTATAGATGAATCACAAAATCACAAAAATACAAAATGACTTTGGCTGGAAAAAGTTATGTTGTTCATATAATCAAAGTAGAATTATACAGATGTTTTACGAGATGATTCTTGGGTTGCCACCTTATTAAAAAGGGAATAGAGGTAGAAAGTACAACACATTGAATTACTGAGTACCAAGAGTGAAGTCTTTTGTACTGATTCAAGGAAGCATTAAATAAAACTGTTGGTCAACAAGCAAATTTAGAACAAAATTTGAGCTTGTCTTCTAACGCATTACTGAGGAATTCTTGGAGTTCAGCACTACAAAATCAAACTAAGCAAAAGATGTGATATCTTAGTGCATGCTCAGCACTGCAGGGTCATGGACAAGATACTTAACCTTATTTCCCATATATCTGATGAATGCTGGGAGTATGCTGTAATCAAAAATAGTCAGCAATTATCTGATAAGAACAAATACAGGATGGAGGTATAAAGCTAGAGAGGAAGTGAGAGGTACTCAATCCGGTGGGTAGTAAAACACATGCAGAAGAAATAGAGGGTTTGAATTATGTCTGTTGGTGAGCCTGTATACCCATGAAGAAAAATATTAGTATTTTAGTTGATGTTGGATGGATTCCTCTGAACTAGGCATTTCCACTCTTTTTACTGTTGATTTTTTTGTCTGTTACTTAGAAGTGAGACTTTCATTCAGCTGCAGTGATAAGACTCTGTGTTTTTCATTATAAAACAAGAGCAGATTCAGATTCTGATGCCCTTGTGATTAGTCAGAGATACAGTTGTTTTGACCTTCTATGGAGCATTAGTAAAACTCTAAAATAATTGCTTTTCTTTCATGATTAATATTTTATGAATGAGATTTGCAAGATTTTGGGAATCAATATGACAAAATTAGACTTATTGTGGATATACTATAGACATAGAACAAAAAAAGACCTAGGTATACTGTCTGACTGTGATTAAATTTGGCAACATTTAAACATTGTTATAAACCATAAATTGTAAGCTTTCTGATAAATCAGTGTGAATCATTTTTTTCAGTGAGAGTTAGATACATAATACTTATAAACTCCTACTTTAATGTGTAGGAGACAACTAATTGAACACCATGGTAGATCTGTCCTACATTTAATGTCAACTACTGACAGATGAATGCAGAATACAATTAAGATTGTCTCTCTCTGTAGGCTGACTGCTCTGAATTCAAATCAAGCTTTGCTGGGGGACAGCTGACAGGTACACTGGGGTCACATCACCTTGGCAATCCAGGCTCATTAAGGGACATTTCACAGGTTAGGTTTCACAGAAGGAATTTTCTCTGAAACTACATGATAAAAAGCCAGCAGATACAGAAGAAAATATCTATGATACTGAGTGTTCCACTTTACTATAGACAATACTCCCAATTATACATAATACTACCAAATTGCTGAAGTAACTTCAGTGTGAGTGTGACATTACGATTAACCACATCTAGCATCTAATTAGGTCCACTGATTATAAAACTGTTTAAAATCAGGAAACAAGGTTGTTACAAGATATCCTTTCTCTGAAAGATCTATAGAGAGACAGTAAAGAAAAAATAGTACAGAGCAACATTCCTTGTTTCAGTGTGTTTTCTTTAAATCTACTGTGATACTATGAGCTAAGTCCAGGAAGGGTTTCTATTGCAGCATGTCAACTTAGATAAGTTTGGATGAGATTTAGCAATTCCATATTTCGTGCCTTGTTTTTTTTTTTTTTTGGTTTTTGTTTGTTTGTTTGTTTGTTTGTTTCATTTAATCTACTTCATTTTTTCTATTTTAAGAGAGAATGTTGTTATTACAATACTTGTGACTTTACTTTTATATCTGTGAAATTTTCACAGAAAGCCTCCAGGGTAGTGAAGAAGGTATATCTGGAACTGAATCCTTTTTAATATGTAATGTTCAGAAAGTCACTTTAATAGTCTTTTTCTATAGAAAAAGTTGCATCCAAGGTTAATGTTGTAAAGAATATAGCAGTAGCCAAATAATAGAAACGTGGGCTGCCTTTCACATAATATTGAGTGAGAACAGTTCTAACATCTTAACAAACTTAGAGTGCTTCCTTATCAAAAATACTCTTTCAAAGAAAGATAACTACATGCCTTCTGATATATTTTTGTTTGAGAAGAGGGGGAAAAAAATGACACAGTTTTCAAAACTTTGAAACAATTTCCTATTCTAAAAGCACAAGACTCAGAAGTATGTAGGTCCCTCCAAAAGTAGTGCCACATTTATTTCCATGGAAACTACAACATAAACAAAGAGTGCAACATTAGTTGATAGAGCACATCCTCAACCATACAACACTCTTTTTCAAAATAACCACCACTATAAGTTATGCATTTCTGACAGTGATGAACAAGAGCCTGCATGACAAGTTCTGCATCAGAAGAGGTGACTACTGTTGCTGTCACCACTGCTGAAACATACCATCCACTGCTTTACTGTGGTCTCATCTACTGTTTGGTCTCTATCAATGTTCAGCAAGTGTTGATGAATGTTAGTGGCTGCCATTTTTTTCACATAGAGGAATTCAGTGACACACCTTTGCTTTAAAAGCACTTCCCTGTCAATATTCTATTCTGTCAGACCACCCCTCTGCTGTCATCTGTCACAGGGCAACAGAATGTCACGGGATATTGGCAGGAACTCCATAGATATCAGGGGCCAACATAATAAAATAGGGAGCATTACTTTCGGAGCAGCCCTAATTCATCACACAAATATATGTAGCAAAATAAATGAGTTACTTCTGAAATCCAAAATTCAGACCCAAATCCAAATTTACACTGAGACATTTCAAGTTTGTCTCTGACCTTATTCTTAAAAAAAATTCTGCAGCAACCAGCATTAATTTTTTATTTTTTTTTTTCCAGATATGCTCACATTTGAGCATACTGGCAAAAGCAGTCTAAAAAAGACAAATACATGTTGTTGTCCCAAGTACCTTGAAAATTAATATGGAGTAAAATTAGTACTCATTTTCCCTAGTGTAAACTCCACTGGGGTTGCTCAAGACTGTCTACTCATTCTGACTGTAACAAACAAGGGGAAGCCTCACTTTATTTTCATTTAGCTACTTATCTTCTGCTTGTGGTAAGTCATTATGTTATTATACATTATATTCCATTAAGATATATTATGTTACACTGAGCTAAAGATTATGTGTTCTTAGGCATGGAGGCTTTGACTTGTCCCCCTTAGTCCTATTAGCAAAAGATACCCCACATCAATAATTCCAGCCAAGGTCTCGAGTGTACCAGATTTTAATTCTTCCCTAGCTCTTCTAAGAGGAAACACTGAGGATTTGGGTTCACTGAATAAAAAGAATTTTCTAGGCTAAACCAATAGCACTATGGACATAAGTTCAGATAATAAAACTTGTATGTCTTAATCATTTCCTTCAAATCAGTAGAACTTCTCCTAGATGTCCCCCCCTGTGTGTGATTCAGATTATATCTCTAAGTGGTCATGAATACACTTTGTATCTCCTGTGCTGTTATTTACAGAAGATCTTTCTACACTTTCAAACTCCATGTTTTCCCTGGAATATCAGACCTTGGTACAGTTATGCATTTCCACAGATGGGATAGATATCAGCTCCTGGAAGTGAACTGGCAGCCATGTCCAATTGAAAATAATTCTTTGACTCATATAATAAAAAAGGCTGCAGCTGTGATTAACCCTTTCTGTGCCACAAAGTCAGCCTTCCTCTCAACAGTACATCTGTGCCAGAAAATTCTCAAGAACACTGGCATCTGTTGTCACAAGCATGCAGAGCGAGATTGATACAGAAGAAAGGATAAAAAAATATAAAGAAGGCAAAATTCTTGGCAACTATCAGCCATAGGAAATAAATTGCATGGCATCACACATTTATGAAAATATAGAATATTAAAGGAAAAATATTTTTGTTTTGACAATAACTATAATTTTTCTGTTTCTTCTTTTTTTCTCCCTTATTCAAGCCACAGTCTTGGGCAGATCAAATTCAGAATTACAGATGAAGGACCTGCTTTGTTATTATCATTGTTACCACTACTTAAAAAAGAAAACTGAAACAGATTTTTAATTAGGCTACTTAGACTTTTTACAGAGCACGAGTAAAAGATATTAATTAATTAATTCAACCCTGTCAGTGCTGACAGCTGCAATTGCACTGAAAAAAGTACTTCTGAAAAATAAAGGATCTTTAAAAGGAGAAATAAACTTGAGCATTAATGCCTTTACCACTCATCATAGCAGGTATATACTAATTTTCCTTGAATAATGTGTTACCATTTGTCACTGTCAGTCACATCAGATTCCTGCTTAAGCTCCAACATGTGTTGAAGTCAACTTTCTAATACAAACCATTAAAAATACTTGTTTGTACCACAGATACCGCAAAGACTTACTATGTCCTTCTTACTCCTCCCCCTGCCTCCCTGGAATAGCAGAAAACAGACGGATCCAACACAAAGGAATGCAATGGTACTAATGGACTAAAGAGATAGTCAAACCATTGCTCTTTCCAAATTTACTGTTTAAATGAAAATAAAAGAATTACCTAGAGACACAAAGCAGAATGTTCTCAGCTGCGTCTCCAGGGCTTGGACAGCAAGGCAAGGACACTGGGGACTTTTGAAAGCTCCTGATCACATTCTCAGGCCCTTAGGAAATTGTGGGCAGCCCTGGTACAGCTGGCATGGGCTGCAGCTGCCAAGGAGCTGCTGGCAGCTTGTGCCTGCAGGGTGAAGTGCCACCCTAAACCCAGATGGAGACATGGGTAGTTTTTCCATTAAGGGGGTTTGGCCTCCAGTTATAAAGGTTTGTGCTTATGGTTTTTCTATGGGTGTTGGAAGTAATTATGTCTTCACTTTGTATGTTAAATTTGTAAACATTTTTTGAAGTGGGGATTTGGCCATAAAATCCCATTTTGCATCCCTCGTGTCTGGAAGATTTTATTCTGTGATCACTTGCTCTTCTCCTTTATTGAGCCATTGAGATAGTTCAGATATGCTTTCATTCATGCCTGGTGAGAGGATTTGTGAAACAGTCATAGCCTGACGTTTGGATTTCATTCCATCTCATAGTGCTTCCTGATGATGAACAAGGAGAAGCTGTATTTCTTGTTACTTAGGTAACAGAGAACTGAGAGTGAAGGTGGTTTTGTGGGTTTTTATGGTTGTTGTTTCAGAGAGGGAAGGTAACTAGAGTTTTACTTAATTTCTGCAGAAGCCCTGTATAGCAGTACTCCTCCACACTGCAGAGTAAAAACAGAAAGTATTCTCTTTTCTACATCTATGAAACAGAGCTGAGGAACAGAACAGGTTGCAGCAGAAGTGAAAGCAACGTGGCATCAAAACTATACAAAAGCATGAAAAGAACAGCCAACCAGCACATGCACTTTTCACACATCACCAACGTCATGCTAATAATCATGATTCCATTTATGTCTCCCATACTGCTCTAAGAGATTTTTCTTTTACATCATTGTCTCAAAGCTTGCCGAGGACACAGATGAACAAGTCCAAGCAAGTCCTCGACCAGAGTTCGGAAATCCTCTGTCTGGAGAACACAGATGGACAAGTCCTGGGCAAGGGTTGCAAAATCCTTTGTCTGAGGGACTGTATGAATCCTTCTTTGTTTTCTGGCTCAAAGTTTGCTTTCTGAGGCATTTATTGTGACAAGACTCTAGGAGATGAGAAGTGGGGATGTTGTGTGGCAATCAACATCACTGTCTGGACAATTAAGATTTGAAAGCATTCTTTGGAGCTGTTTTTCTTTGGCCCAAGATTTACGGGAGTGCTCAGGACTGTTTACTGGTGAAGAGTTATGGGAGATTGGAGGATGATACCACTGTATCTGGTGAAGTCAAGATACTAGTGGACATTCTCCATGCCCCCTCTTATCTGCTGGCAAAGTCAGCAAGATAGGAGCAAAAGGAATCCCTGCTGTTTATCCAAAAGTCAGAAACTGTCATTCCCAAAAAGGCAGACTCAACCACTCTGGACTTATAAAATGCCGTCGAGGGCAAGGATCGTCGAGGAGGCATCATCATCGTCGTGGTGGTCACTGTCCTCATCAGTGGAACAACACCCAATGACACACCACTCCTGAAGAGCAACAACTGAACCACGAACCACGCTGGACCCATGGTGGTGACTATCTCCCTATCTCCCTCTTGCTTCCTATAGAGACTCCTTGCTTCCGTTTCCCATCTTTTCTATCACCCTTCTTCCCTTCCCCATCACCCCAATCCGTAATAGCATCCTATAAAGACTCATTGCTTCTTCTTTCCTATCTTTTCTATTGCCCCCTTCCCTTACCCATTACCCTAATTCATAATAGCATCCGTCCTCCCCTTCCCCATCTCCCTTATTAACATTTGTAATAAATTGGTCGGACCAACATTTGAACCGTTGTTTCTTAATCTCACGCCAGGTATACAGATATTAAAAGAACCTCCTCTCCCTCTTATAAATTGGAGCGAGACAGAGACACAGATAAATAAGGCCAGGGGCAAAGAGAGAGATAAGCCACAGATTAATGGCCATGAAGCAGTCTTTTGTGTGGCTTGAGGAAGATAGCCATCTCAGGGGGTACTGCACATGACTCTTACCCAAGTGCCCAGGAATGCCACACTGGCAGAAGAAGGATAAAAAAGGGGACCTACAACCTTGAAGAAGAAGACCTACAACCTTCTGACATGAGGAGCCTCACGACCTGCCTCTCTCTCTCCTGGACTTGGCTCTGCATTCTACCTGAACTTACCCTGCTGCTTCTTCCTGCTGCCTGCTTGCTGCCCACGCTGCTCTCCCCCTGCGCTTTTGCCTCGGACCATTGGAATGGCATGCAACAGGATGCTGTTGGATCCTGGTGGTAACTATCCCTGCTTTACCCAAATCTTGCTTCTTTCCTATCTTTTCTATCACCTGTCTTTCCTTCCCCATCACTCTAATTCATAGTAGTCACCAGCCTCTCCTTCCGCATCTCCCTGATTAGGATTTGTAAAAAACTGGTTGAACCAACATTTGAACCATTGCTTCTTAATCTCACGCCGGGTATACATATATCAAAGAACCTCCTCTCCCTCCAATAAATTGGAGCAAGACAACTGCAAAGAGCTGTGTGACAGAAGTCTGGGTGCTGCACAGTCTTGGGGGAGGTAAGGCAGAGGCAGTGCAAGGTGCATGCTGCAAGCAGGAGCACAATCCCATTTTCCTGTCCTTGTCAGCCTAACATACAGTCCATTTCTGAAAAAGGCATGCCTCTGGCTCCCTTAACAGCATTTGTCAAACGGGTCCTCCTGACACCACTCTGCCCGCCAGCGCATTTGTTTTATTAGCTCTTTTTAACTCTCATTTGTTACAGCAGTTCCCTGACTGAAACCAGGAAAGGCCACTGGCAGACTGAATCCTCAAAGTCTTTTTAAATCACACAGAGGACCCTTTCCCGCTCTTCCATCCCACACTAATAAAGTTTTTCCTTCTAAGAGATTTTCATCAATATGTATGAGGAAGAGACCAAAGTCTCTTTCGACATGTCTGGCCATGTAAGGTGCTCCTTTGGATCAGAAGTTGTGCAGGATCAGGTACTTAAATCTGGTGGTCCTGAAGTAAATTTATGTCTTGAATAGTCTGTTGGTTGTTGTTTTTTTCTTTCTTCCTTTTTTTTTTTTTTTTTTTTGCAGAAGGTAATTTAAGAGTGACACCTGTCACTCTTAAGTCCAAGGCGGTTGGAGGATATTAATATTCTCTTGAATTATTTAAAAGATATGACTAATGCTTCATGTACCATAAGACTGTTATCTGCAAAAATAACATCTGTGTCAGTCAATGCTGGGCAGTTAGGATTTTATCCCTAGCGTTTATTGAAATTTCTGAGTCCTTCCTGTGTGCAAAGGATTCCCCCAGGTCATCATCTTTACTTCACCTTCTAAGACCAACTTATAGACTCTTTCACATTGTTTCATTTTGATCAGAGTGAATCAGACAAAGATGTGTGGACTCCTTCCTAAATAAAATACCATATGTAAATATCAAAAGTATTTCAGAAAGATTTCTCATAAACTATTTTAAGAATGTAGTGTGGATAAGTTAGACATTCTGGCATGCTAAAAGTCCTGTCTCAAGAAGGCAGAAAAGATCCTACACAGTTTTTGCTGAAGTTTGTAAGAAAAGCAATATCTAATGCTCAAGGGACTGAACTCAATACGATCTGCAAGAAAATAAATCCCCATAGTTCATGTTGTAGTGCTTCAGTGGCAGTGGTATTGAGGTTAAATCTAAAACACAGTCTTCTCTTGTATGCTAGCAGTAAAACATTGTAAAGAAATATAAAGAATGAAAATAGAAAATTATGTTTACTTATGGTACAGCATACCTGTCCCTTATGACATGTGTTTGATATCAGATGAAGAATACTTAGTTATGGATAATATTCTAGTAATTATCTGGTGCTGTTTCAAGAAATAGTCCATGAAGGAGTTCATTTTCCATTCTGCTGCTTCCAAGCAGAGTGGCACCAACACAGCAAATCACGTATTCCTTTAAAAATTTATCTTCCTCAGTGCCTAATGAAACAGATGTCATGGATGATGAGCAAGAATATTTTGAAGAAAGCAGTTTCTCTCCCACTGAAGCAAGGACTGAGGAAGATTTCTATCACCTGTTGAATTCCTGGAGAGGTCCTTGCACTGAGAAACCTCTTACTCACTCAACCCAATCAGAGCCTAATTTTTAGATTATTATGCATCTCAGTTAAAGCAAGTAAGAACTGCAAGAACTGAATGCAGATTATATGCTTGCATTGCATAAATACTTGCATTGCGTATGTAATCAATACTTGTAAACTCAAGGGATTAAATGAGAACATAAATATAATGTGGTATTTCTGAAAAAATAATTTTATTCCCTTACTTTTTTTCAGTCCTTGCACCAAACATCTTTCAGCAAATGCAAAACAAACCAACAAACAAAAAAAAAAACAACAACAAAAACCACCCAATCAGTCAGGTTTTGGAAGGAATGCATGAACACATGCATTGCATTTTAAAGATCGAGTCCTTTTTTATTTGTTAATCTCAATGTGAAAGCGCATGTAATATTTCTGTAAAATTTATTTGTAAATCTTGCTTTCATTTTTTGTTTAACTCTATAATATTATTGTACATAAAATTTAATATGTCACAAAATTGAACTTTATTTCCATAATTCTGTGTATCAAGAAATGGCTTCCAGATTTAAGTTTAATTTCCTAAATAGTTCGTTTTACACTTCCTTGGATCATTACAAACATACTGTAAAATAGTCCTGTGGTTAGTTCATCAATAAAGTATTAGCTGGTAGCTTCACAGAAAAGCAGCTATGTACCTAATCATTGTTACTGATAGAAAGAAAATGAACACTTCTGTGCAAAATACATTCCCTCCCTCTCCTGCTCCCTCCCCCTCCCCCCCAGCTACCCTGATACCAATTATATTTCTGTAGATTTAATAAAAATTTAGTTTTCACAATAGTACTACACTAAATATTTTCATTTATGTCTTGATTAGATCCTGATGTGTTGCAGGTAGCCAATGCATAAGCATTGTAGTATGTAGTACATACATGTAGTATGCTATTGCATACTGTGGAAATGGGAATTGTTACATTGCTTCACTTCTGTCTGAAAATCTAGTCGGAACTTCTGATCATGCATGCTGGTAAAATCTTAAAAATTCCTATTGACACTTTCTAAAACATTCTGAGAGACATGGCCTTGTGATGACTGACTAGCTTTGTGGGGTTCCGGCTATGTCAGTAATAGAAGTAAAAATATTTGGATATTTTGGGAGTCAATACTTCAGTAAGGAGCCCAGAAATGATAAGTACAACTTGAACAGTTGCAGCATATTTTCCTAGGTCTGTGGTTAGATATGCTTGATAGAGCAGATCTATTGCTACAGCTAAGCTGGGGGCAGGCACAGGGAAGATTGAGGTTCAGCCATCTCAATACCTAGAATTGTGCTACCATTCATCAGACATACATCAGACATTCATTTTGACATACAAGCATCTGTAGTAAACAGATCTGACTTTATCAAATAATTTACAAATGATAAGTTCTCATCCAGGTGCATAAGTTCTGGTCTCATCCTGACATTTGTTTTCTGCCATCATTTCAGATAAGAGAGCAACTTATATCCACAGCTCTAAAGAAGAGGTTTTAATGCACATTTTTTAGTTAGGCTGTTGTGGCAATGGCATTTAAAATGAAACACAAAGATGTGAAATACAAAGTATTGCTTAATCAATCTTTACAAGAATCTGGAACCCAGTGGAAGAAGTTTACACCTGTGATTACCTACTGCATCTGTTACTCAACACCAAAATAACACGGGGAGTTCTCATCTGTCACTGTTAAAAGGAAATAAAACAGCGCTATTAAATATAAGTTCACCATAAGAATTTTAAACAGTTTGACACATTTTTATATTTAAAAAAAAATACAAGCTATTTTTCAAGTGATTAAAATTGATTAATTCACCACTAAAAAGACTATTTGCATAATTTTGGGGATATATAATTAACACAGTGATTTGTATGAACAGTTTAGTCTTGAAAGACTTTCTAAAGTTTCTCCTTTCAAATCAAGCTATTTTTGTATTCATAACCAGTGGGGAAAAATTAAATATATATGGCTTGTTCCTTGTACTGTCCATAGTCATGTTACGGAGAATAAGAGCACATTTTGAGGTTGTTCAAATGAACCATTGGTGATGGAAACACTTTGTCTGAGTGTTCTGACAGGTACATAATAGGGTATATTGCTCCTCTACCTTAATTATATATTATTAAGGTGGAAGAATTCCAGTGGCAATTAGAGTTTTAGTGGGTTTTACAACAGATGACTGCTGCTTATGCCTGATCACTACTGACAGAAAGCCCAGTATTTTGTAGCCACAGAGATCAGAATTGAAGAATCAAACTTACTTGTATGGAAATGCTTGTTTAGAAAGCATGAATGTCAAAATGCAAAACCAAACGACATCACATACTAGTGTATGCATGCACATAGTTCTCTCCTATTATTTCTGATCTGGAAAAAGACAAAGGAAATGCAGAATTTGTAACTTTCTGTTACCTATCTAATCCTTTTAAGATAATCAGGTGTTAGAGCCCTTATGATCCCAATGAAACAAGACAAATCAGTAACAGAAACAAAACACCTCCATTGTTTATTTAATATTTGGCTGATGTGAAGCTCAGACACTGATTTTGCAAAAAAGAAAAAAAAAAAAATTCTCAGATATATATCAATAAAAAGAGCAGTAAAGGATTCACAGTCCAGTACAGAATTAAATTGGCTGTCCTTGACCTCAGAGGAAATACCAAAAGAATGACAGAAAAAAGTATACACAGTGGGAGCAGACTGGTATGATTCTACTGCTGCTAAAAAATTGTTTGTAACCAAACATGTTAGTTTTTTGGTCAGACTTTATCAAGAAAATCCAGCTGCTTCAGTTTAACATCTAACTTACTTTCCATTCCTGGCAAATATTGAAACCTTCTCCATATTTTGGAGAAGTCTACTGTCATTACATTAGATGATCTGTCAGCAGTAGAGTTCACTTATTTTTTTATTAAATAAAACAAAGACACACATACTTGATTACAAAGATTTTCTTTACAAATTATTTATAAAATGATGGTATATTTTCTCTTTGATTTCCTCCTAGAAAACATAGCATTCACAAATTTGATCTTTTGTCTTGCAGATTTTCAAGCTTTTCCTAAATCTGTACAATGTACAATTGATTATGCCACTGAGCTTGAAATGAATCAAGACTGTTCTTGATATTTTTATTTAACTATTCTGTCTCAAAATCTTTATTAAAAGTTCTTACCATTTATCATTTCTTTTCTTTAGCTCCATCTGACACAAGAGAATACTGAAGGAACATATTCCCCCAGCATTTCTGATGGGACTATCCCATTCTGCTCTAGCAGTTTGAATAGGTTGTAGTGAATGCAAGAGAGAAGAGATTGGCAAGTAATTCTGCGTGACTCTACAAACTTACTTCATCTGATTCTAAGAGGTTTTAATCTTATTTATTTGGGAGATCTCGTACTAGAAGAAGTTGATATCTGTAAAGAACTACCAGTCTGCTACCATGCTAATCTCCGTTAGTGCCATGGAAGCTCTCTACTACCCAGAACAATCTATTTCTTAGCTGAATGAGAAACAGGTGGATTACCTTATCCACAGGTTGATGAATAAAAAGGTTGCTTTTGTCTTGCAAGAGACATCAGAGATAAGCAGTGCAATTTTGTTAGGCATGTTTGCTTAGGCAGAAGGTGATTAGCAAAACAAAATATCTTTACGTATGTCAGTAGTTACCCTAAGCTTGCATTTTCTTGGTGGCAGAAGGAATGCCAGAATACATTAATTTCATGCAGTTCATTCAGTTTTCATCAACAAACTCTTGCTGCAGACGTTCACCAAATACAAGCAACATCAGATGCAAGTCTTTCTCCCCTTGTGAGTCTCCAGGTACTATTTCTTATCAGATACACCTCAACTGAAGCATCAGTTTCTTGGGAAATAACAATGCATCAGGGCCGAATACTGACAAACAGCTTCTCTCTGGATAAGTACAGCACCAGATGAGAATTGACAGCTTCACTGCTTATATGTTTGTGGTTACAGTGTTCTCACAGAGACACGATAACTTTTTTTGTTCCTGTGGAATCTCCAGTAACAGTGGGAGACGTGATGATGCATAAAAGTAAGGACCAAAATCACAAGCCACAAAATACCAGTTCTTCCAATTTCTGTCTTTGTCCCTTTCCTCCAAAGAAAAGCATGGATCCAGTAATCCATCTGTCCTTTGAAACCTTCACCATCTTCTCATGCTTACCTGCTTCCAGCTGTTTTGATAGCTTGCCTAATTTATGAGACACTTGCATCAGTGCTTCTACTCTTTTCATTTTATCAATTCAGCACAGTCACTTCAGTGCTCACCATCAAATCTCCTTGAAGAACAAAACTCTGAACACGAGGTATGGTTGACTCTGTGTTTGAAATTTGAGTCTAAATAAAAGAGATGGACAATAATCAGATGCAAATCTATCCAAGATGGAATGATTTAGCATTCTGAATCAAGTTCTACAGCACTGATGGTCAGTGATGGGAAATTGGAAAAAAAAAAACAAAAAACAAACATCATAGAAAAATATTTCTGTAGCACATCTAGTCAGTTGTACTGAGCAATGGCCATCTTTCATCACAAAGAGTTAAATACAGGCAAACAACATAACAACACTCTGCATATCAAGACCAAAGGGACCTATGAACCTATTCCTACTTTCCCTGTAAAGAGCTGAAATGCACCATTATTAAACTATAATGTGGATGAGTAGTCCTATTAGTATACCCATGTGACCATTTAGTGTCATCATATACTTGCTTGGAAAGAGGGAAAAAAAGCTTTCATGAGAATTGTGATAAATAGAAATATTCCATTAAATAACAGTTGTGTGGCTTTGTGCTGCATTTAAAGCCTTCTCTAGGGACTGCAGATCCCTAAGAATATAAGTTACCCATGACTCAAAGCATTCATATGACTCTGAGTGTACTGATATTGACAAGGTTTCTATTATAAGTTTTAGTAATTATTTTAGTAATTAGATGGTCGCAGAAATTGCTGAAGATTTCATTTTGACATTCACTTCTTATCACCAAGATAAAATGAGTTCATGAGTTGATTTAGTTCTGATGAATTTCTTCTTAAAATAAAATTAAAAACATAAGAATAGTATGCTTTCTCTCTGTGCTTTAGATATGCACAGACTGTTTGGCTGAAACTCTCTAGGGATATTTGAGAACTGAATATAAAAAATTCTATTAATTTTCATAAAGTAATGGCTAAGTTATAAGGCTTTCCTCCTGTCTGCTATGGTCTATTCATTTTGGTCTTTTGTGATTAGAATTGGAGTGAATTCTTGAATTTAATGTTTTTTTTTAATTTTTTTAATTTTTTTAATTGTAACTATTAATCCAACTAAAATGGAAGTTAAAAGTTACTGGGACTTCAAAAGAAAATTTGAAGACAAAGGATTAGTTTTCAGCTGCCTGCTGTCAGGTCACTGTTGACCATTAGCTACTAGCTATAACTGAAATGCACTCTTATCCTCATGGGATTTCATTGTTACCCTTGTATTGCTCCAAATGTAAACCCGGAAGAGTTTGCTTAGCATGGCTTTAAATAACTGTGTTTCACCATCCTGCAACAGAGCCCTCATTTCTGTACCTGACATCAGAGAGTGGGAGAGAAGTACAGAGGGAACAGACACTGGAATATTTCATTTCTAGAAACGGAAAGAATCCTGCAAACTTTCATCATAAAAAATCAAATGCAACCCTAAAATGTGCTCTTTGGATGAGATTTCTAAACCTGACTATGACGAGAACAATCTATGAAAATTAAGCTGAGAGATCTGTGAAAGGAGGAATTGCAAGGTACCAGGCTGATCCTAGAACAGTGTCATCTACATGTTCTGGAATAGACCAGTGTTCTTGTATTTATTGTCTAGTTTTTGCACTTATTCCCTGGTGAAGGAAAAAAATTGTATCCTTACGCATATTACGTGCAAGAAAATGTAACAGGTAGTTGTAGATGCTTTCTCCCAAGTGTCTCTCCTTAGCTAGGGGTAATACTACTCTCTATCTGCTAGCAGATCAATCCATTTAAAATGGCTTTACCCTAACAGAAGTTAGTTGCAGGAATACACTTTCCCTGACCTCATTAAAGTTTAGAACTGTAGAACAGATCATCAAACTGTATTCCACAACCAGACTTCTGTGAATTTAAAGAAATACTTCAAAGAGGTTAAAAATCATTTATTTCAATGTAACAGGATTGGCATCACAATTTATAATCATTAGAGAAAGTAAAGGAGCAGTACCATCACACACACTTCACAGCTCTTATTGCTGGGAATGCCTCCAGAAAGGAGTAGACAAACACAATTTCTTAAGCTATTGAAGTCAGGTTATAATGAAGAACAGTTTTAGAAAACAGTGGAGACATCAAGGAATGTGGTAACAGGGAACAATGGGCATTCACATTGGAGGGAAGTTGTTCTATCCCCTGCATTTGCAAATCTATTAGAGAAAATTATTTGAAAGTTGTTTACTACGGGCCACCTATGTCCAGAGGTTCAGTGGACACTAGCTAGGAAAAATGGGTTAAAGTTTGTTAGGGTTAATGAAAAGCAAAACGTTTACAGTGCTTCAAATACTGTATCAGTGTCCAAATGACATTTCTAAAGTCAATCCTTTTGCATCCTTAATTAGACAACAAATTTTATTTCCACTGTGCTTTTTTTATGATATTTTTAGATTCTCTACTCAAAGAAGATAACAGCTTGAGAAAGAAGAAATTCATTTTTCATGTGTTAGTGACTACCAGATGTTCGGTTCTAAGCAGCTAGAAGACAGAAAAGCAATGACAGACATGAAAAAAAAATAATCTACAGAACTTGAAGCACCCTAATTTCTCATGTTCTCCATGGTGTGACTACACCACAGGAGGAATTCTGTGGTATATTTCTTAAGCAGAAAAGAATATGAAATAACTTTTGTAGCCTTCACTAAACATATTAGATATGTATTTGAGTAGGCGAACTTCAAAAGAGTAAATATTTTTGATTGTTTTTTGAATAAGCAGTCAAGTGAAGGACATATAAAATAGAAAATTTTTTTGTTTTCTTCTCCCAAGAACATCAAACCTACATTATTTTTTTTATTTCCTGTTCAGATAAAGTTTGATCTATTATTTTTCATTAGTAGCTGTATTATCTAGTCCACTAGAATCTTGTCTTTATATTCCAACAAATAGAAATAGTCCAAGAAAAAGGAAAATATGAAAAAGAGAGATTGAGTATTTTGTTATGAATGAAATAAATCTCTCTGTTATGTCTTTTCAGTGCTCTAAACTGAGAATGTCTTAGCACTGAACCTTTCTTACAGATTAGATCATAATTCTTCATATTTTCCATTTGCTCCTCAAGATTGACAGTAAAAGCAGGGATATGTGGCCTGGAAAGAATACAGGGATGTGTTCCAGACGTAGAGATCAAGATCAGGAAAGCTACACAAGTTACACATGGTGTTCAAGGCCAGGTTGGACAACCTGATTTAGTGTCTGATTTAGTAATTGGCAACTCTCTTCACAGGAGGAGGTACGGAACATTAAACCCTGTAGTTTAAGGTCCCTTCCATCCTGAGCCATTCTATGATGGTTCTGTGATATTGAAGATATGTTAGACTTGAGTAAATTATTGTATTTTTTGGTCATGCTGGATAACAAATCATAATTCAGCTGTTCCTCCTCCATGCCAACTCATTTCACAGTGAGCTGTGGTTGATGAGGGGTTCATTGGAGGAGATAGACTTTGGACAAAGTAGTCATCACCAGTCATCAGGAACTGCTGAATGTCCCACATACAGACCAGAGAATGAGGTGGATTCCTAGATCCCTGTCACAGTTTTGCAGCACAGTTTCTGGCCGAGCCATCTGAAAAGATCAGACTTTAATAAACATATTCAGAGATCTTCAGTGAACAGGAAAAACAGGCATGGTCTATTTGCTTTCTCTATTTTGAGCCAAAGTAACAAAGCGCAGCTTACAGAGATAAGGAGGGTCAGTTTCCTGGAGTCATTGCAGATAGTCTTTGTTAGTTCTGTAACAGTAGCAATTGCCTAAATATAAGAAGTAATGTCATTTGACTTTCTAGTTCGAATAGGAATCAGGAAAGAAGAAAAACAACAGGAACCTAAGAAGAAGAATTTGCTCTCCCCAGCAATCATACACAGTAAAAGATAAGCACTAGTATATGTTCTGAACAGCTTTCCAAATTCTAACTATGTAATTAACCACAAACTGTCAAATTCTGATGAAATCTGAAAATCTTTAAGAGATGCATGGCAACTCTCTTTCCAGTTGCATACTAATTTGGGGATTTATGTAATCCCAGCACACCAGTCATAGAAGACAGCCTAAAATTCTTCCTGCTCATCTTCAGTTGTCCCCATCATGGATAGTGGTATGGCCCAGATTAATACCATGCCTGCCATGTTCTATTGATGTCTGTTCTCAGCATAGTTCAGGCCTGCTGTAAAAGTTGTAAGAAGCCTGTCCACAGCTGTTTTCCTTAATTGCTAAGTCACAGAAATTATCTTCAGTCTGGTCCTGGAGTTTACACAGCCCTAATGGATGATCAGCCTCAGACTCTATCTACCTCAAAAAAGTGGAATCAGTTTGGGGATAAATACCAAATAGTCGAAATCCATTTTTCTTCTCTCTTGCTTTTCTAGATGATCTTTTTGCTTTTAATGCATATAATAAATAATATTCACATTATGGAATAAGTCATGTGTCAACATTAATTTTGTTAGATGGTCAGCTGTTACATACTATTCATGTATCAATCCTCATAAACGATTTATGTTAAGTCAAACTAAGCAAAATACAAAGTAAAATAAATGCAAATCTTGAAAAGTACATGCAAATACCAAATAAGAAAGAGACCTATAGAATAATACACCTCTTAGGAAACTCCCTTAAATTTAAATATATATATAAAAAAAGGAAAAATAATTAAGTAATGGCACACAACAGAGAATTTTATTATCCTATGATAATGATTTCCGCGGGCATTCCCATCAGTTTTTAATCCAAGATATAAATAGCATCTCAGTAAATGCTTACAACTGGGTTTCATACTCATTTTCTATTTTATCACTGTGTGGATCTTAAGGGGTGCATTCCAGCCAATGTCCATCATATCCTTATGCAAAAAGAGCAAAATTTCACTGTTCTGAACAATAGGATTTATGGAAAAAAATATATATATCAGAAAGTGTCTTTTCCCCCTTCCCCCTTCCCTCTTCCCCCTTCCCCTCCCTTCCCTTCTCTCTTCTCCCTTCTCCCTTCTCTCTTCTCCCTTCTGCCTTCTGCCTTCTGCCTTCTCCCTTCTCCCTTCCCCCTTCTCCCTTCCCCCTTCCCCTTCTCCCTTCCCTTCCCCCTTCCCTTCCCTTCCCTTCCCTTCCCTTCCCTTCCCTTCCCTTCCCTTCCCTTCCCTTCCCTTCCCTTCCCTTCCCTTCCCT
>JAPSGF010000004.1:15082652-15103289 GCA_035772895.1 Perdix hodgsoniae | reverse complement strand
TTTTATTTTATTTTATTTTATTTTATTTTATTTTATTTTATTTTATTTTATTATTTTTTTTAACAAGTCACAGAACAGAAGGAGATGCTTTTATGGAAAATCTCACACCTTTCATATGCAGAGTATAAAAAAGATATATCTCTACTTCTGAATCATATTTATGAGAACACCGGAACACTAATAATAAACATCATATTTCCATTAGTGTTTATATTTTGTATGCAGATTACAGAAGACTGTTGTGTGACAGCTGGAAAGAATACAGAGTATAAATGTATTAAGCAGTAACTCACCAGGCTGTCTACAAGTTTGAGGAATTCTTGAATCAAGAAAATTTAGTGAGATTTCAAACCATTAAAAAATATTCAGAAAGGAGTTTTTAAGGCTTTTAATAATTGAAGAAATAAAACAAAGAAAATATTTCACTAGAGAAGCAGATTTTTGGGAAGATTTTTGGGAAGATTTTATAGAGATAATCTGTTGTAGTACTTCTCACCAGCAAGATTTCCACCCTCACGTTCAGTGTTTTCAATTTTAATAACAAGATAAGGCAACCATAAATAAATTCTGGGAATTCATCATAACAAACTGGAACTCTTTAGAGGCACAGCTCACTGATCAAACTTGACATATCGTAATTAATATACAGTCTCAGTAGCTTCAGAGACAATGTTTGACAGGGTCCAGTGGACCAGCTATGTTTTCTCAAGTTGCATCTTATGCATGGTGATACAAAAGGTAGCCCTGTTAACTATCTTGACGTTGCCTCTTTCAGTGAAGATGGCAGGAAATAGTACTTCTGAATTCTTCCGAATCTAGCATAATATTTTTCTGTTAGAATGGACCACCCAGAAATAAATCCCCTAAACAGCTGGCTCTTTATATTCTTAGCTACACGTAACTCTGAGCTTTTATGATTAATAAGCTAAAGTGTGGAAAACATGCAAGCATTCATCATAATTTATGTCCCTTATAGTTTGCTTTTCATGGATGGTTCTCAAAGTTCTGTGACACGAGATAACATTACTGACTGCCATTTTTAGGTATGAGATACACAGAGAGGAATATATAATTACAAGCAGTTACTAAACAGTTATATTTGGAACACAAAACAGATTTCTTGGGTCTAATGCCATCACAGCGTTTATAGTTATTCCACTGATAGAGTCTTTACATTTCAATAAATATTTATGAAAAATATTTTATCAACCCTAGTTCAGATTATCTACCAAGAATTATAAGCATTTGATGTCTCATGGCAGAGTTAAGGTTATCACAAGTTCAGTTCTACTCACAAATAATTTCCATGTCTATTTTTCCTCAAAACGCATGCTTACTATGATGAACAATTTTAAAGAAAAAAAATCAAAGAATTCAGAATATAAATTTAAATAAGCACAGGAGAAACATAATTTCCTGTTGCAAAGACATCCACTTAGCTTCAGGTATTCTTTTTCTATTCTTATAATGCACCAGATGTTAATTTGGCTCACAGCCCCTTGCATACAGCCCTTTTGCAACTTTAATCAAGTGATTAAGAGAGCTGTTATTTCATTAGTGCATCTTTTTACTGATCACTGCAACACATTAGTCATAGATAAATGGGTACCAATGGTTTTCTCCAAAATTGTAGCTTCAACCTTCATCCTGCAAAAATGTAGTTTTTAAAGAACTATATGGATTCATATTTCTCCCATCTATGTATAAAAGATCTTTAATTCTAGGAAAAGATAAAAAGAAAGAAGGAATGAAAAAGAAACAAGGAAAGAAAGGAAGGAAGAGAAAGGAAGAAAAGAAAAAGTTGACTTCAGAGTCCTTCTCAAAGGCCTTTCCCAAGACCATGTCGGACTTCCCCAGAGTGGAGTCTGTGCTCTTCCACTGCCTTCATCTCATGAAGTCAGATTCAGAATGACAATGAATCGTCACTGAAAGAATCCTGGATATGAATATATCAAAGGTTTGTTTGGGGAAGAATGTTTTATTGTTGAAAGAAATCACTTTTTGTCTTACTGTACAATCAGCTGCACAGCTCAGAGACCAAGGGAAAAAGTAACTGTGATTTTTGATTTAAAGAGCATTTCAACTTCCTGCAAGAGAGAAGGACTTTTAATTTTGAACCAGTGTAAAAGTCTAACAGAGCAGTTCAGTTCTTTCTCCTCGATTTCAACAAGAATTTATAAGATAAACGGATTTGTAAATAGCCATTCATTCCACCAAGAAAAGATGGCTTTCAGAATTGCAATTAAAGAAGCATTTGACATCCTATTATTACAGTCTAATTGCTAAACATTTTCACAATGCCATAAAACTGTGAAAGGGTATGCCATTACTTTTTGTTGGCAAGTGTATTGTGATGTTAAAATTACAGAAGTACAGAGTATGAAAGAACTACAGTGAAATTCAATTCCTGTAACACACATATAGTCTGAGAAAAAATGTAACAGGAACATACAGCTCTGTGTTATTGGTAGATAATCAAAGTACTGGCTTCTTTTCAGAATTGTTGTAAGGGATTTTCCATTAAAGCTTCTCTTTTTATTTTCCAAAGAACAAAATAGAGTTTATGCTTTAATGACTAAACAAATAACCAAGCAAGATCCAAAAGAATGAGATGAATTAACAAAAATCATATTCACTCTCCTGTAAACTCCCCTGCTTGCAAAAAAAAAAAGCAAATAAATAAATAAATAGAATGCAGGATAGCCCTATATTTTATTATAGGTTTCATCAGTAGTTTCAGATCCAGAGCTGTGATTAGGGTCTGAAAAACTCAGGTTGAAAATGAAAGATGTACTTCAGCCCAAATATGTAGCAATTATCATGAAATGAAGTTCATTTCATATTTTAGCTAATCACCATGGAAACCTATATTCATTGGCTCCTAATTGGAAACATTCCAGACCTGGAAAACACTGTAGGCTTAAGGCTGTATAATTTCTTATTTAAGCAACTGTACTATCCTTCTCAGTTTGTGACAGTATATTGTGGCAATTTTTGGCAATATCTCGAGAGAAAAAAAAAATTATCTTGAGAAGCTTGTATTTGCAAATATTTTTCTCAGTGTACTGGGACTTTTTCCCCTGTAAGATTGCTTTGTCAGGTCACTTTTGGCTTGTGATATTAATGCAGGACAATACACACACAATTATTATGCTTGATTACTGCAAGAAACAAAAAAAATACATTTAAAAAAAAACAACTGTATGCATTTACTAAGTTTTCCTAGTAAATTTATGGCTAAATTTTAAAACTTCAGTATCATGTATTAGATATCATTAATGCCATTTTTAGAAAAATACTTGGACTGACATAAGCAGAGTTGACACATTATTTTCCATCTATACATTTCCAGTTCTATCCTCCAGATATGAAAATATCCTAACATTCAAAAACAATGAATACTTGCAGGTTTCATTAATGTTAGTAGTACCCATTCTAACCTTTTCTAAAAAGCACATTATTCTGTTAATTCATTCCTTTGCTATTACATCTTGATCTTTACTTTCCAAAATGTGTTGAACAACAAAATGTTTCAGCCTTTTTCATGTACACTTTCTGAGTGTGTGTATGTCTGTGAGATTTGTATGATCTGTTACAAAATTTTTATTAATGAAGAACACAAGTTCTGGTTGCATAGGAACATTTTAGAAAGATGTTTAACTACAAGTTTTTAGTTGCTCTTAGATGTTCTTAGAAGATTTTCATTCTCTTTTGAACTATATGATTACACTTTCTGGCTTTTAAAAGAGCTGCAGTAAGTAATTTTCCATACCATTCAAAATGAAGGATTGAGGCAAGAGTTAATTTCTGGACAGAAACATTCATTAAATTTCTAGGTTAGACTGTTTGCAAAGTTTCCATTCCTAGCATTCCCAGAAATATGTACAAAACTGAACATATATTTCTTCCCAATTCCAGGTGTATAATGAGGGCTGTATTTTTCTATTTGAAAGAAAACTGTGGTCTTGTGAAAGCTTTAGGGAAATTCATGCAATAAATTGTTCCCCAGCAATTATTCAACTTACTTCCATAACACAGCATATCATTAGACAGGAAGGAGTAAGCACAAGCTTAAAAAAAGCTATTCAATACGACTCCTACATCAGAATCACGTGGCTAGATTAAAAAAAAAAAAAAGAGCTATAGCCATCTGAACTGGTTTAAAATCAGTTTATGTGAAGTCACTCTCCTAGAACATAATGCAAATGTTTCTCAGACTGCTATTCAAAGCATGTGAAAAATGTGTTTCTTTTATCTCTTACTATCTTTAAGGTAAAATGTGTATATAGAAAGTTTTCATACAGTGGTAATTCTAAAGATAAGAATCACATGTATGGTCCATGGAGTTTCTTGTAGCATCAGCTGGCATTAGGCATGGTATTAGTGGTGTTAGGCATAGCACTGGTTTGTTGGAATACTATTAGTTTGTGAAATTTTATTTTTTCACTGAAGGGCTCTTTAATGCCCTTTTTTTGCTAGAAAATTTAAAAAAAAGATGAAAATTAAAAGAACATATTCCTCCTATCCAAAAAACTGAAATGAAAGGTGATTCTGTGTGAAAATCTGTTCTTCAAGTAGAGTAGAGAGCACTTATGAGTTTCAGATAAGGAATTAAGCGAAGAAATATACAATTCATTTTCACAGGGCTAGTACTGATCCTGCATATGGACAAGGTATTGTGTGATGAAGCTACTGTTTTTATTTTTATCTGTCTAAGCATTTTTGTGGGTTCAACCTTCTTTGACAGTGGGAAGCATAGAGAGATAATGGAACTGTCACAGGGTCAAGTGAAAGATTTTTTGGGCCATTTACAATGAAGTTGTAGGTGCATATATCATACCTTACCTTTATTCATCAGCTCTTGCTTTAGACTTTGTGTCTAAGTCCATAAAACCTTCACCATGCCTTCTGCATTTTGCTCTGATATGCTGCTGAGTATGTAGTCCTATCCTACTCTGTAAAGTGGGTGTCATAGGGAACCTCAGTATTTTTATATTATTTGATGTACATATTTAATTATCTGGTCTTCCTGCAATGGAAATAGTCTTAAGTTCAGGACTGGCCTTGGGTGGCTAGCCACAGCCAGGTCTGGGGCTGCATGGTTTCAAGGTCCATTTCAAGCAGTGACAAAAGCTGCTCCCATCCCTTCTCCTTCCCAGTGCCCCTCTTACAAAAGCAGTTTCTATCCCTCCCGTTTTTTTTGTGTGTGTTTTTTTTTTTTTTTTTTCCCCCAAACCCTTCTCAGTTCCCCACCCCTTTCTATTTCCCAAGGAATAGTCACCAAATAACCCTTACTGCTTTTCCTCCTGTGATTCTATGGGCATGAGATAATAAAGGAGCAGGCCACCCAATTGCACCCAATTTGGTGTCAGGACAAGGAAGGATAAGTGTGCTTAGACGCCAGGTACTTACTGTTGTGTGAAAAGATAATACTCTTTCTCCAGAAAGTGGCCATTGAAATACCATTGGGCACCACACTCATCTGCCCTCACCTAGCTAATTTGCTAAATTAGAGATTTCATCAAGATTTTGTAGTCTCGGTAGCTATCAATCAATATTCTATCTAATCAATATCAAAACAATCAATACTTATTTCCAGTTTATTTCAGAGAGGCAACTACACTTCCTGTGGGCTACTAAAATTTTAAATGTATATTTTAAATATGTCTTACATTGACTTTCAAACCTTCCAGACTTAAGGAAAACATTCTTAACAAAACAATACATCCCAGCATATTAATTTAGCTGACAGTGAGAAAACTTTTAAACTTTGTTTTAGCACTTCTTCAAACTTCAGGCCTTGATATATTTGGGAGCTAAATTTTGCATACAAGACTTCTACTTCTCCTACATCTCTTGAGTAACTTACAAATAAACAGTCTTCAGATTACTAAATGTCTTCACTCATTTTATTAATGCTTCCTCTCTCTGAACAGTGTTCTTTCTTTCATGCAAATATTTGGTAAACTTTGAAATTTTATGTTATTCTGGCACTTAAAGAGAGTTTGGAGACTACTGATAAGCATTTGCCAAAGTATTCCCTACCAGTCTTGTTACTGCCCTCAGAAGAGCCACTTTACTCCTTTACAGTGTTTACACACTTCTGTGATGAATACATGTTTACTGCTAGTTGCATTACAAAATGAAAATTTCTCTTTATTAGTTCATGCTTTGAATTCTCATTCTCTGAAATCCATTCGCACAAATGAAAGAGTCTGATGATGATAAATTAAAGTGTATTAATTTTAAGTCTGACTACTCTCTTAATGATTGCACTCCTCTATATATCTTATTTCCTTACCAGGTTATTTATGATGGCAAATAGCAGGTTCAGAAATGAGTGGGCTTTTCCTCTTCAGCTGCACAGAAAAGGAATGCAAGAGATTAAATTAGGTTTAATTAAACATTAAAAAAAAAAAGCAAAACAAAAGGAATTAATATAATAAATGAATGCATATTCATTATTATTTATGTTCATTGTTAACAGCAGGGCTATTGCTTTGTTAGTTTATGTCATAGACAGGGCTGGTTTGTGGTTGCAGTTGTCGTCTTTTTCCCAGAAATGAAGTACTTGAAAGGCTCTCCCAGAATGCATGAGGTAAAGAATTAAATTCACTGCCAACCTGTAATAATGTAAATATTAAAACCCAGGTTGAGACTTTCAGTTTTCAGGGAGTTACTCAACATAAGCTCCTGGAAATCTTCCCTCAAGGACAAAGGAGCAGACCAGAACTGGCAGATCTTTAAGGAAGCCTTCCTCAGAACTCAAGAGCTCTCCATCCCTGGGTGTAGAAAGTTAGGAAAGGAAGACAAGAGACTGGAATGGCTGAACCAGGACCTGCTGGTCAAACTGGAGAAAATGCAAATGCAGTGTTTATGACCCCTCAAGGATCCTCTAAGGAATCCATGAGACTTTGGGTTCCACCAGAACACATTCCAGAGTCTTGAGGACATTGGCTGACATAGTCACCAAGACAATCTTGATGATATCTAAAAAGCCATGGCTGTCAGGTGAAGTTCCTGGTGACTGGAAAAATGACAGTAGTTTAGTACTAACCCAACCACAGAAAAAAATGACCAAACCTTTTTTTAATCTTAAAATGCATCACAGATAGAGGTAGCCAATCTTTCCATGCATACCTTATTTAAACTTATATTAGTATATTCTTTCAAACACTGAGAATTTCCAGAAATCTGCATTTTACTCCCTGTTGAAAATTGTTTTTAAAGAGATAAAAAGTAGTTGTGTGAACAAATATGCTTGCATCTTCTCTCACAGACTCCATCTGGACAAATTGTTAAACTGTGCAAGATGAACAGGTTCAAGTTATGCTGAGTGATGTAATGGTTCAACTCAAAGTGTTGTAGTAAACGGAACTACATCTCACTGACAGGTGGTCACCAATGGTGTTTCCCAGGGACCAATTGTAGGGCCAGTTCTATTGAACATTTTTGTCAATCATACAGATACAGGAGTAGAAAGAATCCTTCCTCAACACTGAGAGGTGCTGATGACTCTCTGGAGAGACCAGAGACCTTACAGAGGAATCTAGGATAGACTGTAGCTCTGGGTGGTCAGAAGTTTTATGAAGATCAGTGAAGGAAAATGCCAGGTGCTGCTTGAGAGTAACCAGAGGAAGGCAACCAAGCTGGTAAGAGCTCTGGAAGGCTTGTACTGTGAGAAGAGCTTGAGAACACTCAGATTGCTCTACATGGAGAAGAGGAGGCTGAGAGAATATTTCAGGGCTCCCTGCAGCTCCCTGAGGAGGGGAAGCAGAGGGAGTTGTCAGGTTCTGCTCATGACCACTGATGGCAGGGTAAGAACAACACAAGGCTGCACTACAGGAAGGTCAGATGGACATTAGGAAACATTTAGAAACCCTGGAATGGGCTTCTTAGAGAAACGGCTGATGCTTCATGCTTGTCAGTGTTTAGAAGGCATTTGGACAATGCCATCAATAACATGAGGTCATTCTTTTTTTTCCTGAAGTGGTCAGGCTGTTGTAACTGGATGATCTTTGTAGATCTCCTTCAATTAATTATTCTATGCTTTGCTGTGCTGTGCTATGCTTCTTAGTGATATTTTAATTGAGCTAAACCATTTCTCCTGCGGTGGACAAAGAGTTGCAAGAGATCAATATTTATTGGCATATTTAAGGAGGGAGATCAGTATTTTTTAAAGAGATGAATTAATTTTAAATTTCACAAGGAACAGACAAGGGAAGACATACATTAGCAGGTGTTTGAAAGCAGAGAGGTTGCTACAATTTCAAAACCTTTAAATGCCCATTTTATATGTTAACTTAAATCTACCATGCTGTTAAGGTAATGTAATGGTATTCTCTTTCTGTAAAGAGTATGAGGAAGCTTGGATAGTACAAAACTTTAAAAATATAGCAATACTACATTAGTTCAGATGGAATTAGTTGGATAGGCTTTGTAAAGTTGTTCTCGTAAACTTATTACTGTATAATTATGTAAATAATAATGTAAAATTCAGGATTTGAGTATCATGATAACATTATCAAAAATCTTTGCAGGTTTTACTGAAGACACAGAAATGAAAAGAGAAAATTGTTAAATGTTATGACATATAAGGAATTAAAAAAGGTAATTTTAAACAACATTTTTCTCTTTGTCTCCACTTTTGCTCTAAAGCTCTTAGAAATAGACTTCGTACATCACAGCTTTTAGATGGGATTAGCTGTCCATTTGGGATAGAGAAAAAAAAAGAAAAACATTTTAAATAGATGCTGTTGTTGTTATTTTCATCCTTCAGAACAAAAGAAGATAAACACAGAAGAAGAGGACAAGAGCAGAAAAAAAGGGAAATTTATCTTCTGTTTTTTTTAGTTTCACTTTTGGAGTATGGTCTAGAATATAAATTATGATAAAGACCATGCTCTATTTTTTGGACAAGATGGAGTGAGCACATTTTTCCACTGAACATAAATGAACCAGTGCAAGACTCAGGGCCTGTGTTAAGGCTCTCATTCCTTAATTAAATTTTCAAGGCAATTAATGATAGGTAAATTTCCTTGGCCACAGAAAGAAGAGGATTCTGTGATCTGAATAGAAGTCACAATATTGTATCTTGCCCTTCAGAAAGTGATGTGAACTTTCTAAAATACAAAGGTTCCTCAAAATCATTATTGTCTTGGGACACCAGAAGAGGCTGCCCTAGCTAATTTAGGTTGTCCAGTCACGCTACTAGAGACACATGTTCTCTTCTGCTCCCAGCTGTGCTGCCTGAAGAGGCTGCTTTTGTCAGACAGATGAGGACAAAGTAATTGCTCACCACAGATAGTTAGTCCCTGGCTGAGTTTAGGAAAACCTCTTTCAGCAGCAGATTATATCACAACATTTATTTAGCAACTTGAATGCAGTGAAGCTTTGGCTTTCTTAATCACACTTTTTTTTATATGTACAGAAGATGAAAAGACGAAAAGAAAAGTGAAAGAGAAAGAAGCTAAGAAGATTGGAGGAAAAGAGTGGCAGTATTAGGGCTTTAGCTCATACTGTGAATCTGGCATTTGCACTTAATTCTCTCCATCTGGCATGGTGTGTTTAGGGCATTTGTCACAAATGGCTGGTGGATGATCTAAGTGTTATGAAGGACCTCCAAAATTCTTGGTTGCAGGACCTTGGAGTGTAGGTCTAGGTTCTTTCTTAGTAAAGAGACTGGTTATGACAGTAGGAAATCCTAACCTTTTAGATTCTTGTCTACCAAATAAAATGCAGTGTTTTGTGGTCCCATTCTCTTGTCTGTCAGGAACGATCTTAGCATAGCCTTCTGCGGATAATTTGTGATAATTCTTTTTTTCTTTTTTTTTGAAAGAAATGAACAGCTTGGCACAGTCAGTATAATACTGGCTTAACAATCTCTGTATGAGATGAATTCAGAAAGTCAGAATTTGCATAGTAAACCAATTGCAATAATTACATTGACAAACCAAAGCCATTAATTGAAGAACCTGTGTTTGAAGATAATGCCTTTAATTATAATAAGGTTAAAAATTTCTGGCAAAAGTGAATCCTTCCAATGACGAGTTAGGGACAGGGCAGTAATTCACAATAAGTTCAATGGCTGTAACTTTTTATTCTTCAAAGAATACAAGAATATTCTTTATAGACTTAAAAATGAAAGTGAGATATATCTGGCTGTATAACAATGATCTTTTTAACCTTGACACTCTTGCAGGTGTCTATCATTACAGCAGCTGTAGCCAGGCAGTCAGTTACTGTCAATCAAAGCCTAAGAGGTATTTTAAAAATTAGTCTCTGTTGATATATAATGATATTAGAATTTAGAGAAAGTGATGTAGCCATTTGTCATTGTAGTAGCCATATTTCCAAATAGTCTATTTAGATATTTTTGTTGTACATGCCATGTGTATTTTATGCATTTTGTATTACTCAAAGCATTTCAATTGAATAACACAAATGGCTGAAGATGCTTATATTGTCAGAAATCTTTATCTATTAAGTACGAGGGAAGAGAATAACAATTTTTACTTTATTCTTAACTTCATTTTGCAGAGGTTATTTACTTCACATTTCATCACACACTGAGAAGTTGTAACCAGAGCCCTTCTGACAATATTTTAGAACCAAATTTAGCAATAAGCAAAAGACAATATTCTTGAACAGAAAGAATATGAAGTAAAAATATCCATCTCAGTAAAGTAGACTGGCTTAAATCTGATGATTATAATTGAGTTGTTCTGACATTTTACCAGTGAATCAAGTAATGAGAATTTACTCCATGTTTTTCAGTCACTTATGCACACCTGCACTGAAACTAGCGGGAACTTCCTAAGTGTGTTGGCACACACTCCCTTTTACTCCCCTGAATATTTGACAGGGAAGAGGGAGCAGAAACGAATGACGTCTTTGCAGCATTTCCCTAACCATTGACAGGGGATCACACACAGCATAAAGAATCAATTCAGCACCTGGCTGATAAGCAACAAGAATAGAAAATTAACGCCATAGGAATCTACTGTTTCAATTATCTTGTATTGTTCTAGATTTTAAGTGGTGAAGTGTCTTTGTTTCTCTTTATTTTTAAAATACAGCTCTTTTGCATATAATAATCTTTACTAAAACAGCACAGTAGTCCTGCTACAATTATTCTTGAATTATTTTCATTATACACACTGATCTTTTCATATTAGATCTTAACTATTTTAGACATTAATTTGCCACTTATTTGGCCTCTTCTCTTCAGAAACTGATAGTTCCTTTAAATGGCTCTTATTCTGAATTTTGAGGTGACATGAAGTTATAAAGCATAAGGTGCTTTTCGCAGTGAGATTAGAGGAAGTTTCAAAAGTAAGATATAATGAAAGGAAATCTATGCATTTCAAGTACTGATATCAAGTAGTTACAAATTTGTGAGGCTATGGAACAGCAATCACAAGTAGAAGAGATAACTCGTTGAAACCTCTGTTTCTTATTTTCAGATACTGTTTTGTATGTTCAATAGTAGTCAAGAGATTTAGATATTAAAGCCTCACTGAAAATGCCTTTGAAAGTCCTCTCTAGAACAGAAGGGAAGGAATTCTGTGCAAGAAGTAATTAAGAGTTTGTTTGCTCTCACAGTCTGAACAGATGCAAAATCAGACATCTGTGAAGAAATTAGAACCATCATATCACTTATTTTACTTACGAATCAAGACCTCATTCACCACTGTGCTTTTTCTTACGTATATCCTACATACAGAAAGAACACCAATGGTCAGCTGATATCATTGCTTCCTTAAATTCTTCAAAAAATCTCCCCATAATTATTTATATGTTATCTGATGAATTAACTATTTTTTTTTCATTTCAGCTTTCTGCTACCACTCTTGATACAAGGTTAAATATTATACAAAAATGACAAAACAGAGATGCTACAAGGTAGATTCTGACCTGAAGAGAGAAATAAAAACAGGCAACAGGGGTTCTTAGGGACTCATAGCTATGGGAGACTGTAAAGATATAAAGGGGACAAAAAGCGACAAAAGAGTCAATATCAGTCCAACACCTTTGAGGAAAATGTTTTAAAAGATTTTGCAGGTTATAGTAACACCGTTAAAATAAAAGCAAAACCCAGTTTGTGGGAGATTCATATTTCCCAGATATAAATTAAGAATCAAAGCCATTAAAATAACAAGACTGAGAAAAGCACTGATTGTTCACTCACAGGGTAAATACCAGAAGGAACTGAGAGGTGATTTACAGTGAAGGACAGAACTGGTATAGAACACATCAGTGTACATTTGTGAGGGATGAATTCAGGATGGAAATTAGGAGCTATCTAACCATCTCAAGAGCAGGCTTCCAAAATGCTCAGCATGTGGCACAGGAAAATAATCCATTTTATGCTGGAACATGAGAAATTTATGAGGACAGTTGCCTGATAGTTTCATATCCTGGGAAGTGATTAGAAAGTGAAAAAAACACCTCCTGTCAACTGTTCAGTTGGCCTGCTGTTTATCATTACACACTTAAAATTTAAGCAGCAATTATCTTCTCACCATATATTTGGACACAGTAAAGAAGAAACCGAATCAAATACAGCTAACATGGTAGAAATAATAACAAAATAATATCAAGGTTTTAAAAAAGCTATTTAGTGGAAAGATTAAATTATGATAATGCCTTCCATAGAATATTTCAATAAATCTGCTACAGTCAGGTATATTCAGAATCAATGAGACTGGCTATGACTGCATTTATTGGATAGAAATGACCCAAGTGAGTCATTTATGCGAGTGGAAAAAATCAAGGAAGAAATGGGAAATAGCTTTTTGGAAAAATGAGAACTTGAAGATCGCTCAACACAAACATTCTGTTTTCTTTCTAAGCACAATTGTAGGATTTAAATTGTTTGAAATCATCAAATCAACTTAGATATAGCTTTTACATTTAAAATACTGGTATGGTAGAGATTGTTTTAGTAAAATAACAAGAATCATGTAACAATAAATGTCTTCATTGAAAATAAATATTTTAGTGGGCTATTACTGTTTATTCTAATGTCTTCATATTCATGTAGAAGGAAGATACCATTATCCTGTGACAATGTTCTGTTTGATTCATATTACCTCCTAATTAAATTAATGTGTATGTAATGCAGACACTTACTAAAAAATTGTTTGCATAAAGCAAAGATAGCATAGAAGTAAACATCCCAGTCATCTTGATATTATTCAGAGATCATTGCTAGTGACTTTCTTGAGTAAAAGTAGGGTTCTTATAAGAAATTGGGCTGAATTAGTACACAAATTACTCACTAGGCTTATAAGCCTAGCTAAAACTATGAATGGAAGATTAAAAGAAATATTTTGCAACTGTGAGATTTGCTGATCCTGTTTGAAGACTCAAATACATAGTTACATTTTCCATTCATGCAAAACAAAGTTATGTATGAGCACTGCCAACCCTGCCTATGAAAAGTGTTCAATGGGTTGTCAGAGATGGCTTCTTCTCTGAAGTCATGAACCTGAGTATTCATAGTGGACTTTTGATTGAAATTCATGAATAGCATTGATATTTTCTTTACCACTTTCTCTGATATAAATTTATCCGATTATGACAAATAATGTTGTGAACTTATCTTCAACAAATTTTCCCAAAGCAATGACATGGAAAGTCACTTCTTTGTTGTTGTTGTTGTTATTTGTTTATTCCTCTCTCTTGCAGGCATATCTGAGCTGTCCAAACATGAGTGAAAACTCTGTTTAATTATACCACGAATTTGAGAGAAATTCTCTCCACATGCAGAGATTTCCCACAGCAGCTATTAACTTGGTAATGTAATGTTAAATGAAGAATTGCCATGCCATGTTCTTTGACTACTCTTATTTAACAAAGAAATGATACTATTGCCTTAGACATTGTTTCAGAAGACTACAATGTGCAAAGTTTAGGAATCCAAATCAGCCTTTGATTGAATACTTAATTTTCAATGATGTGGATATTAATTGTAAAGATTCCTGAGCCAAATTTATCATCTGCAGGCTTTATCGATGTCTTCTATGCAGTCATTATAATTGTCCTAGCTAAATCCAATCTTCAAACTTTTCCAAGGCTGGATGTAGAAACACACCAGAAAACTCACTGTTAAACTATACTACTGGGTAAAATCCTTGTAATCAGAAAAGAAAATTAGAGTTTCTTAACACATAGGTGTTTTGACTTCAGTTGTGCTGAAGATACAAAATTTCCCTTTCATATCAATTTAAAAATAGCCAAATTTATATTCCTGAAGTTGAAGATTTTGCTGAATTGCTGAACTGGCTTTATAATACAGGGAAAAAAAAAAAAAAAGAAAAAAAAGAAAAGAAAAAAACCACCACCACAGAATTACTTGTAAATTGTCGAATTGGCTCTGAACTCAGCCAGAAATTGGTTGCTATGGCTGCTGCTTGTGAAAGCAGCTGGCTTCTTCAGCATCTGATTATTATAATATATTATATGACAATCTCAGAGCACCAGAATTTTTAAAAGATATTCATGCCTTTAAAATAAAACCTGCATAGACAACATTAAGAAAAACATGATCTATTTAAATATTCCATGTCCTGACATTCCTCTTTGTGTACTGCTTCAATTATTGTGCTCAGCCAGATATACTTCATAGGACTCGATGGACAAATTGTCTCTCTCTGTTTTGTAGATTCTATGTTTCTATTTCTGATAAATTCAGCTTGATGCGATGGTATTTCCTCTTAGTTGTAAGGAGACTCATTCATATCTATTCCTCTCAATTTTTCCTATTTTTTTTTACCATGAAACTGGATAGGAAAAAAAAAGAAAAAAAGAAAAAATAAAGAAAGAGGGGAATTACCTAGATTAAAGTTGCTATGAAGTTAGTTTTGAAAGAAGTTATTAAATGCTAGCATCAACCTCTTTTGAGCAACTTTTATAGACTGTTCTAAAACAGTACAGTCAATTTTCTTTAGGTAACAAATTTTAATGCCTAATTCATTTAGCAGATCGGTTTGTCTTCTATTCTTTTAGTCTGTATATTATAGAACGTAAATACAGATGGTAGTCTTTTCTTGGGTGCACAAGTCATTGCTAGTTATCACAGAATCACAGAATCACAGAATAACCCGGGTTGGAAGGGACCTCAAGGATCATGTAGTTCCAACCCCCCTGCCTAGCAGGGCCACCAAACATACACCTTTACTAGATCAGGTTGCCCAGAGCCCTGTCCAACCTGGTCTTGAACACCTCCAAGGACGGGGCATCCACAACCTCCCTGGGCAGCCTATTCCAGGACCCAACCACTCTCCTAGTAAAGAACTTCCCCCTAACATCCAACCTAAATCTTCCCTCTTTTAACTTAAAACCATTTCCCCTAGTCCTGCTATTATCAGCCCTTTCGAAGAGTTTACTCCCCTCCTGGGAGTAAGTTCCCTTCAGGTATTGAAAGGCTGCAATGAGGTCACCCCGCAACCTTCTCTTCTCCAGGCTGAACAAACCCAACTCCGTCAGCCTGTCCTCATAGGGGAGGTGCTCCAGCCCCCTGATCATCTTCGTGGCCCTCCTCTGGACCCTTTCCAAAATCTCCATGTCTTTTTTGTACTGAGGGCTCCACACCTGGACACAGTACTCCAGATGGGGCCTCACAAGAGCAGAGTAGAGAGGGACAATCACCTCCCTATCCCTGCTGACCACCCCTCTCCTGATGGAGCCCAGGATCCCATTTGCTTTCCGGGCTGCCAGAGCGCACTGCTGGCTCATGTTAAGTTTCTCATCTATCAGGACCCCTAGGTCTTTCTCTGCCGAGCTGCTCTCAAGGACAACTCCTCCCAGCCTGTACAGGTGCCTGGGGTTCTTCCGGCCCAAGTGCAAAACCTTGCACTTTGCCGTGTTGAACCTCATTAGGTTCACCCGAGCCCAGCTTTCCAGCCTGTCAAGGTCCCTCTGAATGGCATCCGTTCCCTCCACCGTATCAACTGTACCACTCAGCTTGGTGTCATCAGCAAACTTGCTGAGGATGCACTCCATTCCCTCATCGATGTCATTAATAAAGATGTTAAAGAGCACCGGTCCCAAGACAGACCCTTGAGGGACACCGCTCGTTACCAGCCTCCACCTGGACATAGAGCCATTGACCACCACCCTCTGTCTGCGGCCTTTCAACCAATTGCTTATCCATCTAGTTGTCCACCCATCAAATCCACTTCCCTCCAATTTGGAGATGAGGATGTGATGGGGGACCATGTCAAAGGCCTCGCTCAGGTCCAGGTAAATGACATCGGTCGCCTTCCCTTCGTCCACCAACGCCGTCACTCCATCATAGAAGGCCACAAGATTAGTTAAGCATGACCTTCCCCTGGTGAAGGCATGCTGGCTCTCTAGGATCACGTGCTCGTTCTTTATGTGATCAAGCATGTTGTCCAGGAGGATCTGTTCCATAATCTTCCCAGGCACGGAGGTGAGACTCACCAGCCTGTAGTTACCCGGGTCCTCCCTGCTCCCCTTCTTGTAAATGGGAGTGACGTGACCCTTCCTCCAATCATCCGGGACCTCACCTGACAGCCACGACTTCTCAAATATGATGGAGAGCGGCTCAGCAACCACCTCAGCCAGCTCCTTCAGGACCCTGGGATGCACGCCATCTGGCCCCATAGACTTATACTCATTCAGTCTAAGGAGGCACTCTCGAACTTGCTCTACCCTTACAGTGGGGAGGGATTTACCTCCTTGGTCCCCACATAGAGGTATGGGGGTGCAAGACTTAGGGACGTGAAAAGGACTAGAATCCTGGCCACCAGTGAAGACCGAGGTGAAGAACTCATTCAGCACCTCAGCTTTCTCTACATCTGTTGAAGCCATTTCTCCTTTTAAATTTACCAAAGTAGGTACGCCCGTTTTGGCCTGTCTCTTCTGGCCAATGTACCTGTAGAAGTTTTTCTTATTGTTTTTCATGTCCCTCGCCAAGTTCAGTTCTGCCTGTGCCTTGGCTTTCCTGATCCCACGTCTGCAAGTCCGGACGGCATCCCTGTATTCTTCCCAGGTGACACAGCCTTGTTTCCAGAGTTTGTACACCCCTTTCTTCACCCTCAGTTTCTCTTAGCAGGTCCTTGTTCTAGTGTGATGTCTATTTGCTATATTATAACAAGAATTTCATGTTCAGCTACACCGACTTTCAGAAGAATGTTATTTTTAAGACTTAACCTTGGAGAAGTTCCAAACCATTACCTAAATTTACAATCTTTTCTGTCTGGAAATACGCTTTTAGAACTTGCAGACCTTGTCCTATTCCACTGAAGTCAGTAGGAGTTTTGCAGTTGATGTCAGTGTGAAAAGAGTAACGTTGTATTTGGTAAGGAATAACTGAAAGTCTTTTATTTTCATGTTATTCTGCTTAGATATGCTTCACTGTCTATATTCTATGTTTCTATAGAAAAGTACCACAACATCTAGAAAAGACCTGCATTTTTGCAGAAAAAGGATGATCATGGACAGAAGAGTGATGTTCTCTCATAGGAATATTATTTATACACAGATATTGCTGAGACATTTCTTACGTTCAACATGCAATATAGCAGCCAGCTAATGTATGTAAAAGCTCCTTTGTAAGACAGAAGGTGAAATCCTGTTTTCCCTCGATTGTTAGGTAAAATCCTTCAGCAGTAAAGGACTGAACTACTAATTCTGCTTTGAAATGGAAAACTTGGAGAGCAGAACTTAAAAGAACATGGTATACTAATATCAGTCATCTTTGAATTCAAATGGCTCCCTGGTTGCAAAGATTGTGATAAATAAGGTAATGTTTCTGAACTGGGAAATAAAACCTACAAAGATCTGCAGAAAATCCTCATCTAGAAAAGATTGTTTTTATTTTTTTCCTCAGGAGACATTTCACATATTTGAAATTAAATAAATGCTTAGTTAAGACCAAATTCCAGTGGCTTACTAGTACCCCTGTTAGACTGAAATTTCATGATTTAGGAGAGCAGCAGAACAACTGTTCCCAGATTTGGATGATTTGTGCTGTGAGTCAGAAAGAGCAACAACAAAAAAAGGCATATTATCTTTCTTTTCTGCAGTCAGTCTCAAACTATCTTTCCTTCCAATTTTATGAGAGTTAGCTCAAGAAGCAGAGACAAGAAAGTAAAGCAAGAATCCATCTCAAACAAATCCATTGCTTTTCTGGCTATAAAAGCGACTTAATGTTTCTGGCAACTCATATTTTTCCCTCGGCAGCAAAAATTCAGCAGCTCAGAACTGTCTGCCAAAGCAAATGCATAATCTAGGCCATTGCCTCTCGACTGCTTTTGTGAGGGTTGTTAAATGAGACACTCTTTGGATAAATACTGTGAGAATCTTGAAGTTAGAGAGCTTAAATAAAAATGGCAGAATTCACTTGTCCAGCCTTTATTAGGAGAGCCAGTTAGTTGAACAATTTAGGCACGGAGCTACTTTTTTTCTTAGTTTTAAAAAATATATTTTATTACTTCCTTCCTAACTGCTTGTAAAAGAAAGAACTAGCTGGTAATTTTAATTTATAGAATACTCTATGCGTGAAATTGAGCATTCTTCATCACATTTTCCTAATCATCATTGCATCTTGAATACCAGAAGAATAAAACCACTAAAAGATTAACCAGAAGCCATTTGCAGCTAGTGTTCCAGCGTTATAGCATTCTTATTGGTAGAGGGGTATTGTGCTATGATGATGCTTTTCTCTCCATTTTTAATTTTTTGATTTGCTTCTCCAATTGTTCCATTCCTTTTCTCTTTCCATACACCCACACATGCTCATATGTATACCTATTCAAGAAATTAGTTAGTAATTTGCATATTTGAGTTTGCTAGAAATTGATGCTTTGTTTGGGGGATTTGGAGACTGCTATTTGCTCAGCTGTCTTGTGTTGAAAGCACTCCCATAAATATTCACAGTAAAAAAAATCATCATCCTCAATAATGTTCTATCCAGTGGAATATTGTATGCTGCTGAGAGATCTCCTTCACATCAAGGTAGTCTGGTGGAACTGACATCTGCCATGTATAATTAAAACATTTCTCTATTTGGTTCTCATCAACCAAAAATGGAGCTCATCTTTGCTCAAAGTATAGCTAGCTTGGAGCAGGTTGGTTAGGACAGGATTTCTCAGCCTCTGAGAAACCTGCTCCAGTTTTTACTGCAGTCTGGTGTCGTTTTTCGCAATGTAAGTTTGGAATTTCCTCTGTTGTAATTGATGCCTGTTACCTCTTGTCCTTTCACTGCTGACTTCTAAGAACAGTCTAACTGCTTTATGTCTACATTCCCTCATTAGGTGGTTGAAAATAGCAATAAGATCCTCATTAGTCTTCTCAAGGCTAAACAAGCCCTGTTGTTTCAGCCTCTTCTTGCATGTTATGTGCTGCAGCCCTTCAATCAACTTCTGCACTGTCCAGCAGTTATTTTCAACAGATAAGCAGATTCACATATCCACAGACTTATCCACATATCTGTCAGCAGGCTTACAGAACTGCAATTAATATAGAGAAACAAACAAACAAACAACACTCAATTATCTTCTTCTGGGCAGTGCAAGTGAAAATACTGAAATAGGAGATTACTAGGTCTGAATTAAACATCACCTCTGTACCTAATTAGAAAAGAAAAACCTTGGAATTTACTTTGTCATGATTTTCCTACTAAAATATTAATTCTGTGTAGACACAGCGTGTGTAATGACTCAGTCATTATTCCTTGAAAGATTTCTTAACTATTTCTGATATTGATTGTGGAAAGGAGTCAATATCTTTTAAAGGAACATGCGTCTGTTAACAGACATATATCTGAAAAATAAATAAAGAGTTAAATGCATGTACTTTTATATAAAGAATAAAGATATAAAAATAGGGGGAGGAGAGGCTTCATTAGCATGTATCAGGCATTGCCATGAGCTTTGTTGGTCAGACAGAATATAAACATAAACTCCAAACATCAAGTTAAAAGCCTCTTGATCTCTAATTGTTAATCACCAATATTATCAGTAAGAAGTCAGAAACTCTTGGACATGGTATTAGGTAAAACTCAATTGGATATAATAGAGCCTGTTGGCCGATTTCATGGCTACATTCATGAAATTCCTTTCTCAAGCAGCGTTGTACTGAATGTATTCTAGTTAACATAGTCTAAAGACAGTAAACAAGCAAACAAAAGAAATAATGGAACTGCAATGAACCACAATGAGCATTTCTTAATATTTTTATATTCTTACCGTGAAGAAAGATGTGTCCCCCTTGTACTGCCACATACATGTGTCCCTGAAGCAACAGCCACATGAGGTCACTGTTGTTCATACATGAAGCATAAGCTTCGTTCACCGTACCTTTTGTTGACTGAAGCCAAGATGTGTAACTGGAAAATACGCTTGTTTGTATTATGTGTTAACAAAGGCATGCAAAAAAAAAAAAAAAAAAAAAAAAAAAAAAAAAAAGCATTGACTCATGATATGTATATCCATCAAATGCAAACAGTAATTGTATAAAATAGAGAACACAAATTTATAGTTTATTTGAAAAACAGTTTAAAGCTATGCCGTGGTGGCTGAAGAAAAAGCAATGGTATTGTCTTCTATATTTACTGGCACTTCCTTCCTTCCTTCCTTCCTTCCTTCCTTCCTTCCTTCCTTCCTT
>JAPSGF010000004.1:15058579-15082642 GCA_035772895.1 Perdix hodgsoniae | reverse complement strand
CTTCCTTCCTTCCTTCCTTCCTTCCTTCCTTCCTTCCTTCCTTCCTTTCTTCCTTTCTTTTTAAGGTTGCATTTCCTCTGAAATTTGAGAGGCTCTTGCGTTAGAAGAATAATGGCTCTGGCAATTAGAGAAGCTTTGTTACAGTAAACCTGTGTACTGAACTGTGATGTGAAGTCATTCTGACTGGAAATTTGCTTATATTATTTTTATTCCTTAATTCTTTTAATATATTATACCTATTCTGCTGAATTTCTCTGAATGATTCATCCATGAGTTTGTATTAAATAACATTTTCTATTATAACATCTTCTCTTAAAAGTTTATGTTATGATTTCAGCATTATGGATTATCAGAGAAGGTACAATTGTTTTCTACAAGATTATTCTAATTGAAGAGTACTGTGTCATGTATGACAGCCAATACAGTACAGTCATGAAATTAAAAACCTTATAATCACCAAAATAATCAAGAGTGTAAAACTGAAATAGCAATCAAAAATGTCAACTGAGTTTGTAAAATTTCATGATTAAAATCTTACTTGTAAAACTGAATCATATTCATATTCAAATGCCCAGATTCTTTGGGGGAGACATGTTTTCATGCAGATGTATTTATCAATGTGCATTTAGATGCAAAAATGGGACTTATTCACCTAATAAAATAAAAGATATCTTTAAGAATGTATTAGTTTTGCAACATCTTTCATCAAAATACCACGCATATTAGCTTGTAAATAGAATATAAAAGAAAAATCAAACCTCCATGTAATGTACAAAAAAGACTGCTTTCATAGAACATTAAGATAGTAAAAATAATAAGTTATCTGTTCAGCAGTTCTATTTCTTGCATCTCTTTCTCCACCCTTGATCAGATAAGTAAATAAGGTTCTTCATATTGTGCAATTATTTCATAACAATTAAATAGCCATATAAATTTTAAGAGACCATGTAGAGAACCTAACAAAAAATTGAACAAATTCATCTTTGGTAAAAGATGAACACAGCAATGAATCTTAAAAGACAGAGACTGCATAGAAAATAGGTAACAAATGGGTCAATATAGGACATCTCCTCCTATTGCTATTGACAGTAAATTGCCTTTAAAGTAAAGAAATAAATTAACTCAATACTTAAATAACCATTAGTTTGAACTCTGCAGTATATTTAACTGTACTTTTTGTGGCCTCCATGTTTATAGAAACAAAAAATTGTTTAATTACAAAATATAATTAACTGTACTAATTAAGCTATAAAATAGCAATAACTCTCTATAAGTGCCTCACAGTGGTTCTCTAGTTAGATGAATTTATGGCTGTAAAGGAAGGCTAAAAGGACTAGATGCAAGAGTGAGTGCATGCAAAATTTCACCCTGCTGCAGAAGTCAATGGTATTTAGAAAATTTGTTGAAATAGTTGATGAAATATCAGGAACTACAGTATATGCAGCAGATGGCTGTTCAAGAGCAGAAACAAGTTTTTGTGTGCAGTGCTGCAACAGCTGTTCTGTGACCTGAGGGGAGAAGATGGGGTTTACCTCAAGATTTGTCAGGTGGATCCTTGAGGCAGCAGCTTGGCCAGCGCTGCTCGCAAAGAGGAGCCAAACCACCACCCAGGGAAATGTTGCGTAGGTGTGATAGCACTAATGGGGCATTTTCACTTGCAGACCACAATGTATAAAATTGCTTGGTAGTGCTATGATGAGGGAACATAGAAACCTGTTACACTCCCAGACTCAGATCACTGCCCTGGGATAACTGAATCTTTTTGCTCTAGCTCTTATACCCTAACAGGTCCTGATACATTGTACTAACAATTGTCCTAATATCTCTGACCTTTTAAACCATACCAAGTGACAAATTCTGTACAAGATAAATATGTGAGAGGTATTTTTAGGAACAAGAAGCATGACAAAGAGTTTCACCTTAATATTGCTTAGGCACTTACCAAGGGCTGAGTTGCTTCTTTCATCTGCTATTTTTCTAATAAATTATTTCTTCCTAAGCAAGCAAGCTCTCATACCTCCTGCTAACTTGCCTTTACTCTGTGTAATAAAAATCCTTACTGAAAGAATTTATCACAGAGAAAGGAACATATTTTTTGAGTGGAATCCCTTCAAGCTATTGGCAACACATCACTAACTTCCCTCGGAAAAAAAAATAGCTCCTTTAATAGAAAATTCATGTTTCAGTGCCAGCTACAATCCCACTAAAAGATCAACAATCCAGGAGACTACTCTTGATCGCTGGGTGTTATTGCCTGACTGTGTCACTCCAGCAGATCAGAATGGGTTAGGTGGAGAATACTCCTATTCACTTGTTTCAAGTGAGTTTTAATTTATTCTTCGCTGTTTGTTTTTGTTTATTTGTTGTTTGTTTTTGTTTGTTTTGTTTTGGGGTTTGTTTTTTTTTCTTCTTCTCCTTGCCTCAGTAACCTGCTTTGTCCAATGTGGCTGCCAAGCCACCTAAGGAGGAGATGAGATAACATTTTTGTGTCAGTTTTAAGCTGGTAATAGTCTGAGATATTTTACTGTCTGAAGTAGCACAGGTCTTTCATCTCATAGGTGGTTTTCCCATTACTGGTTAAAAGTTTAAAGGAATACGTCTACCCAAGGGGCAGCTGAGCTCCAGTCAGAAAATACATTCCAGAACTTTTAGATCAGCAAGGTTCAAATATCATTCAGATAAATGAGCAAAAAGCCTTTTGTTACAGCCCTGGGATCTTGAATATAGCTTTTGTATTGCATCTCTATAGCTTGTAACTTATATGGATATCATTTGTAGCATTTCTTCGTATTAGTTGTTCTAGATCACATTTATAAGGGAAAAATTCCACTCAGTGACTCTTTTATACCACCCTTATTTTTCCATAAGGAACATATATCTTTTTAATGAGAAATATAAATATCTTATAAATCAACACATTATCATTTTTTTGCCTTTCTTTTTTCAACAGATTAAGCATCCATCTGTAGAGATGTAGATTCTTGTTAATGCAAGCATCAGGTAAAGACTTAAAGTCATTTGGAGGTCTAACAGGTTATAACAGTAGTGATAATTATTATTTTTATATTAAAAATCATAATCATAATTAAACCTGTGCATAACAACAATATGAAATAAAAAAGATTCTCCCAATTGTTGTGTTGGTTTCTTGAAAACTTTACTCTTTGTACAAAAGATTCATCTTTCAAATCAAATAAGTCAGTGTTCAGGTTTATACAGGGCAATACCTCTCACATGAATGTTTGACTTATTCCTAATGTGTGTATATCTCCTGTACATAACTTTCCTTCAGATGTGAGGGTGGAGTTTTTTATATCCACTGTATAGCAATATCTGCAATGCATAAATCTGCAGTTATTTATCATCAAGGCATATTTGCAATCCATTTTTTTTCTTGTGAAATGTGAACATATGGAAAAAGGATCTCAGAATAATTTAAATTAGAAGTGACTTCTGGAGGTCCTCTTATCCCACACTCCCAGCTCAAGACAGATTCAACAATCCTTGTGGGTACCTTCCAACTCAGAATATTCTATTCTGTGACTCTAATTAGACAAGAAACAACAAATTATCTATTTATACTGGCATTAGAACAGCTATGAAAAAGACACATATTATTGATAAAATAGTCTAGTAGCTTGTAATTTTATACTGCCAGCAACACAGTTCTTCAGCTGCCTTTCTGGCATGTACACATTTCTATTTACATTCATGTATATACATAATATACACCTCATATAAAGATGCAAAGATAAAATTTGAGATATGAAAAGATGTTTAAATATGTATACATCTCAGAAAATCATATTTGTAAAAAAGAATATGCTTACATCTAATGTTCTGAAAAACAGAGTCAAATCCACGAAGTCTAGTAAGTGAGCTAAAGAGGTCAGAAGGTAAAAGCACTTGTTTTTTATTTACATAAACCTTTTCTAACAAAAGTATCATGCATAATGGAGCCAGGATACATGATGTGACATTTCGAGAGCACATCAGTTGCCCTTCAGTGCATTTCACATGAGCTTAACAAGTCAGTGCTAACCTGGGTGATGACTAATTTAGACACTATTAATGAGACTGTAAAAATTGGGACCCTTACAGACTACTGGTCATTATATGGGGAGAAATCTCCCTGAGTGAAAGTTTGATGTTTTAAACAGGTTTTGGAGAGAACAGCTCTCTGTGGTAAACAGAAAACAAATGCAGTTAATCATGCAGATATCAGCAAAACAGAACATTACGCCTTTGTGTTCATGCACAAAGAAAATGTGTCTGATGTAGTCTGTAGTTTAGCTTTATAATAGCTTAATAGAACCAATATTTTGCGTATTCAAACACTGAACTAGAAACAAATGTGCTGTCACTCTGAAAGCTTTTATATGGTTGCAATTTTCAAATTAGCGAAGTGAAAGTTATCTAAGAGGCAACATATTGCTATACTCTAATGGGCCATTATGACATAACTTATTTACTTATAGAGTTATCTGCTCAGGCTTAAATTAAATTGCTGAAGAATTTGGGGCTCAGAAGCCCTGGAAGTCTTTTAAAATTTGGCCTCTGCCAAGCTTAGTGCTTTCTCGAGAAGTAAATATTACTTCTGGCCTATATTACAGGAGTATGAACACTACAGGACTTGGCAGTGCAACCATCTAAATAAGTGTGACCTGCATAGGCCTATTTTTGCTATACTTACTACCCCTGCTTCAAGAAAAGTGTAATGCAGAGGTTCTCTATTCATAGACAGTCATTGCATACAGCAGTGCAGCAAGACTTTGCAGAGAAAATAACACACAAGCAGAAGTTGAGTGAAACCACACTGCAGCCAATTGACCTGAAAGCCAAACATCCATGATTCTATACTATGCCCATTGATACTCTACTGACAGAAAGGCATTTATATTCATGATAATTTGGTTGCAATTTCTCCCCATAACATTTTATTTCCCTAGTTTTAAACCAGAGCACCTGAGAAAAGTTGCCTTTTTTATTCCATGCACATAATGTTAACTCAGTAATGCTTTTTTTTCCCTCAGATTCAGCACCTTTTCCATATCCTATGTTTACTATTCACAATGTAGATATCTGTGTATGAAACACTTGAAATTGGCTTTATAACCAACTGAAAGCTAGTCTGTGTAGTTCACAGGAATCTACTTGATGGGAAAATTAATCCATAGATTCTTTTCATTGTACTTACCAGTCCTCTGCTGACTACAGAGATACTGTATGGTGATTTCTCAGAGATAGATGCTGACTTTCTACATACCTTTTTTTCTGGTCTGACAACTCCTAGAATTATCCCAATTTTCTTAATAATAGCTTGTTGCTCACATGTAGTTACATCTAGAAGAAAACTCTGAAAACATTATTATCTCATTCCCCTAACTTCTGAATGAAGGATTGTTTCTTTAAAACAGCTGTTCTTTCACTCTCACACATCTAAGTGACTTTCTCAATTCATTTTAATTTTCATATATAAAATCAGAGAACAAATAAGTAAGGAAGTAAAAATTATTCTCCATGAAGCTCAGAGATAACCACAACGAGAACATTAAAATCAGTTTTAATGTAACATTTTCTTGTCTCCACTAGCATCCAAATATTCAATTTCACTTTGTAGTTTTATCCAGTCCAGTACAGTCTTTTGAAGGGTTTACATTGATGTCCACACTTACTGGATTAGGTTCCAGTTATTAAGATTCTTTCAGTATTTTGGAAAAGCAATAACAATGACAACAACAAAACCAACTCCAACTTAGCTTTGATTTTTGTATTGGTCAGGTAATCTGGATGTTCCATCCCTACATGGATACTGTATAGGAACTTGGCAATTTTTTTTCAAAATTGTTTTAAAACTTTTTAGCTCTTCTCAGAGCTGCCTTCAGTTCTCAACATTTTCCTACAGAGAACACAGAGATGTCCAGAATTGGTCAGAATATTTTGAGCATAACCAGCCCTAAGTTTTACAAACAGAAGCAATTATGTCACTGCTAATGTATTTCTTTACGTATGCCAAGCAAATATTTGTTTCCCTTGGTAGCTGCAATATTACAGTTGAATACCTGCTTCATTGCCTACTGGCACCTTACTGCTTTGAAGAATAATGAAAATCAAGCTGTTACTGCACATAGAATACATTATTTTTTATTGTTCAACAAATGAAACTGTTTTCCTTGTATAAGTCCTCAGTGGTATCTGCAAAATATAGTGTATTGTCTCCTAATTCATGAATATACTGTCTATTCTATTTCTTCCAAGCTTTTACTTTAGAAGGAAAAATTGTCTCACTTATTATTGACTGAAGAGTAGCCATATAACACAGTTTAAGCTGTTGACAGCATAGATAATCTTTTTAATTCATTATTTTTCTCTTACAAAATTACTGTGATTTTGTTTATCTTTGTTTTACAGATAATTATATAGCACGTATTAAAGAAAAGATAAAAAAAATCCACAAATCTGTGATTTTATTAAAACTATTTTCAAGTTATCTAGGCGGGGATTTGTGTTCACTATTGCTAAATCGTAAGCAGAATCCAGAGTATTCCTCAGAATGGAGTTGGACATTTAGAGTACTGTGCTCTCATGATCATACATTTAAATACATACACTGTATTTTGAACAGGAACCAAAAGTCAAGTATCTTCCCCCATAGATAAAGTCTCGTTAGTGGTTTGCTACACCTGGCATTTCCTTGTCTTGCCATCTCTTTTTTCACCATGGATGTGGAAAACATTTTACTAGCATGGTATAAAAAGAGCTTAAGACAGTTTCATTGAGCTAGTGTGGAGCTGTTGCTGCAGATTAGTCACACAAGACTAGTCGCTACAAGCTATGAGCTACATACAAGACTATGTGATTAGCAGTGGAAAAGAAGTCTTATATTCACAGTATGTATATGGACAAGAGAGTTTCAACTATCTTTTCCTCATTGGCTCACACTCTGCAAGAGAAATATGATACATTATGCTTTTCTAAACAACATTTCTAATTGTAGGAGGATGTTTTTTGATTCTCTGATGCTATCCTTATATGCATGCCAGTTTACAACTCCAGTAGTGTTTTCTGTTGATTCCTTGAACATCCCTTCCACTTGTCATACTGGTAATATTCTTGATATTCTTGTAGTTTTTCTTATAGCCAGAATCTTCCACAAAAACAAATGGATTATTTGCTACCATTTTCTTATCTCCCCTGTCATTATTATATCTTTTTCCTCAAAGATTATGAGCTAAGTTATGTGTCTAAAAAATGCCCAATATATTGTCACCCTTATTATGCATATCTAATATTTTAATGTGTTTGATAATATCCAGACATCGTTATAACTATGAGCCACTCACATTTTTAAGCTATATTTTCTATAGAGTAATAGATCAAAGATCATTTTCAGTTCACATGAAACGCATAAGAAACCATTGGTTGTGGTGATATTACATGTTCTGTATACAGACTGGCTCTTCGGACCTAATAAATGTCCTTTTTTGAAATAATAGTGCCCCTCAGTTCTCTTGGATTTATTGTGCTGCAAATCAGACACTCTTGATAAGCCTTACAGATAGAAGATCTGTAAAATCTTCAGATGATAACTGAGAAAATTATTTAAATGTTTTACCTACATTTGCAGCTCCCTAAAACACCCTGCCCAAGCAAGGACTTTGCTGTGGTGCGTCTCTGCTGCCTTCTGTTGCACAACATACATAGTCCTGAGGACTGAAACCTGCAGGGTGGTACCTCCCTGAAGTCTGTCAGAGATCCCATCTGTAAAGCACATTCAAATTGCATGGAAACTGGAAAGGAGATCAAAAGCTTGGAGAAGAGCTGCTGTATGTCCTTATCTTGCTACACCAGTATAACCTGAGACATCTACACTTGGGTTTCTTCTGCAAATTAGGACTTTCAGCCTATGTTACAATGCTCACCACTTCCAGCTCATCATTTTATGTTTTTGCAAATGGATACTTTCAAGATTTTTGATGCCCATTTCATTTTAAGATTGGCTGAAGAATTAAAATTCACCATCCTGGAGGAAGCCTCAGAAGCATCCTTTGTTATGTTGATATTCTGCAGTACATCATTCCTGGTTTGCTACTGCTTTCTTTTCCTATGCAAAATCATTTGATCTAACCCAACTGTAAGTAAATAAACCCACAGAATGCATTATTGTTCATTATGCCAATCAAAGAAAATACAAGCATTTCCTAGTTTGGCACAAGGAGCATCTGTTGCATCTTGTGACCAAATAGAGCCTGCACCCTATGTGTAAACAAGAAGTTCCTTGACAATGCATCAGCCATCAGCTACCACCTCTCCCTCTCAATAGTGGATTAGAAAATTACTTAATAATCATCCACTTCTTTCTTTTGGTATCAAATAAGCCACAGTTAAAAGTCTTCTTATTTAAAATAAAATGTACCATCTTCCTATCATGTCTCTACCTCAAGGAAACATCTGAGAGTCATGTGGAAAATCTGGCATATTTGATCAAGAATATGTTTCGTTAATATATCTGTCGGCATCCCACCAATGAGGGAAGTTTATGGAAGTAAACAAAGTAAGTTTTCATAGCCAGTTTGTTCTATTACTCAAACCCAGTCTTTTGCTCAGTACTGTTTTTTTTGGTGGAACCAGGGAACCATGTATATTAAAAGGTAATTTTCTGAAATGTTATAAATCTTCACATTGCTTGTATTAGGACACAAATAGGAAGAATGCTGTTAAAGATAAATATAATGTTTATAGACATTTATATGGCAGGTGAAATGGAAAAATTATTCTGTTTTATTGAGAAATAATGATTACTTCTTATGACTAAATTTTATAGTGTTGTATTATTTACAAAGCTTTGGGCAGACACATTAAAATAGTCATTACCAAAGGGAGGATTCTCCTTTCATTCTGTCTCTGTTCTTTCACATAAAAGAACATATTGCAAATGTAAACACACTTTGAACTGAATATATACAGTATTTTTAACACTTTTTCTGGCATCTTGCTAGCAGATGACTAGCTGTGATATAAAAAATGTTTTTGTGACAATTGTTTCATATTCTTTTCACTGGAACTTTTTCTTTTTTTTTTTTTTTCTGACATATGTGCTGTCAGCATGAACTTGTACAACATATTTATGCTCTATTGACCATCCATATTTAATTTATACCAGCTGCATATAGGATGCGGAATGTAGTCAATTTTGAACAACTATGTATCAGCTTTGCAAAACAGAGAAATCCAGGGAGCCTTTAAGAGTTGCGCATCTCAGTGCTTCCATGTTTCTGTTTTCTAGCTTGTGTCTCTTTACTCCATTTGTACAAACCAGAAGGAAAAATATAAAAGAAACATGCACAGATTATTATTCCAGGTGAAATTAGGATTTTCAACGCAGACACAGCTGCATTGTTTGTTTTCAGCCCAGCAGTCCCATGATTAGCTTGAGCCAACTGTGTGCTCCTCTGAAACACAGTGTTTTACTCATTTCTTTTGCAGCCTTTGAATTGGCATATGGTAGAGGCTGAGAGCAAATACCATCAGCAAATCGCTTTTCCCCTCTGCTACTTCTTCCTATGAACTAATTGAGAAGGCCAAGGAGCAAGGCTCAGCAAGTGCTTTCTGCTGTCTCTATGAGGCTCTATGCAGACAGTTTTGCTGCAGAAAGAAAATGCCCACTGCCAGTACAGCACTGCTCTGTGCTTTCCCATGCACGAAGGCGTAGATGTTAATCAGGAGTTTCATTTGGCTGCAATGTTGTTAAAATTTGTGTGGGCCTGCATGAAAGGAGTAATCAAGACAGAGAGGGGGTGGGAGGCTGAGCACCATTAACATCTGTAGAATGCAAAAATAAGGTCTTACTCCTTTGCAAAAGCCACAGCCCACAGGGGAGCGGATTATTGCTGTGCTCTTGATGTATCCATAAGCGGATTGCATGGTGTGTAGGGTGGATGTGCAGAGATATGAGGGAGAGAAGGGAAGCCTGTGGCCCTCTGGGCTGAACGTGCTTCTGGTTAGGTAACAGTTCCTTAAACAGTCCCAGTACGTTGGCCGAGATGGCAGCTGCCACGTGTATGCTCTAAAAAGATCACCTTGAGTGAATCATCCACAATAATGGCATGAAGGAGGCAGAAAGCAGGCAAATTTGGAAGAAAATGAATTCAACTCATACAAGCTGGTGTTAAAAAATAATGTAACACTGATCATATGCCCTTATTTGCTGTGATTTGCATTATCCCAGTCAGTTCTACCCACTCCTACAATCTTGTCTGATGAAAGGAAAGTCACTTTAGTAATACAGTTTGCAAAGAGCATGAAGAACAAGATTGTTTATTCTTGTTATAACTTTATTACTCTGCATATTTGCAAGGAAAGTTTCTTACTATCAGGAGAGAAAAAATGAAGGTTTATAGCTTGAGAATTCACTTCCAATGTTTATTTTTTCACTTATATTTCATTTTTAGATCATTAAAAAGAAAGCAACTAGTATTTACAGATAAAAACAGGTCAAAGAATCCATTGTAACAGGGAATTCTGGCAATGTCAAGAACATCATGACCTAAGTATCTACCTTTCTTGATTCTATTCTCGAGATTTTTGACCAAATAAACATAATTTATCTGAATAAATTATCAGAACTGGGAAGAATTTCCAGTATCTCTTGAGTCTTCCTTTATTTTACCCTGTAGCCAGATGTGGAATATACATCTCAAGTGTTTTTTCCCACAGCCCTTTTCAAACAATGATCAGAATGCTCTGACTAATGTTTTGAGTCTGAAGAATAACAAATAAATGTGAAAGCAAGCCTTAGGACTAACAAAGAGATCACCCTGAGAGTTTCCTGCAGGAATTACATGCAAATGAACCACACAGTGCTTATGAATGTTTGGGATGCGGAAGGGATTTTAGCAAGTGAAGAAGGAGCTTTAGTGACTTGATGAAAGCTCGGTGACAGAAGCAACACCTACAGATAGAAAGAGTAAAAAGAAAGTGAGCCCATACATGCAAAAGGAACAGTGTCAGGGAGTAAAAGAGCTGAGGAAAAAGTGATACAATAAAAAGACTAACAGCAGCAGAAATAAAATACAGTTGAAGAATATGGCTTAATTATGGGTTATTTATTTATGTAGAATTTTTCTAAGGAGTAGTGAAAGATCTCTCCAGGCTGGTTAAACCTTCTCAAACAAAGTAATCCTAAAGAACAGCTCAAGAAGGGAAGGTTTAGATTGGGTATGGGGGGAATTCTTTACAGAGATAATTCTTTACTCTGTCCCTGGAGGTGTTCAAGACCAGGTTGGATGGGTCCCTGGGCAACTTGGTCTAGTACCAGATCTGGAGGTTGGTGGCTCTGCTGTGGCAGCGGGGTTGGAACTTGATGATCCTTGGGATCCCTTCTTACCCAAACCGTTCTATGATTCTATGATTGATGTACTAAGATGTACCCTGGGCCATTAGCAAAAGGTATAGGTAAAAGTAAATAACAACAAATCTTAAAGAAAAAAATGTCAGAATGTAGGAACAACTACAGTAGAGCCTGGGTTATAGTGGCTGTAGGGATTGATGAAAAGTTCTCATTCAGATCTGATCTCAAGGCAGAACACGAAAAGCTTGAAAGAGCATTAATTGCAAGAAAATGTAGGAAGCTGACATCTGCCATGGCCAAAGAAAAATAGACAAACAAACACAAGACTGAATCACTTTGAATATTCAAAGAATTTATGAGCAACTGAAAAAAATATACCTGGTCTGATAATGACAGGACAAAGAGAATGGTTTTTATGGGAGAGTTAGGTTAGATATTAGTAGGAAATATTTGACTCAGAGTGTGATGAGGTATTGGCACAGGCTGCCCAGAGAAGTTGTGGATGCCCCTATACTGCAGGTGCTCAAGGCCAGGTTATTTGAGAACCGGAGCAGCCTGAGCTGCTGGGTGGCAGCCCTGCCCTTGGCATGGGGTTGGAAATTGATCATCTTTAGTGCCCTTTCCAACTGAAGCCATTCTATCATTCTATGAGTCTTAAAAACATACACAAAATAGGAGCTCAAAGATCACAGTTCTTTAATGCTATAGCTTTTTAAATGTCCATCCTTTAAATATCCAAATATATTTCACAATACAGCTATGGGCACAATCTCTATCCTGAAGAATTCACTCTAGATTTTAAATGCAGCTTAGAACCAAAAACTGATCTACAGAAAGGACTAGAAATGGTGATATCTGGCTACACTGGTCAGGTGGTTGCTTGTTTACAAGCTTATATGTATCTTGTTTTTTTATGAAATATGTGTTCCTTCTTGAAAAAAAAGAATGTAAAAGATTAATTTTAAAGAAAGGTTTAAAGAAGGAGAAGCTAATGGGATGAGAGTGAGAGAACAAAATAAATACTAAGTTTCTAAAAATAATCAGAGGCTGCTGCTTCAAAATAATCAGCTTGCCAGAAAATTCAGGAGCCAATTACTATAAAGGAAAAAGAATCATAACTAAAGATCAAAGCTTAATCTGTCTTCTTGGCTCTCAGGTAGGTTAGTGACAGCAGGAAAGGAGTATACTTCACAGTTTTATGACGAGATTACTTTTTTTTTTACAGGTTTGTTGTAGCTAGCTTCCATTAGCAGATATAATTTCTGTCCTGAAAAATAGTTTGACTTAAATGTTCCTTATTTTACTTGAATGGAAAGACAAAATAAATCTGAAAATAGGAAAGACTAGTCAGGGTTATTGTAACAACTAAACTAAAAGCATGTCATTGTCCGAAAGCATATGTTATCAGGACAATAACATCTACTATCATCTCCATATTATTCAGTACACTCCAAATCTCTATGTCAGCTATATAGTGAAGAAAATCATCACTCAGAAAAGATAAATGGAAAGGATTTCCTTCCAGAAGCATATAGAGACCATAACATAGTTTGCTGTTATCTGACTGTCGAGACACAAAATATGACAATGCCATTTGGTAAACTTTTTAAGCCAGAGAGGAAAACCTAATCCATGAAAGTCCTTCCCTTGCTCTGAATGGGCTGACCTAATCCCATAGCTGGAAGCTGTTCCTGTGCTCTTTGTACTATATTTTCAAGAAGAGAAGAGTAAAGAAGCATCATTAAAAAAAAAAAAAAAAAAAAAAAAAAAAGCCTCTTCCCTACTTCCTCTCTTTGACAGAGCACTGTTCTGGCGGTGAAGAGACCACTTGCAACCCCTTGACACGGGTTGCACAGGGAGCATCCAACACTGCTCATTTTACCAGACAGCAAGGTACTAGAGCCCTCTTGTAAATGTTGTCTGAGGATGAGAAAGTAATAACAAAAGGGGAGGATGGAGTGGGAAAGGGAGCAGAGAAGTCATTTAGCACAAAATCAAGACAATAAGAACAAAATTAATCAAAGCTCCAAGGGATGTGAAGAAGAAAAATGCCTTTAATTGCCCATACTCCGAGGCTAGGAGGCCCGTTAGAAAACAAGACTTGGAATGACTCATTTATGAGCATGAATGTGTCCTCACTGGTATTACTGAGACTAAGCAGGGTGATCTGCATGATTGGAATGTTGAAACCACAAGGTATAATCTGTTTAGAAAAGATGAAGCAGGAAAACAAAAGTGGAAAAAGACACTTCATGTCAAAAGTGGCATTACCTCTTTCCCAGACATGACAGTGTAGAAGTGATCAATACTGAAGTTTTATGGATGAATATTTAACTGGCAGATTGCAAAGTGCTATCTGGGATTTGCTGTAAGTAGCCATAACGCAGCAGGGAAGCAGGTGCTGAACTGAGTACCTGTCTATAAGACAGGAAGAATGGGAAGATGGGTTATCAGAGGGAATTCAGCTTGAGTGACATATGAGGAACTTCTGATGCCAATGTTGAACCTTTTCAAGAATTGTAAAATATTTTAGATAAGAATGCCTGACATACTACTAGGTACAAAATAATGGTTACATTCATGCAAATTTCCAAATTTGTTGTTTACATAGAGAACAAAGCCTAGTCAAGACTGGTTAAGTATTGTCTCAGATGTATGGAGAGAGAGTTGCTGGCAAATAAGGATCAAATTAAATGAGAAAAAATATATGTAAAAAGAATTAAAAATCACACTAAGCAGACAAACAAATGAAGAAACAAAGATGGTACCAGAATATAATATAAACATACATTGAAGTAGGGACTGGAGAAAATAGATCAAGTAAATCAAGATGAATCAATTACAAGACTGAAAAGGCATCAGGACATGCCATGGCTGCTAATGTCAATAGGAAGAGAGACTATCTGTTTTGGTTTTTTTTTAGAAGGATATTAAAATTAAATAAAATGAGAAGAAAAATATTGGCTTTATACTAGCAGATGGGAATCACAGAATAAAGAATAATAGCAAGGACAAGACACAAGTGCTCAGAGCATAGCTCTGTTCTGTGTTTAGGAGGTGAAAAAGTAGAATTTTTATCACAAAGTAAAGTATTTTCCATTCACTTGGTCACTCCAGAGAATTAAAAGGCAGTTACTGATAGCACATGTTTCCAAATAAAAAGCCCAGATGATTTTCATTGAAGAGTTTTTGAAAAACCTGGCAAAGAAATTATCAGGACCATTAATGCTGATTTTCAGTAAGAGTTGGAGCACCAGGAAATCCCAGAGGAAAGGAGGAAAGCTAATGTTGTGCCAATATTTTAAAGGAGTAAATGAGATGACCTCGGCAATTATATACCTGTCAGTATAACTTGATCTGAATCAAAATGATGAAACAGCTGATACAAGGCTCAATTAATAAAGAACTAAGGAGGATAATATAATTAATGCTGATCAACATGAGTTTATAGAAAGCAGATCTTGTTGAGCTAACTTGATGGCTTTTATTGACGAGATTACAAATTTGGATGACAATGATAGTTGTGTTGGTTTAAAATGTTTAGCCATTTTGAGCACATTTTGATGAACATTCATTTAAGAAAACTAGAATGATGAAAAGTCAACACCAAGTATATATAATTGCTCAAAAATGTAGCTAACTGTTGCGTTTGAAATTGTAATTTTAAATGGAAAGCAATCGCAGGCTATGTCAATAACACCTTGTAACAAACTTCCCTTTAAATTATTTCTACACAAGAGGAAAGATGAAATTGCTAGGAATGTTTTGGGAGAGGAAAGTCAGCTTGAGTGGCACATAGAAAACATGACTAGCTACCGTGTATTTGGTAAGATGAACATGAAGAAACATCTGTTTCAACAGAGCAGAATGTGAAGACCTGACAATATCCATGGTGGACTCCTTCCAGAGAAACTGAGAGGATATCAGAGGACTATGGGAGACATATTGTTGGGTGGGACTTCTGATCACAACAATGCAGGTGAAAATGCCATGAGATTTTTTCCATTTGCTAATAGTAAATTCACTACTAGTATATTTTGTTGTCTTCTGCTGTTCACTCTTCTAGAAAATGTTGAAAAATCAGTAAATCTTTCAGTATATGCTGCAAGAACAATTAAAGAACTAGAAAACATACCTGGTGATCAAAGAGAGCCAAAGCTCCTTAGTCCATCAGAAGGAAGCTTGTTAGAAGGAAGAACCTGCTGTTGAAAAAATAAGTTTTAGACGAATTAAAAATGCAAATTTGTGCATTCCTCATTTTTAGTAAACTTTAAATGAAGTCTGAATCTGTCTTTCTGCCACAGTTTTAGTTTGATCAGAATTCAGTCCAAGGATTACTGACAACTTCTTGCAGGAGGCCTATCTGGGAGGGAAAAAAAAAAAAAAAGGGGGTTTATTTCCACCTAAAAATCTATCAAATTGTTACAAACACACAAATAAATGCTTTTATTTGTTCCTCTCCTGTGTTTTAATTTCACTCATGCTCTCAAGAAAACAGGATGGTTTTCAAAGATCAATGCCTATCAGAACCCAGTGGGTCTGCTGCATCCTATGCACTTTTGCACTTTCCCCTCTTACATTTACCTCCTTGTGGAGTCCATTCATCTGCTTGGATGACAAAATATGACCACACTGGAAATGAGTTTGCAGCCTGTGCACCAGTATACTTATCTTTCTGCAGCCTGGTGAAGCCATAGGCACTGGTGATGCCAACATGGGCAGCTGGTAGGGCTGAAAAATGCTGGCTGGGAATCTGTGCATCCATACCAACAAGAACAAGTCTCCGATTTCAGGTCCACTATGTAGATATGAACACAGTGCCCTCTTTTGACTGGTTCTAGTTTAGAGAGAACATAAAGGTTCAGCTGTTGCTGCTAGCTGCTCAAACTCTTCCAACATCTCAAATTCTGACATAATCTGTCCACGAAAGCAATAGAAATGTTCCTTCTATTTTTCTACTTGACCATCCAGTTTTCTTTTGAAACTTTTTTTCCCTTTCCCCCTTAGGACTTCTTTTTCTATTTCTAAGACCGTCATCACTCTTCTGTCATAGCTTTAGCATAAAATACACTATCCTTGTGTGTTTTTTCAAATGTCAGGATTTAAATTTCACTGATGATAGGACCATTTTATTTCAGAATTTAAATAAATTAATGTTTTGTTAGTTTGATTAAATTGAATGAAAATTTAAGATATGGAATATCTTAAATATCCAATATCTTTAATATCCAATGACTTATGGAAAAAAACACTCTTATGCACACTAATAGTTGTATGCTTAAAAGTGCTTTGTTATTGGAAATGTACCCATGATTTCACAGCAATGAGGCAAATATCAAATAAACATTCATCACAAAGAGTAATTTTACGTCCACATAGGCCAATTTTATAAGTGAAAGGAAATTCCAGTGGTAGGAAAAGGATTTCTCCCTTGTGTTACCTTGCCCTGGGCAAAATGAGAACGCATTTATTTTCCAGATGAGGTATATATGAAGCAGAATGTTTAAGTGGCTTTCTAAAGGTTATACAAGTTCATATTAGATGGATAACAAAATCTACTGAATGTTTGAAGTACCTAACATATGAATTATTTCACATCTTTGTGCTCAAATCAATTGAAAAATAGGATCAATAGTACACATTTACCTATACAATACTTTAGCATCCACAAATGAGAAAGCATCAACTGAAAATAAAGCAGTGATAGCATTATTACACCTATATTATTATTACTTTTTTTCTGACTGGCCAATAAAAGAAGAGAGAACTACAGTGGTAGTTAAGAAAAACACTGTGTAAATAATATCTACAAAGAGAAGTGGTAAGCCTTGAAGATGGTAATTTATTAACCCTGTACCTGTGTGAAGCAACAAACATGGAAGGAGTTCTTACTCCCTTCTGATTCCTTCTTTTTTCCCATTCACACACATGACTGTGAAGCTGTCTAGGAATTCCCAGGGTAGTTGCACCATTACTGTCTCTCCAATCTAGGAGAATACAAATCTCAGAAACCAGGATGCAGTATCAGCACTTGGCCGACTTTGTTCTGTGGTCATGAAGCAGGTTATTTTCCACTTTTGGTGTGCTGTGTTTGGTGGCCCAGGAAGGTAAGAGGTGTCCTTGAGCATTGCTCTGATGAGCTCTGTTCACTCCTCATCGGAGCACCTGGCTACAGCACCTCTCCGGATAGGTTCAATGCTCCACCAAAAGTTTAATTAACAATTATCTTTAGCATTCATAACGGCAAATATGTCCAGACTGTGCTGTCCACAAAACCAGTGTGTGACAGACTGCTACGGATACACCATTCTCTTCTACAATCTAACATCTTGTGGAGCTTCCCTATCCCAATCTCTTCACATATTGAAACTGTTTTGTTTTTTTTCCCCACACTTCTTGTTGTCACTGCTGCTCCATTTACTCATTAACAATAATAGTAACCTCTGGAAAGCTCCTCAACTGGTTAATGTTGAAAGGTAGAAAAGATGTATCACATTCTTTAATAAATCCAGTCCCTCAGAATCACTCCAGAAATTGAGTATTAAGCGAATGAATTATCTGTATTAATTTTATTCCTTGTAACTCATCTAAGGCATGGATATCATCAAATAAGGAAGGTAAACCTTGTTATTCTCATTCACACCAGTTCTGGTAACCAAATATTTCTTCACAGTCAAGTGGAGTCTGTTTTCCTCTCCAGTAGCCAGGATGCATTACATGGCCTCAGATCCGCCAATGGCTTTTCCAAACAGGAGTCCGGCACTTTACCCATTTGTAGCGGCTGGGATGTATCACAAGGCTTCCCATTTCTGTCCTTCATTTCTTTCATGAAACAATGCCCTCCTGATTTGCCTCGCCCTTTTGTTGTCTGGTGACTTTGACAGGTCTTAAATTTGTGCCTAAAAGGTATATTACTGGTCTTCTCATTCAGTTAAAACAAAGATTGCTTAAAAAAAAGTGCACATTTAAACCCAATCTTAACGTTTCAAATATCATTATTTTCAGTAGAAACTGCTTCTTAGTTAAATGGCTTTCAGGCATCAGACTATTATATGACAGACAATTTTGTCACTATGCAAAATGTGAAACCTGTAATCAACTTGTTATGGCATTTCACAAAAGTATGTGACAGTAAAATAAGTAAACTGTCATTTGGGCAATCAAGTCTTGAAATCCTGCAGGAGGAAAAAAAAGTACCTGACACTCAATCTTTGTGGTAAAATGAGGTTCAAAAAATAATATAATACTGCTAAAGTCTTGCAGATTTTAAAAGAATTCTTTTTGCAGTGTGCTTAAACCTACAATAATTTTATGTTATGTTTTAATAACGTATTTTCCCCTCTAATTAATTTTCCTCATCACACAGCAAGGTCTGCTCTGTTAACAAAATGTTTGTTAATCTGAAAAAATATTTCCCTCTTCCGATCAATGAGAACATGATCAATTACCAAGCAGTGTAGAACTGGTGTGATATGGGGATGGATAGCAGGCAAGAGCTTCTGCTAGTTTGCCAGCTGATCCAGTGGTGGGTCGCAGACACACTGAGAGAATGCTTTGAGTGAAGCATTGCCAAACCTGCACTGCACTGGATTTACAGGGTTATAGAACCACAGAACATCCCAAGTTGTAAGGGATCCATAAGGATCACCATGTTTAACTCCTGGCCCCACACAGGACCACCCAACAATCAAATCCTGCATCTGAGACTGTTCTCCAAACGTTCCTTAAACTCCAGCAGCTTGGAGCCATGACTGGGCAGCCCTGGGCAGGCTGTTCCATGCCTGATTGCCCTGTAGTTAAGAACCTTTTCTGAACCCCCAGCCTGACCACCCCCTGACACAGCTCCATGCTATTCCCTCGGGTCCCATCACTGTCACCAGAGAGCAGAGCTCAGCACTGCCCTTCCACTCTCCTTGTGAAGAGCCGTAGACAGCTATTGGGCCTCTGCTCAACCTCCTCTGCTCTGGGCTGAACAAACCAAGTGACCCCAGCCACCCCTCATACACCTTACCCACTAGTTCCTTCACTATTTTGTAGAAGTGTTGTTTGTAGAAGTACAAACGATAGGCATACAACTAGGGTTGACACACAAGTTTTATTAAAGCAAAGGTATATACTGGGCTTGTGGCTCTAGAAGCTGAATCATTTGGCCTGTGGCTTACTGTGGAAAGTTCTCACTCTCCCCAGGGCTGTGGTTTTGATGTTCCCTGAGTCTTCAGCTTCCCTTGGTGCTCCTCCAGGCTCAGGGACAGACTTGCAGCCACTTAGAAAGGCTGTCACATTACCTCACTGCATGAGGCTGTCTGCCACTGTGCCATTAAAGGCATGTTTCCTACTCACCCCAAAGGTCAGACATTGTCCTGTACAGGCACTGTAAGTAAGTTCTTATAACTTGGACCGTAGAATACAACAGAAGCCTTGCATTTCCAGTCATTAGTGAAAGCAACAAATTTTGGAAATAATCACTTCCCAGAGATGACTTATAAAAAATAACACTTCATTATGAGAAGAACAAAAATGATTTTTATCTTTTTTTTTTCCCTCTTGTTGCCTCTTTAATGTTAAAAACCATTGGTTGAAACCACCAAAGTCTGTAAGTTGGTATTTTGCATAGCACAACCTTCACTGAAGAGCACTGCACAGCCCAGTTTCTAAGAAAACTGGTTTTGTTTTGACAAAGTTATGAACATTCAGAAATTACTCACTGCACACACACAACAGACCTTTTGTTAAATCTAACTGGGAGCATATAAAGTGATATTACTGTATGTGCATGGCTGATTGTGCTGTGTGTTGGAACTGCAGAGCCTGTGAGCAGGCTCAGACTGGCCTGGGAAGGTCCCTGAGCATCTGAGGATAGCTGAAAGTGATTTTCCTGAAGTTCTCCGAAGCACTCAGGGCTCAGGACTCTGGAGGCTCAGGGCACTGCTGTAAGCATTCTCCTCCTGCCAGAGCCATTCCAAACTTTTCTTTTTTTTCTTTTTCTCTCTTCTTCTGATATATAATTTGTAGCTTCCCTGACTGCATAGAGCAAGCAAAGGCAAGCCCACAGCAAGTGACGAACCTGTTGGTGGTGAGGACGGGGAGAGGAGGAATTCTCCAACAACTCAAAAGCTGGCTGTAGCTGTAGACTCTCCCTATTTGACAAAAGGATTTAACAGAGAGGGAGGGATGCCTTCTGCTTTAAACCTCAGTAAGACTCGTGCTTGGAAAAGAAGAAAGCAGAGAGAGACAGCTGAAGAGGTGGCACCAGGCTCAAACAAGACTCAGAGAGGGAACAGAGAAGCTCATAGGAGTGACTTCTGTGACTTCAATTTTGAGGTCTTACACTGCTCTTTGGAGGGCCCTTACCAAGCAGCCCTAGTCACAAGCAGAAGAAGGACAAAATACAGGCCACATGTGACCGTGGTGCAGCATTCAGTAGTCTGGGACACTGTCCCTAGCTTCTAGTGAAAAATGGGGCCCAGCGGAGCCCAGGAGAGGCCAAAAGAATCAGGACATTGGAGTAGAAAAGGGCAGATAGGAGAAAGGTGAGCCATGTACAGAGGGAACAGGAAAAAGCAAAAAGCAGAGGTTCTGACTAAGAGGCAAAGCTGCAGTAGGAGGTGCTGAGAAAGAGAAAAGGGTAACAGAGCACTGGGAAGCTACAGGAGACCATGGAGATCCTCCTTTTGGGCTCTTTAACATTTTCCTTAGGAAAACTCCTGTAGTACTAACCCCCAGACCAGCTATGGATGTGCAACATCAGCTTCACAAGGGTCCCAGTCTCTGATAATCAAATGCATTATTCTTGACATGTTGCCAGTTTTAAGGTGACAACTCTTGCAGATGAATAAAAGTGTTTTCAGTTTCTTTTTGGCCACCCTGACATCTCAGTGAGGTGGGATTCATTGTATTAACAGAAACCTACATAAGGCAATGAGACACAGGCAATTACAGAGCAACTGTGATGCTACTGCTACACCTAATTCAGTTCAAATCTATAGCTCAAACAACCATAATGCCAGATAACACCTACACACCAATGGCAGTGCTATAAAAAAACACCATGAGTGGTATTCTGACAAAGTCAAGAAAGATCCAGCAACACTGGGTGAAATGCTGGCTGGATGACTGGGCCCAAAAAGATGTGGTCAGTGGAGTTAAATCCAGTCATGAGCGGTGGCCCCAGGGCTCAGTACTGGGGCCACTTCTATTTAACATCTTTATTAATTATTCTGATGAGGGGACTGAGTGCAGTCTTAGTAAGTTTGCAGATGACACTAAGCTGGGAGGGAGTGTTGATCTGCCTGAGGGGAGAAAGACACTACAGAGGGATCTGGATAGACTGGATTGATGGGCCAGAGTAAAATTTAAAAGTTTCAATAGAGCCAACTGTTGGGTCCTGCATTTTGGTCACAGCAACCCCAGACAACCCTACAGGCTTGGGGAGGAATGGCTGGAAAGCTGCCTGATAGAAAGGGACCTTGGTGTACTGTTGGACAGCCAGCTGAATATGAGCCAGCAGTGTGCCCAGGTGATCAAGAAGGCCAATGGCATCCTGGCTTGTATCAGGAATGGTGTGGTGAGCAGCACTAGGGAAGTCATTCTGCCCCTGTACTCAGCATTGGTGAAGTCTCACCTCAAGTACTGTGTTCAGTTTTGGACACCTCCATTCAGAAAGGACATTGAGGTGCTGGAGCAGGTCCAAAGAAGGGCAACAAGGCTTGTGAAAGGCTTGGAGGATATGCCCTATGAGGAGAGACTGAAAGAACTGGGGCTGTTTAGTCTGCAGAAAAAAAAAGGCTGAGAGGAGACATTATTGCTCTCTTCCAGTATCTGAAAGGTGCTTACAGTAAGAGCGGGTTGGTCTCTTCTCACTGGTGACAGGTGACAGGACGAGGAGAAATGACCTCAAGTTGTGTCAGGGGGAGGTTTAGGTTGTATATCAGGAATAACTTCTTTACAGAAAGGGTTGTTAAGAACTGGAATAGGCTCCCCAGGGATGCGGTTGAGTCACCATACATAGATGTGTTTAAAAACTATCTGGATGTGATGCTCAGGGACATGATTTAGTGAAGGGTTGTTAGTTAGGGTAGTCTGGTTAAGTTGCAGTTGGACTTGATCTTTAAAGTCTTTTCTAACCTAAGAAATTCTATGATTCTATGATTCTAAGACCATCTGGACCCATAGGTGCCTCCTCAGGTCCTGAGGTGAGTGTGCTCATTGTGCTCGGAGCACTGCACGGCCAGTGGTTTGGCACAGCAACAGCTTCTGGTAGCATAGAGACTGCTGACAAGCAGAAGACTATCCTGATGGAGCAGAGGACAATCAGTGTCAACCTTGTGAGTACATTGCTCCCTTCTGGAGTGCTCATTACTTTGTATAGCATTTCAGGATTCATAACTGCTAACCTGACTGCCTGTAGCTATTTGGACAAGCCTGCTTGGAAAATAAGAGGCTTCCAGGGCGTCGTGTTTCCAGAGAGCTTCTGGTTCCACATATTTTTGCTGCAAATGAACACACACATCTGATCAAAGAGCCGTACAATGTCCCACCAGTTCATAAGCATTGACATCAGTGATAAATCTGCATCTGTTAATAGGCAGCTCATCAAAAAAGTGACACGGTCCAAATACAATGTCAAGATTGCCACTGATGACACAGCAAGTAAAAGATTCTGAAGCTAACTTCAAAACGTGATACAATGTTTTCCACGAACTTTATGCACTCTGGGTATTTTAAGTAGCAGAGAAAGCTTGGACCATGCCAGCCAGTGCAGATCACCGTGAAGGGGAGCTGAACCTCCTTCCTAATATTTTTGTCCTAAGGTTGTCATTTTTGCCCTTCTTTCCTTGCTCTCTCTCTAAAACTCCCGGCCTCTGCTCCTGATCCTTCCCGGTACTCCAGGTCGCTCTGTCCCTACCCGTCCCCGCCTCCGCGCTCTGCCGTAGTCCTCTACACGGCCGTGGAGCGCCGTCCGCGGTCTCGCAGCTCCGGAGGAAGGAGCTCTCCCCGGTGCCGGCAGCTTGAGCGGAGGCCGGGCCGGCGCCCTTCCCTGCATCTCTAGCGGCGGCCCGGCAGGCGGCAGCAGAGCGCCCCTCGGGGCCGTGGCCGTGCCGGCTCCTCTTCGCGGGCCGCAGTTGGGGGCGGCGAAAGGCGCGCTCTGCCCAGCTGCGGTCGCGGCCCCGGGTCCCTCGCTTTGCGGGGCGGTGTGCGGACGGCCGGGGTGCGCCGGCCCATGTTAGGCCAGGACGAGGCGGGGTGCGGGAGAGCCCCGGGCGTGTGGGCGCGGAGCGATGTCCTGCAGAGACAAAGGCGCGCGGGTGCGGGGGGGGTCGCGAAGCATCCTTCGCCACGCCAGAGCAGACAAAGCGGTAGAGAGGCGGCCGGCACGGCACTGCGCCGCTCCCCCGGGTCTTGCAGTGCTGGGCTGCAGAGCCCTGCCGGGAGGAAGAAGAGGAGGAGGAGGAGGAGGAGGAGGAGGGTGGGGGTGCGCCTCTGCCGCGGGCAGAGGGAAGCCGCTCTCTGAGCGTGAACCGAGCTCCGCGCCGCCGCCAACCCGCCCGCCTCGCCTCGCCTCGCCTCCCCGTCCCTCCGCCCTCCTCCCTCCCCCCGCCTCCCTCCCGCCGCAGCCGGCCGCGAGCCCGGATGGTTTGCGAGCGGAGTTGAGGGGGCAAACTTTGAAGCCCAGATGCCTCTGGGGCTGAGCGGCAGAGCGCGGCTGCTCCTGC
>JAPSGF010000004.1:15025553-15058179 GCA_035772895.1 Perdix hodgsoniae | reverse complement strand
GGCGGCAGGCGGGAGCCGGGCGGCGGCCGGGCGGTGCTCTCCCGCCGCCTGAGTGGGCGCGGCGCGGGACGGCGGCGCGGGGTGCCGGGAGCCATGGGCTATTGCAGCGGCCGGTGCACGCTGGTGGCGGTGTGCGGCGCGCAGCTGGTGAGTGGCGGCGGGGGCGGCCCGCGGAGGGAGGGTGGGAATCGGCGGGGCGGTTGGGCGGCTCCCCTGTGCCCGGAGAGGTGTCCGGGTGCACTGCCCGCGTCCCGGGGTCGGCGCGGGGAGAGGCGGGCGGGCGGGCGGGCGGCAGATGGGGCTGCGTTACAGGTAGTTCGGCGCGGCTCGAGCTGGGCGGGCGCGCGGCGGAGTTAATAAAGTCGGGCGTTTGTGGCAGCCTGAGCTCAACTTGCTGCCCGTTCTGCCGCCGGCGCTCGGCGTTATGCGCTGCGCGGCCGGGGCCGTGCCGCGCGTGGTGCGTGGCTGGAGGGCAGCGTGCCGTGCAGGTGTGTGCGTGGGAAGTTGCTCTGTCTGCGCTCTTCTGCAGATGTGTGTTTTTGTGCCTTTCAGACTTAGCGGTGTGTGCTAACATTTTATCGTTAGGCTGTTACGGAACGGAACAGATTATATCTTTATACTCACATATACAGGGGACATGTGGCAGCATTCGTAAGCTCCGCTGCCAGGCGAAACTAGACTGAGTTTGAAAAGTGGGCGCTGAAATACAATAACAAAGAAACTGCCTAAAAATAAACCCGCTTCCAAGGTGTGTACGCGGCATGCGGTGATACTGTAGCACTTTCAAAGTGACTGCGTTTAAAGTTAATGAATTGCAGGAACGTCTCTTCTAGTAACGTGTACCTGGATTAGTATCATCAGTCTGGTACATGATGCATGGCATTCCTATGGATTTGGAGGCTGTGACACATGGCTAAAGACCATTCCTTCTTCTTTTCTTTAGACCTAGTGTGGATGTGCTGGCAGCAGAGGTGCAGACAGCACCTCTGTTAAGCAGTTAACCTTATTGAAGAAAGGAAATAATTTGCATTACCCCATTCATCTGCCTCGTACTGAATAGTAGAGCTGAGGAGTGTTGGTCGGTCTCAATAGCAACCGGCATTGTCACCAATCCTTCTCCTGCAGACAGGTGCTAAGAGAACTACAGAAGAGAAAACCCGATAGGTTTCAGGGACCAAAATGAGTAGAAAAAAGACAAGGTGTTAGCAGATTAGAAACCCAAAATGCCTGTGGTCTTCCTACTGGCTATAATCAGTCCTTAATCCCTGTGTGTTCTGGAAAGCATTTTATTTCTAGGTTCTGTTGTCCACCTAAGTTGTCTGATTCTTTGTTGCTGGATTGGATCTTATCAGGTGTGATTTATTCATGCACACTGTCTAAAAAACGAATCTTAGAAGTAGGGAATCTCAAGTGGAATGGCAAGAATTAACCTTTCCCAGCAATTTAGAAACATAAAATTAATCACTGAAGTTCTTTAAAGCCATTTCAGTTTTAGAAGCATACTTTTCATGTTTTCTGCAAAGAGAACAAAAATGGCTTAAATAGTGCCTTGTGTGGTTAAAAGGCTATGTTTGAAATGCAGTCAACAGCCAGGAGATTATGACAAGGATGGAACGTGCTAAGATGTTCAAATGTCATTGTTTTGAGAGACTGTGAAGGCAAACGTATTTGCTAACTCACGGTGATAAGAATACATAAAAAACAGTGGTGAAGACGTAAACAGAAACGTCCCACAGGAATATACCAGCAGGTGGACGAGCAGGTAAGCTGATGTAGAACAGTAACATTATTGTAAGCTTTTTATAAGTGGTTGTGAGCTGCAGTGTCATATATATATAGCTGGAGTTAGGATTGCCTTCTGGAGTAGCTTGAGCAAACTTCTAATGTGAAGATGTTTTCATGAACTGAAAACAAACCTGCGAAGATTTTCTGGTTGCGAAAAGAACATGCTAGCAGCAGCACACATCTCTGAGTCACATCTGGCCTCTGTGATGGCATTTAAAAAGGTCCAAAGCAAGAATAATCATTTACTAGGGGGAAAAAAAAAACAAAAAACAAAAGAACAAAAACCTCTGTGCACTTTATTACTTGTTGTATTCTTGGTGATATATTACCATAAATCATCAGATTGCAAGTTTTAAGTTGAGGAGGCTTAACTCGTACATGTAGGCCTGAGGTTGGTTGATCAGTTATCACTGCTTTTTAATCAAAGGCTGCTTAAAGGAGAAATGCTGCTAAGGTTCACCCTGGAATTAGCAGCCATGTTAATACTAATGTAAAACAAAGGATGAGTATGTCATCTGGCTGATGAGCACTTCTACAGTGATAAGCATACTTAAAACAAACAAACAAACAAAAAAACCTAACAACCTAGAACTTCTAACAGGAGAACCTCTTATTACTAATACATGGATTTCAGTTTGTAAATGATCATCCAAAGCAGAAAATATACCTTTATTTGAGGGGGAAAAAAAGATTTTTTAAAAAAGCAAAAAATTCTTTGTGTGTGTGTGTATGTATGTGTGTGTGAGAGAGAGAGAGAGAGAGAGAAAAGGTAGGTATTCTTCCATTTCTGCAGTGCTAGGTTGTGGTGGTGGTGTGACTGGTCTTTGTAGTAACAAGATGCAGATGTCCATGAATGCGCAAAAAAGGACTGTTTCAAACCCTGATTCAGAAGTAGAGCTTCATCAACTTAGGGGAGTCCCTGCACAAGCAAAATTATTTTCATAAATGCATTTTATGTGCTCCTAGCTGATGCGACATACTCTACAATCTGATTATCAGAAAGCTTGAGGAATGTTTCTTCTCTCAAGGGCATACTGATCATTGCTCCCCTGCTTATTGACATACATATACCTTCCTATTTGTGCACTCATTTGTACTACGGAAAACAACTTAGGACAGCTCATTTTCCTCTGTATTTCAAGCCAATGAGAAGAATTAACAACAAGTAACAGCTAATTTTGCTGATGTTGGGAATGAGGCATTGCTTTCTGTATACAATGTTAATGATCTCAAAGTATCTTTTCAGTTTTAAAATATACTAATCTTGGTCTCTCTTGTCCTTTGTCCTTCTGAAGAGAACCCTGAACATAGGGGCTCTGCTGCTTTTTGTTGTGTCAGCCATCCTAGTTGCACTGAGAGGATCCTTTGCTGTTCCATTTTGTCCTTTATATCTCCTTATTTTGAGGTTTCTCTCTTTGAATTAATAGCTTAAATCAGTAACACTAACATCTGCTGTTCAGATTTCTTCTTAGCAAGAACAGCAGAAGTGAACCTGCCATGAATATTGTTGATTTGGTGCTTTCTGAAAGGCTTCAAAAGCCCCATGGAAGCCAGTCAGAAATTCCTAGTGTCCTCTGTGGCTGCTTGGGAAAACATGGAGAGGTGGCAAAAAAGGCAAAGTACTGCATTTTCTTAGCTTAGAAGCTCTTTCCAAGTGGAATGGTGAGAAAGGGCAATATTTTCAAAGGAAACTTTGGAAAATCTTCATGAATCATTATCTTATTGTTTCTATCCATCAGGCAAGGTCTTTTTTTTTTTTTTTAAAGTAAATTGTAACTCAGTTCAGATGTAGAAGCTAAGTATTACAGCCGATGGAATTTGTAACCAAGCTGTACTCATATCAAGGCTCAGCTGGTGATTCTGAGCCATTTAATTGGATGCTCTGAAGGAGCATGTACTACAACAGGCACAATTTCCCCAAATTCTGAAAATTGGTGCTTTCTACAGGCAAAGATTTGCAAAGTTTGAAGTCTCCTTTTCCTCACCAACGGCCCATGGTTTGGGATATGATCTCACCTGATGCCTTACCAGATTGCCCCTGGGTGACCTCTTCCAGAAGCCACTATCTGAGATGTATAGTAGCTAAGCAGAACGATGAGGGCCCCAAGTTTGATTGCCCCAGTCTTTAGTTTTGCTTTGAGCTAAGAAAAAATGATCGAAAGTCTAACAAGTTGCATGGAAATCTACCTGTTTTGTGCTTTTTCATAAATGAATAAATATGAATTAAGAGTGTATTCAAGTACTTTATTTCAAAAACTGTATCATATGGGGTGATTTCTATACTTTCCTGTGTTATCAATATCCATAACCACATATTTAGGTACGTTGCACATGAGGGCACACTTGATCTGCTTTCATCGTGTTTCAGACATGAGCAGCAAATATTGATGTGTTCATTTTTTATTTTTTATTTTTTTTTTATTTTTATTTTTCCAGTCATATGCAAACTTACTGTTCTGGTGGTTTTTTTTAATTTCTTTTTCCTTCCGGTGTCATCAGATTTTGTTTGTTTATAATCTGAGTGTTTGAAACCAAGGTCAAACTCTTCAAAAATGGTGATCTTGGCAGGTTCTCATCTATTTCACAAACCTACCTACAATGTTTGCTACTATTTTATACTACAAATGGCCTTGCTTGGATGTTAAAACTTGCATTTCAACAGTTTGCAGATTGAATTATCTCTGAACCTTCAGGGAGTGAAGTTTGGCAGATTAGAGCCAGGGTCCCTCAGAAAGCAAAGTAAACACATTCGTAGTAGAGATTCTCTAGCATTAGCTACTCTACAGTTTTGTAGTTTTATGTAATTAACATCTGTTTTTAATATAGACTCTTAAACCTTGCTTATCACTAGAGTACTTTCCAATAGCACATCAAAGAAATCAACTAGCGTGTAGAATATTTTTTTTTTTTAATTTTTATTTTTGCAGTGGAAAAACTTTTGGTGTTTGCTTCCTCTTGCTGAGTTTCAGGGAGTGTTGTGTTTCTTTTTCTGTGTGCTTGTTTTTTTAATTGTGTGTCATTGTCGCTGTTGCCAATGGTTTTCAATAGCAGCTTTAGGAGAAAAGGGTCTGCAGTGGAAAATTGTGATGACATGTACGTGTTCCTACATTTTCTGCTAGCAACAGGGAAGTTAAAGAAATGAGCTTCACAAATTGAAGGGAAAGTGACTATGTTATTCCTCTTAGCCTGTAGACATGGAGGTTTGTCAATCTAGAAAGAGTGTAGTCTCCATTTCGGATAGTACTTACTTTTAAGTCCCTGCCTGCCTTTGAAATTGTGACTGTCAACGACTACTGTCTGTGCCTTCTTTAAAATTCTGTTGCTTACTTTGTTTCAATTTTGATAGGAAAGAAAGTGAAAGTCTTAGTTTCATTGTATCTGAAAACATAGTGATCGTACTAGCAATGAAAAGGAAGCAATCTTATGAATAGCAGATTTTCAGCAGATGTAGGTTTGAAAGCTGTAATACTAAGAAGTTGATTTTGAGGTGTTGCTGGGAATATATAAAAGAGAGAATTGCTCATGAATTCAGTGAGTGAACATCTTTTGTTGCTATGAAAAGAATATGTAGCAACCTTTTTTGGTTTAAGCAAGACCTTGGTAGAAAAGTAAACAATATTTTTCTGTTCTGTTTTTGAGATAAATACCAAAGATTCATAACCAAGCTGTTTATTTCTAGTAACTTGAGGTCAAAAGTGGTGACACACAGAGAAAGTGGATGTCAAAGGTTGAAATCCATTACATCATTCAATTTTAGTGGATTGACTTTCAGTATGAAATGCACAGTATGTTTGTTTTTTTTTCAAAGAAATGTGAATGAGTAATAATAATTGTGAATAACCAATCATGCATTTCAAGAAAAATAGAGTTTCTTGTTTTAAGTTACAGAGGTAAGAGATTCAAAGCAGCTGAACAGCAAATCTAATTCACTGCTTCTCAACACTGAACTACTTTAGAGTTCAGTGAGCAGACTCAGCATTCAGATACTGCAATGATGGTTGGGACAGAAAGGCTTAAATAGATTGAGAAAAGGTGAATAGACTACCTGGATATGGGAACCTAGAGTTCTAAGTTACTGTTCTTGTATAGCCATGAGACAAGTCTTTGGCAGCAGGAATTAATTTCATTTTGACAGAGACTTGAGCTAGCAGCTTGAATGATGAGCAGCAGGAATGATTTTTGTTTTCCTTTTTAGTTTCTTTGCAAGAAGCACTAAGTAAGCAATTTTTAAAGGCACAAGAAACTCCATAGTCATTCTGTAGGCAGTGGAGAGAAATCTATTGAATGGTAGTCAACAGAAAGAAAGAAGTTCCATAGCAGAATTGTTGAAAGCAAAAAAAACAAAAACAAAAACGAAACAAAACGAAAAAACCAAAAACAAACAAACCACCACCAACAAAAAAAACAACACTTTTTGAGTTGGAGTGAGGATTCTCCTCTATCCTGAATAGTGGGAATGCATAAAATGCAGGTGAAGCAACAAGTGCTTGGTGATGTGAATGGGTTAGTTCCTGAAAAGAAAAAAGTCATCTTGGAAATCTTCTCAATTTTCTGGTCCATCAGATGAGGCCCTCCATGCATCCTGTAGACATGGGTCTTATCTATTTTATGTGTGTTTCTTTAAGTGACATTTAGAGAAGAATGACAATAATGAGTATTTTTGTATTTGTGCTGGAACAAGGGTGTATATGATCTGACAAATTTAGGCTGAAGTCTGCACATGATCTCCATATTCAGAAGTGCTGCTTTGGAAAGCCATTTGTTTCCACTGAGTGTAGGAAATGAAGGAGCCTGGTTTCACCAGAGTAATGTCAGCTGTTGGGCACACTTCAATTAAGATCCTCTAGAAAACACATAAACAAGACACTGCTTTCCATTCTTCTGTAACCACTCACTGATGCTAAAATCAAACTGATTAAACTAACTGATGCTCACTTCGATTATTAGATAATTTTCTGGAGGCTTTCTGCAGGAATGAGGAAGCCAGGGACACTGTAAGTAAGATGTGATCATAAAAAATATGCTGAAAACAAATCATTTTAAAACAACAAATATTTTATTTTCATCCAGATAAATCTCCTTTTACTTGTGTGTGTGTGTGTGTATTTATGTTATACTGAATGAAAGAGGGAGGCTGTTGAGTGCTAGGAATTAATAAGTAGAATGGACACAATAGCTGTGACAAGCAGAGATTTCACAATTTGTTATTTTATTCCCTCTGCACAGATGTGCATGTACCAACTGGATGGCATGTGAGAGTAATTTCAGCTTTATATCACTGTATGACCCTCTAATGGAAATGACATTTAGAGGAAAAGTTACTGATATCTGTGTTCACTAAAAAGTAAATATGCATAGCTAATATTTCTATTCACCACAGATCATACTTATGCATTTTTAATAAAAACTTGATTTTAATTCATACATAACTTATGAGAAATGCTTATCAGTTTAGGCCTTCGCTAACTTCACTTAAATGTTTACTTATAACTGATTACCTTGAAAATTTCTTTCATCCAAGGCTCAGATTTACGTGTCATACACAAACTTGCTTTTCTGCTGTTTAAATAATGATGTAACATACATAAGAAATACTGATTATGCTCCTGATTGCTAAAATCAGTATGACTGATATGTATATATCTGTATATGACATAAGCAAATCTCAGATTTCTCTATGCTGTTTGCAGCAATGGCTTCTAACACCACTTTCCGCTTTTTTTTCTATTTTCTTTTTTCCCCTCAATTGGGATTTTAGGTGGCATTTCTACTGGCAAGTCACCAGTTATACAGAACTGGCAATTTACCAGTTACATGAATGAGAATAGGAAGAGTCTATCGTATCCTGCATTCATACCATAACAGATTGAGTCACCCTTCTTTTCTTATAAAGGAAATCTCATTAGTAGAGTCGTATACAGAAGGCAGCATATGAAGTTAATTCAGTTATTTCTGAAAGATGTTGAAATGATACTGCCACATCACCTTTCAGAACGCAAAAATGAAGGGCCATTTGCAGATAGCGGGAGAGAGATTTGTGCTTATCTCATTTAAACAAGTAACGTATAGGATATGGACCAGTTTTTGAAGGTGGCTGCTTCTTTTTCTTGGCTATATACAGATCTTTGAGTTGCTGCCCAGTCAGTAATGTAATGACTGCATCTCTCCTTCACACACCTTTGTTTACTTCACTGCACAGTTCAGCCTACTCTTCTTTGGTGATGTCTTTGTGCTCAGGAAGCAAAGGTAGTCTGCAGAGCTGTTATTTAGAATATTGTCAAAATAAACATGGGTAATTAAATAAAAGTGTGATTCTGTGATGCATAACTTTTCTTCTACATAAATGGAAGTCATACTAGAGGTCTGTAATGGGGGTCAGAGTGCTACCCCTGTTCACCTTGAGTAACATTTACTGTCTCTCTTGTGTGGTCCCATGTAGCGAAGGGAAATGGTTTACGGAACAGCACAACACTGGGAGACAGGATCTCAAGCCTAGTGTGCTGATTGACATCTATGTAAGAAACTTCACTGTTTTAAGAACTAATGTAATTCCTTCCAGATGACGCATACCATGGGTCAATTTACTAATTAAAAATTCCTTTAAACTTCTTCATAAGAGACTACAAATTGACCACCTACAAGTATATTCTTTCTCATTTGAATATAAAAAGCTTTTGTGAGGAAAGGAAGACAGATGCTACTATGTCTCTTTAGAACAATGCATGGATCTTTGAAAAGTCATTCTTTAATAATTAAACAAAATGTAAAGTTTGCGAATTTTTGCTATGGTCCACAATGGCCCAGCGTTTTCCATTATTCTCTGGCCCCAGTCTCTGTGGCAGGCTGTTTTATTACAAAGCAGAAACAAAAGGAGAAAAAAACTGTTTGCATTTCATTGCTGCATTCACAAAGCCACAAATACATTAAACTGAAGATACTGCTCATTGTGCACTTGAGCCACCAGTGACAAAGGTCCTGTGAGTACCACTGAATACCAGGCAGTCATATGTCATTACATCACTATTCAAATTCGTAGAGCAGATGACAGCAAAATAAATAAATAAATAAATGAAAACATCAGCAGCTAAAGGAATGCGAAAGAATGAGGCTTGTCTGAAAAAAAAATTAAAATATAGATTTATTTTTTTTTCATTAGCTATGAAGTTGATATTTCCCTTTTTTATTTTAATTTTTAAAGCCATTCATATCTCATGCCCTTTAGGCTTGCTAGCTTTTATGACGTTAGTAATGGTCACAGGCAGTAACAGCAGCTGGTGACATGCCAGATGATGGCAATGGTAGTGTTAACATAAGACATGGGCTTCAGTGCATCCTGAAAACAGAGTTCATTGTCATGAATTTTATCAGACTGGCTTTCCTGAGTGTGGAGCTGGCAGTAAATTTGGTACTTGTGGAGGGAAAACTACAACAAACTAGAACTGGATGCAACATTCATCAATATAGCCAGCAATGCCTTTTTCTGATCCTGGCAGCTTCTCAGAATATTTACTCGGACTGCTGTCTAATAATTTATTTTTTTTTTTTAATGAAAGCCATCACCGAGAGGTAGGGTGATAATGGCAGAAACGGAAGAAAGTTGCTGGGATCAACTGCTGGAAGAGATGGTGCCTGTTCTGCGTAGTGCTAAACTGTGCTCTTTGAGATGCATAATAAAAGTTATTTATGACACCGATAAAATGGTATCTGTTGTATAATATCACAGATAAGCATAAGGACAATAACAAAAGAGCAGCTGGTTTAGTAAGCTCTATTTGCTGCAGAAATGTGCTGCTCTTTGCAAATTGAAATAAAAAAAGTAGGGGGAGAATGTTGTGTTTTTGTAGCTTCTGGCATTTGCAATCATTCTTGCTTTTCTGTGTACTTACAAAGACAATTATGTGGGTCCCATGTCTGTATTATATTTGTCATGACTAGCGTCTTATTAGAGGACAGCTGCTTCTTTCTGCCCAGCACGTGTACGTAACTGCCCCCAGTGATAATGGAAGTTATGAATCTAACCCTCTATGCTGCACCAAAATGGGCTGCTGGAGCTCTCGGTTTCAGTTAATTAGTGCAGGTGTAAAACAGGAATGAAGCAGTGATGAATCTTGGACTATTCACATGCTTGTTAAGAGTGCAGTACCTGTAGGGTTGCTTTGAACTCCCAGCAATCTTTAATTGGCCCTTGTAATGGGAGAGTGAGAAAGGTATCAACATCTGAGCATCTCAGATCACACTGAATACCTTCCCAAGGAGGTCAGGTCCTCAGGTCCCTGTCAACCTAGTGCAGCTTCAAGAAATTTTAGTGCATAAGGGATATTTCCAAGTTGTAAGCATTTTACAGCAACTCCTCGATATCGCTCTTGTTACAGCAGGATTTAGAATGGGTGACCAGCAGACTTCTCCAAAGCCCCTTAGATAGTGTAATGGTGCTTCAGCTGTTGTTGCTTCTGTGAGAACTGGCCCAATCTGAGTGAAAGAGGAATATAGAAGTGGCACAGTGCCACAAAAATGCAGTTAGGAGCTAATTTAAACTAAACCAGAAAAAAGTATTTCCAGTGGACAGCAAGGTTTGTTGGCCCAACAAGAACATATTTCTAAGAACCATTTCTTTCTGTTTTGTCTGTTGAGCAGGATGTGCACATCCTCAAGTATTTCTTTAAGTTCAAATCTGCAGAGTGCTGCTCAGACCTGCTTAACGAATGTAAATGTGTCCAGCTCTGTGTAGGTTTTTCTTTTGTTCCTGCTTTAGGTTTGTTTTTCAGAGCTTGAATGAATTCGAAGCCCTGCAGTATTTGGGGTAACTAATTGGGCTTTTTGTTCACTTTTCCTCAAAGGTGAACAAACATTATTCAGAAAACTGCAGCATCTATTCCAAACAGTTTCCTAACTAATTTAAAGCAAGACTGTTAGGCAAAACTACAGTGATGAATGGATTGAACAGTTAATATTTGACATTTCATTTTATGATTGCACCATTTAAAAATAGCTGCCTTTTGACACGCTGCTGGTATGTTTTTATATGAATAAGGAAATCAGGATTTATATTAAAGAGCTTCCTATTACCTTTTGGTTTGAGGTCTCCAAATCACACAAATTGATTGCACTGAAGATCCTAGTTGCCCTGATACTCTATGCAAGCATTGATACATTCAATAATAGTGGTCTCGTGGGTGGAGGAGTTCATTTGCCCAGAAAACTGGACAGGTAGGATGATAAAAGGAGATTTGAAGAATAGCGGGACAGATGAACTTAAGGGAATGTTGTTTTTAATGGTCTGAGGTATTCTAGATCTCTACAAAAAGGAGCACAGACAATCCCAAGTGCCAGAAAAGTGCTTGAGAACAGGCTGGTCTGAGACACTTTGGAGGCATGTCTGTCACAATTGGAATGTATAGGAGATGCAAACAGTATTTTCATCTTTCCAGACTTCAAGAAAATTAGATTCCAATGTTGGTATCCCATAGTCACCTTTTGTATAAGATTTTGTCTGTTCTCATAAGCATCTGCCTCCTCATGTTGGTAGTGCCCAACTGTGTCTTGGGTTTGGGGAAAACTGAACATGCGTAGTATCCGTGCAAGCTTTGAATAGTGGCATCATTCTTACGTCAGTATATCAATGGCCACCAAGTTGGCCACATCCCCATTCTTTCAGTATTAAATGATTTCACAGTGAAATACATCAGTTTCTCACCCACATAATCCAACAGGAATTGGATTGTTTTGAAGATGGGGAGATTTATTGAGAGGACTGTGCTGAGGGAAGGGCTGGGTAATCTTCCAGGAACATTTGCATCTAAAGTGTCAACTTGCATTCATGAAAAGCCTTTCCTGATGAATGATGTGGTCCCTGCAAATTCTGCCTTCCTAGTTGTGCAGATCTTTCCTAGAGTGGTGTGATTTTGTGTCGTCTCTTACATAGAGTTCAACCCTGACCCAAACGTTTGGTGTGTGACAGGTAACTAACTATTCTTTTCTACTAGTGTTATGATTTACATGGTAGCAACACTGGGGCTTGTATAAGGTCAGTATGGTCAGTATGCTAATGCAGTTACCTGAATCCCTTTAGAAGATTAAATTTGTTAAAGATAAAATGTGCTTAGTGAATATTTTTCAAAGGTCAAAAAGTAAAGACTATTTATTTACTTCAATTGAAATTCATCACGTCTTAGGTTATGGTGTGGGAGAAAGGAAAAAAATCTCAAGAATTATGTTATACTTGACAGTATATTGATTAATAATTGTCTCAACATCGGCTGAAAGTGAGCTGGAAAGCAGTTTCACAAATTTGCATAAATATTTCTGATTGGCAGTTCTTTTTGTAATATTGATCTACCTAGATATTTGGTCCATGCTTTGCCTCCACATTAATGTATCACAAAAGTAAGAACATCCTCATTTTTTATTAAAAATGGGTAAGAAAATCTTGTATTTCAGTTAATATTCCTGGAGTGTGAGAAAAATTCTTGTTTTGATCTCATTAACATGCTAATTTCATAAGGAAGAATGCTTTACACAACACTGATTTTAATGGATAACCCATGCCATGAATAGTTCTACTATAAAGAAATTGGACTTGGAAAGGGGAATCATCACTCAAGGAAGATGTGCATCTATAAAGTCCTTTTAAGAAGAATGCTCATGTTTGCAAAATATTATATTGTTATTATCTTTTATAACCTCTTTCTTGTTGCAGCTACTTTACAGTCTCCTTGTGATTCCAAAAGTAATACAAGCTCTTTCATTAACCAGCTAGTGTAATCTTAAAGTAGATATTTCTAGTGCATAATATTGGAGATCTGTATAATTTTCTGAACCTCTTTCCTTTTTTGCTGCTATACTTCCCTATCTGTACAAATACCTGAGAGGAATTCACACCAGCTACCTTTGTGTTGAGGCTGCCTATCAAGGTGATTTAGGCAGGCATATGCCTCAAGGAGTGAATTCATTACCCTATTATTAGTATTTAGCAAGCTTAACTTAGGTGCTCTAAATTATTCTTTGGAAGAACCAACATCTCTACCAACCCCATAGAGAACATCAGGTCCTAGATTTGGTGCCTCAAGTACTCAGAAAGCCTACACACTGACTTCCCCTGTGCAAACCTGGTGTAGCACTCTGTGCTAAGCATACCATAGATTATTGACTAAACTCTTTTTTTTTTTTTTTTAACCCCCTCATCACACAGCTCTGCCATGTCTCTTCCACACACATTACACACATTTACACATATGAATGCACACACACACTATACTGTAACCAGAGCTGTTAACTGACTACATTTGCTTATGAGTCTGCATGGTATGTGGACAAAAAAAAAAAAAGCACAGAGAAAAGAGGTAGTTTCTTCAGGCTTGCTTATGTATTAAAATGAATTTAATTATAAACAGGAAAGTTGTACAATAGAGTTAATAAAATTTGTCCTTATAAGGACTATTTACCCTCATAATGGTGATCGAGTCTCTTTCTAAGAGCTCTACAGGCACTTAATGGAGAATGCAGATGCAGTTTTTTTCATACCCACTTTTTGTCACTGCTTGTATCTTTTCACCACTTTGGATCCTACTTGTATTATTTCCATTAAATGCCTTGATACTAACAAAAGACAGCTAGAACTGTTGCCTTATTTGATATTTGTTGTATTATCTTGCCTTGATCTGGTGCCATAAGAAATATAATTTATACAGACATAAACTATGTAACATAAGTAGCAACAATTTCCTCCTAGATAGCTTCTAATAAACCGCGTATATTTCTGGACATAATCACTCCTTCTGATTCTTTCATATCTCACTGAGTCTTAATGAATGTTCTTGGTTGTAGTTAGCGATCTATTTGGTGACAAAGCAATGTCTAGCCAAACAAATCTGCTTACATTTTATTGGTCTATCATTTTTTTTCCAGTAAGTAACAGGCTAAAAATGTAGGGGAAATATCACGTCTGTTGCACCAAAACAGCAGAAAAAGATGCAGAGAAACTTCCAAGAAATGCTGCCTTTGCTGTGGAAAAGAATCTTTCGTGAAAGAAAATCTGTTTACATAAATGAATAGGATAATAGTAAGGCTTAATCATTTCAAGAAGTGTATCTAAGAAATATGAACTGAATTTTGACATAGTAACAGAACCATTGTGAGATGTGAGATGAAGGAATGGGGAGAAGAAAATGAAGGGAGACAGAGTCCCATCAGAGGCAGGACTGATTGTGAATTTTGGGAATTTACTTTCACAGAGGTGTGTTTTTTTCCTGAGACCAATTTCTTTTCTATACTGCTCTGAAATCGAAAAGGTCAAAATGAATGATTGTTTTGCAGGGATTCATAGTCCATGCCAGTCTGAAGTGTTTAATTTCATATATTTATCCATACGCGGGAAATGAATGAGTGCATTTTAGAGATGAATAAATATATGGACGAAAAAAATAGCATGTCTCAAAACTGTGTAAAGATGTTATATTTGGCATCAAATTCAGATTTGAAGCAGCTATATGTCAGCTATTGCAGATGTACTGAAGTGCACACATGATGATTCACAATATATCTTGGAATTTGGGGACTTTAACAGGAAAGCTCATATACCTCTGTAGCTTGAAATGGTAAACTGGGCTTCATGGAGACAATGTTAGTACATGTAGCTTAGGCACAGGTAGAAACTTAAGTCAGACACTGTTAAGTATAAGCACGGGGTTTCATGTCCATTTACAGCACAATGTTGTGACAAAGGAGACAGCAGCTTAAGCAGATATGCCTGAGTGTAGTCATAGCTCTGAATGTATGTCCTGTGAGTTTTTAAAATAGAATCTTAGCGAGTTTAATAGAATCATATTTTCCTACACTGCATGGGTGGTACTCAGGACTTCAGGAGAATGGATGATAGATCTGATATTAATGGAAGTATATTAGAAACAGATAAGAATTTATCTTCATGCATGTGTCACAGGTGAATTTGTCTTTAGCAGTCCTATAAGCCAAGTAAATGATAAATGTTTCTTATTTATGTCACTGAATTAAATGGGAAAAGGTCATTCATGCTGCCACTTTCTACTACTATTACCGATGATAACCTGCTAATTTAGGGGAAAGACAAAAGGAGAGGAGAGAAAAAGAAAAATTAAACTGGGGGTGGAAGGCGAAGGACCCTGCTAGGAACACAGACATAGAGAAGTCCTTTTCAGAGCTAATGGTGAGCTCCAAGGATGAGTATAGAAGATGGGTCACTGCTGAAGCTGGCTCAATGGGGAGCTGGTTGGTTCTGCCCACTATTGAGAGGCATTGAAGCTGCACCATGTGGAGCTGAGAGGTCTGTGTAAGGTGTCCATTGGTGGAGAAATACCCCTTGTTGCTATCCATTCCTTTCACCTGTGGCTCAGTCACCTAAGAGAGAAGTCAGCTGTGCCATTTGAGCAGTGTGCATGGAAAAGATTCTTCTGGCTTATATGTGACAACAACAAGTAGGTGCACTACAAGTTTGTTTTGTAAATAACATAGAAATACACTTATTCCAGTAACTTTAAAATTAGAGTGCATATTTTATAATACAAAACCACAAAATCATAGGGGTTGGGAGAGACCACCTAGTCCAACTTCTTGCTAAAGCAGATTCCCTAGAATAGGTTGCCAAGGAAAGTGTCCAAGCAGGTCTTGAATATATCTAGAAAGGAGACTGTACAACCTCTCTTGGCAGCTTGTTCCAGTGCTCTGTTACCCTCATAGTAAAGTAGTTTTCCTCTCATTTATATGGAACTTCCCCTTGGTGAGCTCACATTGACTCTTCCTGATAACCCTCTTTTCTTCCACTCACTTGGAGCTGATGTCCAGAATAATCTGCTTCATCACCTTTCTGGGGATGGAGGTGAGGCTGACTCACCTGTAGCTTCCCAGATCATCTTTCTTGCCCTCTTGGAAAATGAGTGATACTGAATTTCTTCCAGTCCTCAAGTACCTCTCCCATTCTCCATGGCCTTTCAAAGATGATAGAGAGCAGTATGGCAATCACTTGTCCTAGTTCACCTCAGAACTCATGGGTGCATCCCATCAGGGTGTGTGTTTTTCTGAATGTGTATAAAAAGTGTTATTTTCATTTTCTGGTGTGTTAATACTTACAGATACCAGATTTTAACTCTGTCTTTTCATCATTTGATTTTAGTTCTATCTTAAAAATATGTTTATCATTAGCTTCACCAATTATCACACAAAAATTGTGCTCAATATTTAAGTATTTACTAAAATCCTCTGAAGCTGAATATGATATTGATATGTTTAGTAGCTTACTGAGCTAAATGATTTTCCCTTAGTATGCTCATCTATATTTTTCCAGCTTGCCTTAACTTCTAATGAGGCCTGAAGGCAGCATTCTTTTTATGCTTCAGCTACTTGGTATACTGAAAAGCAGCAAATGTAGTGAAGCTACTTAAATAGGTCTTGTGGACCTGCCTCTGGTCCTAACAGAAGAATTTATGGATTTCTCTGCAAAGAATGAGATGAATAGGGCAGACTGAAGTGGGGTGAGGGCCTGGGTTTAGATGTGCACCCTATGACTACCTTCAATGCACGTGTAGGTCTAGGTTCTACACTCACAGCCTATGCTGGAGTCAGGCACAAAGAGTGCTCCTTTGGTACCATGGGAGGTTCTGTCCTTTCTGCTGCAGCATGTCTAGGGAGGAGTGATGGTAGCTGTAGTGCCTCCTACGCATAGCAAGTCACATAATAGGCGACTTGTTGGGTTGTGCACACAAGAATGAACATTTGTATGTTGCCCCCTTTAATAGATGGGGGCTGAAATTTTCATTTCTCTGCTGTTCCAAGAGGACATGAGAGGAACAGTGGGAACATCTATCTGCTTCTTTTTCAGGCTGAGTCAAGAATAGGAGAATGAAAGGAAGCAGAGCCCCGAAGTCCCTATATGTGAAAAGGAGTTAAATAGAAATGTACCCATGCTTAGCTCCTTGGACCATTACATCTTTTCTGTTATTTGTTTGGAATTTTTTTTATATGGTACTAAGTCAAGTAGAAGTAACCTCTGTGACTTGTCTAGAGTCATGGTATCAGACCTGAAGCCTTAGAACTTGACATTTTCCATTCCAAAATTGATTTTAATTTCTTATTTAGTAATCAAGTTCAAAGTTTGATATAGGTCTAGGTAACTGAATTTTGACTCATTGCTGTTACCAAAAAACTTGATCCAGACACCAAGATAAATGCCTCTTTATGAAACAATATTTATTTATGAAAAAATGTTTATTAAAAACATTAAGAAAACACTCAAGAAAATTCCTTCTGAATGCTACTTTAATACGATACTAGGTTGCTTTTTCAGGAGAAGCAGGAATGATCAAATGTAACTTTTATTTCTTTTGCTTGCACTCTAAAATGTTGTTTTTATCATCCTTAGCAGTTATCTAAAAAAGCCTTGGAAAGTGATTTTTAAAGCTTTCTTTCTCCTACTGTGTTAGTGGTCAAATTCTGATTTAATTCAGTGAGACTTTAAAGCCAGTCTCAACAATAAGAAAAACTGAGCATACTTGGAGTTCTCTGTGCCTACTAGTAATGCTAGATAAAACTGAATCTGGGCTGTATGAAAATGCTCATAACATTGTTCTTTCTTGCTCATTCTCTCATCTCCAATCCTCCCCCAATTCACTGCCCTGTGCAGCCAGAGGCTGAGCTCCTCAGAAGCAGGATTATGGACCGAGGGCAGTGAGCAGAGCACTGGCACTACACACCAAATTGCAGTCTTTCACCTTTGAGTATACCTTTTTAATTTCTCTGAACTGCTCCTTGAAGCAATTTCCAGAGCCGCTGAAGATACTCTGTTTGAATTGGGATTTTTTTGGTCATCTTTTCAACATGCTCTTTTCAATCTCCCTGAATCATATTAAGCACAGAATGGAATTTCTGCACATCATTGGCCTGTGTTTTACATCTCTGGCATCCCACAGGCGGAATTGAGCTCTTTTTTTCATCTGTTCTTTTCTTTGGCTGTGTCATCGTTTGAATCTATGGGAAAAAAAGAGGATGTTTTGGTTTATTTATTGCATATCCGTCTGATTAGTGTTGCTATAAGCTTACTGCCATCTGCCAGACTAGGAAAAAAGCACCGGCAACAACAACAACAAAAACCCTCACAATATAATCTATTTCTTTATGATCTACAGTCTTCATAAATACAGTTCTCGTACAGTTAGATGGATGAGTTTCTTTCTAGGTTTCTGAAAGTCAGTTACGTTTTTGTGTTTTCAGCACTTTTCAGTTCAGGTAAGTGCGTTTTCAGTGGACCAGTTCTGAGTTTGTGGAAATAAGACTAAGGTTTTTGAAAGCTGACCCTGTTTTCAGTCACTTAGATCTGTTAAAATTTAAATGTAAAATGTTGGAAGTCTTAACTTATGGGAACTCTTGTAATTGCCAGAGTAACACTCTGTGTAACCTGCGTATCTGCCAAGTGATTCAAGGAAATTATTGGTAGCCACACTTATGGTTCTCTTTTCACTGGCAAAAACATTAATATAGCGGCTTTGCTGTCTTGCTTCAGTTTTTCAGCAGCAAAAATTTGATTCACTGGAAATATTCTGCTTGCTGTACTTTATCTTCTGTTGTGCTTTCTTTTTTTTCTGTCTTATTTATATTTAGAATCATAGAGTCATAGAATGATTTGGGTTGGAAGGGACCTTTAAGACCATCTAGTTCCAACCCCCCTGCTTTCGGCAGGGACACTTCCTTCACCATCTTCCTCACAGCCCCATCCAGCCTGGCCTTGAATGCTTCCAGGGAGGGCATCCACAACCTCTCTGGGCAACCTGTTCCAGTGTCTCACTACTCTCACAGTAAAAAATTTCTTCCTAATATCTAGTCTAGATCTACCCTCTTCCAGTTTAAAGCCATTTCCCCTTGTTGTTTTGCTACATGCCCTTATAAGAAGTCCCTCCTCAGCTTTCCTGTAGGCCCCCTTCAGGTACTAGAAGGCCGCTATAAGGTCCCCCCAGAGCCTCCTCTTCTCCAGTCTAAAGAGCTTCAGCTCTCAGCCTGTCGTTGTAGGGGATCGTCATAAGGGATGTGCTCAAGCACTCTGATCATCTTTGTGGCCCTTCTCTGGTTCTGCTCAAAGAGCTCAATTTCCTTCTTGCACTGTGGGCTCCAGAATTGGACACAATTATAACTATATAATTTATTATATGCATAAAAAATCATCAGGTGATGAAGTGTGATGTTTGTAAAAGTTAAAATGCTCCTCTTTTTGGGCAGTATGAATTTCTATCATGGATCTTTTCCAGTTTTGATTACTTCTAAACATAATGCCTTCTAGCTTTCACCTTTTTTTTTTTCTCACCTGAAATTGCAGTTGTAAATATTGTCAAGAGGCAAGGTAAAAATCAGTTTCCTAACTACTTTTGCATTTTTTTCTTATTTTTCCCATATAATCTCCAAATAAAGTTTAAAAATTTTTTTTAATCTGACTTCCTTTTCCATAAGAGGTGATTAAACGTTATGTCAAGTGTATTCTATAGAACAGATGGGCAGTTGTATGCATGATATCAAATGCTATTTTAAAATATATCCTAATATGATTATTTACTTGTATATACATTTTTCTCTCTTTGGGGAACCAATAAGAAATTCTTAGAGTGTATTTTTTGTTGTATTTACTGCATGTTTTCCCTCTGATTATCAAGTATATGTACAAGACCAGTTAAAAAAAGTTTACACAGACTGTGAATAAATGCATTTGATATTATGATACAAAATGTAGATTGTGGTTATCATTTGGTCTAATGATGAAAAAGAACATGGAATGTTGTTGATGTCTGGGGACATATTTCTTAATTCAGTGGTATGGCAGGTCTGAAGTAATACTACAGCTGTGTTCTCCATACAACAATATCAGCTAACATAGATTGTTATCTGACAAAGCTGACACAGCTGTTAAGATAGGCTGCAAGTCTGAGTAATTTGTCAGTGGCTACAAACTTTCTGGTATCCCAGAGGAATGCATACTGGAAATTGTTGTCACTGGCATGGTTTCCTTAGCTGGCTGTAGGGAATTGCCTTCTCAGTCCTAAAAAGTTCCTTCAACAACTGGAAGGAAAGCAAGAGCATCTGGTTACTTTGCCATTGATGTTGCCTCTTTTGCAGAATAGAATATGAAAGATTTATGGCAAACAATAATATATTAAAGCTCTGCTTTTAAACATTTGGAAAAAAAAGTAAATGAAGGAGCACATTTTGCTGCCAGTATGAGTGCTGAGATAGAAGTTTGTTATTAAAAATTGAGTTGAGATGGTGATGTGGATTTTAAGTAGTGACCCTCCAGTGAACAAATCTCTGTACCTGTTCATTTTGGAAATCTGTGGAAGGATCTCTTGTTATCACTAACAAAGTGACTTTGTTTTACTATTGTATATGTAATGTTTCCACTAACTTCTGGAATTTAATCCATTAGGGTCTGTCAGGAAAATTTGTTTTCTGCTGTTCACAAACACTCTGACTCTTCTTACATTTGTATATTCTTACTTTATTTTCCTTCACCTAATAACATGTATGTTTAACTTAAAACATTTTCAGTTTTTCTTTTCTTCTTTGACTTAGCACAAGAAAATTTAGCACATGCTGTAATAGTTATAACTGGTTAATACTATATTCTTTTCAATTGCCATTATATTTTAAATACTACTTAGATAGTCTTACCAAATGATTATATACTATTCTTAAAATATTTGCTTTTTAAATAGGAGTTGAATTCAGTAAAAATTTACATATAAATTACACTTTATTGCCAAAAGAAGTAGGATTCTTGGCCCAGCCTCTACAGAGATTTACACCCCTGGATAAGTGTTGAGGTTAGAAGTCTTTTAAATTTTTTTGTAGCTCCTTATGCTGTCTGTGCACATCCTTGCTTCTCTGCTGTGTAAGTGTTGTTGAGGACTCGAGTGTTGATGGATTGCTGTACAAGCTAAAGTGGGGTTCTGCTGTTTCAGTTCATTTCCTCTAAAGATGCCAAGATTCTTTTTTTTTTTTTTTTTTTTTTTTTTTTTCCAAAATTTTGTCTTCTAGAAGTAGCCACAGCTTTCGGTACGTTAGGATACAAGATTAACAGTTCTGAAGCAGCAGTCTTGAATTCTGTCTGAATTCTGTCTGATTTTCTGCTCTTAGTTTTTCTTAAAATGTTTTTTTTTTTTTTTCCAACTATCTTTAAATTTTATCACTTTTAAAATTTGTGTTAAGGGAGATATGTGATTGTATGACTAAAGACTATATCCTAATACATTCCGGAATGGTCTTTTGTAAGGCTGCGGAGGCTGCCATTTGAAATTTTTCTCCAAGTATTTTAATCAATTTTTTTTTTTTCTATTAATAAAGCACTTGCTAGCCATATACACTGAAATGCATGAACAATGAAAACACAGTAAATTTCTTCATTTTGAACCATGTTGGCTGCTAGATCAGTCTGCAGTGTCATTGATAGCTGTTGTAGTTTGCTTGTCCTCCTTTGTGTCAGACATTATTAGAGTCTAGTGTCTGCAGCATGCTTTGAGGATGGTTTTCACATCTGTCTGCTGACAGCAGAACAGCACTGAGACGTGAAAGGTGTATTGCCCCTTTGATTGTGCTTCATGCAGAGGTGCCCTTCCAATGCTGAAAGATGCTTCCTTAAGAACCTGGAACTTGATTCTAGAGTCTTTACCACTATTTGCTCTCAGCAAGCAGTTGGGAAATCTTTTGTCAAAATATTTCATATCCAGATATCTTACTCAAAATAATATGATCTTACCATCAATTACAAGCTATGTTCAATCTTCTGGCTGTGATATTATCTGTTGTTACTGACCCTATAACATTTGTTATGAACAAATGTTATGATCTAGGTGAAACTTTGGAATGGAGAGAAAAGCTTCCACCTCCTTATTAGATTTCCTTATTAGATTTCCTTATTCATTATGATTCCCATTTCCTGAGACTTCAGCATCTCCAGGGACTGGAATGCTGTTTTATGTATTGCCAGCACTCTGGAGGGTTTTGGACCTCAATACCAGTGTCTCCTGTAGCATCGGGAGACCTACAGCATCTAGACCATGGATCCTGCTCCATATATCTCCCTCCTTCATCTCTGTACTGCACAGGGTATCATTTTTCCCTTCCCACCACTGTGCCAGGTTTGTCCACATCCCATCTGCTGTATCTTTGCAACCCACCTACTCTTTATTCAGTTACTTTCCTAAATGGGCCTTCTTAAAATATAAAGGCGAAGTGCTCCATTCCTGTATAAAAAATGATAAGCAATTTACTCTATCTTTACCACATAATCTTATCCCTATTTCAGAAACCTCAAAATACCTGTCTAACAGTTCCTACTTTTTGCATTTCCTCCTACCATGAGCCTTCCCATTCTTCTTGGGCCTCCATCTTTCTTTTTCACCCATCCTTCATTTTTCATCTTGCATCCTGTTTCCTTCCCACTTCTTTGATCTGCTTTGTGGGAATCAGGCTCATTTTTCCTTTGTATGGTATTGTTTGGCATGACTGCAAGTCAGTAAAAAAAAAAAACAGGAAAAATATGAAACAACATACAAGTGTATTCAAGTGAGTTGGTGAGACATTTACTGCTCTTATCTGTCAGCTTCTTCTCAATATTGTTCATACATGTCGGAGACATGATTGATGCAGATTCTGACCATCAATGTGCAACTGTATCTGTTGAGCAAGGGTCCTGGTACTGTTGCAAGTGAAGTCTTATGTCCTCTCTAGGTAATCAGCCAATGGATATAAGAAAGACATGGCTAGTGGAGCAGAAACCACATCAGGTGACCAACTTTTCGTCATAAGTCAATACTCATAGAATAGAAGATGCTAGCTGCATAATATTTAACATGGTAATGTTTTAACAAATGAAAAAAAAAAGCTTGATCATTGAGATAAATGATGATAAAGAGGCGGAAACTTCATTTCTGATGTGTCGTTACAGTCTCTGGCATGTGATTCTATTTGATGTATGAGTGGTGGTTCTTTGAAATACAAAGCTTGCGTGTGAACTTAAGCTATGAAACTTTGAGTAGCATGATTAACATGTGGACAAAAATCTAATTGCTGGCATTTGTTTTCATCTAGCTTTATAAGCAGTTAGGCAGTCTTCCAGTCCTACATTTCAAAATTAAGATTCCTTTGCCACTTTCCAAATAAATCAAATGTAAAATTGGAAAAAGCTGGTAATGTATTTTAGTAGTTCCTCTGCTGATTATCCTGGAAGTGTGATTAATAAAATCATGATGTAATTTTCAATATATAGGCTTGGATAACAACTTTTGGAAGAATGCTTCATTCCTTCTAAAAATGAAAATACCTCCATGTATTTTATCACATACCTTATTAGAGAACATGGTTTGTTTTATCCCTCCTCGATGCAAAAACAAAAAACAAACAAACAAACAAAAAAAACAACATCAAAACAAAACAAACAAACAAAAACCCCACCTTGTTGCATTAAGAAAAACAGGAAGAACACTGCATTTGTAAAATACTGGCAGTCAGGCCAACATTCTTTTTGAATGTACTGGGATGACAGACACAGAAAGTCTTTGTCCTCCTTTCTGCAGCTCTCTGAATCTCAGAGAGGACACACTGTAATGCTGCTGAGGTTGAGGGACATCACAGTGGACAGATCTGCAGTGGGGGATGATGGTGAGATGCCTTCTGTGGGATCCCTGTGTCTCTGGCTCTTTACTGATACAGACAGGATTAAGGTTGGGTGATGAAGCAGTTACCTGATCCTTAGGGGTGCACCACAGCAGCCTTCAGAACAGCCCTGACCTCCCATGGGACACTAACATGGCAGCATGGTAGCCATGTAGCAGTACTCAAGTGTCACTGTTGAAATGATTGGTTTGGGCTCTAGGCAAAGATCCTGAGCCAAAAATTTCATGAACAAGCACAACATCTCTAGTCACTGTTCCCACAAGGAGATAGGGGTTTAAGCAGCTACGGAATTACAGAGTGATGGCCACAGGCAGTACTGCAGCTGTCATGGTATCTGAATACCATGAATTCATTAATCACAAACTTTGTCGTAATGTGATTGTCCCACATCTGGGGATGTGTAGTTGCCAGAAAGATCATCAGAACTGCACTTCAACTCCCTGTGGAAATGGTCTTTATTTACTGTATAATTAATTGCTAAGTTTAACAGCTGAATAAAACAGGGCCTGGCATTAAGCGTGATGAAGGTTTTCTGTCAGCCCCTCAGGGCACTGCTCTCCCTCTCAGTGTTCCCAGCATAATTAAATATCATTCAGCCTTTGAAGGACTACTCAGGTAGGAAGGAAAGGAAAGAGGGAGGGAGGAGCAAACAAGTTGGAGGGGAAATAGAGAGCAGAGCAAGGGCCCCTTAGCATGGTGGGAAAGGGAGGTGGGAACAGAGTAGATACAGTGCCTGGTGCAAGTCAATGTGATTAGCAGGTGTCCTTTGCTTGTAGCTGAGAGCAGCTGAGGATCTCAAGGGTTTCAAGGACACAAGGAAGTTATTATGGTATCAACTGATGCACTGTAATGAATTCTGCATATTTTAAAATTAAAAATTTTTAAATCCTCATTCCTTTGGCTTTCCAGTACCTCTGTTGGGCAGATATACTTGTAGGGGTTAGGAAACAATTTTAGAAGAGCGGGGACCCCATGTACAGTAGTGGCCACTGCTCAATTTTAAATTAATAACCTGAAATACATCAGGAGGTAATTTTACAGAGGTTTGTAGCCACAGTACTGCACGGATCTTTGAAACAAAGTATATTTGCCATACTTTAACTATTTGATACAACATTTCTGGAATTTAAAACATTTTTTCCTTTGGATAGGATGCATGAAATAGCTGTGTTTCCCTGTAAAAAATACTAGCCATAAAGTGATTTTCCCATTTTCATGTCACAGTAGTAGGAGAAGCTGCAGTGTTCTGGATATAATCTATGCATTTTATTCAAAGATATGCCGTGCATTGAAAATGAAAGTAGTATTATACTGCAATAAGAGCATATAATGATCATTTGCAACTCCAGAAGTTTGTTCTAGTGGAGTTCAGAAGTTCTGATTATGGGTCTGTTGTTTAAAGAAGTTAAAAACCATTTTGTAACTTAGGAAATAAGTTGAGAACTACATCTTTCTAGTTTTCATCAAGAGTCAGTTATGATAAAAAAAAAGGGTAGAAATGTACTCTTAACTGAAGGCCTATGACTAATTCAACCTTTTTTATCTTTCAGCAGGGATAAAAAGGAAAGCGATGGGTGGCACAGGATGCATTGAATTAAGAAGTTAAAAATACAGAATTGAGTATAGAATGAGCCTTAGGGTAACAATCAGAAAGCATTCAAAGAACAAGTCTGTTGATGAGTTTCTATCTAAAAGATAGGTACTTTTTAGACAGACAGATTTGATAAGGGATCAAATCTTGGAGCTCATGGATTGTAACTAGCTGAGTTTCTAGCCTGGGGGATTACCATTCCTTTGAGGATCTATTTTCCTACTCTTCAAGTACTATTTCTCATAAATTGCAGTGAATATTAATGGCAATATGTGAAAATCTAGCAAGGAATTGGCTGTACTTTTACGGTAACTTGCGTTTTCTACAGCTTTGCTGCTGTCAGCTGTCATACATCTGTGTTTAAAGTACCTGATTTTTACTGTGAACATAAGTGCTCAGAGCTAAATTGGGCCTGACTGCTGTTGCTCCGAAGGGTGAGAGGACCACAGAGCAGAACATGGCTTTTTTTGACCTGAAAATGTAGTAAGCACAGTCTCTGCAGGAAGCTGCAGCTGAACAGTGATACCCCAGCTCTAGTGCATCTGTCTTTTCACCTCTGGAGCATCGTCCAGAGCAGGGTGCACAGAGACCCTTTGCTAGATTTTATTTTTCTTACTTACATTCATTTCAGTGTGTCCTGACTGATCATTAGGTAAATGTTTTGCAATTGCCTTTTGTTGCTCTGTGCATTCATTAGATGTGCAGAATAAAGTCAGTAAATTATATACAAAGAGTCTGTGGGAAAAAAAAAAAAGTGTATGTGTATATATATATATATATATATATCAGTGAATCAGTAGATGGAGAAATACTGTTATTAGGCTGTCAGCTTTTCTCAATAGAGACTTTCTGATTTATCGTCCAACAAACTTCAGCCAAGTGACCTAGAAAGGTGTATGCTTTATCTAGCTGTCAGCCTGCTGCTCAGGAAATAAGGTATTACAATGTAAGCACTCACCACTGTGTGCTGACCTCTGATAGGTCTGCATTGCTGCAAATGGGTTTCTGCTCTCGCCCCACCTCCTCTAGCAAATGGCATGAGCTCTCGCAGATCCTTGCACAGTGTGGGAATTATTTCACTGGGGTGTTTTAATTTAAGTCAGCCTCTTTCATATCTTGCCATAAACCCATTAAGTGTGTTGCTGGTTTATTAGCAGGTAGGCTGAGGCTGTGGGCTGTATTTCTGACCACAGTTATATCTGAGTTTTTCACCAAAGTGTCTTGACTCTCTGTACCCTTCTGTTACCTTCCATGTATACCATATGTTTCTTGGCTTGTGTACTACTGTATTTTGCCTTTTCATTATACCAAGTCCTGGGCTTGGATTTTACACACTACAAGAATCTGGCTATCAAATTTACTTCTTCTTATAAAAGCTGTTGCATTAATCTGTTTAAGGCTCCATTTCCAAAATAACACTATAATATTTAATACTTTGAAATTGGGCTAAGCAGAATGTGGTTATGACCAGTTCCTACCTCATAGAAGTCATTAATCCTGAAGAAATGCTAGTAATAAAAATGTGGATGAAAAGATGTGAGATGTCCTTGGTAGGATATTGATTTGCCTACCTCACCACTTTTGTTCATTTCTAAGCACAACATCAATTCTTACATCCTTCAGAAATTCATTCATGGAGGCAAAATCGAGCAGTAACACACACTTTTCATATAAATAGGGTAGTACCAGTCAACGTGCTTGGATGATGTGAGAACTGTAAGTTGCTTTGCTTCCAGTCTCTCAGGATCTCAGTGGATCCCGCAGCTTTCTGGAAGCTTGCATTTTCCCGAACTATGATTGTGTGCAGTGACACACCAGTGGTCTGGCATACTATTTTCTGCTGACCTGTTTTGGGCATGGTTTATCTGAAGCACTCCATAGGCCCTCTAGAAGGATAGTAATGAAATTAAGTAAAAGCATATAATAGTAAGTAATGAACAAGGTGCTGAATTTTATCGCCTAGCTTTGCTAGGTGTAAGCTGAGTATCCCATTAATGTAATTTTTCTGTATGTAACCTATTTTCCAGATTTCTTTGCCTGCCTCCAGAATGTTCATAATTAAGAAACATAATGAGGTCATCAGCACTATTGAAAGTGCTCATAATTAGCATCAGGAGAAGGGTGTTTCTGTGAGTGCAGATGGACCATAGTGCAGATGGAGCATGCATATTGCCAGTAGGTTTTTGAAAATGTTTATAGTATCAGTGATATAAAGAGAATCTGAACTCTTTCAGATGGTTTCGAGAGGAATGCATAATAGTGTTTGTATCTAGGAGTTTCAGATGAAACTGACTATCCTGAGTAATGAGAGTGTAAGCAGCAGTGAAATGCATGCATATAGGTATATAAATGCATAGAAAACACATATATATCTGCAGTCATATATGTAGTTGGGAAGCTCCAATACCAAATGCAAGCCAGAATAAACTTTGACGTAGATGCACTGTGTACTTCTTTCTTTGTTTTGATTTCTGATATGTCTGGATAGCGACACCTCAGTGTCAGGTCACTTATATCAGGCCCAGCTCAAGCAATTTGATCAGCTTGTGATATAGATATTCACCTCCCCACCCACCGTTGCCCTTCTGTTTATCAACCAGGCTGCAATATTTTTCTTTTAAAGTTGATACCGGAGTATTTTTACCTTGACAGTTTGATTTTTGTGCTAAAAGAATGGATACTTGTGCCCTCTTTATCTCACCTGACTAGCCCAGTCAGATTATTCCTGGTGGACTGGTTTCTTATCTGGCAAAATAGAGGCAATCAAAATTGTGCAGAACATTTATGTACAGCTGTATTAACATTACACGAAGCCTAAGCTTTTGTTTCATGAAAGATTTACTTCCATGGCTGTTTGCTTCTTATTCTCTTTTTTTTTTTCCTAATTTTAATTATAGGTGTTTTGAATTCCTAAAATCTTTATCTGTAAGACATTCTGGGGAAAAAAAGCAGCCAAAAATACAACCACAGAATCCTGTCCTTTACTTCCCTTTTAATGTTAATGCTTGGTTGTCTGTGAATAACTGAGGCCAACAATACTTTCTTTAAAATCTGTAGCCCTGTGCGTTCCAATGATTTCAAAAATCTGTTTACTGCACAATTCTGGGAAAGCATCATATTATCCTCCTGGGCATCCACATTTTGCAGATTTGTTTACTGTTTCAATTAGAATGGAAACTTCAACATGGATCAAATGACTTCCATTGAAAGATAGTGATCTCTTTATTAATACACTTATAACCCTTGGGCTGGCCTATACATTTCCATAAAAATAGCTGCTCTACTCAGGTGTACTAAACTAAGACTGCTGATACAGTCTGAACAGTACTTGCTGATCTGCTCTTTTTTGTTTGGTTGCTTTCTTTGTTGCTTTTCCTGGAATACTTTAGCTTTGTAGAATTTACTTGTGGTAAATTAACTGCAAAGATTTTCAGTTCCTTATATTCTCTAAATGCTTCTTCCTTTCTTTGCTGATTCTTTTCTGCTAATGTTTGATTTTCATTTATTTTTCAGGCTCTCATCTTCTGTTCTTGTCCTTTCAAATTATTGTAAAATTGTTCTTCCAAATGATTTTTTTCTGGATTGTTACTTCAACAAACTAATTCAGTAGAAGTTCATATTTTCATATATATTTTTTTTCTTAGCTTGAAGTCACAGAACTTTATTTTTGTTTTTCTTGGGTCTGGTTTTTGGTAGTCGTGCTCTTACCCCTGTGTATGATAGGAGCACAATTCCTATTTCTGGAAATCTCAAAGACAAAAGCAGAATCTTCCAGTAGACTGACAATGGAAGCATGCTTGTTGTCCTCTGTTGTCACGTGTAACAGATCAGAACAGACATTATGATTTGCTCATTTTAGTACAAACGAGCAAAGAGACACTGGAATAAAGGATTGCACATTATATTATTATATGATAATATAACTTTTCTGTTGGCTTTGTAACAAGATTGAGAGAAAGAGCAGGGGAAGGCCAATTTACATACTCCATCTAATGACTGTATCCTAATCACTGTAACAGGGAAAGAACATGAAATGAAAAGAAGCAGACGAGCAGAAGAACAACAAACTCCAGCTAGAATCATAGAATCATAGAACGGCTTAATTTGGAAGGGACCTTAAGGACCATCAAGTTCCACTCTCCCACCATCAGCAGAGGTGTCACCCTCTAGGTCAGGCTGCCAAGGGCCTGATCTTGGTGTCAAAGACAAAGGATAGTTTTTCTAATGTGAAGCTTGTGGCTTCAGAAGCTGCTTGCAACAAAAGGTTTTGTTGATAATTTTTTTCACTTTTATCTTAGTACATCCCTGCAGCACTGTGGCACAGGAGTGCATGACTTGTGATCGGCAGGGCCTTGTCAGCTGCTCGGATGCTGTCTCCTGATTTGAGCAACTCTTCATGGCATGGTCATCCAAAAGCATAGCTTCACAAAGAGGCAGGCTTGTCCTGAGGTGGACTTTTGCACACCACAAAGGAAGAAGGACATCACATGGATGATATGGGCTATCTCCTTGAAAAGCATTGCTTTTGGTTTGCTTAGGTGGGAGGTCTGCGCTGTTTGTTTCTTGCCTGGAGAACTAACCAATCCAGGTGGCTTAGTCATCTCTTCTCAAGTGTATGTCATAACTAGCACCATGCCATGATGTCATCACGTTCCCATAATTGCTTCTTCTCAAATGGTGTGGCTTTTCCATGTGACCAACCATCTGCCAGTAATAGATCAAGTTTGTGTCAAGATGATATAGAAGTAAAGATAAAGTCTAGAAAGAGATAGCTGGAAAGATAATAATAAAAAAACTAACATTTTAAAATCAAGGTCTAAGAGAATGGTAATTATGATAGGTTATGAAATATTAGATTCTTGATGTAATGTTGCTGATACATCAATTAAAATATTTATAAATTTATATACGTTTGAACTTAGAACTCATAATGAAGTTAGAATATGAAAATACTGTTTGGGCTTTCTAAGTTTTAGATTTCCCACTTCTGAAAGAAGCTGCAAAGGATATATATAACATGAAATGTATTTTTATACTAGTCTCCATACTGAAGATTTTATTTGTAATTTCCTAGTAAATGTCTGTCACCGTCAGGAGAATTACATATCAAATTATTGTGCTTTAATTTTAGTGAGACTTTTCTTATTTTTTATTTCAAGTTTTAATTGTGGCCATCTATAATCCTTCTGTGTATGATAATATATGAAGATGATCCATTAAGAAAAAAATATTGTTTTTCAGTTAAACTTGGGTGGATGGATGAATGGATGGATGGATGATGTTTTGTTGTTTCTCTGAAGGATCAGCTATAGGATACACAGAAAAAGCAGGTTAATTTATCTGGAATACAACTAAATCTAATTTAAGTTACTAGTTGCTTCTAAAATTGTGAAAATGATTTCAGTCTAGGCTATATTGCTTTTTGGGACTGTGAACAAGTGGTAATCATTTATCATGTAGAAGAAAGCAAAGTGTATGAGGTAGATTTGTTTGATATCCTGAAATTACTTCAGTTTTGCTTTGTCACTTTCTCTCTTCATATATTTACAGTTCATATAAATTATCTGGGTCTGTGTTTTCTTTCGCTTGGTGTTCCACAGAGAAAAAGAAACACAAAATCTTTTCATGAGGGGGATAATTTTCTGTTCAAGAGGAAAACAACTCTACTAAGGTGGATAACAGTGAAAAGCCAATTTTCTGAAAAGACCATAGTGTCTTGGAAGCAAGACACAGGAATTCTTGTTCAATTTAGTATGAAGAGCATAAACACTCGAAGATGAATGAGGGAAATGGTTTGTTTGTGGGTATGTGCACACTTGTCATTGTTCTCAAGTCTTTGTGTTTAGCTCCCTGGACTTTGGATTCTGCCCATGCTGATGGAAAACAGGCTGTGATGGCCACCTACAGGTATGATTCTTTAAATGAGTGTATAAATGTGCCCACTGTTTTATTTTCATGTAAATAATCTAGTCATAGGATGTAACTCCAAGATGGTCTATAGATCTTATTATTTAACTGCCACCACTTTATTGACGGTTAAACTGCTTTCTGAAATAACTATAATAAACCAAAGTATAAAGACAGCCCTATGTGTTTATTATAAACTTCCTGTGCTGGCAGTGCTGTATTTCATGTATTTCTGCCTTGAAAAGTAATTCTCTGAGAACGGCATTAAAAGGTTCCATTTTATGTCATCTTTTATTTTTATTTCTTGTAAATGCTCAATTTACAAGTAAAGCAGTATTTTGTTTTATTTTGCTTTATTTTCCAACCGGTTACCAGCATACCTGGAATTGAGGACCAGGATCCTCCATATAGTCTGTTTATAACACTAAAATGACTTCAAGATGAATAGTTTGTTCAGTACCTGCACATCTGTGGGCGTATAACAGATCAGAATTAGTAAGTAATTCTGTTGACTGAAGAAGGAAAAGCTCTGGCTTGTGCTGTCTGTGCTAGCTCAGGGATTTACCCCAGGAGTTGATCCCGATTCTAGACTATTGGAGGCACTGAGAGACATATAGCTGGTGACAGGAGAAGTAGCTTGAATGCTGAATTCTTAAACAGAGTAGAACTGTTGAAGAAGGAGGACTTTCCTACAGAATTTTTAAAAGTCTTTAGGTGCTGACCTAATCCCAATTTCACTGAGTGAAACACCTAAATAACACATCTGACACACAGTGACATCTTTGCTGTCCAGTGTACTCCTATTATCTTCATAGGCATCTAAATGGTGGGAGGTACTGTGCAAATAAAGATACACTGGAATAGAGTATTCTCATTCATTATAAAGATGACCTTTGGAAAATGCATGATGTATTAAAAAAAAATTGCTTTCAAGGTAATATGACCTACTACACCCATGCTAGACACCAATTTAAACAGAAGTTCTGGTTAAATTGCCTTTTAATACAAATGCCATTTTATTCCTCCTTCTCCCATGTATTTGTCAAGTAGAGATGTACAACTGAAAGTACTGCTCAGTGACAGATCTTTTTTTCTTTTTTCTTTTTTTTTTTTTGTTAAGCATCAGTATCCAGGCTAGAATTCTAAGTTTTCCATCCATCTTTGTTGTCAGGCTATTACAGATTATCTATAGTTGTTGCAGTCTTTTCGTTACTTAATGGCATGTGGTACATGCAACATAATATCTAATATGACTATATACACACACACTGATGTTTGTGCATTAGACATCACTACTTTCTGACAGTTTAGGTCTTTCTGCACATCTGGCATGCAGATATTACAGGCCAGGATCTTAAATTAATGTGGAGCAATCTGGTTTGAAGTGGATGTTCATTTGAATATTGTTACATTACCTGGTATGCATAGACTTATGGCAAAACTAATAAGGCTATTGTAAGGTTGTACTTGCTGTTTGCTAACTGTGACTGTAAATGTATTCCTGGGTAATTGCAAAACATATATAGTTCTGGGAGTTTAAGTGCAAGAATACTGTGCTTCCTCAAAGCACTGAAATAATTGTAATGTCAAATGGCCCGTCACTTGACAGTTGCTGTGAGGGAAAAAAGAATATCCTCTCCTCTCCTCTCCTCTCCTCTCCTCTCC
>JAPSGF010000004.1:14844927-15020553 GCA_035772895.1 Perdix hodgsoniae | reverse complement strand
TCCTCTCCTCTCCTCTCCTCTCCTCTCCTCCCCTCCCCCTGAATTCTTCACTAAAATACATTCTCTTTATTCTATGACAGTACCTACAATTTAAAAGGAAATCTTTGATCCCAAATCATAGCTGTTCTTCTAAAAGCCTTTCCCTAATGTTTTCTTAAAGGTTTTTCTGAGTTCCCAGAAGTATGGAGTATTCACATCAGCTACTGTATGGGTGTTTTGCTGGCATGTCATACTTTAAGAACGTGAACAATGATGTGATTTGATTAGAATACAAAAACGCAAAGAAGGGAACTGAAATACTACTTTAACTATTTCTGAATATTCTAGCAATTGTACAGTGAGCAGAGTAAAAACATTTGCCTGATACAAATTTATTGCGAATGGTTCACTGAAGGCATACAAGTGATGGTTATCAACTCTAAACTGATGAGATACTCTATCTGGCCTTCACATATGAGAAATTCATGGTTGCTTCCATTCTTGATGGGTGTTTTATTCATGGACTAATATGTTAAGCTAATGCAAATTAATTTTCAGATCTTGTTCCATATACACATATAGTCTCTTAAAATTTCAGTTTTGGGCAGGATAATGCACTGCACAGATAGGGAAGCAAGTCTAAGACACAGAGATTTACAGTATGATCTTTGGGTTCCCTGCTGACTTAGCCAAAAGCATCAAGTCATTTTGTGCTCAGAGTAGAGCCTAAAACCTCAACATTTGACACACACCTGAGTTCTGAAATAGTGGATATAGGTATTCATCTTATCCTTTCCTGTTTTCTTATGATAGAGAATTTAAGACTGACCCTTTTCTATTCATTTTTATTTATTTAAATTTAAGTGTATTTAAAATAAAAATATCAGGCTTAAATATCTAAAAGATACAGCCGAGGTCTTATTTTGTCATTACTAAATGTAAATACAGCCTGTAACTGCAAGCTTTTCAGTCTATATATTCTAAAACTGATAGTCCTTGGTGGCTTTAAAGTAGCTCTAATCATGTAAAAATGTAATTAAGGAATTTTTTTTAGAAAAAAATACACGTACATTTTTTTAGATAGCCCATAATGGCTCCAGTGTGTAAACATGTAATTACAGAGTTTTCTTAAACGCTTGCTATTTACTCAATAGGCCGTGAGGGCTACAGAAGGAGCTCTTTATTACTTTGCAGATCATTGAACTTATAGACTGCGTAATAGCTCCTTTGAAACCAACACGCGCTATTTTAATGTGGGCGCTGTGTGGAATCCACATGCTCGCATCCCATTTTAAAGAGAGAATGGTAAATTGACCTTTTCCTAATAGGAAAAAAAAACAACACAAAAAACACCAAAAACAGTTTTGTACACTGTAGGAGTCTTCAGATGTTGTTCTGAAGAACAGAAACCTTTATTGATTGGGGGAGATTGGGTTTGGGGTTTTGTTAGGTATTCTGTGACTTTTATTTTTAGGGTGTGTATATGGGAGCCGTTAGGTCATGACCTGAACTGGTGATTGAGCACCTGGTGAAGGGGCATAGCCAGCCTTAGGAGCACAGGTGGAAGCAATTCACTGGTACAACTGGAAGGGGCAGATGCAGGGTCTGCCTCTGCTTAACCTTGTTTAAAGGCTGGCAGCTGAAAGGGAAGCATCTCTATGTGAAGACTGTCTCCTGTGGGAGTTTTCAATGGACCTTGATCCTTAGAAGGGGGTAAGTTCTTTCTTTTTTATTACTGACTTATGATTGCTACCTTTCTTGGTTGATATAAATCTGGTAAAAGCTAATTATATTTTCTGTATCCTGTTGTTATGCTGTGTGACCCTGTGTGACTTTTTTGCAGCTAAGTAACAACTACCTTAATACAAGCTATACAAAGAAAATTTTGTTATTTCTTTTGGACTTTTCAAGTGTGGATGTGGGAAAGTTGCTGGTTCCTGAATGGATCAGGGATGCTATACAGGGAATCTGTCTCCTACTCATTGTTACTGGTGGTATTCAAGAGTGTTTTTGTCTTGTTCAACTTCCCAGTTTCAGTACTGGGCCTGATTAATGAGGTGCCTGACATACAGAGTGCCAGATGTGAACAGGGAGAAGTCAGCTGTTCAAGCTTTAATGTGATAAAGAACTTATACGGAGGGGCACAACAGAAATTAGATTAAACGAGGGACTGTATTTGAAGCATTTGCCAGACTGGAATATGATACAGTTGATGATCTATGTCAGGGAAGAAAACTGTGTGGGCAAAAGGGTGGGAGAAAGAAAGCCTTCTGTTAGTTCTTCAGAGGTGGTTGTATAGCTGTGTGGTTTTTTTTTTTTTTTTTTTTTTGCTGTTTGTTTTTTGTTTTTGTATTTTAAAAGAGGGCAGTAAATACTAGTTTTAACAAGCTATTTCTACTTCTTAGTGTTGTGAAAACAAAAGTAGTATTATTGAGCAGTGTGGGAACAAGATGAAAACTTCCATTTTCATGACTTTAACTTCTCTGATATGTTACTAGCTGCATCCAGATACACAGAAAATTATATCTGAAGAGTAGAAGTGATACAAATTCTGACTCTGACAAGACTAATGAGCCTAGAAAGCAGAGTATACCCTCTTCTATCATCAGAATATATATTTTTTTACTTCTTCTTTAAGAGTTTTTGTCTATCGAGGGCCTCACTGCAAACTGAAACTTCATCTCCAAACAAATCTTTTTGGAAGGAGGAAAATGAGGATTTCAGTGTGTATTGTAAATAGCTTAATTTCAGATGCAAGTTAGAAAGTTGCTTTCGAATAAGGAATGAAGAGTTTGGAGAGTAACTGTGCCTAAGTATGAAAACTAGCGTTCAAGATAGGGAGTTAAGAGTTCTTAAATAGCAGCAATCTGTTAGGATATTTTGAGATGAGTGTATTGTGAGTTAAGAGTTTGATGTAATGTCAACATACATGTTAAAGGTGGATACAGGACCACGAATTAGGAAGAACAACATTATCAAATTTTATGAATGTCTTTCATGTTGTTTTTATGATGTAGCATAATGATGTTTTGTTAGTTGTCTGATTTGTTGATGTTCTATACAAAAGGGGCCATTAGATGTACCAACATAAAAACATTTTCTATCAGTAATTCACTGAAGAGTGTATTAAAAGGCATCCTTCAGAATATCTTATCGCTTCCTAATTCAGTTTGTAGTTTGTTAGTAATTGTACTAATTGACCCTGACTTGGTAGAGATGAATAAACTTTTCTCTCTTCTCAGCCCTTGAACTGACTTTTCCAGAACCATCAAATTAACACGCAGGTTGCACTGCTTTTATCTTTTTTGAAACTTGTGCTACTATGATAGCCTATACAGTCTAGAGCTTTTTCAGACTTGCGTTCTCTTGAAAATATATTTTGCAGTCATATATGCAAGTAAAATAAAGGCATAAAAGAAACGCTCCCCCTATACTCTGCATTTTTCTTTCCTATATTCTTACCCCTAAAAATGCTAGGGTTGAAAGTGAAATAGGTAAAAACCATGACACTTTATTTGTCAGACTTCTAAACCTAGCTCATAAGGATAGGTTGGTACAGGCATTGAAAGCATCTAAAGATGAAGTGTGTTCACATTACCTGTTTGAAAGATTTTTATGGAGAGTGGACTGAGAAACCCCAAATCTCATTTTCCCCAAGAAGCAGCATCCGAAATGCAGTTAAATATTTAAAAATGACCCATCAAGATAAAGCTAGTTACAGCTGCAGGGGAGGAGGGATAATAGTGACTTGATTTGTTCTTTGGAATCGTCCTTGAAGTTCAGGCATCTGACTTAAGTTGAGATGAGTTGTCCACAAGATATACCTTTTTTTTGTTTCTTTTCACCACAGCTAACATAAAATTTCTAGTTTAGATATAACTAACTGTGAGGGTTTTGAAGTCAAATTATACAGACTTCACCGTGACAATGTTCCTATGAAAGCCCTTGTGCATCTCTTTTTCTGAATTTATTGAATGCTTTCCTTAGAAATGTCCATAATCTTGTGTGCAGCAACTTTTAGAAATGAATGCTTATGCAGTTTTGTAAGACAAAGTAAATCATTGTGTACCGAGTATAAAGCCTTAGTTACTACAGTATCAGTGTAGGAAGCATTTTAAAATGCATCTCAGTAGGAAGAGTATGGATAGTATTATATCCTAGCAACTATTATTTTGCTAATCTGTTTATTTCCACACCAATTCCTCCTTCAGTGACGTGGATAAAATCATACTACTGTGTTCCGCACATCCTAGTTCTGTTAATGCTCTTTTGTTTTGTAAAATAAAGAGTTGTATTTCTGATATCACTTCATTCAATCAGTGTAGAAAACTGCTGTTTCCTTATTTTAAAACAAAAACAGATAACTTGAGCAAGAACCATGCACAGGAAGATCACATTCAAGTCCTAGGCTGTACCTGGTTTCAAAATATGCTTCTTTGTAGGGTATATAAATAAAAACAAAATCTGAATTTCTTCAACTTCGAAAGTGGGGGGGGGGGGGGAGAAGGTACAGAGTCCAGCCCATGTAATGGGGGCCCACAGAAAAGCCCTGGAGTTAAGTAGACCTGCACATGTTAGAAGTGTCTCAGTCAACCAGTCAGATCTGATGAGGAGAAGCATCTATGTCATTAAACGTTCAAAATGGTCAGTATCATGATGTAAGAGAGATTCATGTTTTGTGATTTATTTCTGTTCCTGCCTCCATTCCCTTTTTCTTCATTTCTTCCCCTGTATCTGGAGAGTACTGGAGGATGGATTGGGACAAACAGTTGTGAAGTGTTGGTCAGTTCATGGTGTGTTGAGATTCAGCATCTCATCACTGCCAGTACATCTCCCTGAGGCAAAGTATGGAGGGCTTTTCTTACCTCAGATGTGTAGAGAGATTCACTGTGACTCAGTTTCTGCCTTCTGCCCAGAGTTGTGGACCTCCTTATACAAAATTGCTTATTTTGTTATTTTACTGTAAGTGCTACTTTGTTGTTTCTCTCATTCTTCTCAGCCTTCCCTGACCTACTGATTTTGAAAATAGCAGCATGCTACTGAGCTTCAGCCGTGCAGCAGACATGTGGCTCCCTTTTTATGACTTGCAAATCTTGTGACTCGTAGGGAGGGTTGCTAAGAAGTTAATTCAGGTTTTTTTTGTTTTTTTTTTTTTTGTGAAATGTATTTCTGACCAGAACGTATTGGTATTTTTATGAACTTAACAGAACACCAAGACAAATGTGAACTGGATGATGGGATTAAACATATTTCCAGTGAATAACAGGAAACTGTAATCAGCCTCTTTAGCTATCATAAGAATCTTAAGGGAAAGGACACAACAGTAGAGGACAACTGAGGGAAAACAAAAACAACAAAACAAACCCATACTTTCAGCTACAGCTAGAAAGTGTTGTGGAATGACAATTAATGGTATTGATGGATCTTTTGAGCAGCTGCAAAATTAACAATGAAGTTTGCTGCACTTGAGAGAGGAAAAAAAAGAAAGGTGGTTAACATATTGTAGAAACGGTTTGATTATGAAATGAAAATGTGTATGTACCAGGTTAGGAATAAAAAAAGATTTACAAAAGTGTTTGTTTAAAAAACAAAACAAGCTATCTAAACAAGCATCATCTAGACTGGCAGCTAAATTCCTCAGTTTAGATAAAGGTAGATTCAATGCCAATGAGTTCTTCAAGGTATTGCTGTCACTCTGAGTTTAATTTAGCAATCCATAACCCTTGGTGCACTTTAGCCAAAAGCAGAGAGGCTTAGGAAATAGAATTGTTCCAATTAGTTGGAACTTCCTGCAGTATGCACAGCAGCAGAGTCTAGGCACTAAGTTGTGGTTTGTAAGGACCAACAATTAATCTGACCAGACAGTTTCTGTCAGAAAATATTCTACTGCTTCTAAACTCTGGTTTGGGTGGAATTTGTAAAGTGAATCATAAAAGCAACCACACTCTCTTATCCAGGTTTGTCTTCCTGGGATAACTGGTGCTCAAATACTTCTTTAGAAGCTGAAACTCAACATACTGTGTATGCTGTTCTTACTTTAAAACATGATCTCCCATGTCTCAAGGATGTGTTCAGATCTCAAGTCAATTTACTCTTCAATGTTCTTCCCTTAGTTTGTTCAAAGATTTTCTTTTAGTTCCAGTTCAGTCTGTATAAAGATTTTGAAACCTTCATGTTTTCATGTGACTAAAGCTCAGCTTCTTGCATTGCTCTCTATGTGCCAGCTGATATAGAGCAGAGCAATCCCAAAGGGATATGTGCAACTTGCCAAGGGAAGAGTCAGTACAGATGGTAGCAGTCCTTTTTTTCTTTTTTTTTTTTCTCTTGGAACCTGGGAACAGAACAGGATATCTACTAATGTTGTTGTTAATGCTCTCGAACTGACATACAGATTGTAAACTTATGAAAATGTATGAGACTGAAGGGAGTTGTAAACATGACTGAAAGAAAGTGATTTAAAGGAATAAAAGAAGTAGTGATGGTGTCATCATTCAGTCTGACAGGGGAACAGTGATTTAGTTTTGAGCAACATACCTAGTACTGTTGTCACATCCAGGCTTAGGAAAGTGACAGTTGAGTTCTACATGTGGAATACCGGGACGTGTGAATAACTGAGACTGCTTTATTTACTGGTATGTCTTCAAGAACTTGCCAAGGAACTCCCAAGATTGAACAAGGGGAAAAGTTGCGGAGCTTCTGACTTAAACAAAAAAATAAACTGTGCAATCTTGCTGATAAGTAGGCAGAAAGAACCCTATTTTCAGTCAAGAAATTTGCAAAGATTCTGATGCAGTGTTAGGGATTTTTCATTTTTAAAAAGCAAACAAGAATCAACCCCCCCCCCCCCCCCCCAATGTCTTGTTGTATTACATATTATATTTATTTAAGATTAATTTGGGAAAACATAATAGGAATGTTAAATGATGTCAGCTTGAACTTCAGTTGGCGATGTGTGGAAATCCAACCATTAAAACTAATGCATCATGAAGATTTCACACCAGTGTCAAGTTTGTTGTGCACTTTCTTACCAAAATTGATGCCCTTAAACCCTAATTAGTTTGTCCTTATTCTAGGTGATTCGGGCTTTTACTGGTTTTGTGTGTGACTTGATTTCACTTCTGGAATAGAATCAAGTATGAGTTAGATAACTAAATGATCCAAGCAGGAGCAAATGGAAGCCCTATTCTGTATGTTTTAAGTTGGGCTTGTAGCCTTGAAGTTGGCATTGGTGCAGATTATCATATGCACAATACAGATAGGGAAGAAGTGTTAGCTGTTTGTCTGGCATAAAGCTTTATGTCACAAAGTTTTAGTTAAGATGACCCAACCTTTTGTTTAATAAACTTCAGTTGATGCATCCATTCCAAAAGATGTTAGTGTGCCCAATATCTGGAAGTATTGCCTGCTTTTAGGCAGGTTATTGTACCTCTTGTCATTAGGGATTTCCTGCTGGGGGAATATGAACTTTTACATTTTAAAAGCTGCCAGTAATCATGGAGTTTTTTCTTTCTCTATTCTCTATTGCTACAATTAGGACTAGATTTGAAGACTAAATGACTGGTTTGGGTATTAATTCACAGGGTGAAGAAGGTAAAATAATTCTATCCTACCAAGCAGTATTGTATCAGAAATAAATAGCCAATGAGCTGGTGGTTAGACAACACAAACAGAGTCAGGTGAAATTCTTGAACCACATAAAATCACTTTGACTGCTGAGCTTAATGCTGCTGTGGGAGCTACAGCTTAAACTTAACCAAGAATGTCAGCTGAGTACTAGTGTGACAGACTTTGGGTCTGTAAGAAAATATTTCCCGGGAATAAACTGGAAATTCTGAAGAAAGCATAGGGGATTGTGTGTCTGAACAGCTATTACGTATTTTAGAAAGCACAGTTGGGAAGAAGCCTATATCTTATTACTGAGATTAATGTCCTATAAGAAAATGCTGTTCTCTCAAAAGAGAAATATGAGCAAAAGCTTTAAACTATTACTTAGAAGTAAAATGAGCTAATAAGATAACATACATATTATAGAAAGAATTTAATAAAGATCTCAAAAAAAAAAAAAAATCTGTAATTTGGCAGGAGAATTTGCCACAAGGGAAATATTATCCCCTGATTGTTAAGTAGTTCAAGTAACTGTGAGATGTGTTCTGGAACTCTGTGACATCTTAATAGGATTTCAGAAAAGGGGCTGTGTGTACTATACTTGGAACAACTACATTCCAATAAACAAATCTTTCTAGCTTATGTTCAAGAGATTTTGTCCACTTTGGGTAAGCTCTAGTTACTCTTGATGAATTTCTTTGATCTTTAAAGGGACTAAATATCATTTTCGGGAAGTAGTATAGCTAGAAGGAGATATTTCATAGAAACAGATAATGAAGGTATCTAGAGTAGCAATATAATAATGAACTTCTCACCATGCAGAGGCAAGAAAAATGGATAGGTTTTTTTTATCAATAAGACTGGTCCTTTTTCTAAGAGACAGTACCCCCATTGTATGTAGGTATACAATGAGACAAAAAAAAGTCATATCCATGATCTGTACATAGAACTTTAAAGCAGCAATTTTATCAATTAAGTCTGGATTTCCTTTTCACATACTTCATGCAAATACCTGGAATATTTCTTACACTTTCTTTTAAGAACTCAATAAATAAAATATAACCTCCTATGCTTTCATGACATAAAAATTGTGACACAAATAATGAAAAATTAGGAGTTTTTCTAATGTCTTCCATCATATTGATTGAACTCAGCAGTGGAGTCAGACATAAAGTTAAGATCTGTTAAATGTAGAATGGTTCAAAGAATATTGCATGTATATTCTCAAGAATGTGTACTGTTTGTGATGCATATATTTTAAGACATGGTGTTGATCCAACTGAAAAAGATTCAACATCTCTTTGCAGTATGGACTTTTCAGTTGTTATTTTGCTACATGGAAATGTGTTTCCAATTTGTACTGCAGTATGAGCTGTCAAAAGGGATTTAAAATACTAAGCACCTGAAGTATTAAAGAGCTTCTGTGTAATCAATAACTATGCCTTGTAACATCCTCTTTGGAACAACAAAAAAAAAAGCAGAAATAATCTTTTTTTTCTATTTTTGAATGAATCTTGTTTTTAGAGTAATTATCTTGTTCAATAACTGTCAATGATATTAAGATGGGATGTTGATTTGATTTCTTGTTTTATTACTTCAAAAAACATATCTGTGCTTAATCCAGAGGTTACTTTACAGTAAATACAGTTTTGCAGTGAAAGAGCAGTAGGTGTCTTTCAAAATGTACTGTGATAAATATTTTCTATGCCCTTTCCATAAGTGTCTATTCTTCATATTTTTGGCAGTTTTCCATCAGTGATTTGAGCAGATAATGCTTTCTAGAGTTGTTGCAACTCTCCAATAACGGTAAAAGTTTAGTGTAGAATAAGCCCATTTTTGTACCTTAACACACTCACTTTTAGTTTTATCCTACACTTAGCTTTGAAGGACAAAATTTAAAACCTTTATTAAGCAGGAGTGGTTAACTAGGAACCTCCCAAAACTGCCTGAGTTCACGTCTTCTCCACAGAAAGAAAGCCTATTCTTGAGTCTCTAAAGATTCTTTAATTATTGTCTTATTGGAGTGTAACAAATAGTAGCTGTGTATTCTGGCTTCCAAGATAAAGCAGCAGAATACCTCCCATGGACAGCTGAAATCTCACAGCTTTTTAAGGCTTATGGCAGGATATAAAGTTTTTTTTGTTTGTTTGTTTTTTTGCCAGCTTTACATTGGAAGTAGATACAGATTCAGGAACTGAATCCACTCCACTGTAGCACACAATTATGTTTCCAGTCTGCATTTCTGCCTTGTCCTGTTTGACTGTTTTCACAGTTGTCAGTTCTTCCTGTTCTTCCTCATATACGTGCAGTAACATAAAGAATTCAACATTGATACTAATTTTCTCTCTTCTACACTCACTTGTTTGTGCATGATTTTTTGAATCTGAGAGATTAACTTTGTGAAACACTGCTCAGAATACGAATTAGCAATATATTAGCCTCAATCATTTGTTTAGCCCAGAATGCGTTTCTATTAGCACCCTTGTGGAAACTAACATAAAAAAAAATGATTTGCTCATGAGAGGCAGGAAAGTTAAAATTCACAGAGATGGTTACTTTCCTCACCTGTGTATCTCTGGGACCAAACAGCTGGAAAGTAGAAGTGTGGTTACTAGGGGCGGAAAAGAAAATCAGGATACTCATGCTTTTCCCACATGACTCTAAAATTTTATTTCTTTAATTGCAAAGTGTTGTTTTTTTTTTATTGAATTGCAGATATTGATGAAGTGAAATGTTATAAGGCAGTAAGGTAGCCAATCCAGTTTAATTCTGTAACAACATAATTTTTTCACAGTCAGTTGCCGAAAGAAGTGAACCAACGATTTCATTTCAGAAGAGGATACATCAGCCTTTCAAAAGTTTTGGAGCTCTTTTCCTTCTCATTCTCAGCAGTTGCTTTATTTTTTGACATCTTACGTAATAAATTCCAGAATTGAGTTGTTCCCTCATGATGAATAGGAAACATCTTCCCTCAGAAAGGAAAACCATTAGGTTATTCACTTGCTGATGTGGGATCAGCAAAGCCAAGGTGCAGGCGGAAACTGAATTTGGCGAGGGATGTGAAAAACAATAGGAAGACTTTCTACAGGTACATTAGCCAGAAGAGACAGGCCAAAGCGAGTGTACCTCCTCTGGTAAATGTAAAAGGAGAACTGGCTTCAATGGACAAATAGAAGGCTGAGGTAGTGAATGAGTTCTTTGCCTCCATCTTCACTGGTTGCCAGGATTCCAGTACTTCTCACATCCCTGAGCCCTGCATCCCTAAACCTCTGGGTGGGGACTGGGGTGGTAAATCTTTCCTCTCCCCCCCCCTCCCCCGCTGTGAGGACGGAGCAGGTCCAAGACTGCCTTATAAGACTGAATCTGTACAAGTCTATGGGGTGGTTGATGTGCATCCCAGGGTTCTGAAGGAGCTGGTTGAGGTGGTTACTGAGCTGCTTTCCATCATATCTGAAAAGTCATGGCTGTCAGGTGAGGTCCTGGATGACTGGTGGAAGGGTCATGTCACTCCCATTTGTAAGAAAGGGAGCAAGGAGGATCCAGGGAGCTACAGGCTGGTGAGTCTCACCTCTGTGCCTGGGAAGATCATGGAACGGATCATCCTGGATGACATGCTTGATCACATGAGGAATGAGCGTGTGATCTGAGACAGTCAGAATGGCTTCACCAGAGGAAGGTCATGCTTGACCAATCTGGTGACCTTCTATGATGGAGTGATGGCATCAGTGGACAAGGGAAAGGCGACCCATGTCATTTACCTGGACTTGAGCAAGGCCTTTGACACAGTCCCCCACCACATCCTTATCTCCAAATTGGAGGGATGTGGATTTGATGGGTGGACCACTCGATGGATAAGAAACTGGTTGAAAGGCCACAGACAGAGGGTAGTCATCAATGGCTCTATGTCCAGGTGGAGGCTGGTAACAAGTGCACCCCCCAGGGGTCTGTCTTGGGACTGGTACTCTTTAACATCTGAATGACATCGATGATGGAATTGAGTGCACCCTCAGCAAGTTTGCTGATGACACCAAGCTGAGTGGTGCGGTTCACACAGTAGAAGGAAGGGATGCCATTCAGAGGGACCTTGAGAGGCTAGAAAGGTGGGCCTGGATGAACCTGATGAGCTTCAACATGGCAAAGTGCAGAGTTTTGCACTTGGGCCAGAGGAATCCCAGGCATCCATACAGGCTGGAAGAAGTGATCCTTGAGAGCAGCCCTGTGGAGAAGGACCTGGGCGTCTCGATTGATGAAAAACTTAATGTGAGCCAGCAGTGTGCCCTTGTGGCTCAGAAGGCAAATGGTATCCTGGGCTCCATCAGAAGAGGGGTGACCAGCAGGGACAGGGAGGTGATTGTTCCTCTCTACTCTGCTCTTATGAGGCCTCATTTGGAATATTGTGTCCAGATCTGGAGCTCCCAGTACAAGGAAGACAGAGCTGTTGGAGAGGGTCCAGAAGAGAGCCACAGAGATGATCAGTGGACTGGAGCACCTCGCTTATGAAGACAGGCTGAGGGAGCTGGACTTGTTCAGCCTGGAGAAAAGAAGGCTGTGGGGTGACCTCATTGCAGCCTTTCAGTACCTAAAGGGAGCCTACAAACAGGAGGGGAATCAACTCTTTGAAAGGGTTGATAACTGCAGAACGAGGGGAAATGGTTTTAAGTTGAGGGATGGGAGATTTAGGTTGGATGTCAGGGGGAAATTCTGTACGGAGAGAGTGGTGAGGTGCTGGAACAGGCTGCCCAGAGAGGTTGTGGATGCCCTGTCCTTGGAGATGTTCAAGGTCAGATTGGATGAGGCCCTGGGCAGCCTGGTCTAGCATTAAATGGGGAGGTTGGTGGCCCTGCATGTGGCAGGGGGGTTGGAGATTCATGATCCTTGAGGTCCCTTCCAACCCTGGCCATTCTGTGATTCAACAGAATCTTATACCAGAACATAATAGATCTTGGGTATTAACCTTTCACTTGCCTGATTTCATTTTCTTACTCTTTATTGAGCATCTTTAATCAGAATTAGTCAGTGTACTTAGCCTGAGTACTCTTTCTTTTCTTTCTGGAAGATATACCAAATGTATTTATGGTCATGTTTTATTTGCCTTACAATTGTGCTTTTGAAGTGAATATCCTGTTCCTTCCCCCTTTCAGCACTGTAGTTCACAATGAAGATATCAACTATATACCATTTGAAGTAGACTATACTAGGATTGCTGGGAACAAACTATGAAGATTCTTGTTGTGAAATCTGGTCTTGGGATGAGATTAAGAGTGAGTTGAAAGTAAAGCCTTCTCAAATGTGTGGGTATCTGCTCTTCAGCACTAACTGTTTTGCTCTGCAATTCTTATCTTGCTAGCGTGGATATCTTCATTCAGTTCATAGGGTCATTTGAGTTGGATGGGACCTTTTAAGATCATCTAGTCTCATTCTTCTGCAATGAACAGGGATACCTACATCTAGATCAGGTTGCCTATTCAGCCTGGCCTTGAATGTATCCAAGGATGGAGCTTTCACCAGCTCTCTGGACAACCTGTTTCAGTGCCTTACCACCAGTACAGTAAAGACAAAGAAACAAAACCTTTTTCCTGTATCCAACCTAATTTAAGTGTTTTTCTTATTTGACTTAAATATTCTCAACACCTCCACTATAGGCTAGGGCTGAAACTCAAGGAATTTATCGTCATCATTGTGAATGACATTAGTCTTGTCATTACTGTCCTCTGTGGCTGTGTCTGAATCTCTGAGATGTGGAAATAATTTTTGCCCAAGTTTTTAAGTGTTCATGTATAGTACAAGCAAAACCTTGATGCTCTTGCTACTACTGAATTTCAGATAGCCTGTTTTCTAATACCCTGAGCATGTGTATAATAAAAATAATAAAACATAATCTGGAAATGTGAGCAAATTATCATAAAATTTGTTCACATTTCCAGTTTGTTTTATTTTTATTATTATTATAATATGACATTGTCATATTTTTCTTCCTGTGAAGAAAGCTTAGAGATACAGTGTAGTCATAAAGCAGTTCCAGTAAGACCTTGAAGAATGTTAGACGTTCTGTCACAATAAAATTGTCTGGAAGAGGGTTGATATTTTGCTGAAAGAAATAGAAATGGATTAGGATGGCCAGTAGTCTTTACATTTATCTGTTACCTCTGAGTGAATTATGTAGATTACTCAGTGGTAGAAATGTTGTCATCTACATAGGTATTATTTGTATTTTTATTTACTTTTATGGATACTTTGTGAAGTTAACAGTGTAACATAAAATGTTGCCCTTATCTTCATGTCGAGGGTGCAGCTGACTGAAAGCATTGCATAACTTGGCAATGCTAAAATAAGCAATCTGATTCTGACAGAAACAAAAGGAGCCTTTTTTTTTTTCTAGGAGAAATTATTGTTGAAGTGTTATTTCAGCATCAATAAAACATAAAAGTGATACCCAGTCAGAGATCATTAAAAAGTATCCTGACACTTGAATCAGACCATGTATTGTAATGCAGATCATATTGATTTAGTTTCAAATTGAAACTAGAGTTTCCCCCCAAGTGATAACAGGTATAGAATCTCTTTGAATTATTGTGGTGAGCAATGGGGTATTTGGTAGATCTTTCTTACCAAAAGCTTGAGATTGGAAGGTTATTAGCTGGAGGTTTTCAGACTTCTTTCTGGAAGCTCAATAAATTATTAATCAACTGAATTCATACTATTTTCAGTACTGCCCGTAGATGGATTGCATTTTTTCTCTAAAAAAGAAAAAACAGTGCTGTGCTTTTACTTCTGTTGTAAAGCAGAGCATAATTCATCTTGTTCTTTTCAGTGCTTAAGTGACATTGCCTTTACTCAACTAGAGACAGGATACCCTCTCCCAAAACCTAAACTCAAGCCTTCCTCATTATGGTTCTCTGGAATTACCAAGGCTATCTGAACGCTTGCTCTCCTGTCTCTTTGAAAATGTTTTAATGTTATAGCTCTTACCTTTTGTAGATACTGCATCCCACATCCTTAAAGGAGGAGTAAAGCTGTAACTAACTGAATGGCATGTGAAGACTGTGGCTGCTAGAATTATCTTCTCATGTAATTGCTGTGAAATCTTAGACTATCAAATGTAACAGCGAAGTTCTCAGAGTTAATCTGATGAATCCACATCATGCAAAATTGAGTCTTCCTAACATTTAGGTATAGTGATCTTTTATTTGTATCCTGTCAACTGAAGTCCATTGCAGTACAGCATGTTCCAGTTTCCATGACAATTCACAGAAAGTTCTGTGGGAACACACACCAGTACACCAAGGCTGATGAGGTGCTCTCGAGTTCTGAGAGACAAATGACTGTGTAAATCTACCTCTGTTGAAAGCCAGTAACAAGAAGATTGATTCAGTTATACTAATGTGTCTTTAGGTTGTTTTGATAGACTGAAGTAATCTGATGGTTATAGAAATGATACCTTGGGTGTAAGTGGTAACTGTAGCCAGGGCAGAGCAATTATTACTATGTGAATCAGCTACAGTCTCTAAAGGGAAAGCTGAACTTAAGGGAGAGGAAAAAATTAAAGAGTGAAAGTATATAGGGCTTTATTCTGGTCTCTACTCTTGTGGCCTTTGAGCAGGAAAGATCTGTTGTTAAGGGAGACCACTGGAACTCAAACCCTTATGGATTTCCCCCCCCCCCCCCACTGCTGAAGAGATAGGGCCTCAGCCTGCATCGAAGTGTTGAAGTACAAATTTTGGGTTATTCAGTGCTCAGGTCTTTTCCTTAGCACTTTCTTCTGTTGCAGAAATTGCATGTTTGAGAGCTGGGGCTAGGGAATGGAATGAGATCAAAATTTCCCAGAAGCTGGTGATAGTACTTTTAGGGATCACAACAATACTAAAAACTACTGTAGATTTTCATGACTTTTCAGAGAAACTGCATTCAATTTCTGCTCCCTTGATGTCTTGTGTCACATACATCAGGCTTTGTTTCACATTAGATCTGGCTTTGAAAAATATTATTTTACCATTTCTTTCCTTGAAAGACTTTAAAACTAAAGTGAAAGAGTTGTGATTCTATTTTTATTTTTTTTTTCCAGCTTGATTTAGTACTCTGAAGCAAGCTCTCTGTACTCGTATATTCTTACTGTTATTGAATTTAGCTCTTGTAGGAAAAATAACCTTTCAGGCTGTGTCCCTATTCCAGAAGAGGGATGATGTGAGTATCTACTCTCTGTCCCTGGCATTACTCTGTCAGCATGTTCACCTTACATCTCAAGGAACTCCTCTTAATCATAAAGAACAGTTCTTTCTTAGGTCTGTTTCATCTTGGGCATTTTTACCATGCCTGTTGTGATGGTATGAAGTTGCAGAGGTTGGATTTTTCTTGTGGCATTTTCTTAATTGGGATTTGGATTGAGTCTGCTATATTGTGTCACGTAAACTAATGAATATGGAACACAGTGCAGGCAGTTCAAATCATTCTACAACTTTAAGTAGCCAATTTCTGTCAGTTCCTGTCAAAATTATACCTTTTATAATTTTGGAAGTATTTTGTATAAAATACAAAAAATGTAGCAGAGCTGTATTCCCCATATTGTGCCAAAACCTCAGCTGAATGTGCATTGCTTAGTGCTAGTATGGTAATTTAGCATAATTTGTGTATTTCTAAAGGAAAGAAGGGGAGGCGTCTGACCAGGTGCAAGTCTAAAAGCCTTTCAGTGTTGTTAAATTACTGGATTTCAGTATAGATTGTTGAACGTTGATTGAAAGTAAGTTAAAAACGATTACAGGAAAAACAAAATCTAGATTGTGGACCTTAAGGTAGTACGTTTGCTCTTAAATGGTGTAGATTTTTGTGTCTTTAATGTCCATGAATTTCCACCCTTATAAAGCTTTTTGTCTGTAAAGCTTTTCCTGAGGGATTATGCAGTTTTCTGCAAACACAAATGAGAGACATATTAATGTTTGAAAATGAGCATTCATTATTTGGACTTCTCTTCGCGTATGTGACATACTGCGTCCCACTTTGCTCCACATTGTTTTTATTTTCTCTAATGTTGTTGAAATTCTGCTGGAGAAATATTCTAACTCTTGCTTGTTTTTCAGGAGATGTGTCTTTACCAAATGCTAGACCTTTTTTCAGCACACTATGTGTTTGTGCCAAAAGTAATCATTACCCCTTTCAATGTTTGGATCCTGGATTTCAATTAGCTATGCTGTTATGTTATTTATTGCTGTCGTACAGAAGACTTAGTAATGCATATGTATCATAGCTATAGCAGTTCTGGAGAAGAGCTAAATTAATGGCAAATTCATGGAAGAGAGTTAACTGGCAAGGGAAACCGGTGAATTAATCATCCTGAATTTACAGCTTAGGAGGGATTGTTCAGTATGGAGTTCATAGAAAACAGACTTAAACATGTCAGTATGACAAATAGAATTAGATTTTTGTTCAGTATTCTTTCTTGATCAGAAGGGTCAATTTGATCTGCACAGTTGCAAGATGTAAAGTCACTTTGGTAATTAACAATTTTTTTTGTTTCAAGCTGCCACCCCCTATAGTGTTGACTCCTTTCAGAAAGAAGCTAGTATTTCAGATTCAGGTTTCCTGGAACATATTCCAGTTGGCTGGGTTAGGATTTGCCTCCTTTTCAGGCATGTGAACTGAGGTTCTTTTCACCTAGTAATTTCTAAAGCTAATCATCTCAGACTAAGTGGGTTGTTTACTTTTTTTCTTTCCAATAAGGGGGAAAAAAAAAAATCAAGCAAAGGCAAGTATATCTTATCTTTACAGTGTAATGAAGTATATTTCAGAGGCATCTATTTCTCCATGTCAGTTGTAGAAGATTCTAGTCTAGAGCAAAGCTAGTTGTAGCTAACCTTTCAATGCCTGAGTTAGGTAGAATGATTGTATTCTTGATCCTTATGTCCAAGTTCACAATTTGCCACTGAATCTTCTCAGAAGAGTTGAGCCATGCACTGAAATTGTAGGAAGATGTTGGTGTTTTTTTTTTTTTTAAAAAAAAATCCTAAAACTCATTCAACCAGGAACTGAAAAACACTTATTTAGCTAGAGGTTACGCATGTCCTCTATTTGAACTCTTCCTTAAAAAAAAGTCTGGGCTTTGGAAGCAGCCTTTGAGGGTGTTCCTGTATCACTAGAGCATCATCATATTGCTGTGCAAATAAGTGACAAATGAAAGGAAGAGACAAAAGAAGACCTTAAGTTGCACTAACGCTTGGGTCAGTTGGAGAGGTTCAAAAGGGATGTTATCTTTGTAGACTGGAAACTGACGCAATAAGAAAACAAAGAGAAGAGTCACAGTGGTATATCCCCACTTATTCATGACCCTCTAACAAAAAGATTCTGGGAGAAAGTTTGTCTGAAGTTATAATATTTTCTTTTTTTCAGTTTAGAATGTTTAATGGCAAAGCATGTAGACACAGGGAGCTTTATGGAATGGTTTTGCACACAAGAAGTTTTGCTCATGTGACAGCTTCCAGTTCTAAAGGGAATATTTTAATTAATAATATGAAGGATCCAATTTGTCAACAGTTAAGGGTAGAGGTGATAAAGCTACATTCCTAAAGATGAAGTCTATTCTGAGGACTCGATATGCATTTCTACCTTTTCAAAAATATGTAAAGTATGTGAAGTATAAAAATAACGGTATATTTCCTAATGAATTCCAACTGATAAAATTGCTAGACCCTGACAGTGACCGGGCTTAAGACTTTATTTTAATCAGGGCTCATGAAACAATCTGTGTACATATTGTTTCGTGGGCTCTGCAGTATGTTTTCATCATTGCTTATTGTAAATAAATTAACATTAAAATATGGTAATAGCAACACCAAAGTTTTAAGATTTCTTTTCTCCACAGTCTGTTACTCATTTCTTGTGGTATGTGTACACCATATTGCATAGTTTGTTTTTAGAAGCCATTGTGATTGCTGTTTCTGGATGGTTGCATCTAGCAAATGCTTATACTTCTAGCACTGACCAAATTAAGTTTTCCCAATAGCATCTTACTGGAGTTGGTTCTCCACCTACCCCTGCAGAATATGCACTTAATACAGTACGAACTTAACTGGAAGGATGTTCTGATCTTTTATGCCCAAAAGTAACAACTACACTATTCAAGAAAAAAAAAAGTGTGCAAAGGAAAAGTGTAATGTTACACAATATATCTGTATTTTTTTTATACATCTAGTTGGCTTGTCAAGAGATGGATGTATTCTAAAGGGATTTCATAAGGCAGCTGGAGCAAACAGAGTTTTAATTGACTGCCAAAGAATCACTCATGTCAACTTCCTTTATATTTCAAAAGAGATATTAAAACAATATTTGTGCAAGGATAGGAAATTCTACAAATTCCCTTGTTATTATCTACTGTAAAAATCCTTTGCAGTTCACTCTTCCTGTCTCACCAGTCTTCTGATGTTGGTGTCGATAGCAAGGTCCCCTGAAATTGATATTTCAACAGAAATATTTGGGAACAACAACAACAAAAAATTCTGCATAGCAAAGCAATCGAACATAAGTACACTGGCGAGCTCTGCATGCCGTAAGTTGAGATGAGGCTTCATAAAGTGTTGAACTATTTCTTGTTTGCAAGTAGAAGCAGTGTTGGTGATATGCTTTGTAGTCTTGGTTACTAAAATAATTTTGAAGTGTAGCCCTAATCATGAAAACAATGTTAACACTATAAAACAAACTTGAATTTGCTTAAATAGTTATTTGCTCTACTCCTGTAAAGTACACAGAAGCTGTGTAACTGGTTATCATTTATGCCAAAGGGCTTGAGAAGTGCAAGGGAACAAGTAACAGGAGAATGTTAAAGGAGAAAAGTGTCAGCCTTCTTGCATGTTTCCTTCTTTTCTTGCAGTTCTTTATTGTTTTTTTTCTTTTTATCACTTCTCAATTTCCTAGTAATGTTGAGATAATTCTACTTATGTCTATGTATTCTTCAGCTCTAGATCTCTCCTATATTGTGCCCATTTGCAGTATAGATAACAGGTGGTTCAGTTTTGGAAGAGGATTTTAGGTGGAATTTAAAGAGAAAAGTAGGCAGGATTTGAATTATCTCTTGGAATTACCTTTTCTATGTACTGCCTAAATTATAAAAGAGTAAAAGAATATAACAATTGGTTTATTCATAGGGGAGTTAACTGTTTCATATGCATTCTTCTGTGTTATTCAGAAGACAGCTGTCAGACTAAATAAAAATGTGATAAAAACACACTGATCTTTTTATTGATTTTAATCTATCTGCATCCAGCCATTATATAAATAATGCTCCCCATTGATATGGCAAATAGTGTGAATGCAATTAGTTAGCAATTCAATGTGCCTTCCAGAAAACAGGCTCTAAACCTTCCTGGGAATAACTTCCTTTTATCTTAAGCAATAATTATTTATTTGCTTATTGAGACATATGAAACCGTTAGGTTTTAGAATCTCTTCAGATCTGTATTTTTCAAAGGAGCTATGTAACAAACAGTGGCATGTCCTACCATGTAGAAACTTTTCTGAAAATGTAGCATTTAGACTTTTTTTTTTAACAGTCCTGTTGAATTGATGATTCTAGAGAGTACTCTGAAGAACTGTAATAACTCTTTAACTTTATTTTATCATTTTGAAAGTGAAGTTGTGACTAGAGATGGAAAAACAAACAGAAGGTTAATTTTTATGTATTAAATTGTACTCTTGATCACAAAACACAATTATTCACTCACAATACCACATCAAAATTGGTAATCAGTCCAGTGTGTACCACACAGATAGCTAAGTTAGTCTTGAGTGTTCTGCAGTAGAAGTGAAAGTCTTCACTGAACTCTGCTTCAGATACCAATACTACTAATTATCTCAAATTGATTACACACAGTTCTTTCTGTACTGGATTGCAGGCTATCTTTAAGCATTCTCAGCCATATCAAGTCCCTTCTTTCAGATACTGTAATTGTTTGTTATAGATGATCCACCAATTATTTGCTGTACACGATGCTATGCCTAGGATGGCAAACAAATGCTTACTAGTGTAACAGAACTAAAATCAAAAAACTAAAGGCTACAAATGTGAAGAACATCAAGAAACATCTGGAATGACAGCCTCTGGATGTCTTCTCTGTCTGACAGCCTTTGGTTATCTTCTCTTTATTGACCACCTAACCTCATTTCTTTTTGCAGTTCATATAAGGTTATCATTGCTGATGGCATGATAAGCAACAGCTTTTAATTTCTAAGCTGGTACATCTGGATACAGACAGTTGGACTACTGTTATTACCCTTGTTCCTTTTTTTCACTCTAGTCACTTTATTTGGTGTGAATTGTATCAAGGCATGAAGGAGAAATTGTTATTCATCTGTTCTCACTGGAGATGGGCTTCTTCTAGGCTCTCACTGAAATGCTGAAGAAGATTGTTTCTTTTGGAGTTTTTCATTTGTTATGATTGCATGAGACTAATTAGATGGCTCTACGAAATGACCAGTAATGAATGAAAATTAAACACCCTGTTCTTATGATCAGTTGTAAAGTTTGTGCCCAGTTTTACAGCTGGTTCCCCAGTTCCTATCCATTTCTAACAAATCATCAAAACCCAAGTAAGAATCTTGCACATTTCAGGCTGCTGCAAGAACTCAAATTCTAGTTAACTCATTGTTTCTGTGTTGATTTGAGGTACCTCCCTCACTTCAGCGTTGATCAAGTCTAGCCTGGCCCTACAAGTAACCCTGTCATTTGTGTTATTGCCTCTCTAATTGGTGTAATTACAAGTCTCCTTTGTTACTGAGCCTACCTTGGTAATTTCTTTTCCAATCTCTTCAGAGGGAGCTACCTCTAGATTATTGCTTAATCTCAGTTGAATTGAACTCTCTACTGCAAGGAGATTTGAAATTTTTACAGGAAAACTCCTCGGGCGTTTTTCATCAAAGAGGTTTTCCCAGTAGATTGAGTCTGATGTAATTTTCCAGCACATACTAAGATTTACTGACTCCTTGGTTTGTGATACTTTTAAAATCATCTACTGTCTTAAATTTAGATAACTGAAGTTCGCTTTGTATATGTATTTCTACATAGTGGCCGTTCATTCCATTATGTTTGTACACGTAAGTGAATGTAAGGCTTTCCTTAATTCCCCAAATTTATCCTTCTGGTGAAGTGAATGACCTTTGTTAACATAGTACTATTGCACATTTTTTCTTTTCCAAGAAGTTTCTCTGAAAGCAGAGTTACAGGCATAATATATTACCAAAACTAAGCACAGTGAAAAATCACTTTAACAGAAATTATTTTTAGTTGTCACCTAGTGATCCCTACCTTTAGTTTAAGTACTCTCCATGGAATAACGTGAAGTTATTTTTGCCTGAAGGCTATTTCTGTTAGATATATGAAAAATACTTGCGACTTATATAAACTGGCTTCTTTCCTCATGTGTGATTTTTGCTTATAGGACTTTCACTATCAATTTACTTGACATCTTCTGGAAGTCATATATAATTACAAAAAGCTGAAAGCGTTTGTTTACTGAAATAACTTTCTGAACTATAGGAGGGATATGTGCTCATTCCAAAAAAATTATTCTGATATTTAATCTCATAAGGATTATGTTGTGAAGTGCTTAATCTAATGCTAAACATAGTTTTATCCCTTAATAGATCCTAGTGGATGTCCACAAAGTGGCATCTGAACATCAATATATGAGTGAGCTTCATTTCTCTGATTGTTCAAGTGACTTAGGTAGAAATGAGCTGCTTCGTATTCTGTATAATGCAGTGTTCTTAGGTGGTAAAATAAAAATATGCAAATATAAGATATTTCTATTTATAAAAGTATAAGGTTCCACCAGGTCAGTGAAAATGCAGTGCAAGATTGACTTTGTCTATCTGAGACCTGAAATGCACTTTATATGTAGTCAGTATTGTCGTCCTGCGTTTTCTTTGGAGTAATCAGTAAGTTCTTTCCTAATTTTTTTAGGAGTTTAATGATGCTTTAATAAATAAATAAATCTTGTTTTTTCTAGCAGCAGGTGATAGATTAAGATGAGTGCTAATTCTTTTGTAAGGAGCTCCTCCACTGTCTTGCATAGCATATAGTGCCCGTCTAATGACAGTTTGTATTATCTGTGTTCCTAGTACCTTGTGGACTAAGGATGCGAGGGAAGAAGACTCATCATAAGATAGAATTTATATAAGAACAGTAGATGTTCTGCTAATTTTGTAAGTTTAAACAGATGGAAAAACCTCACTTTCTGAGGACAACTCAAATGTTGATTTTTATGGAAGTAACTGCTCTTGTGGAAGACAAATGTATTTGATTTTTAGTAGATTCTAGCAGTGTATATTTATTTTAGATTTATCTGACACATTAAAAAGCACCCATCCAAGGGTGGAAATGCCTTTGACATTTATTGAAAATCCAGGCTTACTCTAAGCAATTGCTGTTTCTTTCTGTAATTATACAGCCTAGGACTCAGCAAAGCATGTATGTAACTTCAAGTACACACTTAAATGCTCTGATGGATAGGATGGCTAGGCAGTGAGGAAGTATGAATTGGAAAGGTCATGTTCTCTTCTCTGTTGCAGTCATTCTGGCACAGAAAAAAAAATAAAAATGGGAAAATTTAAGTATTGGATGTGGGATCAGCAGAGCCAGACTTTGTTTCAGAGTCTCTCAGACCAGCATTAGAAAAACATGAAGAGACACTTGGCAGGAACTCGGCAGCCTATAGCAGATACATTGGCTGTTTAAAGTATCTGATGAAAATGAGATCAGACAAAGGAGAAGTAAAGGCCTGATTTGTGAGAGCTTAGGATCTGGTTCTGATCAGGGGACTGCAAGGAATCCTTGCCTCAAATGTGTTTCAAAACAATGAACATTTATTCATCAATATTTTATCAATATTTAAAGTTAGGTAAATGTGCCTCACAAATATTTTTTTTTTGTTTGATTCATTAAGAGATTGTATGCTCCAGATTAATTGAAAAAATACTTGAGTGCAGTTGTACCATTTGTACAACCTCTGTTTGAGTAGACTTACTTAGATTAATGTCCATTTAGAAAGAAGTTAGGAAAAACATTTCCCACTGAGATTCTCTGTAAATATAACATCTTCTCAGTAACCTAGATAACTTTTCCACCAATTTATTTCATAATTATTTATAAGAACACTGGGTTTCAGGCCTATTTCTGAGAAGGAAACGCAGCTAACGAAGGGACAACTGTACTGTTTCTGTTCCAAGTGCCTTCTTGTAGGCAGCCATTTGAGCAGATGACATGAACTATAGGCTGTCCTGAATTATCATTTTGAGGAGAGAAAAAAAATAAGCAGGTCCAAAGTATTTTACATGTGTTTTGACAGATTAAAACTGTGACTTGAGGTATAGAAAGCTGGCAATCCCATAGTCTTCCTACTTCATAAAGATCATGTGTCTGAATTCTCAGATTGATAATGATCACTAAATAAGAAATCTTGAAGGAGAGTTGTTTGTGGTTTCTTTTTTTTTTTTTTAAAGAGAGATTTGGTTAGAAAAGTAGCTGCTGTGCTTTGAAAATAAAAAGACTAGTATCACCATACTACATATAATGGTTTGCACCTGGAAGATAAGGCATCCATAGGAGAATCTCACTTCAAAGGCTTTCTATAAAACAAAGCATGTTAGGGATAATGCAATCCCAAACTCAGATAAAATGTCAAGATTTTTAATCTTTTAACAAAATCAAGAAGTTCTTGGTTTAAAATAAAATTGTTCTACATCTTTTCAATCTTAGCTACTTTTCATTATTAAAGGTAACTTTTTGAGTGGAGGAATTAGCCTATTACCAATCAAAAGACTGTGTGGTTAAATGTAAGAAGTTAGAAATAAAATTGTAGCTTCCTTTGTGTAAGTTTTCATGTTGAAAGCTGGCTTTAAGTTGGGTTTTTTTCAAATAAAACAATTAAGATATATAATATCACCCCAGCTACATTAGCAGTGTACATAACCAGTGTTCTGAGATGCAGCTGTCATACCTCCACCTTAAAGGATGTGTTGTAATGACTTTTTTAATAAAAATCCTGTCTTAATTTTTGGTGCGATATTGTCATTTGTTAGGACGATTTAGAGAACATAAAACAACTCAAGATGAACAGCTGAGATGCAGAAAACTAAACAGTGGCCACCTAGAAATAAATTCAGGAAATGAATCAGTGAGATTATTGTATTAGAAATCTAATCTCTTCTGGCATTTTAAGTTTAGTAAATAGAAACATACATAGCTTCAGTAGTATTGATGTTAAGGAATGGGGATCATTGTGTTGTCCAAAGCCTAAATGTATTTCTATACCCCCCCCCCCCCCCCCCCCCCCCCCCCCCCAAAAAAAAAAAAAAAAGGAGGAAAAGGAATATAACTACTTTGAACCATTTTAAAGATTCTAGGTATTGGACATCTATTATATATCAAATGAAATAAACTACTGCCCGTTATAGAACAAAGTAGAAATAATAGCTTAACTGTTGCACAGGATAAGAACTAAATGGTAAAATCATAAGTTGATTTAAAGTCTTATACTAGATCAGTTCTTGTCACATGGAGTAGTTTAACACATCTGTTGCTTTTGTTGTTTCTGATTTTTTTTTTTCTCTTTTCCTACATGTTTTTTTTTCCTCCCAGTGATGTCAAGCATTCTTGTAAAGCTGTACCACTTTCCTCTTGACATTATCTACTATAGCAGGGAAGATCTTATGAGAAGTACAGATGTTTTCATAGAGGCTCATTGTGTGCCTATAGAAGATGTATGCTAATCTCCCTCTTGCAAACTTAGCTCTTTAGATCTTTAAAATAGCCTGTATAAAGCAAGCAGATGCAAATACTCCAGAGAAGAATATGGAAACCCATGCAGGAAGAGTAGAATTTATGCCAACCTGTTATATCGATTTGACAGTGACTATATGCCTGCTAACAGATTTTCCACAACAGATGTTTGCGAAAGCTGTGAAACAGAAATGTAGTAGGACTTCAGAAGAGGAAGATGTTTATAATGAGCTGTATGAAAATGATATGGACATTTGCCATGATGTCTAAAAATTTAGTTGTAGTTGACTTCTCATTTATGTACTGTGAGAGAGAAGTGCTCAAGCAAGCACCCCCAAAACCAATAAAAACTCTTGAAACAGAGAAAAGTCAAGATTTACTCGGCAACGTAGCTTAAAGTGAAGGGTTTGACAGTCTATCATCTGTCTTTCTCCTCCCTTCCTAGCCTGCTGTGCTTGTAGAGTGGATTGTGCTTTGCTGTCATTCCAGCAACTTTCATCAGATTTCTGTGTTGCAACAAATTCTGCAGATCCTTTTCTGAATCTCTTGGAATGTCTTTTTTTTTCTTTATCATCAATTCTGAGGTTTGTTTTTTGAGCAAGTTTCCTGCTTTTCTTAGGAGACTCTTAATCTCTGCTTTTGCTTGGAGGGGCCTATCTTGCTGTGTTTCTCAGTCATTCTGTCTGCTTCATCTTGCATTCAAAAGCATCCACTCTGAGAGGACCGTCCACTTCCATCCAGGAGGTTTCATAGTGGGCTGTACTCTATATGTGTGCTGCAGCTGGCAAATGAAAAAACAGAATTGTTGCCTTGTTGCCTTTTATCTTCCAATTGACCACCTGAAAGATGTGCTAATGTGGCAATGCTGAAGGGAAGTTGGTTGTGCCATGAATTTGGGAGGCCTGATGAGAAGAAGTGTAAGTGGAGTTGTTTTTTACTGTTGTGTCCCAGTATTTAGGAAGAGGTGTAAAGACAAAAATAACAGCAACTAATTAAAGGACTATTTCCTTTCATAGTATGTTAATATGGTATCAGTTGTTCCTGTTAAAGGGTTTTGGCTGTTATTTCCTTCGTATTTACCAGGTGTGAGAGGCCAAGTACTATTCCAAGTAACAGTGAATGATGGATGACTACTTGCAGGCAAATTCTTCCTCCCTCAGATGAAAACAGAAAGGACCAGAATGATGGGTGGAAACTGTCACTTGGTGATATATTTTAATTAAAATAATAATAATAATAATAGTTCATATACCTTTTAAGAATCAAAATAAAATGTTTCTCTGCCTAACTGATGATTATCTAGCTTAATTGTATTGAAGCTTGGGGGAGATAACAAAAATAAAACCATAAAGAAGTTGAGCCAATCATCTTAGAATGAAGTATATAGCATAGTGAAAAACAAGTTTTGAGAGAACAGATTTACAATTGACCAAAGCATAGCTTGCATCTGACCTTCGAATAAATGAAAATGCAGCTGTTCAATGATGTAACATTAGACTAATGTACCAAGGACTACAGGGCTAAACGATGGCATCAGAGTCATTTGGCTTATATGAAATAGGCATTGAAATTAATCACTGTCTTGGAGTGAATATTGTCATTGAAAATGAGGATCCTGGCTCGATGTTTATTCTTGATCAGTTTATTGTCTCTCTCTGCTCTGTAGGCATATCACCAGTTCTGTAGCTACGCATTCTAAGAATGCCTGAGCGTATATATCATGTGCGTGCTATGTAGGAAAAGTTAAGGCATGATTCACAAAAAGCAAAGTGATTTTCTGACTTAGTCATTATGGGTATGAAAGGAAATGGGTCACTTCCAGTCATTTGACAGTTCTGTTTTTGTAAGTAGGTCGCATTATTGGAATATTAATATATTTCCATGAACTTAATTTCTTGCAACTGCAACAAATTAGGGAAAGGGTTTTAACTGTAGCTTCCAGATCTGCATTGAGTTATGTTAATGCAGAAAAGCAGTCAATGATTGTTTTTCTTTTTTTCTCTAGCAAAGGAACCATGATTGTTTTATCCAAAATCTTACCTGGATGTATAGACCTTTTTTATGTGGATGCATATAGCATTTTATAATGCTTAGTCTTAATGGTTAAAGGAAGGCATCTTGTTATTTGTATGCCTATGCATTTTGTGGGTTTTGTTTTCTGAGAAACAAATGGAAGTAATTTGAGAGTGAGAATGTCACAAAGAACTTGACCTGGATTTCAATCAGAACCATGAACCTTGTAGAGAAGACATAATCTATGTTTTGAAAGATCTGGCTTTGATGTGAGAAAGCTTTATATTTTAATGTCAGTGATGAAGAGCTTATTTCACGGAGGGTTCTTCCTTTAATTGTAGATCACTACATCAGATTCCAGAAGATAAATGAATGTGGAACAAATTTATACTGACTCTGTCAATAACTTCTCTAGTGTTTTACCTCTTGGACAAAGGGAACTTTGGGATCCAGAGAAGATGACTAAGAAGCCTTCTCTTTGTTTAATTCAAATGTTAAATTCTTATCAGCTCAAGCACTACATTATTAATAAAAAAAAAAGCTAAAACAAGCTGATGTTTGCTTTTTTTCCAGTGTGCACACATGCTGTTTTACTGAGACCTTTACAAGCTGCTGTTGGCTAGCTGTACACTCCTGAGGCAGTTTTATTATTGTTCACCCTTTCTGCAGAAAACAAAATACAGCAACTTATGCCATGACATTTTGTGACATTTCCAGATATGAACATCTGGGAAGTTTAGTGTGACAGTGACAGCAAAGCTGACAATGATTTCTTTTCCAATGCCATGCACAGCCTGGGCATCTTCAGCTGTTGTCTTTTTCATTTCATTTTCCTTTCTTTCTCTCTCCTTCTCCTACCCAGAAGTGTAATACAGACCTTCTCTATTCTGGCCTTGGAGATAGAATGATATCCCATATTTATTTCAAAGCTGTGCATGGGGCATTGTCTATCAAATGCATCAAAAGACAGTTCAGAGCGCAAGGGAAGTGCATTCTAGCTAGCAAGAGGAAACGCAGCTGCACAAGTTGGTCTAATTGCAGGCATTGGGTGCATTTGATCATCAGATGTCTACTCTGCATAAAATGGAACTTAAACAGCTAAACATTAATTACTTCTATTATTGGATTTATATATTGAGGTGTGTGTGTGGGGGGGGGGGTTGTTCACACATTGTGGATATTAAGCCAAAGGGAGAGAAGGGGGGGAGGGGAACCAAACCCACCTGCCAACTAGTTGCTGTATTTAAGTTGTAAAATATTTGATTTCTGAAAGATGCTCTAGAGGAAGGTAATGCTTTTTAAAAATGCCTCAAACTGAAACACTAATCCAGTTAGTTAATAATGTAAAACAATAAAGTATATGAAAACTTAGAAAATGTTATCTGAATCATGTCAAATTAGAATGTCATAGAGAAATGTTGGTGTGGGAGATGGCAGGGAGTTAGAAATGGAAAAAACTCTGGGCTACTATGTGTTAATATTGGATTTAATCTCTGCATGTAGCAATTTATCTCAAAGGAAGTTTAAATGTGAGATTATGATTTTCTGCAACCTAATGGTGTGAGGCACGAACAATGAATCAATGTGTTATTTCAAGTCTGTTTGCAACTTAAACTATTTCTTTGCTTTTTCTGCTGTCTTAGATGCAAACAGAAACTGTGCTTTGTAAGGAACAGTTTCTTTCTTGTTTGAGATCCAATACTGAATAGCATATCAACAATGCTGCGTAACGTGTCTTGGATTTTTTTTTATTCCCAGTTATGAATTTGTGTGGAAGAAGTCAATAAAACCATTAGCTGGGACTTAAAATTGTGCTGTGGCTTTTAAAGATAATTTCGAAGACTAGTGTCTCAAACAAATACTTCCCTATCTAAAGAAGGTATTCTAATGTAAGAATCAATATCCTTGTTAATTTTTATCCTTTGAGAACGTCTACTTCATCTTAGAGTGATAGCTAAGTAGCTTATATGTAATTGTTTTTGTTTGGATTTCCTGCAGGCAAACACTGTTCTGAGTTTGGCTGTGTTTACACACAACACTGATCTTGCGTGAATTTTTCCCACAATGAACAGCCTTGAAATATTTGTAGTGGTGATTGGAAAAAAAATAAATGCGTAAAGAGGAAGAAGTAAGCAAGATACAAGAGAAAAGTAATATTTTTTAGGTGAGCATATTCTAATATCCTCTAGGAAAACTCATTCATTGGGGTTTTTGGTTTGTTTGTTTTTTTTTAGGGTTTTTTTTTTTTGAGATAATAGGAATAGCTATATCAAATGTAGTGTTTATTCTGTCATAGAATGGGTTCTACTCCTAGATACAGTGTCAGGTCTCTGGACAGAAAAAACTCTTCCTAGTCTTTATTATCAGAGATTCCCAGAACAAGTTGTTCACAAAATTTTCTTTTCCTTGAAAAATAGTGCTGTTTCCCTGCATTTTGTTTGAAAGCCTCTCTACTAAACTCATTTATTAGCATTTGCCTCTAAGGAATATTCTAAAGGAGTGTGATAGCAGTGTGCAGAGGCCATAGGTTGTGAATTGGAATCAAAGAATTAGCAGATTGAGCTTGCAGAGCAGCTCCTCTCTCAGCCCAGGAAAGCTGTTCCTGGAGAAGAAGCAGAGCTGGTGGATGCCTCTGTCACATTCTGGTGAGCGCTTTGCTGGCCAAGAAGCAATCATGACTTCTGAGGTGATTTCCTACCTTGTCCTAGAAAAATATAATCAATCAGAGAGTATGTCTGAACATTTTTTAGTCTTCCATTAGGCAGTGGTCGTTCAGCCTGACACAGTTGATTGAAATAAAGTAATTTCCTTACCCACCTGAATATATTAAAACAAAGGAGATTATAATAACTTTAGCTGGGAGGTGTCCTGATTAATTGAATTCCAGGAAGAGTTTCTCTTTTACCTCTTTCTCTTTTCCCTCCTCTCCAGCTTTCCCTTAATATGGAACTCACACATCTTTCCTTACTTTGTGTTTTTTTTGACCCTTTTTATCTTGACATAAACCTAAGCAAATTGGTAGAGCAAAACTCAAATATAAGTGTCAGTATCCTACAGAGAGGTTTCCTTAGAAGACAGCAGGCAGCAGACTTCTTTTTTTCTACTTCACAGTATGGGGATGTAGCAAATATGGCCAGCTGTTCCATGGAGAGTTTTGGCACAGTGAAACCTTTTTGTGCAGTGATGCTCTGGCCTCACCCCAAGCTTCTTCTTTCCAAGCTCTCTTACTAAGTGTACTGAAGAGTTCTGACTGGGATATGTAATGACCCTCTTCCTCTGCACCCCAGCCCGTAGACATCGCTATGGTTTGAGCCCACCCGGGGAGAAGAAATAATCTTTCTACTGTTTTGTTTCTTTTGGCTCATGCACGTTGGTGTCAGTAAATATAAGGATCTTTGTATCCCCTTCCCTGGCTGGTGCCTGGCTCACAATGTTGTATTATCTAAGACACCTATTTCAGTTTTCAGCTTGGCCAAGTGACCCTCTATTCACCCTGTCTTTGCTTCCTTGTTAGTGGCAAGAATAGCAAATTCATTCCTATTTACTGCAGCTCTGATTCTTTCATTCCTAGGGACTTCTGAAATTTTCATCTTTCTGAAGTGACAAGTGCTTTTCAACATATCTAGACGTGCTACTGCTTTTAGTGTGTCTTCTACTATCTGTCTTCATGATTGTAATATCTTCATAGGGATGTTTTGGTAATTAAACTCTGAATTAGTTCTCCAATTCTTCCTCTTTTTTTGGGGGGGATGAGTCTTCCTATGCAAACTCAGTTGAACTCCATGCACTGTGTTGTATGTAGCTTGATTTTTATGCATGTACTTCAGTGAAAGTTGAAAAAAAAAAACCAAAAAAAAACTAGTGAATAGTTTTTGCATCTGTTACAGACCCTGGATTCTAAGACAGTAATCTGTAGATGATATTGGTATCCATATGGTGCAGTCTGTAATGCCATAAACACAGGCACAATCATGTAAGAAGTTGCCATCCTAGAAAGCACCAGTGCAGATGACATACCAGAAACAAACCTGAAGCTGGAAACTGAATGAAAGGAGAATAGCCTCAAACATTATGGTGATGGAGTTACAGCTAATATATCTAAAATAAGCATGCAAATTTACAGAGTCAATCAAAATAGAAATGTTTTAAGTATATTTTGGCATATTGTGGAGCCTGTAGCTGATTCCTTCAGGATGCTAGGCATAGAATTTTCCCCATCTTTAACCTTTTAGCTGGCATCTTGTGCCTCATAAGAGAGACTCCCATAGGCTCCAAATGACTTTTTTTTTTTTAAAGAATAAAGACTACATAGAACAGTCAAGTGAACTAAGGTAGATATTGTATCACACTGCTTAGTTCATGCTTCTCAATCCACGCAGTTTTCTGTGATAGTAGCTTGGATGTCAGTTTTGTAAGCAATTCAGTAGAATGATATTTTTTAAATGGTAAAATTTTAATAAAGTCAACATTGTCATTTTTCGGATTCTAAGACAGGTGGCAACTGCTAGGTTTGGTGTGTATGCTTGTTCTGTCAATCCACCTATTAAAGGTCCAACTAAGACATTGTCTAGGACTATACACAGTACATTACATTCTGATTTTTCCCTCTGACACAACACTAGCTTTCACCCTCAAGCTCAGTATTGTTTTTTGCCATGTGTTAATTTCTTGCTTGAATGCCTTATTTACCTTCATTTAGAGTATGCTGCAGGTGGAAACAGAACAATGCTTACTGGTAATATTTACGGTGGCAAAGAACTGAAGGACAGCTCAGGGTCTTGCATAGCTCCAGGGTATCACTACTGTGAAAGCAATTTGGAGGTGTGATTTGTCATTAAGGAGGACTGGCTTCTTAAATACTGGTGGTTCATAGGACTAACAAGTATTGTGAAGTTTAGCAGCCTCCTCAAAGCAAGCAGATCCAGCAGTTTCTGAACCCAATTCAAAAGTCATTCAAGGCAACAGGAGTTTTTCCTGGAATTTCATCCAGTGTTTGATCAGCCCTCAGAGATGTTTTTCCCTCTTTGAAAATGAGGGATGAAAGTACAAATTTACGTAATAACTGAGTTGCTAAGATGAAATATTCACTGCATACTGTTGTGCTTTATAAGCATCATTGAAGTTGTGTTTATACAATGTGTCTTACAACTCATACATTTGTCTTAGTTTTTGTGGTATTGAATCATCATCAAAAATACTATTATTAAATATTCATGTGGGTATGAGCACATGTATACATATATATGTATTTTTGCATGTAAACGTATACCGTGTTTGTGACAGAATAAAAGGAGAGTGCAGGAAATAAAATGTTTCTGTTGTAACTCTCTATACTTCTTGCTTCTCTGAGTGCAGCAACATGATTTGCATTTGCCTTGTAGATAAATGCAGGAGTTACTTAAAACCATAGTAAAATTAAAACCACAAATAAATCCCTTAAAAATTAAACACAGAATAACAAATACAGTAATACTTGAACAGTGATCTTATTGTCATAAGACAGCACATGACTTCAAGTGTAAAACAGTATCTATGAACACTCATGCTTCTGAGCGTAAACATACTTCTAAATTCAGATTTAAGATGGAACTTTACTTATTGAAAGGTTATGCCATAATTGCCAATTTCATGGTTTCTTGCCCTTTTCCTCTCAAGCATCTGATACTGGTCACTGTCAGAAAATATTGGACTAAATGAATTGGTCTGAATCACTATGGCAATGCTTGTATTATTTAATGTGAGGAGATGATCATTTTGGCAAATATTTTACTAATAAGAACACTTCTAACAGGTAGACATTAGTTAGAGAAACGAATTGTGATAACACACTTAGCCATTGTGATGATTTTAGAATGCACGGTTTTTAAAATTCAAACTTGCAGACTAATCAGCAAATCTTTATGTAGACAAATTAACTGTTATGTTGTATCTTAAAAAAAAATAAATCATAAAACATGATTCAGTGTTCCATTCAAACTAATGAAATTTCAAAGTTAGCAAATAATGTACAGTACAAGAGGTAATAAATTTCAGACAAGAGCACCTAAGGATTTCTTCAGGGAAACAAATCTTCATATAAATTTCACACAATAATTTTTGATCTATAACTTGAACTTCTAGATTATATAAATATCAAACTGTAATAATGCTACTAAATGACTTTTTTTCCCTTCTGTTTTTTTCTATTTTCAGTAGTACTGGTAAAACTAAGAGTCCCTTTGAAGTAACATGTTATGGGTCAGAGAGAAGAAGATATGTGTCATGGTAAACATTTCTGTGCTGGGTTATGCAGAGGGTATTTCTTTTTCTGTGAATTCTTTCTCCACTAGGTGTCCCAAGTACAAGAAATTTGAGATTCATGTCACCTAGTTTGAAACATCAGCTTTTTTTTTTTCCCAAGTCAAGCAATCTTTTTAGGATATATTCAGTGTTCAGTTGCTTTCATTCTAGGGATTTAATGCATCCCAGCTGCAGTTCTGTTATCAAAAATATATTTAAGAAAAGATGAGACAGGAATCATGGAAAACATAAATGTATTCTTTATGGACTTGTAAAACTGACCTCCAAAACATCACTGAGGCCACTGTAAAGTTGAAGGCCTCCACAGCATTGGAACAGCCATCTTTGAATAATCATGTGTTCCTTAAAGAGTTAAGAGTAATACCGACTCAATTCTTGTTGGAAACTGCATCAGGTAATTCTTGATCTTTCCAGAAATCTGTGTGAAAAAGAGCGTAATTGTTCTAAATTCTTCATAAGAATATACATGGAAGCAGAGAATTGTTGGACATCCTGCGTACTTCAGTGGAGAAAAAAACTCTGTTAATGAGGCCACGCTGGAACTCAAAAAATATTTGACAAGCACCTTGAATTGTCATTGGAGCTTCAAAGGCAACAGACAAAATATAAGTACTGTGTACCATTTGTGAGGACAGAATGGACTGATGCAAACTCCTGCTGAGGGAAAGCCAAGATGACCAGATCTGCATGGTCATAGAAGTTATTTATTGGCAAGCTCACAGTTTAGTGTGTCAAATTATAAGGTCCTTCTGGCATGTTATGATTTTCTTAATTATAAGAAGTTTACAGATTTTGTTGATGAGGTCACTGCAGGAGTGCAGAAAGGAATTTGAATCCCTAATAGCTGAGGGACAGCTGTTTGCAAAGGTGTTCTTGCTACCAGCTCTAGATGCTGCAGTTACTATGTTAAAGTCAATGGAAATATACGTGCTAATGAGCCACTTTCTACTTGCTCTGGAATTCTGATATCCCAGGAGTGATGTATTCAACAGAGTAGGATCTTCTGCTTGGATGACGTGATTAGTTCTGCGTGAAAAAGGGCAATGCCCTTCATGCTTTGGATGATTCCTTTGCTGCAAGTATTTCTTTTAATGTGTATATGATTGTGGAAGGAAAAAAATACCCCCAAAACAATTTTCTGATAGCTGGTCCATGTCCATGATAGGATAACACAAAAATCTAATCTTTGAGAATGCCATCAAGCCCCATAATACTTAAAGTATTATGAAATGCTCTGTTTCTCATTGGTTGGTTTGTTTGTTTGTTTTTCAAGTAACAATCTGGAGAAGATGGATTTGAGTTACCATTTTGCCATTTGTACAGAATTTAGTCATTTTTCACTTTAGAAGCTATCTTTTTCTCATTCTTACTTTTGAGGTTTGCAGCAACGTGGACTAGAAGGCCAGATAGCATTGTGAGTTGCCTCATATGTCTCCAACTGCTTTATCTACCTTTAGAATCTACTCTTGCCATGAGATTAAGGAAATAAATATTCTCTCTTGCAACAAATACAAAGTTCCTCATGAATAACAAAGAATTCCTATTCAAACTATTTTTAATTTTTTTTCCACTGCAGAGGAACGCTTCGGAGTCCTCCCTGCTTTCACTGGCCTACTAAACTCCAGAAAGATTTCCATAATTTTACTAGATTCTCAGATGATAATCAGTGCTAGAAAACACCAACAGAGCAAATTTTTTTTTTTTTTTTTTTTTTTTAAGCCCTCCTAACTATGCTAGATAATAACGCTAGCTGAAAGCATCATATTTTGTCCAGGCACAATTTAGACATATTCTCCTTACTGACTTACGATACAAAGATCTTGATACAGTAAAGAAGAAAGAAAAGATATTTAGACAAGGACTATGGTGACCAGGCTGAGAATATAAAAGCCACTGTAATAGATAAAAGCCCTTTATGTAATTTATGTAGGAACCTAATGACTGTGCAGACAGGCCATGACTTAATTTCTTCAGTAACAGGTTGCCCACAGAGGTTGTGGATGCCCCATCCCAGAGACATTCAAGACCTGGGTGAATGTGGCTCTGGGAAGCCTGGTTGGAGACATGCCCATAGCCAGGAAGTTGACACTAGATGATCTTTGAGGTTTTTTTCAACCCAGATGATTCTATGATAATTTTGCATGCTGTTTCCAGAACATTCCCAACGCATATCTTGGGAATAACACAGTTACAGATTAACATCAGTATAGGCTTTATAGTCATGATAGTTGTTACTCTAAATGGGCTTCTTGAACTGATATAGTACTTCTTGGAACTCCTCAGACTTCCATACCAATTTGATGAGCATCCCACTCAGTGACACATTAGTTATGTGGACTAACTACAAATTAAGAGTTTAAATACAAATTAATTAATTCCACAAAAGCTACTCATTGTGTTAGAATAATATTTTGCAGTATGTTTTTTGAGTAGCTTCAAACCATTTGTAGTTTCACATACAAGGGAGTAAGTGTAAGCTGTGATGCATAAACTAATTGCTTCTTTTACCCTGAAGAAGTCATATTTAGATGAAATATAGTTCCAAGTATTCTAATTCTGCTTAGTGCTCTGCTACATTAGTTGACAAACTTAAATTGTATAATCTTCAGTACTTATCAGAAGCTTTGGGCAAATAATGAACATTTTATGGCTCATCAATAAATGGTTGCCAAAGACCTTGTGAAGAAAAGGTGGGTTTTTTTGATTGTTAGCGTATGGATATGTGAAGAATGGTAGTCCTCTGAATATAATGCCTTTTACTGTCTGGACAACTGACAAAATACCAGCTAGCACACTAGGAAAAATTCAAAACTGCACAGTTTACAGTTATTTATTCTTAAGAAATCTTTACTATAGACTAGAATATATGTATCCAGAATGGCTCTGCAAGTATGTGGCTGTGTCTGGCTAAATCCTGTTTTCAAAATTACTGATATACAAGACTAGCTTTCTCATCATTAATAGCATTAAATGTCTCCTTTAAGCTTTTTTTATCCATGGAGCTAACTTGCCAAGCCATTTTCAGCAGCCAGTGCCACGTGTTCAGATGTCAGTGCTGCGTTTATTGAGGATGCTCTCAGCTTCAGAGAGAAGCGGGGTCTTTGCATTCAGATAGAGCTTCCTTAACAGTATTGCCATTCTTATTTTTAACAATGGAAATATTGAAATGGAGATGTCTGCAACTACTTTGCCACAAATCTTTGCGCAGTGTGGCAGAGCAGACACAGTTCTCATCCGTGCAAGCAGCAACACCAGCTGAGGTTAAAGCATTCAAGATGTGTAATATGTAATAGAGTGTATTAGAGGAGCTACTGGCTGCTTTTTTCTCTGGTTGATGGACAAGGCAAGTGCCACATATTTGAGTTATCTCTCTACATCTGTGAGAGATGCTTGACTAAACAAATTTAGGTAGTTTGCAGTATCCCACCTTAAACTCACAGACGGTAGTAATGCTGCAAGAGATTATTTGATCCAGAAGAGAAAATTCAATTGATCTAGTATCTGAATTTCCTCCTAAAAAATGCTGATTAATAAAATATCTTTCTAAAGATGAGTGTGATGAATTTAACAGTCGTCAAGATGTGAAGAACTCTAACTTATGTCTCACCATTTAGCCAGTATTTTTAAGAATGAAACCTGTCAAATTTTAACATAAAATACCATGTATCAGAGCTACTAATTTTCAACTGATTAGTCCTTTACTCTAAGCAAAATAATTATTAGAGTGGAAAAAATATACTGTAACACAGTAATGAGTAGTTATGCTTCTGTAAATCATCATCTTGCTCGTTCATTTCTTAATTTTCTTATCTTGTTCTGATGCCTTGCAGAACTTAGTCATATAAGGAGCTGCAAACTAGAGATGTCTTTGGAGACTGAAAACTCTCTTAAGTGTGGATTCTGCTATTCTCAAGGAATTCCAATCCTTGAGAATCGGACAGCTTGTTCCAAGATGTTCCCTTAGAGGGAAAGACTGAGCATCATTGGTATCAGATTCAGTAGCTGTTGTTCTGGAACTGACCATTCAAAACAAGTGAGATAAAATACCTGCTTCTACACGGATGTAAAGACGAGCATTTCAAACAGTCAAAAATATATCAGCTTTCAAGACAGGTTTGTATTTCAAAAAGAAGGGGGAGAACAAGGCTTAGTAGAGCACTGTTGCCTTGTTGAAAAGCTTCTTTGGAGCAATGCATTTGTGTTAAAGGCTTGAATCTATTGTCTTAAGGAACATAAACCCAGATGCATGCACATATCTTCTTTTACAGTTCTCTCTTGCCTTAGTTATCTCAGTTATCTCTTTCAGCAATTGAATGCATGTTGACAAGTGTAAATCTGTAGGTGACATTCTAGTAAGGAAAGACAAAACTGTAAAAACAGTACCATAATGCAGTGATTTGCCTCTAGTGTCCCATTTTCAATAACAAAAGGAAATAACTTAAAACATAAAGCTCTCCTGCCATATTTTGCTGTTATACTTGATTCATTAAACACTTATTTGCTGTAATCAAACCTATGAGAAAATGGCCATAGAAAAAAATGATAAAAAAAAATAAAAGCACATTTGCTTGTCCATTATTGTTACTATAAAACAGCACTGTGGGTGTTGTTTAGTAGTATGGAGTTTCCATAGTGTGTCTTACTCTTTCGTAAGCTAAGTTATTTTGTGTAAGGTACTAGAGGCAGGATAGCAATGAGAGGACCCAGAAAAGCAGCAATTATGTATGGGCAGGTATTTCAGGTAGGCCTCAATTTAGTGCAAATGTATATTCAGTATTGACTGGAACCATAGAATCATAAAATTTTTCAGGTTGGAAGGGACCTCAAGGATCATCAAGTCCAACTGCAGCCTAACTATAGTACCCTAACTCTAACAGCCCTCTGCTAAATCATATCTCTGAGCACCACATCCAAATGAATGACTCAACCACCTCCCTGGGGAGTCTCTTCCAATGTTTAACCACCCTTTCTGTAAATAAGTGTTTCCTGATGTCCAACCTAAACTTACCTTGGCGCAACTTAAGGCCATTTCCCCTCATCTTGTCACCTGTTACCACTGAGAAGAGACCTACCCTGCTTTCACCGTAAGTACCTTTCAGGTACTGGAAGAGAGCAATAATGTTTCCCCTCAGCCACCTCTTCCCCAGACTAAGCAGCCCCAGCTCCCTCAGCCTCTCCTCACAGGGCTGATTTTCCAAGCCCTTCACTAGCCTCGTTGCCCTTCTCTGGACCTGCTCCAGTACCTCCATGTCCTTTCTGTACTGAGGTACCCAAAACTGAACATAGTACTTGAGGTGAGGCCTCACCAGTGCTGAGTACAGGGGCAGAATGACTTCCCTAGTGCTGCTCACCACACCATTCCTGATACAAGCCAGGATGCCATTGGCCTTCTTGGTCACCTGGGCACACTGCTGGCTCATGTTCAGCCAACTGTCCATCAGAACACCAAGGTCCATACCTTTTTCATCAGGCAGCTTTCCAAGGTTGTAGGGGTTGCCTGGGGTTGTTGTGACCAAAATACAGGACTCAACACTTGGCCCTATTGAAACTCAGTACCTTAGCCTTTTCCCTATCCTTGGTGATCAGGTTACCCTCTGCATCCAACGGGGGATGGAGATTCTCCCTGGCCTTTCTTTTGCTATTAATGTGTTTAAAACCCTCACAACCAACAAATGTTTAGGTATACTTGGGAGAGATCACCCAGAAAATATCTGTGTTGTAATAAGGCAAAAGGCCAGAATTCTTGATAGCATAACAACACTATTCTGAGCCAGAATCACTAGGGCACTGCCAAGCTTCCACAATACTGAGCTTAGGAGTACCTGAGCTTGTTTACAATATAACAGCAGAAGCAGTAGTCTCCTAGACAGTGAGCTGGTACATTTCTGTTAACTTGTCTCAGATTCCTATGAGCAGCAGAGAGATGAACTCAAATATTTTAAGTACTTCTGTCCCATCTAGCTTTGGAAATTCTACTTGGGAAACTGAAGATTGTAAGTCTGCTGAAATTATGGAAACAACTCAAGTAAAATGGTACTGTTGAGTAAGCATCCATTCTGTCTGTGCTAGGGCTTTCCATACACCTCTGAAGGAGACGTGGCCAAATTATATTGATCAGGAGCTCTAACCTGAAGCAATTCAGGATTGGTTAGGAGCACAAATCTTTCTTTTCTTTTTCTTTTCCCTAGAAGTTGTAGTTGCTGAAGTATCAGAAGATTCAGGATCCAGAGAGAGACTTTTTTTTTTTTTAAATCTCAGTAAGTGCATAAATATAGATTGAAACTTTTGGCTCTTCACTTTTTATTGTGGGAAGGACATCTGATTACCACAGGTGAAAAACATAAGAGATTAGAAAGCTTTTCTTAATTTAGGATTAGTTTTCCTTGATTAGTTTAGATGTGTTCACTCCACATTAGCCTATGTGATTGGTGGAAGAGAATGGAAGTGTTAAATGACATTTGTTCAGTGCTATCAAAGGTTTTAATAGAGTTACTGTGTTGCAACTCTGTGGTACCTGCACTGTTTGTAGGGTATTGAGTCTCTCCTGATTATAGTAATGCTAGCTTTTTCTCTTTAGCTTGGGAAGGAAGCATTGGGAAAAGGTATGAAAGTACTGCTGTTAGTTCAGTGATTTAGTTTCATCCTTGCAGAAATAGCCTATAAACCACCTGAGTGGAAACAGGACCTAAAGGCTGTTTCATGTTTCTGGGTGACACGACCAGAAATTCAACAAACTCAGGTGTTTTCTTGTGAGAATGATGAGGGTGAAATTCCTCACCTGTGTATGGCTAGCTTTGCAATAGTGATAAAGTTATTATGTTTTAAGAGATGTCTCAGTGGGAGAAGATTTGGTGTTTATGCACTTCTGGTAAATTCACTGGTTTGTATAGGTGAATGAATTAAATTCTGTTACGAGTTTTTCTTCTGTCTTCCTGCAGCTTTCTCTTATCTCAGGTCTGTTACTCAAACTGTGTGGGAAAATGGCTGAAGTAGGATGCTTTTTTTTTTCTGTCAGGTTGTGGAAGGTACACCACTGGATTTGGTTATTTGAGACTTCTTTTGTGATGGAAAGTTGGTATGGGAAAACAAGAAGCTGGTTGAACTGGGAGTCAGTAAAGGATTAAGGACTGCAGCAGGGGCTGTTTTTCTGTGTCACTGAGACCTAGTAGTCTGTAGCCTTTCTTGTACTGGGAAGTCCTGAATTAGGTAAATGTTTGTTAAAATACTTTTTTTTAAAATTAAATATTTGTCAAATATTAAAAACTTTTTTTTTAACATCTGTTAATTTTGATGTGCTTTAACAGGAAGGTATGTTTTACTGCAACTTTTACTATAAATCCTTTCTTGCTTTCTTTGTGATGTTGTGAATATCATTTTTTTTGATCTTAATTTCTGAAACTGATCTGAGCAAGGCCCAAGACCTTAGTTTTGTTAGAACAAATTTTGTTCTGGGTTATTAGTTGGTTATATCTTTAAGGCTGAGTGAATCATGGGTCAGATTTAAGTGGCAAGGTAGAGGAAAAACATATATAGTTGGACCTATGATTTCACTTGAGAACAAAAAGAGATCAGTAAGAATTCCAGCTAGGGAATGCTAGTCTGTGAAAGATGTGAGCATGATACCAGTTATTTGATGGAAGGTGATAAAATTTTTCATTTTTAAGAAATTGCCCATAGGCTATCATAATAAAAGCTCTTCTTTTAATAAGGAATCACTTGGCCAGTGTTCTGCAGTAGGTAACTCTAGTTAATCACACTTAAATCCTGCAGAGCTAAAGCCTTTCTTTCTTCCATGGGTTCAAGTTAGGAAAAATATCCTTCCTGAGGATTTAGAAAGTGAGCACTCACATACAGATTTATTGAAGCTGTGATAGTTTTTACATTGAGCAAAGAAATAGGAGTACTTTATTTTGCATTATTGAATTCTACTGACCTAATAGCTGCATAGCTGGTTGTCCAGATGATGATCTAAAGCCTTCAGATGGAAAACTAGACTAATTTTTTAAATCTTGATTTTTATTTTTATTTTTCCCCTTGGGGAGGGGTGTTGGTGATGGTAGGAGCGTAGGAGTAAATGCTTCCTGTCAGTTTTCCTAACAAAGGTATTTTCTTTCTTTTGTAAATATAGATTAACAAAAGAAAATATTCACCTTATAGGCCCTATATTGATATTTGCTATCAAGGAAACTGGCTGAATTGGTCACTGAATCATCTTATTGATAAAGGAAATAAGATGAGCTTGCTGAAGTGTGCAGTACTCTTAAGGAGAAGAAAAAAAAAAAAAAAGAATCCCCAGTCTCTGAGGAGAAACAGTGGAAATATGTGCAAGCATGACTGGAAAATGATCTTGAAGAACTTTGCTTTTTTGTACTTGCATAGATTTGAGTTTGAAACAGTTATGCTAAGCAGATAAATTTAGAATGTGGTCTGTGATAAAATACAGAGTGCTGTGCTTTGAAAGCTTATTTATGCTAGAACAGAAAATTAAAATGCTAAGCCTTCAGTATAAAGTACCTCATTTGCTAGTCACTCACTCTAGTTGATTTTAGTTGATCTACATTAGTGTTAATCTTTTATGTCTACTTGTCAGATTGGGAAATTTCTGCTCTATGTATAATTGAAATGTTGCATTTTCTTGAAAACGTTCCGGTTACAGCTTCATATCATTTTGTGTGGCTGTGGAGTCAGTGTTCAGCTTAAAAGACGTACTACACCTAAACATTTAATAATAGAAGGCTGTATTTTGGGGAAGTAAACGTCTATAGAGCCATTTAATGCTCCAATGGTGCTTACAGTGGAAATAAAAATTTGTGTGTTTTCTCATGATTCTGGAGGCAAAGGCTTTATAACAGTGTATGTTCTGAGTATTTTTGTAGCTAAGTACCCTAGGTGGGAGATACCTAACTCTCCAAATTAATACTTTATTCTTCCTGTCTCTTATAGTTCTTAAGCTAAAATGCTTGTAAAATGATGATTAAAAACCACACTTCTCTGTGTGTGTATAGTTTTTGATCAGGCTTAGGATATATACACTCTACAGTATTTTTCATCCCATAATCATATACTTCAGTATTTATAATCTGACAATAATGAAAGATTAGCTGTAACTGAGAACCATTCATTTTAGTGTCGATTCCATTCAAATGAAATGAAAAGTATCTACTCCTTTGTATTAGACCAAACTCAATAGCAGTGCAACCACTTTCCCTAATGCTGTACTTCTACCTTTGTTTTCTGTCTAATTGCTTCATTTTGTTCTTTCCTACAGTTATTATATTTTCTCATATTGAGAAATTGATTACATACACATAGGAAAGCAGGTACTGTGTTCTTACTAATTTTTACACTTTACTTTCTGAGTAATAACAACTGAAGGCTTAACTGTCAGTGTTTTTGTGTGGGGTAGACTGATGTGTGTGCTCTAGAGGGTAAAATTAGACAACCCTTGTGCTTCTTAAGGCTGTTCAGTGGTGCAAGAAATACATAACTGATACTCATTTGTTAGGAATCCAAGTCCTAGTTAATACATTGACTATTTAAGACCTTGAAAATCTAGGGTTTGTGATTTGAGATGTTTTGGTGTTTTTTTAATTCTTCTCTCAAGCTCTCTGTGTGGTGGAAGGAGAGGGCAAAGAGATCCTCATCCTCGAAGAGGTGGATGGGAAAATCAGTAGAAGGGAGTCTAAGCTAAATGTGGTGAATCAAGGAGGCTGCTGTTCAAAAGATGGCCATAGCATTAAGATGTCAGCAAGCAGTCAGCAGGAGGAGAGAGCAGGATCACAGTGCTGTGTGCTATAATGCTTGACGTGAATTCTCTGCATTGTCTTGCTTCTACTTCCTCTTTTGTTAAGGAACTGATGGTGAGGGGCAAAAGAAAATAAGATCTCAGGATGAAAATGTAGCATGGTGTAGAAATTTACGTTAAAATCAATTAAAGTACAAAATGAAACGGAAGAAGCTTTTGATGCTGAATTTTCCAAGTTATCTAAAACTTCGTCCTGTCTCTGGAGTTCCAGCCTCACCTGTCTTTTGTGAATTTTGAGATGACTAGGTAGTCGAGCAAATAAACAGGAAACATCAGAATTTGTATGAAAATGGATTTGAGGAACTAGAAATACTTACAGTTGGTTGCATATGCTTGGATTTTTTATTTACCAGATAATTCTGTGCTGTTCTTGCTTTTTCTTCTTGGAGTCATGCTTGTAGAAGACTACCTGAATCAGATCTCTTGCAATCTACCTCTGCCATACATTCTATAATCAGGACAGAAAATGCCTATTGGAGGAACCTAGACTAAGTACTGTGAAAACCTAGAGGGCTGGTCCACTTGACCACTGGGTTTGGATTAGGTGAACACTGTGCCAAGGTATTTGCTCACCATAAGTGTAGCCAAATCTTTGAAGCGCCGTGGGAAGGGTACATAGAAGAGTACCAGAAAACCAACCGTAAATTTTAACCCTTATTTGAGATATGTGGTCTTGATTTTTTTAGCCAGTGTGCTTTAAACATTTGCAAATACTCATAATGTGATCTGTTCAAGACAAGAAAACCACAATCGATGTCTGGATGATAATTGTCACGTGAATGTTGGTAGCTACCTATAGATTTTCTGGGTTTTAGTAAATTATTTCAGTAAAACCCAGAGCAACTGATTATCTCCTAATTATGTCAGCCTTGGCCTAGATGATACTACTACCACTGAGACAAAACAAAATTCAGTAGCAGGACAATAACCAAAAAAGCAACAAATGTTGTACTTTGTCTTGATCCAGCCTTATTGTATGGATTCTAGTGTTTGGAGGTTGTCTTTGTCATAAACACTTACACACTTGATGCTCTGCAGGATCTTTAGGAAACTTTTATCTTGGTTCCTACTCGGCAATTAAAAACGCAAAGTTTCCTCTAAGTCTTTTGCTGGTGTTAAAGTCAGACTGCTGCCTGGATATGCAGGAATCGTGTTCCAGTGGAGAAGAACTTATTGCCAGTATTAGGCACCAATTCCATCAGATAAAAAACATGGAAAAACTATGAAGTTTCCTCAGCAGCTGTGGCAACTACTTTAATTTGTTGCCTATAAGCCTTTTTGCTGACTGAGATTATATTGTCTCTTGTCAACAGCAGGACTATTTGCCAGCCATTTAACTTCAGTGGGAGAATTCTGAGCTTTTGCAAAAGTTGAAGTTGAACAGATGGACAGCACACAAGAGGCCAGAATGACTTAAAGGGCACCCTTAGCTAGTAGCTTGTTACAGAGAATAGAGTATAAGACTGAGAATGAAGGAAAATACTGTGATAACTGACAGCAGAAAATGCACAAGACTTTTATGCCTCCTTCCTAATTCTTTACACCAGATAAAGAGTGTGAAAATTGAAAGACTGATAGACAAGAAGCTTTGCTGTCCTTTCTTACTCAACTTATGCTTTACAGTTAGCCAACACACAGACTTTCTGAATTGTTTCCACCAAAGATATTGAGGTATGTCACTGTGACCCTGCCAAAGATGTAGGGTTCCCTTCTGGTACAGTTGCACTTAGGATTTTCAAACCTCTGAGCAGAAACTGCTTAATGCACTAGGAATGCAGAAACTGTCTTAGACTTCACACAGTGACCCTACAAAAGTGATTAATGCAAGAGGATAGTCTTTCCTCTCCAGAACTAGAAACAGAAAAGAAATTGAAGCCATGAAAAGGGAAAGAAAAGAATTAAACAGACCAAGGCATAAGAACTCATCTGCTTGTCTCCCTCCTCAGAGGCTTCTTGCTTTGTTGGAGGCTGAGAGGCATTGGCATTTGACCCACAGGGTTTTAAAGAAAAAACTCAGGACAGATTGTTCTCAAAGGATTTATTTGATATTGCGGTCAAACAGTCATAAAAATTTTAGAGCTGTAGCTGGCAAAGGGAAAAATGTAAGCTGAAACAAGAGAAATTCTAATAGAAAAAAGGAATCTGATTCTTTCCCCTTAGGACAAGACTTGAAGACAAATTCAGAGGTCCTTGAAGAAAAGCTCTGAAATGTCAACAGTGACATTATGGGAGAGAGAAGGGGAGAAATAAAATCGCAGTCATCCACTGATTGTACTCAAACATGTTCTGCTGTTTAACTTATTAAACAGTAAATTATAAAAAGAAGAAAAAAAAAAAAAAGGGCATAACTGCCATTTTTTAGATCTTCCATAGCAGTAACTTTGCCTTTGTTAATCTTCAGGAATTATCCCATTAGCAGTAGCCTTGGCAGTGGTTTATTTGCTCTACTTTCAGTGAGTAGAGTGGTGCAGTTCCTGTTGCTCTAGATAGCAAAGGTCCATTGGAAAATACATTTGTTAAAGAAAAAGAGAGCAAAGTATTGCATAACATTATAAGAATAGCTAGAAAATAATCTTTGCTTTCAGCTGTGTCATTCAGTGAATGATTACAGGGATACGATGCAGATATTAATCCCAAGGGGACAGAGATTGAAAAATTCAGTTGCTTTACTTTTTCTCATTGTGTTATAGAAGGATATCCCCAATATGAAACTCTGTATGTTGTGTTATCGTGGAGTATTCTTTGTAGTAGCAAAAGGTAAGCACACCTTATGTGAGTTGTCATGGCGTGTGCAGGGATTAATGTGCTTCCTTATAACCTGGAGGACGTGGAAGGGAAATTTCTGTTACAGAAATAATTGCCATCTGTAGGGCCAGTGTTGTACCTTATGTCTTTCAAAAACTTGTGCATTTCTAGAAAATATGGTTTTAGTCAATAGTTATGTCAAGAAAACACTGATAATACATTTCAGGAGACTTTGTGAGATTTAGTTACTATTCTGGTTTAGGTCCTAACATGGATATTAATGAAGTGTTGGCATCTCACGATGTCTAAGAGCTCATTTGAGATGAATGCACTTGTGCAGGCAAAAACCTAGAAGCTGTAGTCAACTGACTTATCTTTTTAATGTAGCAGCTATGGAAACAATACAGACATTTTTTCTGAAAGAAATGTGAAGTTAGATATTGAAAGACAGTTGGAAAACTAAATCCTCTTCCATAGACCTTCAACAGGGGTCAAACAAGTTTAGGAAGGTAAGGGAAGTAGTGAGTTTCAGAAGAGAACTTAAGGGATGCAGTGTTTTGGAGACTTCTGTTAGCTGGTTTTTACCTGGTACATCACCTAAACTTAAGGGCATAAGGATGATCCAGTTATCGCCATCATGTTCTGATCAGTATTTGTTTTTAGGGAGACAGGCAGTGATTCCTTAATAGTCTTGTGAAATCTGGCCCTTACTACTGCTAGTCTTGATAGTATGCATTGACGAGGATTTGTCTGTAGACAGTTTCAACTGTCTGAATCCTGCAGAACAGCACAGAGGGGAATTCTCCAGTGAAAAATAAATTTTCTAAGGGAACATTCAGTATATAATGATAGATAGGATTTTTTCTTTTTTTTTTTGTTTTGGTGATTTCAGTCATATTTTCGTATTTGTGGTTTTATTTTTCTTCAGTTTTAAGATTTATTTTCTACAGATGCCTGTTGATAAAATCTAAAAATTCAAGAGGCCTGCTATACTTCATGTAGAATACACACTCTCTGATTCACAGAAATTGGTAGATCCCATCTTTTTATTATCTCTTTGTACAATTTGATAAATTAGGTGTTATCTATCTTCTTCTTATTGCATGTTTGCATGTCTTTCTGATATGTCTTTTATAACTGTTTGACCATGGTGGAGCAGAAAACAGAGAAAGCATACAAGGCCAAGCTAGAGAAATTGAATTTGAGATTAGAATTTGGAACTGATCCATGAGTTGGAGTGTATGTTGCTTAGGCATTGGATTAAGAAGTAGTTATGCAATGACACAGCATGGTTCCTTTTATTTTAGTGTAGTGCAAACTGTAGGTAAATTATGCTAGATTAGGGAGCAGTAAGTTTTACTACCTCATCCGTGTGCATAAGCATGCACTGAGAAATACTTACCAGTTATACTGTTCTGGCTTTTACATGAACACTGAAAAATGCTTGCAAGCAGCCTGACTTTGAGGAATAATGTTTTTTTTTAATTATTATTTCTGAAGTTATAAAATAGCAAATACTGTTATTCTACTTCAATCACAGGCTATTCAAGGTCACAGCTTTGCACACATAGTTTTGGTCTGAAGTGGAGTTATGCATTTTAAGCCTTAGGAAAGTCTGAAGAAGCACTGATGGTGCTTTGTGTTAACAGTATAAATGTGGATGTCCTCATTTTGATTATTACTACTGTTGAGAGTTCAGATAAAGTCATTCTGCTGTGCATCAAAACCCTGAGTTGTCATGTATGTTCATTTCAACCTGTGAACAGGGATAAAATGCCTGTAATTTGAATCTGTAGAGGCAAAGCACCTGCTTTCTACCTGTGATTTTATTCTCTATTGGAATTGGATAGGTCTGACTACAACTAAATGAAAAATAAGGTTTTTGTCTGTGGGAGATCTTAGTTATATATTTTGGAAAATGAGTAATAGCTCAAGATGAGCTTCATTTAGGAGAGAGTTGTCAGTACTTTTAAAGCTGATCAGTAGTTTTATCTGCAGTACCATGTCAGTTCAAGTGAACAATGTGTTGTTTTTTGTTGTTTTTTTTTTTTTTAAAAGAGATTTGGGGATTGTACCCCAAGAAGGATACTTTTGTTTACATGGTGCAAACTTAGCAGATGTGTGATGTTGTTATAACTAATATACCCTGATGGCTAATGGACACCTACCTACTCCATGATTCCGCACTATAGCTACTTGGAAATAAGAAACCTACAAAACATCCTTTGGCATCAAGTGTTTCATTGTATAAATCTGCCTTTATTGGACTGGACTGCGGCATTTTGCTAATGTTGTCACCAGAATTTGGCTCTCCAAAACTTGGGAAGAAAAAAAAAAGGGTATTGATAAATTCTAAATTCTAATAGATAAAAATGTTTTGCGATGCATTTTGATCTATTTAGTAGATGACTACTTTACAGTCTATATAGGTCCTTTCCAATCCCTGCAATTCAGTGATTCTGTGACTGCTGTTTATCTCCTCTGACCTCAAAAAAAAAAGCCCCAATTCCTAGGATGTGCAGCATAAACATAGTTGGCTATGACATACAAAACTGATGCATTTCTAAGATGCAAGTCAGTTAAGCTCTTTATTAGTAGAGTAGAAGGTAGTTGTTCTGAAGTTGCTTTGGGTTTATAAACTTTCCATATTGCTGCTACAGGGACAAACAGTCAAGGTCTACCATGTGTGGAATTCAAAATCAATGCTTACCATATAAGACAGAAATCCTATAAATACATACTTTCTTTGGTATTTTATTGTATGGTTTAAGTGTTTTACACTTGTTAATAAAAGTATAATTTTCCTAATTTATTTGAACTGGATATCCGTAAATGTTGTGTATCCATTTATGACATATACTATGATATGGCAATTAAAAGTTTTTAGAATTGTTAGTTGTAGGTATGATTATATGGACTATACTTAACCCAAACTCCTAATTTGATGCTCATAAACTTTCATAATGTTTTGTCTTTCACACTGTCTTCTTTCCGTTGTCTTTCCTGCCTGAAGAGGGTTCTGGTGGTGTTTTATTGCAGAACTCCAGCAACAGAAACAGTTTGACCATTTTTTGAGTGCACAAAAGCAGGGGAAGTCTTTTCCTTCCAGTGGCTTATTGGTTCTGTGTTAAAAGCACTACATTAGCCAGCAAGATTGAAGACGAAAACAGAAATAACCCCTACTGTGGAAAAGCTAGTTTTCAGTGTTGTAGGTGTTGTGGTTTAACCCAGCAAGCAGCTCAACTTGTTCCCCGTTCCCCTCCCCACTGAGCTGGGGGAAGGAATAGTGGATAAAAAGTTAAAACTTGTGGATTGAGCTGAAGTGATGCACAATATAATTGCTCATCAGCCACCAATGGATGCCTGGTCAGTCTTCAAGCAGAGGCAGACACCCCACCCCAGCCAACTCCCTACAGTTTTATAGCTCAGAAAGGTGCCATATGGCGCAGGACATCCCTCTGACTAGATTGGATCGTCTATACTGGTTCTGTCCGCTCCCATCTTGTTGTGCATCCTCAGCTCTCACTGCTGGCATTACAGTACAAGAAGCTGAAATGTCCTTAGCTTTGTACAGCAGTGCTCTGCAACATCTAGAATGTTGGTGTGTTATCAGCACTGTATTCTATTAAATCCAAAACACAGTACTATAGCAGTCACTCTGAAGAAAATTAACTCTATTGAGCTGAAGCCAGGATGTTAGTGGAAACTAATTTCAGTTAGAGCAAATCAGGAGGAAACTGCAGAAATGTACACATTAAGTTTATTGTACTTTACCAACCCTTTTAATGTGACTTTCATCACAAAACTCGAGTATCTATGGGTATTAAGAACTTTGCAATAGAATGACTATCAGTTCTACATCCCAAAGCAGTGCAATCAGATAGTGAGCAATAACTTTTTGCATTGTGTTTATGTGGTTCTTATTTTAGCAGTATTGGATGACCATTTTCAGAACATTATAAAAGGGTGAAATATTATGCCTTACATCATACCTAATTTTTATGAGTTTATATGTAGCTCTTTGACCTAGAAAAGAAGCTTTATTTAATTTTTTGCAGTTTTCAAATCTAGCATTGTGTTTTTTCGCTGGAAAAATATTACAGCCTTTCACTGGTCGTGCAGAATCTCTACATCTTCTCAAATAGTATGTAAAGCTGGTGGTAACAGGCTTTAGAAGTTTCTTCATGCTTTATGTGAAGACTGTGAGTTTGGTGTATGTCATAATGTACCTAAATACAGCTCTTTCATATCAAACAAATTGTATTGGCAATGTCATTTTTGGGCAGAAAATATAATAGAGGATATGCACCAATATACCAAACAAACAAACAAAAAAGCTATATTGCGCAATGCATCAACAGAAGATACTTTATCTAGGTATTTACAAACCCATGTTATGAATTAAAGGTAGGTATTTAAGGTCAGTCTTGTACAGGCGCAGTTAATGTGCTGTTTGGGGTTCTTAATATGTGACCAATTAGCTGTTTCAGTGTTTTTGAAACAGACAAAACCTGAATTAGTAAAAGAAGCATCATTAATCATCTCTGTCCTGGGATTTCTGATGGCAACTGTAATATGATACCTTTATGCGATATCTTTATGCATCACAGTAATATATGTCGAATAAAAATAGTGATTTTTTTTTTAAATGTATTTGTAATGTTATTCTTAATGAGCTTTTTGTATTTGGGGGTAGGTTTGAGCTGAAGGAAGAAAAGGGGAGAATGAAGTTTGGGGAATGGGACTAGAAATGGACAAAAACATTTTGTAGAAATAGAAGGATGTGTTAGTCATAAGGCAGCATCTATCATTGTCTACTCACAATTGAATACCCATTGCCTTTCATTAACTTCAAGAGGAAATGCCTTCATTTGCAGATTCTGCCAGAAATAAAGAGTATGAATTGGCTGATACAGTATTTTGAAGAATAGAATGCAAAGCTGTTAATGAGCTGTAGTGGATGCCTTCTATGAGAAAGACAAGTTGCTTTCATCAGAAAGGTCGTGCATGTCAGATAGCATTATTGTTTCCTACATTAGCTTGGCTCTACCCCAGTCTGGAGGAATTAAGATTTCAATGAACATTACTAATAGTTAAGACACATGTCTGGAGATGTGGATACTTCTGCATTCAGCTCTGCAGAAAATTCACTTTTTATTGGTATTACTGTTAAATACTATTTACATACAACTGGCTTATACATGTCACTGAAGCGACTAAAGTCAGGCAAGTATTTAATTTATAGGACAGAAGATAGCTCGGGGATCAGTGAGGAACGCCTTGTTCCAGCTTGGACTTGAACCTTTGGGATGATGAACTCTAAGAACATCTTCAAGTGCTGTAGTTGTAATTTTTTAAACATGTAGCAAAGAAAATGAAAGGCTTGTGGGGAAGTCATCTGGGAATTTTCATCAAATAACAATTCTCTGTAGGTGAGTGGACAGGCTCTACTTTCAATCCAGGAGGCTAGAGAAGCACATGTTAGGAGATATTTGGAGTATAGCTGCCTTCTTGGACTGACTGAGTGTCTCAAAGAGAGTGTAGATACAAGCTTTGTTCTCCTTTCCTACTGATCATTGACATTATGCACTAATACCTGTTTGTCACTGAATAGAAAAATCAGTGCAAATAAAAAGCAAATAAATTCAGATATATCTCTATTTAGTTTAAAAAAAAACAAAAAAACAACATCAGTTTCTCCAAATACATTGAGCTGCTGGCCAGTGACCATGAGACACTAGGCCTATGAAGGAGATGCACAATCTAGAAAGGAGAGAGAGATCATTTCACAATATGATTTCTCAAATAACAGAAGTATGCATGCAGAATAAATCCAGGATAATCTCATCTTCATTTTCTCATGGCTTTTGGTGAGCTTTTATCTTATGTTCATTATTTGATTATTTATATGCAAAAAAGGATGGATGTGTTCATCTGTAAGGGATGAGAAAGCTGTTTTTGTCTGCGAAACAGGGAGAGGAGTAGTATGTGTGTGTGCAAAGAAAATAAAACCCATTCATCAAACCTGAGTGTTTGGGGAAATGTAGCGTGTATCTTGATGAGCATTTCACCAGCACTGGCTAGATTGTTTTCCTACTAACTCCTCTAGCTAAAGCAGCAAGAGATTTATGAAGTTCAACAAGAATTCCTGTCCCACCAGAAAGAGCAGTGTTGTTCTCTCTGTTCTGTTGACCTACAGCGGTGCTAAACTGTTCAGAAAGCCCTTTATCACAGCTTGAGTGGAAAGGCAGGTGGTCGTCTTGTATAGAGCTATAGCAGATAAATACAATTCACCAGAAGGAAAAAAGGCATGAAAATGAATTTAGTTAATTATTACTATTATAAATCTTTCTCAAATAGCTGGACCTGAGTCTTCTCTGCATCTACAGAAATGGCTGATAAAAGGGCAACATGGGAAAGGATTGCTTTCAGAAATTGCATGAAAAATTTTCCATGTCAACTCTTTTCATTGACAATGAGAGACTGTGTACTTCTGTGTTTGTTTTTTTTATTCTTACACTGCTGATATTCTTCTTCTCTGATTCACCTCAGTGAGAACCACCAAGTTTTAATCACGGGAGTTTTCTCCATACTCTGCCTAAATTTTTTTCAAGTGAAGCAGATAGTGGGTATTTTTAACCAAGCAGTTAAAGAATACAGTTTAGTGATACAAGAACTGAGAGAAATGTCCAGAAACCTGGGGGAAAAAACAAGGGTAGAATAAGACTGTGCAATAGCATGGAAGGAGCATATGTAAGTGCTTATTAGAAATCCCACAAATTGATACCACCTTTACCTATGAGAGCTGTTGTGTTTCAGTGAGCTGTGCATCTAGAAATTACCAGGTGTCCATTCAGCATTACTTTTAAGAAGAAAATGGTCAGTCATCACTTCTTGCTGTACTTTCTGTTTATGCAAACACAATGGAGAATACTTTTCAGAGGAGAGGACTGTACACAACAAGGTAAGTGTGGACTGGACAGGAGTACAGCAGGGCCCAAGTATCTATTCTCCCAAGATCTATGATACCATACAGAAAGGCTAGTACACTTTTCCTGTTTGTAATCTTCATCTTCCACTCCCATTTAAATGTATTCTCAAACATACATATTCAGCCAGGATTATTTTATTCAATTTTAAAAAATCTCTTCATTTTCTTACCTAAGCAATTATCCTTAATCTAACAGAGTTCTGCATCCTCTATCCAAACTGTCTTCCATTTTTCATCTTTACCATAGAAAATAGGAAAGTATGTGTAGTGCTACTAACTAATGATTGAAATAAACTTCTCAATAAAAAGAAAACTCAGTAGAGTCTTCTAAATCCATAGCAGATGAAGAAGTTGATGGTAAAGAATTACAGTAGGGACAGCACAAAACCAGAAAAAAGTTCTCCATTCTTCAGGATGACCTAGAGGTGACAGCCATCTTTGAATGTGCTGCTAACTCAACATGGGGGTGACTGTAGCCTGTGACAATTCTGATTACATGGAAGCAGCAGCAGTGTTTGTCGACTCATTCCTGTTTGTGATGTTACAGAGCTCTCCACCAAAGGAAAGTTTGGAAGCAGTCCTTCCAAGTAAAGCTAGAAAATATCTGAATTAACATTATGTGAGGCAGGCTCTCTGCAGTTCAGTTTTGGTTGATAAGGAGTGAACAAGAGAAGCTATCCTAGCAAGCATGGTTTTAGATGTAATTTTGGAGGCAGAGGGCTTTGCTTTGCCAAGATGCTATGTTGTATGATCCTCTAGATAATGAAAACATTTAAAAAAAAAAAAAAAAAAAGTGTTAACACCTTTCCCACATTGTCCTATGCAAGAATGCCCTGCCTTAAATTCTTTTTGAAGGATAAGAAGAAAAAATTGAAGTACAGCTTCTGTGGCTTCCTTTTTTTTACTTTTTTGGATGCCTTATTCCGACATTGTATTCTATAAAATCCTGGTGATTAATTGAAGGCAGGCTATTCAATAATAATCTAGGCTTATTCTGATTTTCATCTGTGGAATGAAGATGTGAAAATGTAATTGAATTCCTGTAGTTACACATGGTGAGGTCAAGAGGAGCAAAAGGAACATTTTCAAGTTGCCCAGGAACTTCATTCAGGGCACTTGAGATGCTACTAGTCAGATTAGAAGTGTCCCAGAAATCAAATCCCTGAACTTGATGCTTGTGCTAACACACACTCAATCTTGCGCCTGTGTAACAGAAGTGATTAGGAATGTGGTGTAAAAGGTAGTTGTAGCGTTGTGTGCTCTGTATTCAGTACAGATATTACCAGTAATATATAGGTGCTTATTCCTCTGGATCATGAGCTGTTATTTTCAAAACTGATAGTAACTTTTTTAGATTTCCTCTTACATCTTTAAGTGTCCATTGGAGCTGTGCTTTATTACAGGAAAAGAAAAAAATCTGCAAGCAAAAGCCCTACTGATCAATTTTCAAGTAATGTTAAAGTATGCTGAACTGCACTTGCATCCCTCTTGTTGCTCCTTCTGTCCCAAATGAAATACCAAAGCTGCTGCTGCAAGCAGGAGTGTGTTGAACTCTTAGTGCTTCGGTTGCCCCCTAGTGACGTAGTAAAGGTTGGGGATGCAGATGAGGCTGCACTGCTGGCATTCCTCGCTGCGGGTGTGTTTAAACAATAGACGAAAAATCAAGGAGTATTGTTAGTAGCCCATCTTCGTCCTACGTTGTTTGAAATTGGAATCCCTACAGTAAAGGACATGTCACAAGTACAAAGAATTCTCTGGTGATCCTCTTGTCCAATAAAAATACTTTGCTCCCCCCCCCAGCCAGTCCTTCCAAGTAAAGTAAGTTACTTCATTTACAGAGATGCTCAACACACTAGCCAGAAAACTGCAGTTGAAAGTGGTATGAACATTGACTCATGCTTGTGTTGCTAGAAGACTTCTTAAGTTCCATAGAAGCAACAGATTTTTTTACTGATATTTTCACTTCAATGATTTCTGTAGAATAACATTAATTACATTTCATTATCTTTTTTTTTAATTAAAGATGTAATGAAATGCTAATTTATTTGCGTCTCAGAGAATTTCCTTTGCTTAGTCACAAAAAATATATATGTTTGTTGATTTGCCTTAACGTTGTTCTTTTTTTTTTGTTTGTTTTTGTTTGGTTTTTTGTTTTGGTCTGCCTGATAGCTAAAAGAATCTTCTGCCACCCATGCTTAAAACTCTGTCTGCAGTGAGATAGTTACACCAAGTTAGAACAATGATCAAAATGCCATTTCAGATTTTGATCATGAGGCTGAATATTGTACTTTGCTCTTTTGCAGGAAAAAGTCAGCTGCAGAATAATGCCTTACATTCATTGCTCTTTAGCACTACAAAAAAGATGCCTTTTGCCACTGCTGGATATACTGTAAAATATTGTTATCCTTCACTTACTACTTTCAGCTTTCTTCATCTTCTTCTTTGACTTTTTTTATTTTTTTTAAAGTTCAGTTAGATTTTCCAAACTTTGCTGTAAAATGAGTTGTATTGTTTATCCACTTTGTCCTCTGTTAATCACTGACAGTGGTCTGTCTGTCTGTGTGTAAGGCCTTTAGGACTTTTTTCAAATGAACTTCTTAAAATGTTTTTTGTTTTAAGTACAGGTCTTCTGCTTGTTGTCTTACTGTTAGTTCTTTTACTTTTATAATCGCATGTTGGAGTTTTTGGAACCATTCTCATAATTTAGTTTCCATTCTATTAAAGGGATTTTAGATGTTTTAATGGACATGGAAGTGCTGTCAAGTTGATACAGCATCACTAAGAACCATTTCATTCATCTCGACACTTTAAATCTAGTTGACTCTGAATTTACCAAGATTATCATAAAATAAAAACTAGTTTCTTTTGTATGAGTTAATTATATACAAAACATTAAATAGACAAAGACAGCCTTCAAACATTTGTATGCTGAAGTAAATTCATTAATGTATCTTTATGAGATGTTTGCTGAAATCACATGTGAAAGGTAAATATGCATAACAACAAATCTGTAAAACATGAATAAGAGTGAAACTGTAGACAACTGTGTCATTGCTGCATTCAGGAGTTCATACCTTCCCATCAGACCGATGTGCTGTACTCTTACAAAGGCTTTTTTCTCTGTCTGGTCGAGTTTTCTAGCCAAGGATGGTGGTACATACAAATGCTGATGTATTTGTGACATAGTACAACTCATTCCTTTATTGATGGAAAATACAGTAACTTGTCAAGAACCTTGAAAATGAACCAAATTTGCTTGTAGTGGCTGAAGCTATTTTGTTGAGGTTGGGTATTATGATTGTGTCCATGCTCACAATCATATCCCAGGTTTAGAAATGAGAATGCATATATCAATAAAATGCTTACACTTATTCTAGTGCTCCTATTGTCTGTAACAATTTGCATACTCAAATATTTTCTTTGATACATCAGTTCCAATGTGAAAGCAACAGTATCTCAGATTATAATGACAAAGTTGAAGCTGTATTGATGTTACCAAAGTCTGCCTGGAATAAAGACCACAGACAAAAAAATGTATGCAGGATTATGGAAGCTAAGGACACTCTTTCAAAGGTGAACATTGAAAACAGGGAGAGGTGAATGTGGAAAGACTGCTTGGAATTGAGCAATGGCTTATGAAAGGTCAACTTGTGCTTAGCTGTTGAAACTCATCCTGCCATATGAAGAGCTCATTGAGTTTGCACATTCAGGGATAACCATTTCACTATTTATCTTGAAGAAATGTAGAAAACACTAGATCCAGTGAAGAGGAGCCTGGCAGGGTTTATACGATTGTTATTGTAATTATAATTAAAATACAAGAAGAAGAAGAGAAGAGAGAGCACTGAAGTGTGAGGGATCCTTTGAAGGTAAATGAGCAAAAGGTCCAGTCAAGTCAAAAGAAATGAAGGCAGTTACTTTGTAATAAACATCAAATAGTCTGCTTTGAAAGAGTGGAGGACTTTCTCTCTTTGTACCCTGTAGTAAAGATACAGAAGCAATCTCTGATGTATAAAGAACGCTTGACCATAATGAATGAGAATTAAAGTATGTATTGAAAATTAAACTATTTTCTGAGATGAAACTAATTATTTAAAATATTTCAAGCAAACCACAAAATGAAATACAACATTTGGCCTTCCTTGTTGGGATTTCTCTTGACTGTTTAGGTAAAACTCAGAGTATTTGTTATTTCTATGCTGAGTTGTACTTTGTGGGACCTGATTGCAGTATAAATTTAAAATAATTTTAAACATTTCTCTGAACAGGTTTCTTTCGTAATTTTTTTTAATGTGTGTTCAGATTATAATGAAGTAAAGACACATAATTACAGAAAACTATTTTCATGTCTGGTCTCTACAAATAATTATTAGAAAAATACTTGAAACTGCTGCTTTTAATCTTTTTTCTTCTTTAAAGAAGGAAAAACAGGCATATTTTGAAGTCTTGTGCCTCAAATCTTAAAACTTTTCTTACTATGTGTTTTTTTGTGTGTTTTACTGCTGAGGATTGAGAATTTAGTTACTTTTAAGACTTGAAAGCATTTTGGTTTGTAAGATGTAAATAATGTTAGTGTTTTCACACCCACTAGTTAAATAGACTTAACAACTGTGCCATCAAAATTGCAGCTACTATGGTATTTAATATTGAGGCTTCGTGTGAGATGAGGTTTTTATTTTCATTTCTCTCATAAATTAGCTTTTATCTATTATCTGACTCTGCATCTCCGGGGAAATTTGTATAGTTTGATTCCCTCAAGAAAAAATACTAGCTTGAGTTTTCGTATGTGCTAAAACATGATTCACTCAACATCTGACTGAAAATAAGGAGAAAAAAAATAATAGGAGGGATTTTACATGAAGGAAAGGAGAAGTATGAAGATAATGATGGGTTTTAGTTCCATCTTTATTTTTTGGATATCATGAACGAAACAAGACTTTTAAAGAAATGAAAAAACAAACAAACAAATAACAGCATTTAAATAATGTGAAGCTGAAATGTACATTGTATCTACCCATTTTTATGTTATGTCATCAACATTTAAGCAAACATAAAATCTGCATTATATAGAAAGATTTTTTTGAAATACATAAAAAAATAATCTGGACTCCTCACAGGGTTTGAAGGAGCAGAAACCAAAAGTATATCTTTACCCTAATGCTATTGTAATTCATTAGCAAAATGTTCCGTCTGCACTTCCTTTGTGCTTATTTAAGAGGTATCGTCTTCCTAGTTTTTCTCTCTATTTTTTTTTTCCCATGACTATGTAGAATTTGAAGTGCAATTTAGTATGCTTTAAAAAACCAAAACAGTTGTTCACTGCTGCATCAAATCAACAACAGAAACTTAGTAGAAAATAGTAGAATTATGGTTGCCATTTGTTTGCCTCCCCAAATGTCACGAAGCTCAATAATGAGCTGAGTAATGAAAAAGAAGTGTGTACTGGGGAAAAATAGCAGAATAAACTTTAAGAGTCATTAAGGACAGACCCACAAAAGTGTCTAATCAAGATGGGAGCATAAGTGTCCTCTGAACAAGATAGCCGCAGCAGCTTTTGAGAGCCAGCTAATATGTCTAAACTCTAGCAAGCCATTAGCTGAAAGGATACACACATGCATTTTTAATATACCTCATTTGGACTGTTCGTATTCTGGCCAGCATTTCTGCCTCCCTGAAAATAGTTTATGAAGTTATTACGGCATTTTGTTTAGGTACATAATTTCTGTTTGGAGAGAAGCCTCTGAATGGCTCAAGAACATTCTTCAGGCTATTTTAAGAGGTTACAGGTAATAGAGCCCAAAGTGGGAATTTCGAAAAGTATGCAGAAAACTGCACAAGTTTTGCCTTGGAAATAAGAGTTTTTCAGGACTCATTTTAGAGCTGCACGTGTACATCATGCTAATTTTGCTGAATACATTTGTAGTTGATATAATTTTTAGTATATTTTGCAAATGAATAGATGGGGTGCAATGCTCTTTGTACCATCTATGATCACCTTTAGAAACAGGAACACAGTGATCTCAGAATACATTTGTTATAGTATGACAAAGTCCTGACCATTCTGAAATAAATAGAAACTTATAAAGATTGCAATAGAATTAGGATTTGACTTTTAATTGTCAGTACTTATTTTGTGTTCACAAAGTGCTCTCCTGTTATGGATTGGTAATTGCTTGTTGTCTCAGAAGTCTTTGGTCAATTATATCTATGAAAGAAGAGGTCTCTAGAGTAGCAGATACGCAGTGGTCTCTATTATAGATGCGAACTAGTGTTGCCAAGGATTTTGTTTATGCTGTCAGGTCAGCTTTTTAAAAGAATCAAAACCTACTGTGATAATTGTGTTAATATTTGGTATTGAAATGGAGCTGAACTCAGCTGAGAATGTTGGTCTATGTTTGAGTTACAAACTATCATGTGAATTGCATAGGTGTGAGAACTGCCAAGTGATACAGGTGACTTTTACAGAACTGTCACTTCATTAAGTTAGAAGGATGTGGTTTAACCCAGCAGGTGGCTCAGCACCACAGAGTCGTTTGCTTGCTCCTCACTTCCCAGAGGGATGGAGGAGAAAATAGGAAAGAAAAAAAAACAACAACAAATTATAACTCAAGGATTGAGATAAAATTATTTACTAAGAGAAATGGGAAAGGTCAATATTAATGACAAATACATATACAAATGTGTATATCAAGTGATATTCCAGCAATTGCTTACCGTCCCGTGATCGATGTCCAGCTAGCCCCCAAACAGCTAAAGGAAGTCCAACAAACTCCCACTCCCTTCAAAACTTTACTTCTGCATGATGTCATGTGATATGGAATATCTCTTTGACTAGTTTAAGTCAGCTGTCCTAATTCTGTTCCCTCCCAGTTCCTTGGGCCATTCATCACCGAGAATGGCCTTTGCTCTGTACAGCATTGCTTAGCAGCAGTTATAAACACTGGTGGATTCTCAACATTGTTTTTCTTCAGGAACAAAAACATTGCATCATATCAGACTGTTTTCTGAAGAAAGCAATTCAATTCCAGCTGAAACTAAGATAAAGAAACAAAGAAAGGTTGTTTTTGTTTTTTTGACTTAAAAGTAATCTTTTGAAACTGAAGTTAATCTTAAGAAGGCTGAAAGATTCTTCACAAGCATTTTTATATGTAACACTTTGTTTAATAGTCTTTCATGAAGACAAGATAAATGAAACTCTACCCTGGGAAAGTGAGTCTTGTAAATGCTAGGGATTTTTACTTTGTCTTTTCCTTGGCATTTGAAAAACAAACAGAGTTTTTTGTTTTTTAAATATTTTTATTTACTGGAAAGTAAGAGAAATTAATCTATTAAACCTTTCTGAAACACTAAATATAAAATTGCTGTTGATGTATTCAAATAGCAATTTTCTTTTCCAGGATATTGAATGCAGTTTTTAAAAACTTGGAATCAGTGAAGCTTGGGCTAATATGGATGCCTGTATGTTCACGGAAATGACTTGAGTGGTTACTCAAGTGCTAAATGAAAAGCGAACATGAGAAATTCCAGGCTTGAAGGTTAAAATATTAATGAATCATGAGCTCTAAAAATAGCTGGATGTTTTATTCAGGCTATGTTAAGAGGATTTTAGATGGAAAGTCACTTTCTTGCCTTTTGTGCCTTCAGTATATCTATGGATGTGTTAGTGTAGTCTTATACCAGCTTCATAACATATGTATTTCAAATCAGTAGAGTTCCTGCTACAAGCTGCTATTCCAAACTGGGACCCATTTTGGAGGCTTGACTAACTGTGGAGACTTCATCAGTATTAATTATCTTATGATAAAATGAGCTGCATATCTAGTGTTGAAACTTCTTTATTTTGTTGTTGTTGTTGTTGTTGTTAGGAAGTACAGTAGTTGTGAGGAAACAGAGGAATTATGTTAAGGATCTGCTGACAGCCCCTGCAGGCTTATGCTGAATGTGAATTCACAAGCCTGTTACGGATGAGAAGGTGCATTCAGCTGGTTTATAAATAGATTGTAGTTTGCTTTGAAATTCATCCAGTTTATTCTGAGCTTCCAGAGAAGTCCCACAGATATGCATCTCCAGTGGAGAGCTCCAAAGTTAGTAATAAAGAGAAAGTGACAGGAGTTTTATTTGGAGTCTTCTGACACCTATGGAAGAAAAATAAATCCATGTCTGTTCTTTTTTCTCTGAAAAGTGAAAGAGTAGATAGAAAAGTTTTTGTTCTCAGAAACAAGCCCTTGTTGTGATACAAATGTGTAAGCTATGTGTGAATGGAAATGAATAAGGTTCAAGAAGCTTTCCCTTCAGTGTGCTCTCTTTCATATTTCGATGCAATAATTCCATGTATGTTCTGGAAGAAGTCAGGTAATATTGTTTTCTTTCAGTGTAAAGCAAGTAGGAAGAGAAATGATTTTTGTTTGGCTCAGGCAGGCACTTGCCTGAGCATGCAATGCAGTACAATCCTTCTCATGATACCAGCAGTAAAGCAGTATTGTGTGCTGCTCAGCCTCAGTAAGTTTTGTCTTGTAGGAAGTGACTATCTAGACTTGGATCCAAGGATTAGCACAGTGCCTGTTTGACAAGGATGTCTGTAGACTAGACTATTGTACAGTGTAACCTTGATCTTTAGGATCCTAAGGGCTATATGGCAACAAGAATGTTACTCTTTGCATGATAAGGAATAATTCTTTGTCGAGCTCCTTTGATTGTAATCTGAGGCAAGATTACACTTCTTCAGTTTCTTTTTAACATATACTTTTTAGTGACAAAATGTACAGCATGTACTTCTAATACCGATCTATCTGTTGGAAGCTCTGACTTTGGTCTGTAGTTTTTAGCTTTTTAGAATTTGACTGACAGAATCTCAGTCCTATAAATGAACATGAGAAAGGGTAATGTATATTTTGCTGCTCAACAAAATCTTATCATAGCCTGTTATATTGTACAAATAATTTGATGTTTTGTTGAGAGCAATAATGAAAACAAACCAATAAAGTTGTGAGTCTTTAGATTGCTTCAGAAATGTGATGTCCTCCTAATTGTTACCAGTTTTGAAATCTATCTGACCATAAGCTATTCATACAGGGTGATGTTGGTGAAAGAGTGCAATTATAAATTGCCTTTACATGGAGAGCATACCCCTTTGAAGAACTTATTCACATAAACTATAATGGGTTTCTGGAGAAATGATATTATGTGTGATTGCACTCTCTGGAAGCTGTCATTGCACAGGTAGAGATAAGATGAAGATAGTTTGATAAATATAATTTATGGATGGAACAGAGTGGTTCAGTTTGTGTCAATCCAGTGACTAATGGGAAAGGACTTCCAGGCAGTAGGAGAGCTGTTGTTGTTTGTTTGATGCTGCCTGACAAACTCTGGTTCTGCAGGCTTTCTGCTATACTGATGTAGTCACTCAGATATGAAGTACGAACAGATACAATTTTAATCCATAAAATAGAGAGAGTAGTACTGTTCCTTCTCTGAATTTGTTACATACTGCATAAATGAGGCCAGAAGGTGCTCTACCCTTCATAAGATCCTTTGTATTCTCTTCTATGCTGTCTCTGGTTTTCCACAGGAAAATAGCTAGATATGCTATTTAATTTGCTTTACAAAGATAAATTTTATGGTTGTCCATATTCTTCTTGGTGAAATTCTCAATCGTGGTGCTGAGTTGGTTTTAGCTTTAGGGTTTAAATGGGCATTTATTATTCTCAATTCCTAAAAGTCTAATTGAGATCCTGCCGGCTTTTACTTACAACCCTACTTGCTAAGGCATTACAGAACTGAGTCTGCCAGTCTTTGGATGACTGAAATTTTTCATGGCAAGTGAGTGCCTTCTCTTGAGTTGAAGGTATACCTCCCTTTGCTAGATGACGTACCAACTTCTCCAAAGCTAGTATAGAGTGGGATGGTGCCCCTACAAGTAAAGAGATGCATTAGGTCACTGGGCCCTGCCTAGCTTAGAATATTTAGGAAGAGTCATGATGTAGCAGGACAGGAAGAATTCTTATGTTCCCTCTTATTTGTCACAAATGAGCAACAATGACCTATTATCATATACATGACTGTGATTTCTGCAGAAATGTTTGGGCTGGTTCCACAGTTTATCTATATCCAATATTTTTTATTGGTTTTGTTTCTTGTAACTTTTGCAGCAAGTATCTGAAAGATGTGATAGTAGTAATTAAATAAAATCAACATCTTAATTGCAAAGGAAATTTTAAACATGGAATTGGCTTCTGGCACAATTATAAGTTACTTGTGCTCTTGGATTGTTTTTGTTTTTTTTTCCAAAGCAAACTGCAAAATTCCTAGTTCTCTGGATCATGAAAATATCACTTTGTGGATCATGAAAATATCACTTTGTGTTCTGAATCCAATTACTAACCTTATTAGAAGGAAGCAAACTTGAAGCACTGCAGTTCTAGTATTGAACAAAAATATCTAATAATGACTAGTAATAGTCATCTTTGTTCTTCCACCTCTCACTGCCTCCTAAGCAGTACTTCTTCCTTTTTCTCAATCTTCTAGGCACCCTTCTCCTGGAAGGAGTCAGGTGTCCAATCTCTTTGGGTGTTTCAGTCCCTGCATTGGTGCTTCTTTCTGCAAGTCTCATAACAGACACGTGTTGTGACTTTTTAAGGTAACTGCAATCCTCGTAGTTAATGGCATGTTCTGAGGCAGTATCAATTTTTCCATGCTAAAATAAAACTACTGAGTTCAGTTTTCTTATTTCAAAGCACTGAGAACAAAAACATACTATTGTTGCTAAATATTCTGTCAGAATGAATGTGAGTTCATATTATCCTGGAAGAATGTTTCTTGTGATTATTTTCTGAAATTAATAACCATATTTTTTAAGGGTAGCGCAGATTTACACAACAGCTCCCTTTAGTTAATTTATGCTGCTGGAAGTTAGAGAAAAAATTATATATATGTATATATGTATATATATATATATGTAAATTGAGCACATTTGGCCATTGAGTACATAAGTACACTGCATATTGATACCACTTTCATAGTCACATTTCAAAGAATGAGTACACTTCATTTTGACACTTTTGTTCTAGTGCTGAAAATAGATGTTAGCTGCTGAATACGTGTCAGAAGAAAAGTTTTTTATTCAGGAACCTAAGAAAGTTACTCCGTTAAACAGAACCAATAATTCTGAAGAATTTTCAGGGTTTTTTTTTTTGAGCTTTTGCAACAATCAGTTTCAGTGGGCATGAAAGTGCTTCTGCCTTGATGTTTGCGAGGTGCTCTAAGCTATCACTCAGGACAAACACTAAATCTGTGCAGCTACACTACAGTAGCTAACATATAATAACAAATATTTTCTTTCCCGAAGTATTTGCTTAGCTTTAGGAAAAAAAAAAAAAAGCTTTAAGAAAAACTCCAGATTCATTTCTTCCCCGGGGAAAAAAAAAAAAAAATGTTTATGGCAAGCTTACTTTCGTAGTGCACAGAGCATGAGGCTCAAAGGGAACCTCGGGTTCAGGATGATGTACATGTATAGGATGGGATGATGGGATGGAGAGTTAACAATTTTGGTAGTGAGCCTTCTTACTAAGGTATTGATACTTTCCACATCACACAGCTATTAGATGGTGCAAAACTGAATTCCTCTGACAGTTTGAGGTATTTCTGTTCAGTGTGTGGCTTATGAATGATGTTTTGTGTGTCTTATAATTTACTCCCAAGCACATATTTTCCATTTGTTTATACAAATGATGGCCATGCTTGACTTCCCTATTCCTACTTTCTAGCAATCTCATCCATTATCAGAAGAACTTCAGACAGAGTCTTGAAATAATCAAGGCAGTAGCAGGTGTCTAGAACAGTGTTTTAAGGAACATTTAAGTTTAAAGCAGATTTATTGTAGGCTCTCTGATTCTTGGCCTCTGTAACACTGTTCACTCTGTGTATGTATGGGTATGTCTAAGGTACTTACTATGCTGACTTTATTTCAGTGATGTTAATTCTCAAAATACCTCTACTTAAAACTGGAAGACATTTGCTTGATGTTTGTTTTCTCACTCTGCTCACTGTCTTCACCCAGTTCAATCCCTACCAAAGTAAGTGACATATTCAAGGCTCAAGTGCATTTGCCTATTAAGATATAGATTTTTTTTTGTCTTTTCTCCTCTTTAAAGGTGGCAAACTAAGAGGAAGCTTACACTGCTGGTAAGCAAAGAAAAATACATAGACTCACTGCACAGAATTTTGCGTTATGTTGCACTATTTGTCTGAGTTGTCATCCATTGTGTTGCCTAAGTATCATAAATGGCCTTTAATGCAAGGATTTTAATCTGTTTTATTTTTCTCTACATTATTCGATTACTCAAAGATTTCCTTCCAGATGTTGCTTGTACTTTATTTGGTCCGACCAAAATGTAATAGATTCAGCAGAAAGCTGTTTTTAAGTACTTGATGATTGTAACTTTTAAGTTCTCATATGCATGTACGTGAGCCTGCTTACTTTAAACATGCAAGTTGTTTAAATTGATCCCTTGAAGGATATTTCTGTAATTGTGTTTGTTTTATACTATTTGCTGTTTATTTTTTTCTCTGCCTTTTTCCCATAACTTATTGTGATTCCTCTGATCACTATGATTATATTGGAAAGATACACTTTCAATGTTGTTTTCTATGTTTGGTTTGGTTATCTTTTAAAGATTGAGGGTGTGGAAATGCAAAGTAAGCAAGGGAAATTATCTGGTAGGATTAATGCATGAGGGAAAGCTGTGTGATTTAGTCAGTTTATTAGCTTTTGCTTGTACTCTAGTATCAGAGTATTATATTATTGCCCAGTGTAAGAGCATATGGTTAAGCTGACTATACTGATTCAAAAATATTTTAATATTTTTAACCATTAACACTTGTATAAGAAACAGTATAATCAGCAGTACAAGGGAAATTATTATCTCTGTACTCAGCTCTGGTTAGCCTGTACCTTGAGTATTCTGTTCAGTTTGGGGCCCTCATTGCAACACAATTGCCCTGGAATATGTCCAGAAAAGGACAATGAAGCTGGTGAGAGATCTGGAGCATATGCCTTATGAGGAGTGGCTGAGGAAACTGGAATTGTTCAGTCTGGTGAAGAAGATGCTCACGGGAGAAATTATTGCTCCCTATAACTATCTGAACGGAGGTTGTGGCAAGGTGGGAATTGGTCTGTTCTCTTGGGTAACAGTGATAGGATGAGAGGTAATGGCCTTAAATTATGCCAAGGGAGGTTCAGTTAGGATACTGGGGAAAAAATTATTCTTCAGAAGAGTGGTGAGGTGTTGGAACAGTCTGCCCAGGGAAGTGGTAGAGTCTCTGGAGGTGTTTAAGAACCATGCAGATGTGGCACTGAGGGACACAGTTAGCGGGCATAGTGAAGGTGAATTTGTAGTTAGACTAAATGACTTTAGTTATCTTTTCTAACCTGAATAATTCTATGGCTATGATCACAGCAGCGATGTCTGGCTAAATTACTCTAACGTCAAGGAAGAAAGGATGTATTCAAGATTGTTCTTTCTAATTTTCTATAACAGACACAGAAAAATATTAATATCTGGAAAGTATAATTATAAAACTTTGTAGCTATGTTATTATTCCACATTAGCTCTTGGAAAACATACTTGGTCAAATAAACTTGGCTGTTTGATCGTATTTTTTGTGGGTAGGACAAAGTAAAATATAGGACATGTTTCACTTCAAAATGACTTTCAAAGGGTTTTACTTTTTCATTTTTTGTTAAAAACAAAAATGTGGATTTTGCCTGAAGGGGATGGCACATAAGCAGCTCAGTCTGGAGAACCTAAAGTACTTACTATCAAATGTAAGAAATCCTATGTAGATGTATGGCAAACAAACAAACAAAAAAAAAAACCAGAAACACCAACACATCTAGAACATATCTTCTGTGCCCTCTCACTAAATTCTGTTGAGTCTTCATTTCCACAAAACAGTCTGTTCCTATCCTGTCTGTGAAGTGGCCTTTGGAGCACTGACCTTTTGTGCTCTATCACAGACTTGAGGACTATGCCCAGCTGTGATCTAATATGGGCAAAAGCACTAAATCATGATAATTCTGTGTTAAAATCTGGGATTCAGGCCTAGATCACTCTCCTAGTCTGCATCTTATTGTAATTAGTCAAGAAATATGGATGCTATTGTTAGAAAGAGCCTGGCTGGGCTTCTTTCCACATCTTGGCCAGAGAAAGGTAGTAGAGGATCTGATTTATGTTGGGAACTGAATTTTGTGTGAAGTCACTAAAGAAGAGTAATGAAAAAATATTCCCTCTCTCCACCCCCTGTGGTGCTTGTGTGAAGTTAAGAGCAATAAAATGTTTTAAAGCTGTCCTCAGACAACCTTATTTGCCTCACAAAGCTTTTATTGGTAAATATCTGCTGACATATCTTGCAGGCTGAGTTCAGTGTACCATCATAGTCTGAACAGCATCTTGCATATCTGATGTATCACCTAGATAGTAGTCAGCCTGTCTCATAAACTCAAGTGTTTTCACTGGTTTATTTCATAGTTCATTAAAAGACTCACATTTTCCCCCAACAGTTGAATGGCAAATGAAAATACTACTGGGTTGCAGAGACTGTGCTGCTAAGTAATTCTAGCCTAACTGGCCATGTATCTAGTAAGCGGTAAAATCATTAACTGTGACAGCACTGCTATTAATAACATCTCATTCTTCTTTGTGGTAACCTGTTTGGTTTCAACAGCTTTTTTTTTTTTTTTTTTTTTTTAATGCATATTCCTTAACATTATTTTAAATTATTCCCTAAAAAAAGAAAAGACAATTCATCTTTTTGTGAAAAGCCCTGATGCTCTGTCTTCATTTGTGTACTCAAAATTTAGACAGGAAATAAAGCTGAATTATTGACTTATTTCAAAAAGTCATTCTTATGCATGGCTTGATTTACGTTGATTAATGTAGCAGTTTACCACACATTTCAAAAAAATGTTGGTAGTATTTTTAGCTCTAAATATGTTTGCATACCTTAGCATTTCCTACCGTATTCTATCAATGCTGTTTAGACTTCAAATGATATTTAGTTTTAGCAGATACAGTGAGCTTTTATTTAAAATATGTTTTGATAATAATACTCATTTAGTTTTCATGCTACGTTTCTTTTTTCTTTTTTTTTTTTCTCAGCACTTCTTGGGCCAACCCTTTTGGAATACACTATTTAGATTCTTTGAGTAAGCTGTTCCAGTTTTTTCATTGTGTTATTAAAATAAATAAATAAATAAAATGGTGTCAGGAAGTTAGAACATAACGCAGAATCAGTTTCACTCCTCTCACTACCGTCTGTCCATTACCAAAAACCAACTTGCAACAACTAGAATGTAGTATAAGTAAAGTGTTCATTATGAGATTTGAAACACACACAAAAAAGAGCAGGCACACCTAAAGTCTTATTTCCCAATATGTTCCTTTTTTTGGCAGAGACAGAATATAGAAAAATGTATTATAAATGCACAGACTAGCTTTACTTTTTGTTCTCTTGTCTTGGTTGTTCCTTTTCAGAGGCACCAGTCTTTTCAATTTATATGTGAATGTTTTTACACAAATGAATTACTATTCATTTGATGTAGTAAGAACTAGATGTTCTAGATTTTTTTTAGGATAAAGTAGTATTTCACTTATATCTGTATGAGCATGTGCAGCAATACTGATATGGAACAAAGATGAGCTGCTTGATAACTTTGCTTGTTCTGGCTTTTTTTTCCTTTAGTAATTGCTACTCTGCAAACTTTCATTAGGACAAAAAGGTGAAATTGGCACAGCTGGCCATTTCTGGATCCTGAGTGCTGAAGCTGAGCCCAGTAGAGAGCTGGAAGTAGGAAAGTAAATGTAGATATTATTTATCATGGTAATTAGCTGAAGCAGAGCTACAGATGTGTTAAGGCTGGATACTGAAGAGTGTGTTTGGTTCCCATGACAGATTAAAAAGTTTTTCATAGACTAGGTTTGCACAACCCAGCCTGCTTGGGAATGGCAACCAGGTGTTTATAGCAGTAGCTCTCAGGTGATATTTGAAGCTAGAAACAGCCAGCAAGCAGTAAGGACATCAGAGGAGTAAAATAAAATAGGAAACTGCCCTAACTCATTGCTTAGAAAAATAAATGCGACAAATGCGTTTCTTGCAGAGATTGGAGTAAGTATAAGTAATGTAGACACATAGCTACACTGGCAATAATGATTGAATAGTTGAAAATTGTAGGTAATGCACTATTCTTTAGACACTCTTGAACCATTTCTGGTTTCTTTTAGGCTTTGCATATAACTATTTGTTATATTTGTCAAGTTGTCTAGAAACAGTGTTGTCAGTGATGTGCATATTCAAAAATTAATTAGAAAATCTAATTAATTTTCTAATTAATTAATTTCTTTCATGCTTATGTTTAAATTGTCTGTATTAAAACATTTGGATTTTGTTATGGAATATGCAGCATTTTCTCATGGCACCTTTTCATAGACTGCAGGCATCATACACCATTCTCAGTGGCTTCAGTTTATGCCAGGTAAGGCTTACAGTGAATAAACTCAGAAAATGATTGATAAAAGTAATCAGACACATCTTTGGATTCTATTGAACTACTGGAAAGATAACTTTTTCAATATATTTCAGATTCATTTTTTCTTGTTTAAGCCTCTCTCAGGCTTTTACTGCATTTTTTTATTTTACTATGAAGTGGAATTTAACATGGTTTTTTGGTAAATAGGGGGGAAAAAATCCCTCCAAGAATTGCTCCTTTGTCCGATTTCTGTTGCATGGTGTGCTACTTCTCCTTTAATTCATATGCCTTTATTACTGAATTGAATGTTTAAAAAAAGTAGGCTTTATGCTGCCGTCCTAGTTCATTAAGCTACATCCAGTAGTTCACTGTCAATACAAGAAAACCTACAGCTGTTCCTAGGGTTATTCTGTGGTTTTTTTTTTTCCGTGTGCACTTAAAAACACTATCTGTGCTTAAGAGGTTTTCTTCTGAAGCTCACTCTCAGAACTATATGCCATAGATATAAAGCACATTTCCCCAGGCGTAAAGTCAGCTTCAGATAGACCATCATCAGACCTCATTTCTTATAATTTTTTCAACTTAATTTTTCCTAATGTTTCCCCATATCACAATTTTTTCTCATTAACTCTTCTCCTAATGGTACCACATCACCTGAGGTGCTTCAGCACTTCAATTCTACTCAGGCTTTGTATTCTGGTTCAGTGATGCAGGTTGATTCCCATTCATCACTAGCACAGTATTATGCCTTCTTGAATAAATCCCCTACTTTCCTAATGTACCAAATTACTGAAGCAATTTCAGACGCCTCTTCATATTTCTGAGACTGATCAGTGGCTCTTGTGAACTCTCCTTAGCTTTCCAGAGCTGCAGACCTAAATGCTTTATCTATTTATTTATTTATTTATTAACAAACAAATTACTAGAAAGGGAGAAATCAGGTGCCTAAGTAGGAGCATCAGAAGAATATGCCATATAATATCTAAGACTTCAACAGAGGCTGGGCAGATGGGGTATGTGATTAATTGAAGACTTCTGGAGTAGCAAACTACTTACACATGATACTTTAAGGAAGCAGATGTCTGATTTTCAGGCTTCCACATTATTCTTCAGAACTGCATCTCAATTTTTTTTTTAAAAAGTACAGTCCAAAGTTTTCACTTGATTTTTTTTTCAGATTTTAGTGGTTGTAATTGCAGCATTTTTACTAGTTACAGTGTATAAAATTGAAATATTTATCTGTACATCATCAGGTTTTGTGAAAAATCATGAGGAACAACCCTTGAATAAATATTGTTAAAGTGAAGAAAATAAAGAAAGAAGCATCTGAAAAAAGAATATTTGTTCTAGTAGACATGGAAGAAAAAGCTTTCAATGCTGGCAAGCATTTCCGAATATGCTTTGGTCTGGCACTGAAGGAAAAATTAATTTACTGAAATGTGTATATATATATATATATATATATATATATTCTTTTTCAAGTCAGTCTTGCATTTGTTTTCCCTCTACACTTCCCTCAGTCTGAACAGTAAAGTAGCACTCTTCATTCTTGCAAACCTTCATTTTCTGATTCTTGTACTGTAGAATTATTTTAATTTCCTGTTAGTACCAGAATTCCTTAACTGTGAAATTTCAGATTTTATTTTATTGAAATTGAGAAAAAAGTTTCTGAGGATCTTTCTTTCCTTACAAAAGATCCTTGTCTTAAAGAGTGAGGGTGGGAGAATGAATATCCACTTGTATGAGTGCCGGAAATAAAGTAAGGCTGAAGTGTAATTTTCTTTCACTGAAGCAAAGAAAATGAGAAGGGTTGCTTAAAAACTGCTAATGAAGGATGCAATTATTAAAAAAAAAAATCTGAAGAATTCAGAGCATCCAGGAAATTGCTACTTATTCATGTTGTGGTGAAATACATTTGGTCCTATGGGGTAATTTTTTTATGATACAAAGACATAATTACTTCAACTATTGCATAGCCTTGACTCCCACACACAGCTGCGCTGGTATTTGGGATTAGGCATTCAGAAATAAGCATTGCTGTGGCCAGATTTCTCCTTATCCACAGTGGGTTGAAGTGGTAGAGGAGAAGCTGATATATCTCAGGGAAAATAAGTAGGAGATTCCTTGAAGATAGTTTGATCTTGTTGCCTTGAATAAGGCTTTAAGAAGAGTATCTACACTTACATGTTTAATCTATTCTTTTCAATTGAGAGATTATATAAATAAGTGAAGTATTATCCTTCTTTAGGAAGTTCTTTGTTAGTGAAGTGACATTTCTGCATTGGAAAAATCCTGTAACAATGGCAAATAGCTGATTCCTCTATGCAAAATATTTTCACACCCTCGTTTGAAAGAAAACAGCAATTCAAAAAGGTAGCACAACTAATGACGACTTTAAGTATGTCCAAGGCATTTTCTTGATGCAAGTGAAGCTCTTGTCCTTTGTTTTTAATGTAGTTTTGTGCAAAGACATTTTAAGAGATTTGACTACTTTAACAATTGTGACATTGCTTCACATTGTCACACTGTTCTATCATCAATGACAAACACCAGCCCATAAACAAAAAGAAGCATCTAAATTATTAACCACCTCATCAGCAAGTGAATTGAAAATTTTGTTGGTCATTTATGCTGGGAGGTTTTCAGGGAAACAGGAATAATAAACTACTTGAAAGATGAAATCTTTTAACATATTTTTTGGTGGTAAATAGCAGAGTTGAATTTGCAAATATTGCTGAAATGAAAAAAAAAGTAATGATTTTGATTTAATACTGAAAATTTAGGTAATTTAGATATTGGATCTTGATATATGGATCTCTATCTTGAGTCATGAGAATCTTCTTGTGTTTTTGTCCTGTTCCCCATGTCTCTTACTTTTTCCCTACCCTAAACCATTGGTTTGTACTGTGTTTGAAGACTTCTTGGTATCTTGGCAATTTTCAGGCAATTAAATAGTGTTCTGAAGCTCACTACAGATTAGTTTGCCATATATGATAAACTAAAGCCCAAGTGTTTCAGGAACCACCATTTCAAAATAACATTTTATTTAAGGCTGTCTGTCCTTTGCTATTCATTTTCAGAACTAGCAATGAGTATTTGCAATGGCTCAGACCTTTGCCTTCACTGTGTTTGATAAAACAACTGTGTGGAAAGGGAGATTGAATCATAGTCAGGAGAAAGTCTATGTTCAACTTAAAGAAATATCCAGTCTGTGATTTGGAGGGCTGAGGGTGGTGAAGAACTGGCTATCCTGCCTGCATTGCCTGCAGTTAGGCTATAATGATTTGTGAAATGGAGTCTTTCACTATGAAATATTTTAAAATTTGGTGACAAGGTTATTAAAATCAATTGGTAGTCTACAGAGCTTGCTTGATTTCCCAAACATTTAGCTGTCTGGTATGAATCCTGCTAGAAGGAGGTAAAAACAATTGTTACAAGAATATCTTTATTTCAAGACTGTCTGCCAAAAGTGATCCTTCTTCACCAGTTATCAACTCTCTGGTCAACAAAAGTAGATAAAGAGTTTCTCAACACTGAACCAAAGAAGTAAGTGTGCTTGAATACTATAGATAGCATCAAATTAAAATGACTTCTGCTTAGACACTTAGGTAGTGGACAGCATGAATTACCACTGACTATAACCTATATTCACCAAACGTTAAAGGATCTATTATTCAGCAGATGATCTCCTGAAGTTTTGTGCTAAATAGGAGCAATCATGAGCAAAAGTGACAAAAAAAAATAAAATAAAATAAAGATTGATTTTTTTAAATGTTAGAGGTCTCAGGATTCCTGATTAAACCATGCTATTATTACCATAGCTGTCCTGATTTTCCTGAAGTTTTGTCATTGCAGCAGAATAGCTGTTAAAGTAATTTTACTTCTTGTTCTCTTATAAAGTGTTGTACCAATCTAATATTCTCCATGCAGATAGATAAAAAAGTGAGGAGACTGTGTCTTAATTTTTATCATTGAAATGTGCAGTAGTGACAATGAACTCTTACTGCTTTGACTATTCTAAGTTACTGCTTCTTTTATTTCTCACTTCTCTACAAGATCTGCTCCTTTTACAGTGCTTGAAATGGCACAGTTTGTCATCAGCATAATTTGTCTGTTTCTAGGCCTGCATGCTGCCTTAACAGAGAACAACTTATTCAGCTCAGCTAGTTGTCTATATCCACTCTATACTTAGTGAATGGAAACAAGCATTTTACTCCATACATAAATACCTACTTTCAGTGCGGTTCCACTGACTTCATGAACATGCGTATGTATGTTGGGCTTGGACAATTAGCTCAACATCTGAAGTGTTTAAATCGATATCTGGTGGATGAAACACACTTAAATTGACAAAAGCTAGTAAAATTATAGCTTGTATTTCTATATGGAAATGAACTATTTTCAATCAGAGTCTCTCATCTCATCAAGTATCTCCCTATTGGTTAAGAGTCTTGAATAGAGAGTAATTTAGCACTTTTGATGACAGAAGTTTCCTTTAATATGTAAGGTGATATGTGCATCACTAGATCTTACAATTATTCTTCTGTTTATGGTACAAATATAGTTGTGCACAAGGTAAATGTTGCTTTCTTGATCAATTATCAGAATTTTCTTCTAGAAAGAAATATTTCATCTCTTTTCTTCCTTAGTATATGAACTATTTTCCTCTTAACCGAAATAGAAAAATAATTTTTTCAGCTCCTTTTATAGTTTTGTTTGATTCTTTTACAAGAAAACATTTTAGAAGTGTAACAGTAAAAGAAACTGCTCAGGTTGCCTGTTGGGAGGCAAAACTATGCCACAATAGTATTCAGCATCAATTTCTTCTCTATTTCAAAGTAGTGTGTATTGGGTTGTTTTTTGTTGTTGTTGTTTTTATTTATTCTATTCTATTTTTAATTTTTTTTTAACTCCTAATGAAAGCATTATAAAGGTTGACTTCTGAAGGGGGGAAAAAACTTTCATTTTTTTTTTTCTTCTTATAGTTTCTTTGCTATCAAGTTATGGTTCAGAAGCACAATCATTTTGCTGTTCAGGAGTAAATTAATTTGAAGCACTGTCAAAGTGCATTCAAATTATTAAATTCACATTCTTGCTGTAGAATACAGTATTTGGGTGAGAACGCTGATCTGACATTTCATGGATAACTTAAAAAATATTGAGCTAAGAAACTAGAGATGAATTTAATCACAATTCTTGCTTGTAGGTGATTGTTTTCATCTCCTACCATGTATTAAAATATCATTTTCCTTTCAGTTGTTGGTTTTTTTCTTCCTCTAACCATTTAGTCAAAAGCCTCAATTTATTATTCTCTATAGTGATCATTTAAACTGGAAGCACTCAAGTTTTCATAGCTGAAGAGTTACTTTAATATCAAGCACAGTTATGGAAAACCACAAAACCCTTGCATGCAGCAGGGACTCAGGCAATGCAAATATTATATTTGTTAGTGAATTTAATGAGATCTCCTGTGGTAAATGGCAATCAGATTGTCAAAAGATAACTAATTTTTTTCTAAGTTGCACAATCACTGGAATGTATTGTATACCGCTTGTGTACCTGCCTATGATGCTGGTGGTCCTCTGTGACAAAGTCTGGATGAAAGAGAGAAGGAGCCTGACTCTATCCAGTTATCTGGAATTCATGGTTGTTTCTCTGGTAGGTGTTTTCCATCTCTTCTTGGCAAAGAGGATTACTATTTATTGAAGGTCAGTTGTACCTTAACAGAAAGGTAATTGTTGTGTTACTGTCATATCATGTTACCAACTACTCAGGGGTAAACTGGTAATAAGTTCTTTAAAGAAAAATATATGCGGAACTAGACTTGCTTAGATGGTGCTCCTGGAAAAGTTTTCAATTTTCAGCCTGTCTAGATGCTTCTCAGAAAACAAAGAATAGACACAATGTTCAAATTAAGGATTGCATGTCTTTAGAACTCATCAAGGAAAGTCCAAGATGTCTTGGTGAGAAGGAAGGATAGATTGGATGGAGCCTTGGGCAGCATGGTGTAGTAATAAATGGGGAGGGTGGTGGCCCTCCATGTGGCAGGGTGTTGGAGATTCATAATCCTTGAGATCCCTTCCAACCCTGGCCATTCTGTGAAGATGCGATTAACAGAATAAAATTTTGTGTGATGCATGAGGATAAAATCCTAAGTTTTAATTTTGAGTGACAATGATCATGATGTTGCACAAAGAGGGATAAAAATAGAAGAGAATGCTTTCTTTTTCAGAATTTAATGTATGCTTTTTAATGCTTAGAACACACCAAATTTAGAATAGGTAGCATTACACTTCCAGCCCTGAATGGAGTTTGATTCATAACTTAAAAACTGAGGTATCTATAGCTGGAAGAAATCAGAAGAAAGCAGTGCCATCTGGCAAATATTTAGGTTTGAGGGACCATTGGTGCCTTGGTCTTCATATGCGCTTACTGCAGATAAAGCTCCAAAGAGCTTTTCTTGTGCATGTAAAACCAAGGAAAATATTTTTATTTCTATTTCATACGGTCTGGACAAAAAGGAGAAATTGGAGCTTTATCAGTTTTATGGGTTATAATTTCTATATTTATAGATTAAACTCAATAATTAGGTATTTATATCTTCCACAGTAATTAATTTTGTCTGCCTAGTGTTGTAAAATATTCACACTTGACATGTTTAACATCTTTTTCTGATGACTAATTAGCAGAGAGACAATATTCACTTCTTTCGGTTCTACACAGGGAAGAGACATTATGGTAAAATGATCATTTATTATTAATATGTGTAGTTGAGGAGGCTGATTCTTCACTTCATAATCCTTCCAAATTACATATTACATTGTATTAATAATATGTTACATAGGTATTTTTGCAGCTCTTTTCATGTAGTTAGAAGATATTCCAGTTTGCAGTCCATATTCCACTTGATCCTTGGCTCTTACTCAATGACTGATGGTCTTATTTGAACTAATGTGAAGGGTTGAAGGGATTATGACCTCTGCATCATTTAGTTAATGATATTCAAGGATAAACATATGAGTAATAGTTTTCCTTTGATTTTTAATATGAACCCTTTTGAAACTGACTTGCTTCTTTCTTGATTCTGTCAAGCTTTTAAATTTTATTTTATTTTTTTATTATTTCTTCTGTTTTGGGAGTTTTTCTTCCATCTTCTTATAGAAAAACAAACAAACATTAGTGTTATTTTTTAAATCTTTGAGAAAGCTTTTTGACATCCAGTGAGAAAAAATATTTCTGTTTCAGACTTAAGTGTCTTCAGTTCTCCATGTGCTTCCTTTTTATCATTATTATTAATAATAACAATAATAATATATATATATTTTTTTCTCTAGAGCTCAGAGAGGTCAGCAACCTTCAGAAACTGGAAACGTATCCTACTGAGGAGTTACATTTGCTTGTAAATTCAAATAGTTTGTTTTTTTCTCCCCAGAGATGCAATATTGATGTTTACTTCTGCCCTCTTGGAAGAGATTGGTTGGATTTCAGTTTAGGCCCTTGTGCATAGAGAAAACTTCTTTAGCATGATTAGGGGGAAAAAAGAAAAGAAAAATTAAATGGTGAAAATATCTGATTTTAGGGAAAAAGGTTAAAGTCACCTGCTCTGACCTGCCATTATTTTGTTGCGGCTTTTTTTTGTTTGTTTGTTTGTTTTTACTTTGCACATTACTCATCAGGTATTGGATTTTGTTTTTGAGGATAAAGCATTTTTCTTATTTATGTTACTATTAAAACTAAGCAAGTGTCATTTTGCTCCAGTATTACTGGAAATAAGAGGATTAAAGGTATAGCAACCCATTGTTTTCCCTTTGAAGTTGGTGCCTGTTTTATTTATGAGTGAAGGTAAAGATCATGCATTATTTCCAAACAGATAAACAAAAGAATCAGTTCATAAATTGAGGAAAATCATATTTACTTTAATGCATATTCTGACTACTCATGCATTATCCATCTTATTTAGAAGTGCTGAAAGTTCTTTTCATCCACCTCCTCCCTTTATATTTCTTACATTCGAAATGTTACTTTTCTTACTTCAGTGAAAAGCCCTGTAAGATTAATAGTTTCACTGTTTCGTTACAGTATAATTCTAAAAGTGATTAGAGAATTCTAAAGAAACTTTATAGCCGAATCAATATAATAATTCTAATTTATATGCGTGCTTATAAACTTGCTGGGAAAAGTCTCCGCTTATAGGTAAATAACTTGCTTTTTAGGCTTGAATGAATAATAGAAGCTGCTGTGAAAGTGAATAAAATTAAACTAAGACATTCACTAATGCACTGAAGATGGGGAACGAAGTAATTCATCTACTGTAGGTCATAAAGAGGATAATCATATGTGGAGAGCAGTAAGAATGCTTAAACCTGTAACTTGATGTTACTTGTGAGACAAATAGTGCCGTAAAACCCAGCAGAGCATAAGTGCATGGGCAGTAGAAATATTCAGTTTAAAGTAACGTGGCATTTCATTTATGGAAAGTACAAAACTTTTAAAAATCCTCTTGCCTTTTTCTTTTGCTAGAGCAAGACTATGAAATCTTAATGAAACAATATTTTGGTTTTAAAAAAATTAAAATGCCAATGTTGAACTGTGGTAATATGAACTGCTATGAGATGGACTTAAGACTTAACTGCAATTCTATAAGATACTCAAATTTATCTTCTACATATTATAGAAGACTATTAGTTTTTCCAGTAAATTCAGATTTTACTTATCTTATTCTCATTTTGCTTATTTGGTTGATGATGGATTGGTCAACAGTAAGTTAAAATAACTGATAGATATTCAGATGTCTATGTCCTAGAAAAATTCTGGGCTTAATTTTTTACTAGAAATAATTGCATTGTGATTTTTCAGTGCAAATTAGAAATCTAACTGCACAGTAGTTTTTATAACACTTAGCCATTAAAAGCACATTCAAAATGAAATGAGGCCAACTATAACATTTGGAAAAAATGAATCAGCTGCCTTCATTTTCAGGTCCTGCAGAGTTGTGGGTCTAAGACAAACTGAGAAATAGCTGGGAGAAACACACTTGAAGGTGTTTTCATGGAAGCTGACCTTTTCATTTTAGTTTATTTTGTTGTTGCATATGTATATGTATATATATATATTTGTTAATATATGCTTACTGATTCTGAATTTAGGATTTCTTAGGAAAATGAGTAATAGCAGTGATTAATATGCTTAGAGCAATTGTATATTTGTTTAAGTTTAGAAAAAGAGAAGACGAAGTATTACTTTGTGGCAGGTGTCTCTTCTAGGTATTCAAACTATAAACATTTAATAACTGAGCAGATGAAGAAAATAAACAATGATTCCTTAAAAATAAAGGAATTATCTTCTGTCAAAGCTTTGAAGCTTTTTATTTTCTCATGTGAATGATGTTTTAGAAGTGATAATAGAGGTTACATTTATGAAAGCTCTAAGGTAGATATTTTATTTCCATGTATATATGTAGTGGAAGTTCAGGGTCTTTTTTTTCTTTTTTCTTTCCTCCATTACTGTTTTAGTTTTAACTAATACACTCAATCTACTGGAATAAGTGGAAATAAAGCAATGACTTCCAGGTTATTAAGTAATGAATACCAAATGTGTGACAAATTTATGCTATTCTTTCCTCAGTTTCCAAGTTGCTCATTTTTGTGTGGCACCAACTTGATCTACAGCAATCTTCTGGCTTTGTAAATTCATAACATCTTTGTGATCATGAATACCCAAACATTTTTTCAACGATTTATTTTATGTTAATTCTATACTCAAATTGATGTGATTAAAGGAGATTTGTGTGAATATATGCTGGGATGGGCTTCTCAAATACTCAAATTCTCAAATAGGTAATAAATTTGAAGTAAGTGTTATATAGTGAAGGTAAGTCCCCTGGCTGGGTGGAGGTCTCCCTCCTGCATGAGCACTAACAGGACTGGTGTGATCAGGAAGGGATTTTACAGGTGATTTCAGAGACTTAAAAATCTTAAATAGAGAATACACAGTTTTTCTTGCAAATTTTTGTAAACTTCTCTGTTGCAAGAATATTTGTAAGGGCTAGACATCAGTAATAATAATAGTAGCAGCAACATGGGTGTAACTGTGCCTTTATGGCAACTCCGTATGAAATGGTGAGCTAATATTTGATTATATTTCAGTAGTTCACAGTATTTCCATTGGCTTCTGTGGTTTTTGAACATAACCTTTTTCAACTGTCTTAAACTTCATAGTGTAATAACTTCCATTTTTTCTAATTAACATTCCTCTTTTTAGAAGTGTTTTACCTTGGAGCTCATGGATTAATGACCGTGTTACTGAGCAAATTAAGGTTTCTTGTCACTGTATCTTGCTCACTGACAGAGGAAAAAATCTTTTAAGATGAATGAGGACATATCTGACATTTTTATGGGGAGAAATCACCTGTCCTCATGAACATGCAGCTGTTATATCTGAACTACAATTATTTCCCATTGTGCAAGTGTGGTATATTAAGGCTAAGTGGATTTAGTATTTCTCAGAAGATAGATGTAGATACCATACACAAATTTATATTTAAATATGAAAAATCTTGCATAGATTTCTCATCTGAAATTTAACGTGTAGTCAACAGATCCATGTGAAGCCTTGCAAAGAGTACTGACAGTACCTTATGTAGAATAAATTCTATTTGCTATATATTTAGAAAGTGTATTGGGGTTAAAAGGCAGAGAGACTGTGAACGTGTAATAAGTTATTTGTAAATATTAGCAGTTCGTACATAAAGCAGTCATGGCTATTTTTCAGGCAGCTGCTACTCTCAAGGCACGTAGTGTTACTGTGTTGTGTGAAACTTGTTCCACCCCATGGTCAGGCCTGGGTGATGGTGTTGCCGTTTTCCAGCCCATGAAGTTGGCACCCTCACAAAGCATAAGTAGTTCCCATGCTTACTCTTGAGAGAATCTATCTCCTCCAGGTAATGTACTGTATTGTTACAGTCAGGGTTTGTCTCTGCATGTGTCATGAAAGATCAGAAAGACCCCTGATCTGTCACATGTTAATCCATTGAAGGCAAAATATGTTGTTCAGAATTGGATTTTTTTTTGGGGTCAGAATGTGCTATATCTAAAATAGGCAAGTAATAACTTTGTATCATTAATCATTTATAGGCTAGTAGGAGAATACAGGATCAACTTAATCCTTTTGGACATTGACAAGTGCATGCTGCCACTTTAAATAATGGCATAAAAGGCATCATTGCTACCTAGTATGGATTTACCATAGTAAATGAGTTTGAGTTACTGTACGCATTTTGCTTTCCATACCCTGTTATCAATAACAGTCCTCAGGCTTCACAGAGGGCAGTACAAGCAGGAAAAGAATAATTGCCATTCTGCATGGAGCCAGTTTATTGATGAGGTGGACAGAAGTAATATTTTTAGCCTGCTGGGTGTCCATCTGTAAGCAGTTTCCTGGAGCTGCCACTTCTCCTTTCTCTGGAAACTGTTATGGCTTTGTCTGCCCAAGTGAAATAATGAGATCCATCTATCAAACAGAGAACAAACAATAAACTCTATACCTTCCAATTAATTTGTTTTTCACCTCTGTTTACCAATGTGCATGCAGTTAACTATCCATCATATTATATGCATGTAAAGAAGTACATTTTTCAAAAGGTTGAATCTATTAACCCTTTTGTTAGTAAAATATATCTGCATGCCCTCCAGCTAAACAGACTTGGAAAAAAAATCAATCCTTTTGAAGTGCCACTACCTAACAACACTGAGCATGATGTAAAATCATACCACCCAATCTTAGGTCTGTATCCTCTGTTATGTTAATGAGACATAGTGAATAAGAACAGAATTTTACAAAAAAATAAAATTAACACAATTCAGTCCAGCTCAACCGATTATAGTGCGTCATTTCAGAATTTAATATCTTTGCATTAATTATAATGATCCCTCAGAAAGTGTGTTGAGCACTACTTAAAGTTGTAGTGCCTTCTCACTACATTACAATAATTTACTTTCTTGTCCTAGCTGTACTTCCATCTTTGAGTTTTTTTTGTTATTCTTGCATGGGGATTTTCAATGAATGTGGGAACAGCTGTGCCAGATGCTGCCTGAGCTCTGTAGTCCTCTTTGCCATTGATATGGTAATACAAGAATTTGCCTTTTTTTCTTCTCAGAATATTGGTATGCTATGGCATTTTGTTTTTGTGTACAGTTTTACCATTTGTATAATTAAGGGGCACTGTAATCCAGATATTATTCATCTACTTAAACAGGTTTGTGTGCTATTTGCATGAGCAAAACATGTGAGTTCATTTTTTCAGGGCACAGATGGCAAATGAAAATAAATCTGAAGAGCCAACTAGATAGAAACATTAAAAATCTGGCTTGGTACCACACACACACAGCCATACACACACAGTTGGCTCCTAGAAATCATCCAATTCCTAATATTTCATTAGCTTTTAGTGCATTAAAGGTTTGAATACTGGGGATGATCCAAAACAGCGTAGTCAGCCTTCTCCAAAAATGTCTGGGAAATGCCTAGTGATAGAAAAATAAGTGATGCCTTAGATCTTGGGAATCTGTCTGGTGATGAATAATGCTGTAGGAATGGCTCAAGCACTGGATCATTGCCATCAACTCCTCTGAAATGCAGCCAAATTCCTTTGGGGAGAATCTCATTTGCTTTTTCAAAAAGAAGAAGAATCTCTGTTGTGCAGGAAAAGGTTAAGAGGCTTCAGAACTGAAGTGTGAAGAAAGGAAAACAAGATGAGGAAGAGATAAAGCCAAGAAGAAAATGTCTTCCTGTGTATTTCTCTCCAAATCAAATCAATTTCTATCTGCCCTAAGTTAAACAATTGTTAGATGACATTTTATGCAGATGAATCAACATGTTCTCAATTATATTTGTATATACAATATCTAACATGCAGTCAGCATTTTAACTAAGAATTTTTTAGCAAGCTGCTCTGAGAACAAATATGTCATAGAGCGAAATCTGTATGTTTTGAGTAAGTGTGAATTAGAGAGGCAGATGTATAACCTGGGAAGATTTCCAGGTACATCTTTCTTAAAAGTGGATGTGTTTTGTGCTGGCTATGCTTAACAGGATTATTATTTGAGCCACAAGCCTTTAGAACATCATTACCATGATCATAATTCAGATATAAGTCCAGACTCTCCAACTTATATATTTGAGTCCTGGCCTCAGCTTCAGGAATTGGTAAGTCTTCAAGAAGAGAATGTTTTTGCTGCTCTCTAGTTATTTCTGTCTTAATAGTGGGAAGCCAAATACTCAACTAGTAAAAATTGGCACAACTCCATTCAATTTAATGCTTAGCTAAGAATCTACATAAAACATAGCACACTTATTAGTCACAAATTTCTTAAGCATCTGAAATTATAAAAAGCTCCCCTGCTTTTCTGTCTTTTGTTTTCCCATCTGCTTGCAAGTTTATGTCTTTAACCTCTATCCTTTATTACCTTCATATTGTTGATTGCTGCTGCACTGCCTTTTCTCTGAAGCAGCATCAACTTCATATCTAAAGCTGATCCTCTCTCCCAGATCTCAGTATAGTTCATTTAGTCTGAACTTCAGTACAATTTCTTTTAAAGCTATCTATGCAAAGTACGTTACTGTTGGATCACTGTTATTTCAGTAGGACTCGAACTGAATAATAATCAAAGCAATCTCTCATGTACATTGCAACATACCACAAAGGATTTCAATATTCACTTCTGTAGTTTTAGTAATATCTCCCTGGGAAAAGGTTGTTCATTACTCAAAGTATGCAATCACACTTGATAGGCAAAAACTCAACAAGACTCCTACAGAAGGTTATGTTCTCAAGTTTCCCAAGCAAAGATATATTTGGAGATTCCAAGCCCTCAAATTCTAAAGTTTGAATATCAGATGGGGAAATATAATTTCCTGAATATGTGTAAATTTTATTTAAGTGTGGATTCTCATAAAATGGAAGCTAGACTGTAAAAGGGCTGCATTGAAACTAATGTTTTCTATATTATTGTGTTGGCCCACATCACAGGTGGACGTTCATGTGGCAGTAGAGGCTGAACCTTCGTGCTAATATTCTGTTACATTTTGTAAAGGTGTGACAAATGGCAGCAGAGGGGCAGTCTGACAAAACAGTGTCAGACATGGAAGTGCATATGATACAAAGGCACATAATTTAATTCCTCAGTGTAGAATAAAATGCGCCCACTAACATTTGTTGATGCTTGCTGAACATTTCTGGGGACTGAACAGTGGGTGTGAGCACAGTGAGGCAGTGGGCAGTGCATTTCAGCGCTGGCAACAGTGATGTGAAAGCCAAGCTACATTCCAGACACCCATGTACAGCTGTCACATCATGAAATGAAGAGTCTTGATCAACTCATCATGCAAATTGGCTAATGGCAGTCACTATGTTGAAAACATGTTTTATAACTGAGAATTTGCTCAATTAGACAGTGCTATCGTGCTCTTTATATCTGCTGTATTTTTCATGGAAATAATTAAGAGACATTACTTTCATTGACCTATCTTTTGGGAAAGGCAGGCCAGCAATTTGAGACAACCAAGTTGCTCTTTATGTAAGAGAGCAACTGAAGAAAGTATTGAGCTCTGTCTAGGGATGAATGATGGAATAGAGAGCATACAGGTGAGAATTTGAGTCACATTAATGTGGGCGATACAATTGTTAGTGTTTACTACAGGCCACCTATGCAGGGTACTGGGTGGATGAAACAGAACTGTAAGTAGAATTGCATCCCCAAACTTTGACTTTTTCAAAGATGTACTTGGAGGTATTCTATGGATTAGAGCATTCGAATATAAGAGGGCCCAAGCAAACCGGTTGATGGTCAAGTACTGCTTCTTCCAAGCTCAAGGTTGGTCATCCCTGAGAGTAAGAAGTTGAGTAAAGGTGGCAGGCGACCTGCATGGATGAGCAAGTAGCTGATGAAGATACTCAAATGGAAGATGAAAGTCTACAGAATGTGGAAAAGACGTCTGGCCACTTAAGAGAAATATAGAAATGTACTCTGGGCAAGCAAGGATGCAATGTGGAATACTAAGGCCCACTTGAAATTAAATATAGTGAGGAAGGGTAAGGACAACAAGACGGGCTTCTTTAAGTGTATCTGTAGGAAAGGGGAGGTTAGGGAAAATGTGGGCCTGCTGCTGAATGAGGTGGGTATCTTGGTTGCAGAGAAAACTGAGAAGGTGGAGTTACTGAACACCTTCCTTGCTTTACTCATTAGTGCTAGGACTAGCAGTCAGGAATCTCAGACTCTGGAGATAAGAGAAAATCTGGAGAAAGAAAGATTTCTCCTTGATATGGGATCTGTTCTGAGGTCATCTGGGGTAACTGCGCATACAAATCCATGGGCCCTGATAGGATACACCCCTGAGTTCTTAAGAGAGCTGGCAGAAGTGATCACCAAGCTATTCCCTATCATCTTTGAAAAGTCATGGAGACTGTGAGAGGTGCTTGAAGAAAGCTGGCGTTACTCCAGTCCTCAAAAAGGTAGACTTGGGGGGAAACTACAGGCCAGTCAGTCTCACCTCCTTTCCTGGGTAGATGACAGAACATCATATTCTGTATTTTATCTCCAAGCAAGTGGAAGTTTATCAGGAGGAGTCACCCTGAATTTACCCAAGGGGAATTCATGTTTGACCAACTTGGTAGCCTTCTATGATGTCATGACTGTCAGGGTAGATAGAGGGAGGGCAGTGGATATTGGGTACCGTATATTGACTTCAGCAAGGCTCCTGTGAAAGACTCCTATTACATCCTCATAGGTAAGCCTAAGATGCGTGGGTTAGATGAATATACAATGAGGTGAACTGAGAACTGACTGACTAACAGAGCTCAGAGGACTGTGATCTGTGGTGCAGTCTTGTTGGAGGCTTGTAGCTAGTGGTGTTCCCTAAGGATCAGTAATGGGTCTGATGTTGTTCAACATCCTCATCGGTGATCCAGATGAAGAGATAGAATGCACTGTCAGCAAATTTGCTGATGAGATGAATCTGGGAGGAGTGGCTGACACACCAGAAAGTTGTGAGACCTAGACAGTGAGACCTAGAGAGTATTACAGTATTTGAGAAACCAAGCTATTCTACTCTATCATAGCAAGCCTTATTTGGAATTAACATGATGCATATTAAAAATGTCTGCAAAATCTTTGCCATGGTAAACTTGTAGAAACAGGTCTACATTACTCATACTAATGCATTTCTCCCATCAGACAACCCTTACACAAATGTTTAACATTCTACATACTGTCTATAGGTAGCAGTTCACCACTGCTGCCCTGTTTTTTAAATTAATTTGAGTTTTTAAAAAGTCTCTTTATACCAGATATCCTTTTATTTATGTCTACATGTAATTATAGTTATCAATCCTGCATGCCTACAGCATGCAAGTTTAGTCAGCCTCTTTCATGGTGGATATAAAATGATATAAGTAAAATAACATGGAATGCCAATAAAACTCAATATCTCAGCAGCTGAAGTCAGTTTAGAGAAACTGAGGAATAAATGATTTTTACATGATAGCCTGTAATCTAAAGTGAACTTTAAGTAGTAAATGAAAGAATCAGACTACTAAACACTGTGTTTTTAAGGAATCTGGACACATGAGAATTTGTATCTTTTTTTTTTTTTTTTTTCTTTTTTTGTGCTTCATATATTTTGTAATTGACCAATATGGCTGGTGAATTGCAACAAGGAATTGTGTAAAATGCAGGTTTCCAAAACAGATCCTTCAAGCTTTGCAGGAGATTAGCAGCCTGGCCACAGCTTACATAATACACGTGCAGCTTTGAACACCTACCGGTCTCGTCATCACATGCTTAAGTTATGCCACATACATCATCAAGACAACTTGGATACTTAGACTTACTAACATGCTTAGGATGCCCAAGATTAGAAAGAGTTAAAGTAACTAAGTCAAACAAGTGAATTTCTTAGTGAGCAAGATTTTAGCTATTGTGGGAGGGAGATGACACCACTATATAGTTTGTCTCCAAAATGAAACAAACTTTTCATGAATGCTGCAGCTAGAAGTTCTGTAGTAAAAATAGATCAAAATTAAAAAAGAAAAAAAAAGGAACTATGGAAAATACTGTTCTTTCTTATTTTAATTTGATACTTGCATGATCTTAATTAGTGGTTCTGAAGGATACTTCAAAAAGATGCTAGATATAGCTACTGCTGCATGATTAATGTTTCTAAACCAGAAAATTTGATGTGATGCCCAATGTGTGATGGACTGTGAATTGTTGAGGAAGCTAGGCTTTGAATACCATAAGTAATAATTAAAAAAAAAAAAGAAGGCATTGTATTTGAAGCTATTTCAAATATGCTATATTAAGAAAAGATAGAAGTGCTGCTCTCTTGAGTCATTGTCTGTTGTTTCTATTTATTTATTTATTGAAAATAGAAATTGTGGGAGAAATACTTGATTTGGAAAAAAAAAGAATAGATTGTTCTATAAAAATGGAATAGATTTGCAGTGTTTCACTTAAAGTGGGATCTCAAAAGATCACAAAAAGATTGCAGCAAATTAGAAGGAAAATGAGGAAAATCAGCAAAGAACAAAATAATCAGATGAAATGTTCTGGTCAGGAAAAAAAGCTCTCTTCATTTTTGAAGAGAATGTAGATATGGAGAAAGTATGGGTGTCTGAAATTCGGAGTCAGGAGTTCATGAATCAGGGAAGACAGTGCCTGGCAAGCATTGAAAAAGGGAGGAAAAAATCATCAATTGCATAGAAAACAGTGCCTTGTCTTTACACTTTTATAGCATTTTTACCTTCTCTAGGCTGATACAAATGTTTCTAGGAAGTAAAATCCAAAGTAGGTAAATAAACGATTTGAGCATATGAACATGGCACAGTATGTATGACGATTCCATTAGTGGCCTGAGCTAAGTGTTGTTACAAGCCTATGTAGATATTATTACTTTTATTACTTTTATTAATTTTTACTTTTTTTTTTTTTTACTTTTTTTTTTTCCTAAATGAAAAGAATGTATGTAATAGTGTGGAAATGTTCAAAAGAGGAATTTTGTAGACATTCTTCAGAATCTGAAACTCAGTAAAACTTCCCTGATACAAATTTGTTGTGCAGACAAACTCCAATTATCTTTATAATACATGCTGAAATGACATTGCTGGATGGGTTTTGCAGTGGTAATTTCATCAATGTTTTTTGCAGTGGAGCTTATTTTTAAATCAGCACAAACTGATACAGAATGATTAAGTCATTCTGAGAAAAAGTTGCAGGAGAAATCATGATTTTCAGCAAACAATTTGAATGAAGGAACAAATGGAAGAACAAGAAAAATGTGCATTTCCTAAAGGTTGTTAAAGTGGGAAGGCTATGAGAAATGCTAGCAAACAGCTCAGCAATGTCTTTACTTTTCTACTTGCTCATTTCAGAATAACCAAATTATTTATGTGGTTGACAATTCAATACACAATACAATGCAGTAAGTCACACTAGTTGTTACTTGCTTTGGTTAGAAATGAAGGAGGTGTTTAAAAACAAACCAACAAGTTTCTAAGCAATCAAAGGTTGTAACTTATTGGTGATATTCGCTGATATTTCAAATTAACAGCAAGGAAATATGTATGGTAGTGGCAAAAATAAGACCCAATTCCTGTCTTCTGCCTTGCCTGTGAAATCTGAAGATGCCATGTCTTACACATTTTGTAGGAAGATGCTAACAGTTAATCTAGCAGAGAATCTTAAACTTCAACATTTCTGAAAGTGTTAGAAGGAAAAATACCGTTATTTTCATAGGAAGAGAAGTAAGATATTTGCTAATGAATCTGCATGGTATAAACTGCACAATAAAAATGTTTTAAGTGAGCATGATCAGTTCTTGGTGCAATATTTCTGGCAGTGAGAGCATCACTAAAACAATCCTGTATTTAAAATCAGAAAGGTACAAACACAAATGCATAACTGGAGATCAGATGTATTTTCTGCAAGCATTATTCTTGGGTGTTAAATGTTGCTTGGTTTACATGCTTGCATAATATTGTGTTCTTGAGAGACTTCAGAAATGAAAGTTTTCTTTTGGATATCTTAAGCATGCCTATGTGTTTGACAGAAGCCAGTGCCCTAGGTATTCCCACCAGGACTCAGGTTCCTGCTGTTTATCTCTAAAGGAAATTAAGTTTTCTCATGTTAACATCTGAAACTGTGCACACAAGCAAATTTATGCTTGCAACATCCCTGTTGAAATCTGGTGATCCATATCTGAGCTTAACCCTAAGTCACTGTACATGTTGATCTGCATGATCCCAGAGACTTCTCTCTTCCCTCACAGAGGAGCCGCACTGCTTCTCTTGCCTGTTTGGTTTTGTGTATGAGAAATAGGCTGAACTGTACCCAGCAGTTTGACTTTTTTTTTTTTACTTTTTTTTTTTGGGGGGGGGGGGGGGGGGGGGGGAGGCAACAAAACCTTGTAACTGAACGCATTTTAAAGTCACATTTCTATCCTTTTACTGAGTTACCTTTTTCCTGTACAAAGCAATTGGTAATAAAAATAAGTTCATTATATAAGAATTGGTATGGAGCAGTCCCAATAATTTCAATGCTGTGTTACAGGATTTTGAAATATGGAATGAGACGCTTAAAGCAATTAAAAACCATCAGATTTCCATTCTGGATTCTAAATCTGATTAGAAACTGTAAATGAATAATACTCTCAGTTGTTCTGTGAGCAGGTTTTCATGTACCATAGCTATAATAAGAACAGTTGTATTTCCATTTATTTGCAAAGGCCATCAAAATACTATTTTGATTAATGAGCTCTACTCTGCTAGAGAATTGCAGAGTTATAAACCATAGGTCTCTTTATTATAGCAGAGAAGACTGAATCTGATATATGAGAAAAGTTGTAAAGATTGCTTGAATCAAAATCTTTTGGATTAAATTCGTATCTAAATTCTATTTAGGAATAATGTTATAAAATAAAGTTTGGATTTTTTTTTAATTTTTTTTTTCAAGGAACAGCGTGAATAATTGTATGAAGTACTAAAACTTATTGCCTTCTGTATTTTTAGCCATTTTAAAGATCTTCTATCAGTTCCAAACCTTGCTAAAGGAAAACAAACAACAAATAAAACCAATGCTCTGGCAATTTTTTGGAAGATTTTCTGTCTTTGCTAGCAGTTCACTGAAAAAGCTGTTTTTATTAGGCAGTTGAGGAATGTAGCAGTCTTATAAAGACAATCATGGATGAGCAATTGGGATTGCCTGAGCCAACTCATATTTTAGTGTTAATCATATGGGAACATTTTTCAGTTAATCACTACTCACACCCCAGTGATAGAGTTATTATAATTCTTTGGTTCTTCGTGTTGTTTTCTTTGCTTTCGACTATATGAAAGTTACACTATGAAAAATTATGCTTCTATTTTAAGTACTGGTATTGGTTTGGAGATGGGAATTAAAGGTCTTACAAGGACTTCTTACCCATATGCTTTTTATTCATGCTAATTGTGTAAAAGAGCCTTTGTAAGAATACGCTTCTAGTACTTTAATCATTCATGTACTTGCTAGGAAGCAGCAGTTTCTCACTTGATCATGTATTATCCTAGTGACATTTAGTAATTTCCATATTAATTTTGCCATTTGCTTGTAATAGTTTTATGAATGTCTGTTTTGTTGATTCTCCCCCTTCTTTTCCTTCCTGCTGCCTTTCTTTATGCACAGGAGTTAGCTGAGAGCTAACACGGTCTCTTTGTGTTGCTCCAGAAATAAAGCTAGGTATTTAACTGTCACCAAAGCTACATTTTGTCATTAACCATTTCTGCTCACAGATAAATGCAGTGCACAGAGAATTTAAAATGGACTGAGATATCTACATCCCTTTATGCTTTGTATTTAGTCTTGATTTTCCATTGCATAGCTCATTTCATCATCAATTACATCACTACCAATGGATGACTACATCATTCTACAGTGGAACACTACATCATTCTAAACAAAAGTTTTCGTTTCCATAAAACTGTTGAAAAGGAGAAGGCTCATCTGGTCAATCCTCCTGTTCCTGGAAAGCAACACATTTGCGTGTGTCTTACTTGCTAGATCTTAATAGTCTCTTATGATGAAGACTATGTAATATTTGCAGACAATCTCTTACTGTATTTCATTGTATTCATCCGTACAACCTATGCATATATACATCCACTCGCATATGCATCTCGTCATTTGCCCGAACCATCTAGAAGTCCCTCTCAGAAGTTAAAGCCCCCCCTGCTATTTGTCCTATTCACTGTGGACTCAGCAAACAATTCTGTTTGCAGAAGCCTAATTTCCTGTTATGTCTCAGGTTGGTCCTTTGTGAAGTGGACAAGCTCTCTACTTTGGGTCATTTCATCACAACAATAGAAGCAGTTAAAGAGTTAAAGGTGGTGATTTTAGATTTTGAATGGTTTTTTAAAGGTGGTAGTGGTCACAGAAAGTGCGCTTATTATCTCATTCCTTCTTGTCTGCTTTTGTTGTCGTTGTTATTATGAATAGCTCTTGGGACAAATTTTAACTACCTACCACTTAGTCAAGGGCTGAAGGCCCACCATTCATTGTGCTTTTGTGGACAGACATAAGAATGGAGGTTTGTGTTTTAATTTTTCTGCAACAACATGGCTTTGCTAGGAAACAAAGTAATCAGGTGTTGATTGGGTAGTCTTAAAAGCAGTGCCACATTATTACAATGTAGTATAAAACAATGACAAGCTAATTGCTAAATTTGACATTGGAAGTAACAATATCACGTTAACCTGATTCATCAAGCCTTATTTTTTAAAAGAGATTCTGCTTGACTTGGCTATTGTAATAATATTTGTAAAACTTAACATTTTTAGGACAGAGAATAATCATTTGCTTTATGACATTTATTTTTACACACACAGGCATCCAAACAACATGGTGTATACTGCTTCATTTTCTCATTGATCTGGATGTTTAGCGAGTTGGAAGTGAGGGAAGTATAACCTATTTGCTCCTTTCTCCAAAATTATGTGTAATGCAGGTACAGATCCTGGGTGAAGGCATCAGATGGTGCAGACGAGGTGTCTGAGCACAGTCAGTGTACAGTTTCCTGGGCTGTTTTGTTGCTTGGTACCTGGGATCAGAATGGGCAGCCCCAGGTTGGGGGTGTCAGTGGAGCTGGGGGGCTACACTTGAGGAGCGAAGTGGAGTGCATGCACATTGCTGCAACTTTCATGCATCTCAGCTCTCAGTTGACATCTTCTCACTGCATGAAGAATTATTCTTTAGAGACTTGCTTTTCTTCTGCTAATCAACAGCAATGATACTGTATTGTTCTTTGCTTGCTTTTATCATTTTTAGCATTCTCCCCTCGGTTTATTTTCTTCCAGCATCAAACTCTAGAATTAACTCATCCCTTGCACAGATAAGTCAAAAGCTGCCTTTATTTACTGTGTGTGAGGAGGAAGGTAGGGACTGCATTAATTTATAAATCACTTCAAATTTGCTATTCATAAAAGGTAGCTTATGGAGTGTGCTGGCCTCCAGCGACTCCACTTAGCCAGAAAACAAAAGACCTTTTTAGTCAGAAGCAATGATAACTATTGCTGTACCCTACAGCAGTCTTGAAAGAGATGTTTGCATTTCCCTGACCCTGCACAGTTAGTGGCCTTGCTGCTACAGAAGTCAATATGCTTCCTAGTTCTAATGTTGGGACTTTTCCCCTGCTTTGGGACTGAATTTGGACTGAGGACTTGTTTTGCCTAGATCAGACAAGCAGTCAAAGAGAGCAGTGGTCTGGGGAGAGATGACCTGGAGGGATTCAACAGTGTCCTGTACAGGATGCTCTGGTTGCCAGTGGCCTTTTCAGTTGGAGCTGTGAAGAGAGAAAAAGAAATTAGCTCATCGTGTGTTCTTAGGTTATGTGCCATGACATTACAAAAGACTTGGCAAGTAATTTTCTGAGATAAGCAGTATGTGAAGAACACATGGAAAGATGAATATTTGAGTATTACCATGAATATTTCTCATGATAAGAAATAAGAAGCACAGTGGCTACCCAAAATATTTGGTAATGACCAGTAAAAGACATGCTTCAAAATTACAAGTGGGAAAATGTCTTGTGACCTAAAAAAGAAAACTAAGTATATGTATCTCACGAAGTACCCCACCTGTAAGGAGCACTGCTGCCTTAAGGGACTGGGCATCTAACTGGGTTTCATGCAAACCCAAGCATCCCAAAAACAACACGTGGAGGTTGTGAAACTCTGTGAAAATGTGCCCCGAGTGCCTCTCCACCTGGATCCTGGTGCTGACAGCGACTGATCCTGGGTGGGAGCGACTTGTTGGCCATGCCCACATCTATGTTTCTGCACAGGAACATACAATGAGCACATCTTCTACAGTCCAATCATAGCATTTAATTATGGTTTGCATGATAAAAGCTCTGCTATTCATGCTGGCAGCCAATGACATTCTTATTCCTCTGTCCCACCGTGTAGGTTCCTGTTGATCCAAGTTTTCCAACCATTGTGTTTCTTCTTTATGGCAGCCTCTTCGGTGGCACAAAGCCATAATGTAGGCTTCCATTTCATGACTAGTCAATTACAGTCTCTTTAAAAATTAGTCATCTTTTTTCTTTATATTCAACCTTATTTAAACTGTTCTTTTCTGTCCCAGCCTTTCATGCAAGTGATAGTTACAAACACTCAGATATGTAGCAGTGATCTTTGACTGTTATCTAAATTTGCCACATCTCCCTTCTAAATAACTGTTAAAACAAATACAGGGACAGATACCATCATCCTAATCAACTAGCTTCACTGAAGGCAGTACCATTCAACTTCTGGTTTATACCAAACATTGTCATTTTACTGTCTGATATTTTAAATTAGCGAAGCCAGTTCAGCTGCATCTGACTGTGAAGTAAACAAGCTGGGTTGGGGAAATCTCCCTGCTGAGCTAGGATAACACCCTCAGAAAATAAGCATGCAAAAACACTTTCAACTTAAGTTCTTGTCTGCTTTTTGTCTCCACATTAATGTTTCACCTTGTATGCAGGGATTTTTCCTTGTGTATATGAGGGATGATACATGTATATATCTTAGGATTCTGAAAGTGGTCCTCAGTGTACCACCTATGTTGTATGTGAAAGTAATTGGGAAAAGCAATATGAAATGGGGATCATGAGCAAACAGTGCTGAGATTCATGGGTACTGCTCTTCTTGAATCATTTCTATAAAAACAAATTTTCCATGATATGTTAATTATAAGAACCTTCTTTGTAGATGCACCTTAACTCTTCTCTCTTTCTGTCAGTGATAGTGAAATTTGTAAGGAATAATGTGCTGTAGCATTGGGAAATGGATTCTGGACAATTTTGAGGTACGTGATACAGAAAGGAAGCTTTCCAAAATAAACCATGCGTTTGTAAATGGGTCCCTACAGTGTTATAGTAGAAAATGAATGACCTGCAGTGGACAGTGGGGGTTTTGTATAAGGTTAAGTACTGTAGCCCTTAACAGGCAGTATTTTTTTGAACATTTTAACCACAGTGAGAGTTCTTACATGCTTTCAGTGGAGCATAATCTTAAATATTTTGCTAGGCTAAGTGGATAGCATTCTCAGCATTTAATAATTTCAAATATTGTGTTAGTATCAAGGTTATAGAAATCCTTTCATTTAGCTTGACTATTTTGAATTCTGGACTATTTCTTTGCGAAGCAAGACATTTAGACCTGTGCTTTGGGAATTGTGCTTTATTTTAATAATGGGAATACTGAAATGCAATAGAAAGCATTTGGAAATGAGTAAATAAATGATAAGGGAGTGAGGATATTTTATTTTCTTAATTAAAGTGAGAGTTTATGGTGCAAATGTGTAGTTAGGATACATTACTACAGAGACTAATTCTCAACTGACAGAACTAGAATTTCCATAGACAAATGTGTATTAAGGTATTGTATTCAATTGCAGCATTGCAGGATTTTACAAAATAAATTAAATTGATTGTATTGGTTACATTATAACTGTTATTAAAGAATTGATGCAGTATTGATTATTTTTATTACTTCTTTTAGATGGTATTCTGATTATAACAAAACATTGGTCATAACTACAATAAGAGACAGTGGAAAAAGAACAGGTTAGAACTTTAATGCATGCAGCAGTCTTTGAAAGTTACTATTTTCAGTTTCAGCTAGTTCAGCTAGATCTGAAAGTCTTTTATGCCAATGCAACATCAGTCTTAGAAGTATAGAGTGACATTCTCAGACAGAGACCTCAGGAGTAAAGTTGGAATGACCCTTTACATCATGAATGAAAGAACTATATATGGTTTTATTTAATACTTCAAAAGAAATTAAAGTGAGACATAAATATGAAGATAGTATTTCATAATTAACAACTACAGTTAAACTAACAACTGAAAATATCAGTTGTACGAAAGTGTAACATTGGGAATTTTTAACTGTCTATGCCAATAGAGAACATTATAAAAAGATGACTAAATGCCAGAGTTGGAAGGATCTGTTTGACAAAACTGGACTATAAATTCCAAGAGGGAAAAAGGGTTACAAACAGATGCAACATTTCTTGTGCAAGTGTCCATTTATGCTAGTTTTTATCAATTTTCTCTTCAGTTTCTGCAACTAACCATAAGTTCAACTGGTAAATAGTCACTGTCCAAACCCACATAAGTTTTAAAATAAATTATTAGAAACTGGATTTAAAATGCCATATTTTAGTCATATATGCAAGTTGAAAATATGTTCTTTAAAGATTTTGCCAAGTTAAGACTAGGTTATCATCTTGCTAATGTTAGCAGTTAAACATCATGAATCTACTCCAGAGTGGGTAGTACTCATTAAGACTGAGTTAATCTAATAATTCAAAACAAATCAAGAGGGAAATGATGCTTTTCTGTCCCACTAACTTAATCTTATACCTGGTGGTTCTTCCTCTTGTTTGCTGTGGGACTTACTGTATGCCTTTTGGGGGTTGTTTTAGCTTACAACTTTGTAGAAAATCATATATTTCAGATTTCCAGATCGCTCATTATTTTTAATTTAGCAACTTGAATCAGTGTATCATCAGACTGGCACACAAACTGACACAGAATGATGAGAGAGTGAAGTATGAAGTCTCCCTATGAGGACAGGCTGAGAATGGGGGGGCTCATCAGCCTGGAGAAGACTCCAAAGAGGAAGCCTACAGGAAAGCTGGAGAGGGACTTTTTATAAGGGCAGGTGGCAATCAGAGGAGGGGAGATGGTTCTAAACTGGGTGAGGGTAGATTTAGACTAGGTAATAGGAAGAAATTCTTTGCTATGAGGGTGGTGAGACTCTGGAACAGGTTGCCCAAAGAAGTTGTGGATGCCCCCCTCTCTGGAAGTATTCAAGGCCAGGCTGGATTGGGTTTTTGTGCAACCTGGTCTGGAGGGAGGTGTCCTTGCCTACAGCAGGGTGGAACTAGATGGTCTTAAAGGTCCCTTCCAACCCAAACCATTCTATGATGCCGTGAGAATCTTATGAAATATCAAAATATATATACACATCAAAATAAGATGTGTAATAGCACCTTGAGCAGAACTGGTTCTCAAAGTGCATGATACAGTCTTTAGACTCCACATGGTTGAATTTTCTTTTCAGAAGCTATTTTTTTACTGCTACTATTTTCCCCATTCTTTTTCTATTATTAAAAAGAAGAGAAGCATATGACTTCTAAGTGATGCTATCTGTCCTATAACTCCTTGATCTTCCAGAGCATCCCTGAGTTTGATGCAACAATCTATAGTCCCTTCATTAGCTTACTGGCATGACTGTTGCTGTTTTGTCCCTTAAGTGTCTGCGTTTTTCTCTGTTGGGTAAAAGTAACATTTAAAGATCATCCACGATACTTAAGGTTTATTCTTGTCGAAGATAAGCTTTGCTTAATACGCCTTCAAGTGAAAAACTTTCATGAGATATCAATCTGGCATTGGCTCAGCTGATTGAATGGAAACAAGTTATGAATAAACCACAGAATTTGAGTACAGGAAGCAGAGAAAACATAAAGGCAGGTTGAAACCAGGCAGTAACTTTCTGTTAGCTCAGCTTTAGGAGATGCTATAGTTAAAGTGATGGTCCAGTTCTTTTAAGTTGAATTTAGGTTGGATATCAGGGGGAAGTTATTAACCAAGAGAGTGATGAAGTGCTGGAGCAGGCTGCCCAGAGAGGTTTTGGATGCCCCATCCCTGGGGGTGTTCAAGGCCAGATTGAATGGGGCCCTGGGCAGCCTGGCCTAGTATTAGATATGGAGGTTAGCAGCCCTGCCTGTGGCAGGGGGGTTGGAGCTTGATGAGTCTTGAGGTTCCTTCCAACCCAAGCCATCCTATGATTCTGTGATTTTGTGTTCCCAAAACAAAGCTTTTGGTAGTGTAGTGTACTCACTAGACTGCAAGTAAAAAAAAGCCTTAAGATCCCAGCAATAGGGGGAAAAAATCCTGCCAACTACATCGTTACCGCGTATTTACTATTCTGAAGCACTAGGAATATTTGCTTGCCAATGTTTGCAGATACTTGAGCTCTCCTCTATCCCTAGTGGTATCTAGTGAAGCCATGCTTCACTTGCCCTCTATATATATCGCTATCTGCCTAGATTTTGTAATTCAAGCGGTGAAAAACAATCAAAAACTTGAAATATGAGGATCTGTTTTGGTAAAAGTGGAAGGAAAGAGCTGAGAATACGTGCACCTTTTAACATGTTTTCTTTATCTTCTTGATGATGATGATGATGATATACTGTTTTAAGCTCAGTCGCGCAGCTGAGCTTTGTGTGGGCTCTGCTATTCCATTCTTCAATTGTTTACACTTGAAAAACTGACCGTTATGGTGAATCATTTCCATTGTTACTCAGTGGGCTCCAATCGATGAAGATTTTATGGAATTTTGGGACTGAAATATAGATATCAGAGACCCTTGGAATTAAAATGATATTCAGAAACAAAAATAATGTGCAGTTTTTTATCTGTGTATATATAATGTGTGCATATATGTACATGTGCATAAATACAATATTGTAAAAATATGCCCGTGGACATCATACATACACACAGGGATGATAAACTGTAACACATAATGCTGTGTTACACAGTGTGCTGACATGGTCAGCAATTCTAAATACATTCTCTAAATCACTGCTTCTTGTTTTGTGATATTGATTTATATGTAAAACAAATAAAAGAATATTTAGAATAGAAGACTACCGTTTGCACAAGGGATCTGAATGAACAGCACCTTTGAAGTTTTGAGCATGGAGTAACTTATTCTCATCTGATGATACATTGAATTAGTTTAGATATTTGAATAGGAGTTGTTTGTCTTAGTCTTGCTCTGTCTCTCCAATATATGCTGCAGCTCATTTTTCAATTAAAAAGAAAGACTCTTGGGCTGAGTTGGTAAATTTCAGCATAAATTTTTGTTACAAGTTATAAGCCCCCAAAAATAAGAATGAGGAAGATTATAACTGTCTACACTGCCTTATCTATATAGCTGAGGACAGCATAACTACAATAAAAGAAGATAGTAGTGTCTTCCATTGATTGTTGTTTGATGAATGTAAAGCAATTTTCTGGAATGCAATTAGCATTTGCAATTGCATTACTGTGGGGATTTTTTATGCTTCCTTTGAATTGAAAAATCTATACATTTTTCTGGTTATGAGTCACTTGTAAGGAAGCTTTCTTTTTTTTTCTTCAAGGTTTCAGAGCTATAATTTCTGGACTGCTGAAAGGAAGCAAACCTAGAATTTTTATGTTTAAAATATGCTGAAGGACAAATTGCACAGTAGATCTACTGCAGTAGATGACTTGGATTTAAATTTGTAATGTATGAATTACTGGGGACTTAGTTTAGCTCTTTTAATACTATAAAGAAATATATTTGAAAAATAAATGACTGTAGATATCTATATACTAGCAGCCTTGAAATAATTTCATAAATATATGATTTAAGAATCTTGAAAGACATGGCTTAAACAAGTAAAGCATTACATTGTAACAGTAAAATCTCTAAGAATAATAATACTGCAAGTAGTAAGTAACAGTGCTACATATTCACCAGAAGAACCATACATGAATACAATTGCTGAGTTGGAAACAATGCTCCTTCTGCATTTTAAAAGGGTGTACATTTAGCTATGGTCCCAGTTGTGTATCATTGAAATTACATACTTTTTATAGAAAGTGCATACAGATATGGTGTTTCACAATTTGAGTTTTCTGTAGACACAGGTGATTTGGGGTATTGCAGTACAAATCTCAGCTGACATGCAGAAGGTATCAGTGAAAAATATTTGTATAATTTAGTGCACTGTCAATATCCTCCTTTTGATAGCACATGAATAGCAGAAGTAATCTGTATGGTACTTTTTAATGACTTCTTTGTGTAATAGACTAAATCCTAACTCAAAGAAGACAACCACAGAGAATTATTTCCATAGAGAACTGAATTTTTGCTGTTTTAAAACTGTTACTTTTAATATTATCAGTTGATGTCTTACTGCTTTAATGGTATATACTGTACCTAAATTACTGCAAGAGAAGCTTCTCTTCCATGTATTTGACCTTAGAGGTCTTAAAGTCATGTTGTCTATTGCACCTTGTGTACCTTCTTCTTCTGTTTAGTATCTTCATTGACGATCTTGATGAGGGGACTGAGTGCACCCTCAGTAAGTTTGCAGACAACATCAAGCTGGGAGGGAGTGTTGATCTGCCTGAGGGGAGAAGGGCACTACAGAGGGACCTGGATAGACTGGATTGATGAGCCAAGGTTAATGGTATGAGTTTCAGTAGTGCCAAGCGTCAGGTCCTGCATTTTGGTCACAACAACCCTAAGCAACCCTACAGGCTTGGGGAGGTGTAGCTGGAAAGCTGCCTGATGGAAAGATACCTTGGTGTTCTGATGGACAGTCGGCTGAACATGAGCCAGCAGTGTGCCCAGGTGACCAAGAAGGCCAATGGCATCCTGGCTTGTATCAGGAATGGTGTGGTGAGCAGCACTAGGGAAGTCATTCTGCCCCTGTACTCAGCACTGGTGAGGCCTCACCTCAAGTACTATGTTCAGTTTTGGGTACCTCAGTACAGAAAGGACATGGAGGTACTGGAGCAGGTCCAGAGAAGGGCAACGAGGCTAGTGAAGGGCTTGGAAAATCAGCCCTATGAGGAGAGGCTGAGGGAGCTGGGGCTGCTTAGTCTGGGGAAGAGGTGGCTGAGGGGAAACATTATTGCTCTCTTCCAGTACCTGAAAGGTACTTACGGTGAAAGCAGGGTAGGTCTCTTCTCAGTGGTAACAGGTGACAAGATGAGGGGAAATGGTCTTAAGTTGCGCCAAGGTAAGTTTAAGTTGGACATCAGGAAACACTTATTTACAGAAAGGGTGGTTAAACATTGGAAGAGACTCCCCAGGGAGGTGGTTGAGTCACCATCCCTGGATGTGTTTGAGAGCTGTTTGAATGCGATGCTCAGAGATATGATTTAGCAGAGGATTGTTAGAGTACTATGGTTAGGCTGCAGTTGGACTTGATGAAGTTTGAGGTCCCTTCCAACCTGAGTAATTCTATGATTCTATGATTCTACCTTAATCTTTGTGTTGTCTAGAAAGATCTGCTTCTGAATTCATACTTGCTATATTCATTTTCCCACTTGGACATTATCTTCTGAGCTGTCATAGGATTTTCTATATAACAAAAATCTTTAAAGAAAGCGTACACGGATAAGAACCAGAACAATAGAGTTTCTATATTTATAACACAGTACCAGATACTATCAGTTGTTTCCACTGAAAAATTCTTTGCTTCAGTTATAATGGTAACAATAATGTAATAATTACAATTTTAGGAGTTGACATTAATATTTTAGTGGAGTTAGAGTTGTCTGTGTGCCTCATTACTGCATCACTTAAGAAAAAAACAGTCCCCATCTGTCCCCCATTCACTGTTGTGGCTTGCCTGCCATTTTAAGGTGAGCCTGCAGGGCTCGTTACATTGGTAATGAGCAAATGTGGTTTAGAAAGAATGAGAAAGGTAGCACTGCTGTCAACACTTCCTTCAGAATTAACTCATTGCTGCATTGCTGCATTTTCAATTACCACCAATAATCAGTTGATTACTTCACATTTTCTACTTTTTTTTTAATTATTTATTTATTTATTTTGGAGGGGAGGGGGGAAGGCTAGAAACTTTGACCCCATTGAAAAAACCTCAATGTTTCTGTCAAATACATTCTATGAAGACCTAAATCACCCAATACAAAGTGAATAGAACAAGACTGAGATAAATCTGAGACTGTATAAGCAGACATCTTAATCATTTTCTAAAAATTTTTTAAAAATTTATTTCTTTTATAGAGAGCAGTAGAAAATCTAAGGCTATATTGTTGAGTTTAAAGGCTGGATGTGTTCCAAACATAACTATTGCTAATAATTTTCATGTCAAAAGATTTGTATCCTTTATATGATAAACTCTTGAAGCTAATCTCTTTTTGTATCTTCTGTCTATATTGCTTTCTTACTCAGATCACAAATTGCAGGGTCATGCCATCAGTTTCCACACCAAACAGTTGAAGGCTAAAAGCAGATAACTTTATCATGTATGGGGCAAAATATTTTCTGTGCTGTGATTTTGTGTTTTCAAAGCTGGGATAGTACTTAGAATTTTAATGGATGTATTTCAGTCCTCACTCTTATTCTTCTGGAACATAAATATTTCCTGGGCTTCAGTGGAGTCCATCATTTCATCCAGATAAAGTGTGTGACCACTGCTGAGACTAAGCTGTGCATGTAATACTTGTAATTGAGTGCTGGGTTGTGTCTCCCCAGCGCTCATACTGGGGAATATACTTTGCTGCTGCTTTTTCTATTTACTGAACAGCAACTTACAGTGAGCGAGGAATGGTCTGGCTCAGAAATTGCACCTGACACAAAAGCAGGAGTGTGCCAGGCAACTGCTTTGGGTACTTTGCTCCTATGTGATCAATGACTCCTGCTTCCTGGTAACTTCCACATAGCAGGAGCCAGTACACAGCAGGTGACAGGAGTCACTGTTTATTGAATCACTGATTATCTGATCAGTGTTTCTTGCCTCTATGAAGGCAACAGCTCCTACTGTGTACCTGAAGGGACCTGTGGCTCCTCAGAAAGATGCTTAATAGGCTGCACAAAACCTATTTTGCAGCCATTGCTGGAGGCTCAGCCCACCCTAAAGGAAGACAGTAAGTGGTAGAAGCCCAGAGCCATTTTTCTGCCTGGAAGAGTGACAATGGCTATCATAGGAATATGAGGGGCAATGGCTCCTGTAATTACAGGAAATAACTAGGAAGCAGAATCTCCTTCATGGTAGTTCAGATGACTCCAGGAGATGACACTTTTCCACGTCCATGTGAGCCAGGGACCTTAACTTGCTTTCTCTCCAACCATACTATATACAAGAAACCTTTCGTTTTTTCTTTAATTTTTATTATTTAAGGATCTGTAGCAGAGGTGACAGCAATGGCTATTCAGCAGAACCTTTGCAATGAAAGTTAGTCGGTTGAGCTTATGCAAGTTTTGCAAACTGTTCTGGGAAAGAGTTGATTTCAGAGACTTCTTCTCCTTGCTATAAAGTAATGTAAGTTGACCAGCCCAGGGAAGGTCATTCAATTACTGCAAGAGAGATAGAACAGAGGTATTTCAGATGGAACATACAGGACCTTCATAGAGGCTAAGTGGGGAGTGATAAAGATGTACCAGTGGTATTCTTGCTGTTTTGAGAACAGATTACGGAAAGCGCAGCTGACTTTGGTCAAATATGGAAGCAAGTCATTTGAATGTAAGTTGGCAAAACTGGATCAGGAGTTGCTTACCATGCTAGGGTTAAAATATCAAACTTCTTTTTTTTCCACCAATATGATAAAGAAGTAAGTAACAGAAAAACTCATAATTGACAAGTTAGAGCTGCTTAAAGACGGTAAAATGAAAACATTTAAACTTATTTTTAATGCATCTTCTGGAGACAAAAAACAAGAGGAAGTCCAACACCTCTAAAAACATCATTTTCACTGTGTAAAGAAGAATTCATATGTAAAAATAAGCTACTGGACAGATTGGCATTACCCATTAGGAAAACACAGTAAGCATTACCAGTTTAGCTCATAAAATCAAATGCAGAATTTGAAAATGATATTCTGGCAAAGAGCTCATGGAAAAAGCAATCGCAGCATTTTGCACACAACTGATTCTTGGGAATAACCTGGAACAGAAAGCTGAGCTCTATCTCCAGTAGTGATATATATCTTGAGGTCTCATTTGTATACTTTCTCTGATAATGAACTTTACAGGCAGCCATCTAGAACAGAAAAAGTGTCAAAAGGACCACCTCATCTTTTATTAGCTAGAAATCCTGATTGGAAACAGAAAGTGCAGGGTTTTTTGAAGTACTTTCTTGTTTTATGTGTGTTTCTCTGTTGTATCAAGTGTGTTTTGTTTGGTCCTGCTGAGATTACAAAAATATATAATTGATATGTGAAAAATAATTTTAGGAAATTGGTGTTAATAGGCAAGATACAAAGCAGGATAATAAGTTGGTGAACAAAGTGCTGGCAGGAGTGTGATGTGCTTTGAAACAAATGTTTGTTGAAATCAAATTAGTAACTGAAGCAGCAGGAGTTTATCTCAACAGGAGAAGTGTCTCAAAACATAATTTCTTTCATGAAGAACATAGAAGTTTGGACAAGCAACTTTTAAAAGTGAAGCATATCTTCGATGAAGAAACTGGCTAAGGATCTTCATAGTATATATTCCATAGTCTATGGAGTAAGTAGTCTGACAGTGAGATGCTCATGAAACCCTTTCAGAAAGGGGAATAAACATCCACATCTGTTTCTGCAGAACCAGGACTTCCAACTAAATGCACTAAAGGGGAATTTCAGTGCCCTTGAAAGTCAGGGTCTGTGCTTTGCAAAGAAAGCTATTAGGTAGAGGGATAAAACTGAAAATTTATTTAACTATAAGCAGTAGAATGAACTTGGCCATTGAATAGGAAGTAAATTACAGATAGGCTAGATCTCAGTTGCTTGTTAAGATTGTAATTTCCTGAGGATTTTTGAGAACTCTTATTTGAGCACATATCCTTCAAAAAGGCGATGTGCACTGAAAGGATGGACTGAAATCCTCTTTCCTGGTAAAACAGGCATGAGTATATTTCTGCTATAAACAGTACACATGAAAGTAAAGTAGATGGTTCAAAACTACCTGAAGAAATGTTCCGGGAGTTAGAAGCAACTCAATGGGAAGGCTGGATTCTCATATCTGCTTTTTGTTCCTTGTTGTGCTGTTGTAGATGCCTTCTACAGATCCTACTTGTGCTCTGAACAAGAGCAAAACTATCTACTCACTAAAGTGACTTCACTCAGTGAAGTGTTACAGGCTTTTCCTGTTCTGGTTTATCTTTTCTACCAGTCCATTGAGAATATGACTTGAAGAAGATAAATTAAAAATATCTGACTGTGTGTCAGAATGCTAACTGCAGCTAAAAAGTATTAAGTTGATTCAGAAAGGCTGAAGTTTCTGCTTTCAAGTTAGGCAATAGCTGACAAATGTCACCCCAACCTCTAGAATTCGTCACGCTTTATAACCATAACAACCTGCCAACCTATGTTTTCACTTCTGCAAGGCTGAATGTTACAGCACACCAGTGGGCAGAAGAATTACCTGACTGCAACTTTGAAAGTGAAGGGAAATCTAATATGGAGCTTTATTCATTATTTTTCTTTTGAGAAGAGGGAAATTATATATGACAGAGGAATGAATAACGGATATTTTAATGTTGCATATCATTCTTAGGCATGCCATAAAGTGCCAAGATATCTTGGCTAATAGATATTGCTACTAACCATCAGCAGTAAAAAGCTTCTCTGTGGACATTAAAGCTTCCATCAAGCTTATTACCCAAGAAGATATCTGAATAATACCAGAAAGATCAACCTATTGTAAACTGTCTCACTGTAATTCAACATAAATCATAGATAACAATATATAATTGTGGATGCTTCTGTAGATAATCAGGAAGAGACATGAGACTGGTAAAATTCCCAGAATGGGAAGAGTGCTCTTTGAGAAATGATTCACTTTTCTGTGATTTCAAGAAACAGAATCAACTGTTCTTAACTATACAGCACAAACAGAATCGAGTTCTTCAAGAGTAAATAACGTGGAATTGTCTGTGACGTATCAGCCATAGGGGAGACACCAGAGGTTTGGACACGTGGAAGGTGAAGCAGTCATCTTTCCACAGCAAACAGAAGTGATATTTTTGCAACATATTCATTATGCAGCTGTCTTACCCATTAATTTAAAAACTCCTACAAAGCTGGAGCTAAAGACAAATAGAAGACTCTTTCTTGGAAAAATAACACTTGCATGGTGTTCATATGTTTTTTTTTTTTCAGGAAAGTGGGTTATTAAAATGGAAATAAGAAGTATACTTTTCTTCATTCTTCTCATTTCTAAATAAAATAGAGCCATTCTCCATAGACAAAGGTAAAAAAAAAAAAAAAAAAAGTCAGACAAGGTTAAGGACTAGCAAAAAGTAATCCAGACTACAGTAGGAACTATAGTAATAGTGATTCTAGTAATTAAAATAGAATAACATGAAAACCTCACATAGCACAGCAACTCTAAATTCAGAGACAAAACACTTCAACTGTTTCTGGTAAATGAGGGTGCTTTAACATTTGGCGTTTAGTGGTCGATGGAAGGCACACTTGAACAAGCTGCTAAAAGACATGGCTGTTAGAACAATATTACTGAAACTGTAACAGGTAATTCATGAGGGAGAAGCCTGCGAAGCAGGAAGTATGGCAGGGCTTCTGATCAAAAAGAACCACCAAGCTTTTGATGTTTTAAATATTTGGAAACATATCAGCATTTTAGTGCTTTTGGGAACAGCAGGTCAGGGGACTGTCTTTGATATATCATAGCTCCTCATTGTATCACTGCATCTTATTGAAGACTGATTTTATACTGATAAATGACAGGACACAGAATTGTTATAAATGTTCTTCTAAATCAAATGACTAATAATTCTACTTTGTCAGAGTGATTTAGTCAATCTTCTATACAGTAATTTCCTCTATTCCCATGGACATTTAGAAAATATACTTGAAACATAGGTTGACTTCATTATTTGTCTTTGTGGAAATTGAACTGTTTTGGAGGCTTGGATCTGGGAAGGAGGAGGAGAATGGGGCAGTTAAGTGATTTGCTGTGCGAAGGGTACTCTGCTTAGGGCTTTGGGATCTATGATCTCGGACATGCCTGTCATAGACTAGACATGCTGTTGAATAGGAAGCAACTGACCAGGTAGGGCAAGAACGTTCTGAGAAGCAAGCTGACTGGACTGTTCAGCAGATCTTTTAACTGGATTTGATGGTGGAAGTTGAAGGACTTTCAAGTGACAGAGAAGGACTGGGGAATGTTGTCACTTCAGGAAGCAGCAGTGAAAAACCTCATATGAGTCCTAAATGAAATTGGCAGGGCTCCTCCAAGATGATATGAACAGTCCTCCTAGTGAGGACACTTGGATGTCTGCTGGGAAAGCAGCACTATAGGCTGCAAGCAGTCCAGTAGACTCCTGGTATGTGTTGAGGATTACTTCCTGGTCCAGATATTAGATAAACCAGAACAGAAATATTGCTGGACCTGATGTTCATCTATGCAGATATATTTGTTGAAGAGTTTAAGACTGGGATAAAGGAACCATGTCCTTGTTGAGTTTATGATCTTGAGGAATGTCTGCCTGGCAATAAAGCCAAGTCAGGACCCTGACTTTCAGGAGAGTGAAATTCTGTTTAAGGACTTTTTGAATGAGATTTTCTGAGGAGCTATCCTTAGGGACAAAGGAATGGAAGCAGAGCTGCCAGCTCTTGTAAGGACATCTTTCCTCCTCCTGGTATAAGAAATCCTGCAGAGAAGGCAGGAAACCACTGTGGCTGAACAAAAACAAATTGAGGGATAAGAGAGACATGTTTTTCAGTGATATGGAGATGTGTGGCCTGGGAAGAATACAGTTATGCCATTCAGTTGTGCAGAGACAAGATCAAATAATTCAAGGTGTACATTGAACTCAACTTGGCAAGGGATGCGAAAAAGAACAAGAAGTTCTAAAGGTGTATTGATCAGAAGAAAAGAGTGTTGTCCCTCTGATGTATGGGAAGAGACTACTGACTACTACAGACATGAGGGCTGAGGTTTTCAACAAATTCTTTGTATTAGTTTTCACTGGTATTCAGTCTTCCCACATGTCATGTACCTGAAGTTCTTGCCAGGGGTTAGGAAAGCAAAATCCCTCCCACTGTAGTAGTGGAGCAAATCTGAGACCACTTCATGAGTTTGAATGTGCATAATTCTGTGGGGGAGGACAACAGGCATCTGTCTCACTCCAATTTATAGGAGGGAGAGGAGGTTCTTTTTAATATATGAATACCTGGTGTGAGATTAAGAAACAATGGTTCATATGTTGGTCTGACCAGTTTGTTATAAATCCTGATCAGGGAGATGGGGAAGGGAAGGATGGCGACTATTATGAATTAGAGTAATGGGGAAGGGAAGGAGGGTGATAGAGAAGATGGGGAATAAGCAAGAATTGCTTCAAGCGGAAATAGTTACCACCAGGATCCAGCAGCGGTCCAGTTGCACGCCATTTTGAGGGTCTGAGGCAAAAGGAGCAGGGAGAGAGCAGCAGCAGCATGGCCGGCCTTGGGCAGCAAGTAGATAGCAGGAAGTCTCAGAGCCAGTCTGGGAGGAAGCAGCAGGCCCAGGAGAGTCCATCAGCATGCAGGAATTCTGTAGTGAGGAATCTGATGGTAGATACCTTTGTTCTTCAGCATTCAGGTAGAGTGCATGTCAGAAACTTCTTCTTCATGAAGACTCTGTTGCCAGAAAACCTAACCTCATGGTTGTAGGTCCCCTTTTTTATCCTTCTTCTGCCAGCATGGCATTCCTGGGCACTTGGGTAAGAGCCATGTGCAGTACCTCCTGAGATGGCCATCTTCCTCAAGATAAGCCCCCACAAAAGACTGCTTCCTGGCCATTAATTGCAGCTTTTCTCTCTCTGGTTGCCCCGGCCTTGTGCATCAGTGTTCTTCAGACAAAGGATTTATCAACCCTTGCCCAGGACTTGCTTGGACTTGTTCATCTATGTCCCCAGCAAGCTTTGAGATAATGAAAAAAAATAAAAAGAATAATCTCTCACAGCTCCTAGGGTCCTGAAAGAACTGGCGGATGTCATGACTGTCAGGTGAAGTACCCAGTGACTAAAGAAATGAAAACATCACTTCCATTCCTAAGAAAAAAAGGAAACTGCAGGTTGGTGAGCCTCACCTCTCTTCCTGGAAAGAACATGGACAAATTATCCTGGATGCTATGTTAAGGCAAGACAAGCATCCAAATGAAGAACAACTTGTGTAATTCACCTAGAATTGTGCAAGGTCTTTGACACGGTTCCACACTATATTCTTCTCTCTAAATTGAAGATTTGAAGGCTGGACTATTTGGTGGATAAAGAATTGGTTGGATGATCACAACCAGGGGGTTATTGCTAATGACTCTTTTTTCAGGTGGAGGCTGGTAATGAGTGGTGTCATCCAGAGATCCATCTTGGAACTGATGCTCTTTTATATAATATCAGTAATATAGACAGTGGAATTGAGTGCATCCTCAGCAAGCTTGCAGACAGAACTAAAGTGAATGGTACGGTTGATTCAGCAGAAGGAAGGAATGCCATCTAGAGTTGAAGCTTGAAAAATGGGCCAACATGAAACTAATGAGGTTCAACAAGGTCAAGTGCAAGATTCTGCACTTGGATCAGAGCAATCCCAGATATTTGTATAGACTGGGAGAAGAAGTTCTTGAGAACTGCCGTGTGGAGAAAGACTTGGGTGGACAAAAAGCTGGACATGAGCCAGCAGTACGTGCTTGCTGCCCAGAAGGCCAACAGTATCTTGAGCTGTGTCAAAAGAGAGGTGGCCAGATCAAGAGAGGTGATTGGCCCCCTCTACTCTGCCCTTGTGAAAACACTTTTGGAATACTGTGTCAAGGTCTGGGGCCCTCAGCATAAGAAGGAAGTGGAGCTGTTTGGAGTGAGTCAAGAGGAGGGCCACAGTGACAATCACAGGGCTGGAGTGCCTCTCTTGTGAAGAAAGGCTGAGGCACCTGGGCTTCTTCAGCTTGGAGAAGACTCTGTGGAGACCTCAGTGACGTTTTCTAGTACTTAAAGAGAGCTTATTAACAGGAGAGAAACTTTGTGATTTTTTCACAGTCTTGTAGTGATAAGACAATGGGGAATGACAAATGACTTTAACAGAAAGAGATAATTTTTATGTTAGATGTTTGGAGGTAATTTTTTTATTATTATTATTATTTTTACTCCTTGGGTGGTGAGGCATTAAAATAGCTTGTCAATGCTCCATCCCAGGAGGTGTTTAAGACCGGGTTGGATGGGGCCCTGAGCAACCTTACCTAGTACAGGATTTAGAGGTTGACTACCCTCTGATATCAAGGAGTTTGGAACAAGATGATCTTTAAGATTCCTTCCAACACAAGCCATTCTATGTTTCAATGATTATGGTGCTAAAATGTAGAGTTCTAATTACCATCGCTTAATGCCATAATGAAGAAAGACATATATGTATTTTTTGTCAATAGCAAAGTTTTCATGATCTGAGAAAAGGATACACACATCAGAACTGTGATATTCTGAGGGATCGTGGAGCTTATGGAAAGGGGTTGGACTTGATTATCCCCAGAGCTACCTTTCAAGCCCTATGATTCTGTGAATATTAATGTAAATTGTAATGCCAGAATCATATTATACTGAGAATTAGGAGAATTACAGGGTCACAATGAAGTGGTATTTAGCTTTCATTCACTACTTTTGTTGGAATGGCAATGAAAAAAGACTAGAAATGTTCTCGCAGAAAGTCAGGATTATTTTTCAGCGAAAGAGTTAGAGTTACCACTTGTCATCTGAAAAAAACATACGTTTGCTAGATTTTTATAATGAAATATCTGTAATCAGACAAGGGTACATTAATAAGATTATAAATAAAGGCTCACAGAAGGAGATAAAACTTCTGAAGTTTTAGGAAGAATAATTGTTTACAGTTATGGATGGTTACTAGAATAGCTTTGATGCAGTACTAGGTGCTCATAGTTTATGGGTAGGAATTCCCAGTAGAAGTAGAATAGTGGAATTTTTCTCTATACATATATATATATATTCATTCTGTAATATTAAAATTTCAAAACATGTTTATTCTCATTTAGAAAAAATAGTATCAAAACTTCTTCAGAACTTCAAAAATTTTAGGATTAAGTTTTGATTTTTACAAAGGTTCCTGTTATTTTATAATCCAATTTGAACTGTGCTCATATCCTAATGATTCAGAAAGCAGGTAGCTTAGTTGTTTTTGATCTGAGTAGTATGCAACGTGAACGTATATATATATCAGCATCCACAATTTATCAATAATAATCACTGTAATAAGAGGATGAGAAAAAAAAAAAAAAACTAAGAAGAAAAAACAAATGACTTTAGAGTCACCAAAGAAATAGTGCTTCTGTAGGGCTAATGGAATAATTTCTGTCTGATTGAAAATTATAAAATTCTGCTTCATTTGGGGTACTGTATTTCATTCTATGTAACTTAGCTCTAGGAGATGGTAAGATGATGCCACTTAAATTTGTGAATTTTTTTTTTAATCAAAATTTCTTGCTGTGCTCCCAAGAGAAAATGTGTTTTTTGTTTTATGTACGCTGTTGAAGAAAATGTTTAACGTTTGGAACTTTTCCAGATGAAAAAGGTGATATGAAGCTGTTTAGTGATTTGAAATGATAACGTGTCTCTCATGGGAATGCTGAATGAGCAGTTGATTTGATCAGGCAGGTAGGAGACAAAAATTGTGCAGATGTGGTTAAATTGTTTTAAATGCACACAAACCCTCAAGTATTTACCACCTAATTAGTGCCTCTTCTGAATTTGCGTTATATTATGTGAGTATATATATTTTACTGAAAAATCCTTCTCTGATAAGATTGTTTTAATAAGCATTCAGTCTGTCAGTATACAGGAAATGCCTCTCCAACAGCTCCAATTTTGTATCATTCTGTTTGGAAAAGAAGTAGGAAGTGATCATATTTCTCAGCAAGCTGCTTTCTAATAAGCATCAAATTCAGTATTTCCCATGAGTGTTATTAGATGCACTGTCGTAGTGGCTGTTGTACTATTTGAAATATCAGTTGTTGATAGTACAGCATATATGCAGTAATGTTCCTGTCTGTGTGAATTTGTGCACATTCATATCCATACATAAAAAAAATTCAAATCTCTGTTGATTTTCTGATCATATTTCTTTCATAGGGTAGTTCATGAAGGTCGTTCATAGAAGAGAGAAGGGCTTAGTCTGGGGGGGGGGGGGGGGAAGGGGGGGGGGGGGGGGAAATATCTACTTATCTAGCACAGTAAATAACGGTGTTTCTTAGAAAAAGTTATTATTCTATTTTTTACACTGACTGACAGAAGAAATAACAGTGATAGGCAGAGTTGCAGCAATTCTCCTGCCTTACATTCAAACATAAATCTTGTAGTTACTCTGATGTCTTTGCAGTCTTTGGAAATAGTTCCTCAAGTTTTTGTCACTGCTTAGTAAGACAAGTTAAGACACAGAAAGCAATAAGCAACCGTGTGGCTCCACCTGCCTGCTTATTTGATTAAAAATATATTAATAAATAAATGAGTAGAAATTCCTGTATCTAGAAACTCATTATACATTCATTGCCATTTTTTAATGAAAACTCACTTTATACTGATCATCTTGGTATAAAAGAAATCAACCTAGTTGTTTGTGTGTGCTCATAGTAGAACATGCATCTTGCTTTATGAATTTTGTTGTGTCTTGCTTGACATTTATAATTGGACCATTGAATTTGGAACAGTGTCCCACCAGTGATGGTTGTGCTGAACATGTTTTCTGAGCTTTTAAATATAAGAAAAATAATCTGTGACTGTGATTTGGGAAAACATTTTTTCCAAGCTGAGGATGCTTCCTAATGTGGACAGACATTTCTTATCTTCAGGTGTTTCTTTGAAGAAGGGACGTAATTGAGAAGAAAATACAGGTGTAAAGCAGGCATGATCAACCCTTAGACTGAATGGAACAGCTAGTAATGTCACCAAATGGCTCTTTGCCCTGGGCAGACCAGTCTGGCCTTGGCACATGCTCAGCTGCCTCAAAAAAGAGGCACTTTCCCACCATATAAACCTTGCCTTATCAAGAGACATGGGAACATTTTGGCAAAGAGATTGTCGGTTTTGCCATTGCTTCACTGCAACACTTGTAATTTGTGAACTGTAAATAGAATAAATTAACAGTATATTTAGTTTTCATTAATGAAAGCTACTTGTGCTTCTTGAAGTGATCTATGTAAGCTGCAGATAAAATCCACTGCACGGGTGTCCAAACTTTTGGGTTGTTTGGACCATATGGAGTGAAGAATTTTCTTGGGCTGCATGTAAAAACATACAATATAATGAATGTATTTAAGTAATTAAACATTTTTATTTTTACATTTTTTTTATTTAATCATAAAAAAGAAGGCAACAAAAACATCATATTTACAGTCTTTCAACAGTCCATCCTTTAAGCTATGTTGATTTGACACTATCGCATATCATGTTGTAGTTGCACTGTGTGGTAAGACGTACAGGCAGTAGGCAAACCAACTGTCAATGCTGTTAACTCCAGGTCTAGTGTGTGTGTTTTGCACTGCACGTCTTAATCTCTCATATTTCATCAGCAGTTGATTAGCATAATTAGAAAGTTGAATTCAAAACAGTAAAAATGATAGGTAAGGAACTTCTTAATGTACAGAAACTGGACTGGCTTTGAGGGTGTGGTGGCTGCAGTGGCTGTAGCCATCTCTAACAGCATTTCTCGTATGGTTCTTTCCCTCAAGTAGCAGCTATGTTCCTGATGTCGTTCTTCATTGAAAGCAAGATTTTGTGCTGGATGAAGGCATGTTTTAGCAAAATAAAATAAAATAATAAAATAAAAAAAATCTGAAAGCTGTTTGCCTCTCTTCTCCACCTGGTGTTTTCGATTTCCACTGAGTAAATTGCAACCTTTTTTTGCTGTGCTTTTTCATTTTTGTCCTCCCAAAGGCTTAGCCTTTTGAATTTAAATAATAAAAATTACATAAGTAATTTGCCAGTGTTAGAAAAAAAAAATTGTGGAGTCTACAAAACATCTACATTTTTTATAAAGCACCGGTAATTGCATAGATTGAGTGTTACTACTGGTAGTTATTCTAGTAAAACAGTCATTTTACTATAGTTAAAATTCTATACTGAAAATTTGAGAAATGCTTTGTCTTTCAAGTTACTCTTTGGCAGATGATAATGCTCTAATATTAAGCTATAGTTAAATAGTAATATCTGTAATAACTAGGTTTGTATCTGAATTCTGTAGGGCTTCAGATATGAGGTTGGAAGATGATGCCATACTGTAACAAGCTTCAATGAAAAATCCGTGCTCTTCCTGTTTAGACATGGAAAAAAATTCCTTGGAATCTAAGAATTCCAAACCTATATTTAACCCTTTATGTTATCCTTGAACATTACAGTTAAAGGCTAGCTTTCAACTGACTTTCACGGCTTTCCTTAGATATGCTGCCTCCTTCCTGTGTACTGTGTGTACACTACCCAGTGTGTGGGTAGAGTTGCGCCCTTTCTGCAATAATTGCACTTTGGTTTTGTTTTCCAGTAGCACAAACCCATGAGCCTAGTGAAGTAACTGAGATGCAGTGAAATCTTACACAATGCATTTTAAAGAGCTTTTTTTGCCTTTTAGTAACTACCCTTACTGCTTTTTAAAATTTATTTAAATTTCTATATCTTACACTGGGGAACTGCAGTGTTTTAGCGCTAAGAAGGCTTTCACACCTCATCCAGAAATGGCACTGCACTAATGTGTTTTCATGGAGCCTACAACCGAATAAAGAAAATGCAATTGTATAATAACAGCAATGGAATTTTAGCAGTGATGATGTTTAGAGAGAGGGAAGAAAAAGTATCTCTCACTCAAAGCTCCAAATGGCCTAAAATGGTAGCATATATAACTGCCAGTGTATGAAAAACATGATATACTAGAGCTATCAAAGAATGGACATCTGAACAGATGGGGAGAAAGAGTAAATGTCACTGAAATAGAACAGATAATGGCTTTTTGTTGCTACATAAGTGCTGAGGCCACAAGGTGATGCAGAAGACATTTTAAAACGGGGAGCATTGATCCTGTGATAAGACCCATTATCATGATTTTATTTCTGTGACACTGTTTGATTGAAATAGATGTAATCAATTCATTTTCCAATTGCAGTAGAAGGGCATTTCCTTAGTATCTGTACAGTACCTCTTTCCTTACGCAGCTGCAATGTCCACTCTTATTTCTGTACTTTTGTGGCAGGATATAGCTTGATGACATGGTACATCTGTATTTTACTTTGAGGCAGTCATGACTGTGGTGGTTTTATTACATTACATTTTTTTTCTGGATAATCTAGATACTTCTGGAAGTTTCATAATACATAAATTGCATTGTTAGTAAATTGTGGGTGTGCATCTGGTGGTATGATAAGTCAGATACAGAAACTGCTAGCAAAAATAAGGCAGTAATTTTATTAATGCCAAAAGCAAACACAAACAAAGTAGCAGTTTTCAGTTGTTGGAAATTAGTTAAAACTGCGGAACTTGTGTTAAGTTACATGGCTTATGCTTACTCAAGATCTAGCCCTGAAATACTTGTAGTTGTGGTGTTTAAAAATATATTTTATCTTAAGGAGTTAAAAACAAGTTATTTACTGGAAAATTGTTTTCAATTAGGAAAATTAAATACATAAGAAAATTTGAAGGGAAAATATTCATGGTTTGTGGTTTTGTAGAGTGCTTAATGATGGTATAGTTGAAATTATTTAAGGAAACTAGAGAAATGTCTGTAAGGAACATATATTTTATCACAGAAACTAATACACTTGAAAGAGGGGGACAAACAAGATTTCTGGCACCCAAACTCTTCTTCCTACATATGTTTGTTCTCTCATTCAGGAGTGCAATTTAGAGACTACAAAATATTCCATATCTCTTTGCCAACATGGTTGTAATTTCTGTCTTCAAAACTTAATTTCTTGCGTTAACATATTTCTAGTTTCAAAGAAGTTCATAAGTACCTTTCAGTCTTGTAAGAGTTTATTTCATAATTTGCCTTATCCAAATAATTACTACTATTGTTAGAAAAGTTACACTTACCTGATATTCTGGAGGTTCTCTTTCTGTGGTGGTATTTTTAAATGTTTCTAGATATAGAAATATTATTCAACAGTAACAGTCTGTCTGTTACTTTCTTGTCTGATAGAATTGTAATAAAATTCAATGTGCATTGGAACAGAAGACAAATCTCTTGATTTTCATTCTTGTTTCCATCAACGTGACTCAGAAATAACTTGGATTAAAGACCCCAATTAATATTTCAGTTCCAATGAAGTCACCACGTGACTACCTAAGTGCTAAGTATTATATATTTTCACATGGAGTTAGTACTCATTCATTCTGGACACAGCAATCAATGAATAAAAGATTTGGCTGTTAGACACATCAGAGATTTCTCTGACACTTATGCAGAAAATAAGTTGAAGTTAATTTCTGTCCGGATTTTGATACGCATCTGTTCTGAATGTTTGGCATGTCAAGGACTATCTGTATCTCAATTTACTACCAGAACTCCAGTAATAGAGAAGGCAAGAAAAGATAACCAGAAATAAAATACTTTCTGTTCATGAAATTCTTATGACATAGTTTCCATTTCACGTATGAACTGCCTTGCTGATGGCCTTTTGCACATCTTTTCTCATAACTACTGTTCAATTCTTTCTTATACCATTGCCAATCTTGTCCATTCTTTCACCCCCCCCCCAAAAAAAAAAAAAATCTAAAAAAAAATAAACCAAACCAAAAAAAAAACCAAAACCATGGATATGATATCTTCAAGACATTTGACATTAATTTGTCTTGAACTGGTTGATCTCTAATTATTTATTATGTTTATGTGGATATAAAGTACCAACCAAAGGCTAAGTTGAAACATCTTTTGTTCTTAGCCATTTGTGCTGAAAATATGCCCCCTGCACATCATCAGCTGACTCTCTCAACAGTTTATATATATTTTTTTTTTCTATTGCCTTTTCATAGCTTATCTGAGAAAACAAATCTATGTATTTTACTTTCCTGTTCAAATCTTTTTGTTTCTCTGATAAAACTTCAACTTTGATAGGGAGCATGTCTAGATACCCCAATCTAAGTGCGACAAGTCTTGCCTTTTGCCTTTATTTTTTCCCAAGTATTTCTGACTGCACTCACTTCCACCAGCCCAAATCTTTTTTCTGTATCTTTGTCCAGTGCCATAATCCCACTCATGTCTATGAATGGTTGGAGAAACATTGTTTCCATATAATTATCACCTCCCACATTCCAATTAGCAACAGCAGAAATGAGGGAGAACAAATCTCCTTGCAGATGTTCCCAATGCTTATGATCAATGGAAGTGCCTTTTTTTTTCCTATGTGGGAGAGTTGAATTACCTGCTGAAATTTATAATTTTAAAATTACTTTTCTGCACACTCAGTACAATAATATTATTCAGAAGCTGAGTTGTGTTCCCCATTTGATTACCACATATAAGATACCAATAAGAAAATGAAGTGGAAATGAAGTATTTACTCTTACCTCATCAAAAATTTTTTCTTATTCTAGTTGAGCAAAAAATTATTATGGTCCCAGTAAGCATGATAACTAAACTTAAAAAAAATAATAATTAAAAAAAAAAGTCTAAATTTGTTTTTAATTAAATCTGATCTTTTAGTGAATTGGTACAGTTTTGTCTTTGGAATTTGACTCTTAAGAGTAATTTTGCTCTAATTCACTTTGGATTGTTCAAGACCAAGATGCTTGGTCTGAGTTTTCCCCAAGAGATTGATTGAAAAGGCAAATGGCATCCTTTCTACTCCAATGTACTACTTTTTAAGATGCAGTCAAACATTAACTTGAACTCAACTTCTTAATTTATGCTGTAATGAAATTGTGAACTTATCCTATATGTAGTACAAATTTTAAATAGGTTCTGCAGCAGGTTTCCCAAGATCACAGTGTCCTAAAAGGCTCTATGCATCATTTTTGCTATGATGTTTCAAGGGCTGATGTCAAGTCTTTTGACTGAGCTAAGCAGAGAACATTTTATATAAGGAGTTTTATACAGTTAGTGCACTGTTGGCGCTCAGTCGTCTTAGAGAGGCTCTCACAGTTTCTTGTAGCATCAGAATAGTTCTCCAACTACTTTTGCTTTATTGTGTTCAACATACATCTTATATACCATTCACTTACAATCCAGAAATTCCTGTCCCTCTAATCAGTTAATTAGCCTAGCTTCACCCAAACAACAGTGGTAAAGGATGAAAGGTTTCTTAAGTGTGATATGGTTAACAGTGCATACAAAAAGAACCTCCTGTTTACCCTTAGATGCAAACAGATACCATTTGCTCTCTGTCTTACACTTCAGACTCTAAAGGTTTCATAGTGATAGGGTCTATCAAGGAGTCTGATAAACTCTTTGCTGACATGCTCACAGTTACATCTTCCCCCACAGTGCACCAAATGTTGAATGGCCTATGCATTTTCAAAATCATTTTTCATGTTTCATATAACTAACAGCATTTGTTTGCAGCACTCTTTTAAGAGAGTCGGTGAATTCCCAAATGTGGTTCTAGAGCATTATTTCTCTTTCGGTTTGCAAATAAACACAGAAATGACCCACATGGTATTTTAATATTTACATAAAATCTATATTCATTTTCACTACTATTAATGAGAATTACAGAGATCAAAGACCTAAATTAATTGGAGATCAATCTCTTAAGTGTAAAGCAAGACCAGCATGCTTAGAATTAATTAAATGTATAAATTGATAAATATGTTGCATTGCAGAACTTAAATACGATGAAGTAACATACATAACAATTTTTGGAAGTAGACTGAGCTTTTGTATCAGGGTATGTTCTGCTTTGTTTTATTGAAGACAATTAAAACTCATGAAAATAAAAAATAAAAAAAATAAAAAAAAACCTTTTGAGATGTACCATGTTAAAGGCAATTCTGGCTTTTATATCTTTCTGGATATTTTCTGCCTGAATTTTAAGATAGATTCTTTGTTCTAGAAGACAACATGTAGAACAGAAATTCTCCAGTGCGTGTATGTTTATATAACAAAGAATGAACACCGCCAATACTCCTACTGTTTGAGATAACTCTCCTATTATGAATTTTAAAACCCCACCCAACCCTCTACTGGTATGCTACTCAGATCCACAATATCAAAGAAAAATTGTCAATTTTATGGTATCTCAGTAAGAGTTGTTTCTAGTTCTTGGACAGTTCTATAGAGGAAAGAAAGCAATGATTTTGATAATTTGATAATGTTTAATTTGTCTTGCATGTTTATGGAGAAATCTGATGTCAAAGAGGGAACACACAAACCAGTAGAGGAAATCAGCTGCAGTAACAATGAGGCTGAGTATGGATGGCTAGTGGGAAATTCACTGCAATAACATCTGCGTCTTCTTGAGCTCACTGTGTTTCATTTTATTCGCAGAGTTCTCAGAGAATTGTGCATAATGCTATTTTTAGTGTGTTAATAAATAATATTAAAATGTACTCTTTTAAGTAAAGGAGCACATTTTTTGATGGTACAAGACATTTTTCCAATTGGTGTTCACAGTACTCTATTAACTAGGATAATATTTTAAATAATATTTATGCTGAATGTGTTTATACTTGTATAGGACGTTGTGGGTTATATGATCAAGGATCTTAGTTCTGTGGTTATTATTTTTAAAGTGTGGCCTGTTGCACTGATTAAATACTCTGGTTGACAGTTTCCTTCTTTTGATGATACTAGATTTCTAAGTTAGTACATGCATGAGCTGTGCAGAACGGGTACAGATTTAAGGTCAAAAGCCTGAAGCATACAAACATTCTTATTTGTAATCCATGTTTAAAATCTCTTACTCGTGTAGGCAGGTTGCTGAATTTCTATTTATAGTGGGTTGAAATGCTATGAATATTCATGACATTTAATATGTCTTATATCTGATTATCCTGAAAGAAGTACCATTCCCATAAATAAATACTCGAACAAGTAAATGAACTGCAGTACAAATGTAATGCATATCAGTGTCATCCAACAAACTGTGAAATGGAAACTTCTAATGAAAGATAAATCTCTAAAGAAAAGAATTATTTTTTGCATGTCACCTATAAACATTTATTGCATTTATCATATGGATGTGAATTTAGAACAACATGTTCTTAATTGATGTACATCATGAGTTCTTATATGCTTCAAGATGTATTACAGTTTATATCATAAAGTTAAAGTTGCATGAATTGTGCTGATCTTAATATGCCCCAAATTCAAATATTTCTGACTTGTGGGAGGTGATCTCAGGGAGCATAATGTAGAGGCAGATTAATATTTCAAAGTCTGGTTGTATGTAGAATTGAAGAGTGCTAAATAAATAGCTATCCAAATCAGAAGTAGCAAGCTGTTTAGAAATAATGTGAAACATTGTCTAAGATTTCTCAAAACTTAAAATGTAAAATAAAAACAAAAATAAAAATCCAGAACAGCTGAGGAAAATCATTATTCTTATTGGGTGTTCTAACTACCTAGGGTTCTGGTGGCATTATGTAAATTCAACTCTAGATACAATTTCTATAAATGCTTTTAGATCAGATAAACTTGAGTTAATGAGACCTGCATGTTAACCTTATAATCCTTCCTGCAATAACCAAGCACAGCACACTTAAATGATAAAATTTCTCTCCTTCTTAGTACTTAAGATAGCTGTTCAGAAAAAAAAAACTGTTGTTCAGTTTTTCCTTGCAGCAAATTAAATGGAACTGGGTTGCTTTTTTCTGTAATGACTACAGATAGAAACAGTTGCACTGACTTTGTACTGTTCTTGAGAGGGTGGAGGGGGAGAGGGCTCTTGGCTTTGTGTTCATCATACCCTGTGGTTGAGATTATCACCAATGATATCCATAACTGAAACCTCATCTTTCAAAACTGTTTTCTCAGGAGAAGCACTGCTATTATTTGTATTGTCTGCAGGAGGCAGAGGCAGCTGTCTACTGAGAAATCAGCTCAGCAGCTCCTGGCTGTGCTCTTCAGGCAGGTACTGACTCGGTTGATTCCAGGTGTGCCCAGTTCATCGTTCCAGCTAGAGTTCTTGTATGAAATGAAGCTAGGAGTCTTCCTACCTCTGTCTAACCTGACCCTCTATGAGGATCAAACAGGACAGCAATTCTGGTGTGGTCTTTCCATTATCACTGGTAGAGGTTGCAACTCCACAGCTGTGGCTAACCTGTTGAGTACATTTGCTAACAGCTGGGTTGCTCCAGACCACAGCACTGCCAATGAAACACTTCAATTTAAGTCTGCTTGAGATGGGTTAAAGTGCATATAGATAAAGAAAACACAGAGAAAGCAGTGCAGCAAGACTCAGCATGGATTACTCGTAATTAAGATGGGGAGAATGAGTGAACAGCATAATAATTACAGGAACCTGTATAACCAGCCTTAGGATCCCTCTGCAGTGATTGGCAACTACTTGTTCAGAGTGCTTAGCCTGAGCAAAAGACATGGATATATACAAAAACAAAGTTGATGAGTTAGTTCCTTGAAAATTATTACTACCTATGGTTGTGTTTTTGTGCTGTTGTCTAGTCCAAAGTCTACCTGAATCATCTTTTACTATTAGCTGAGGGCAATTTGCCAAGTATTAACTTAAGCATCTTTGCCAATAATCAGAAAATGAGACACAAATACAATGTGATTTTTAAAATAAACTCTGAGGAAGCAATAATTTCTCCCTCTTCAAAGGAGCATAAGAACTTGTTTGTTAGTGTAGGACAGAAATCACACTTGAGAAGGAATAATTTTCCATTCACGTTTGGGGAAGATTTTATGACAATGAATTATGCATAACTATCATAACAGAATTGACCACTGCACTGAACCACTGCTGCCAACAAAATTATCAATTTCTCAGTTTGTGTCTTCTGCCATATCACTGCTCTTTTTACATCAGCTTATTTTGTCTCTTCTCCTAGATATAGGATTACAACACTTAGCAATGCCCATTATTAGTTATTCCTGCCTTATTTTCTATTATTTGATGCTGAAAGATAATTGATATCTCTAATTTATCACTATTTCTATAGTCCACTGTTTTCCAGATTACTGTAAATCTACCTCTTCCATAGTTTTTCTGTATAGACTTCCGTATTTGTGCAAGTGCTTTTATTTTAATATAGATTACTTTAGTTTTATGATTCTTTTATATTTCTTGCAGTAAGGGAAGGAAGAAAGAGTATAAAATTTGGAACTAATATGAAAAATACTGCCTTTTAACTTTTATAACTGTTTTTGTTCTATTCATGTTTAAGACTTGGACTTCGGTTCCTTCAAAATAATCCAGCAAGTATACCCATACATAAATGTGTTCACTGCCTAGAATCTTGTCCAAGACCTTTCAGATGATACTCATTCAACTGACTATTACTTCTTTGGATTGAATGAATGCCCCCATAGGGGTGCCTGTTGCTTTTTCTTGGCTACAGAAGAGATGCCTCTCTTGGATTACTCTATAAATAAGAAAAATCTTGTGCTTTATTCAGCGTTCTCTCTTTTCTGATGAATCTGACTTTTAAAGTACTGACATAGGAGTAAAAGCAGTTTATATTAATCATCGGAGTCAGCTTCTTCTCCTGCTTTTGAACTCTCTTTGTAAGATAATTGTTTGGCAAAGCTAGGGAAGTTGGACAGGGGGCAAGGGCTGTACCAGTGCTGGCCCAGTGGCCTTAGGAACTTCACAAAGAAATTACAGCATCCCATCTTTTTCTATAGACTACCTGTGTGTCCTTCCCACAAGCTATATTTTTGTATTTAACAGCAGAAACTTAACTGTTCTCCTAGATGCAGTACTTATGTATCACTACTACTGCCACAACACTCCAATATCTTTTTAACATTTGCCTGTTAATGACTTACCTCTTAATTGTGAAAAGAGGTTTTTCCATTTGCTGTTTGCTTCCATCTCAGTGTTCACATTGTTTCTTCTGCTGCTTTTTCATTTAATGCATGTAATTATAATACCCAGTGATACTAAAGGTTCTTAAGCATGAATATCTAAAAACATAAGTTGGAATGTCTTCCTTCTCTAGTTTAGGCTTTTTTTTCTTTCTTTTTTTCACCCACTTGATTCTGTGATTCTTTTAAGGTATTATTTTCTTGCTTTTTATAGCTGAATGCATATGTCTAATAGACTATGTTATCTTCCCTTAGTACTTTAACTAGTATTATACCTCCTTGACCTAGAAGAGCAAGGGCACTTTTTCTGAAGCAAGCAAATTATATACTTCAGGTTGTGTAGCAACATGGTGCTGATGAGCAACTCCTTTCAAGATGTTCTGTAGCAAAAGCTTTTGAATTACAATATACAGAACTAGTAACATCTTTTTCTATTACGATATTTTTGTGCTGCTTTTAACAACACAAAGTGAATCCCATCATTAAAGGCAGGGTAGTACAATTTTCTAAATAGAAATTTAGATCGAAAGCATTTCTAATAGTTTCCAAATCATCATAATAATAATTATTAATAATCTATTTATTACTTTCATTAGTTAAAATACAACTTTGTATGAAAGATTAAAAAACAGTCTTAATTACATGTGGGGACAAAGAGAAGTCAAGCTACAAGAACTATTTCTAGAAATTATCTGGCAAATCTATACTGAGCAATTGGATTGGGTAGTGCATGTAAACCTATGTCGCTTAGTTAAACTGTTCTGCAATGTGTAGGGAGCAAAAGCAGCATTGGTTAATCGCAAGGCTTTGATGTGGCTGAATGTCAGAAGTGTGCAGCACTGCTAAGAGTTAAACTCAGTGGGGATCAGGGTGGTAATTAAAGCTCTCTCCTACTCCCCTGAGATCTAATCATTAATTCCTTTCTCTCCAGTGAGGGCTAAGATTCTCCTTCACGCTGCTCATCACCACACATCTGTAGAGCCTATGGGGTCTGTAACCAGAGACTGGGTGTAAGAAAACAGGGGGCCCAGTGACTGCAGTAAATTGGCTGCCAGCATGGGACTGTAATTGAAGCACAAAACTAGACAAAACTCACCTTTTCCTTGCCCGGCAGAAAGTCATTTGCAATGCTCTGTGTCACTAGCACAAGCATGGAAGAAGATGTCAGCTTCACCTTTTCTAATTAGGTGCTGAAGGCTAAAAATATTCCTCTTGTATGTGATAAAAAGACAAGATAAGGTACGCATACTGACTCCCACATGCTACAAACAAGTAAGATTGCATTTGCTGAATGGCAATTGAGTTAAAACCGGGAAAATTTACCATCCATGCAAAACTTCAGAGGGTAATACCAGAAAGAACTGCATGTTTTACTTGCATTAAAAAAAAAAAAATAAAAAAATACCTCCCACACACTGAACTCTAATAGAGGCAGCCTGTCCCACTCCAAATCTGCAGATGTGCACAGGTTAGAGTAGTTCCCTTGAGCTCTCTCCAACTGCAAACCATTGAGAAAGGTGAATAATACCACAAAAGGACGGAGAGCTATAGTTCTGTTAGTAAAGACGTTTTCACCTTTTGAAACTGTATCTTCCTGTAGCAATTCAGAGGCACTTTAAGCTGTAAAATGGTATATGTATTTTGGCAGGAATTAAACTTTCTGAAGAAGATGTAGAGCATTAGGTAGCTGACAGAAAAGATTTTTCAGTCTTAAATAAAAGGACCAAAATAACCGTACCATTAAGAGTCCCTTGGCAAGAAGCTGTTAGCACTTTCTGTTCTTGTTGAGTTTTGTCTAGTTAAAACCTTCCCAGCTACTCTATAGTGAAAAGTGCTACCACGACTAAACTTGACTTTTGTTTTATTTGCATTCTGCTCAGAGGGGACTTAAAGCATGAGCAGAGAACAAAATACTGGGTAGAGCATAATGGCTATGAAAACAGGACCCCTGCTCCTCAGATATATTGAGTCCTGTGGAAGACCTAAGCAGATCTATGAAAAATTAAATGTGTTTATGGTGATCTTTTCCCTTTCTTGACACTAGCTGTCTAGTTACACCAGTGTGGCTACTCTGTCAAAAGGGTGTTGAAGTATGTGATCTTTCAGGTGAGCTTTTCAGAGAACTGATGACTTTAGCTACATAGGGTTCTTATCTTTCTTTAATGTAACTTATTCGCACACAAACAGTGGTGCTTGACCTAAGATGGTCCATTAGTTTTCAAAGCTATAGTACCCCCTAGGTACCTCAGACCCACACTGTCTTGCATAGCCACTGAGTCTAAAGCTAAGAATAAATTTTACTCTCTCTGGCTTCACTCTTGCATTCAGAACACTGTAATAACTCAGCCAAAACAAACAAACCGAAACCAAAACAATAACAACAAAAGTCACGATAAATGTCTTCCTTCAAGGAATCAAGTCAGGATTTATAATTATTTTTACCAGGTGCCACCTTCCAGATCGAATGTTGCAGTTCAGTGCCTACAAGTTAACCTTTTCATGGAAATTTCTGGTGTTTACAATTGCTGATGTAACTTATGTTTTTGATATTGGGAGAAGAATAATCTTCTGAAGTCTACATGCTGTCCAATTATACAAGGAAAAAAATGCATTAAAGTTTTAAAAATATCACAAAACATTTGACATCTAGGATAGTTCAGAAATTGACTATCCCTGCCAATGTTCTTGAATCCCAAATATCCTGCAATTTGTGGTAGCTTCAAGTATTTTGATTAGTGCCTTGGTGTTGTGCTCATCAAGTAAGAAAGGGTCAGCATTGTTGGCTTTAGCAACTTGGTATAAATGTTAAGACAATAATTTTCCAAATATTATCAGGACATTGTCTATAAACACCAGGCAAAGCATTCTAAATGTTCACTTCTTCTATATAACAAACTAGACTATATTATACAAAATCCTGAGTGAGGGTCCTCAAACCATTTTTAATAAGATAATACGAGAAGTAAGGTAAAGGGTAGACTACAGACTAAGAACTGGTGGTTTGTGGGTTTTTGTTGTTGTTGTTTTATTGTTTTTGTTATTGTTGTTGTTGGTTGGTTGGTGGGTTGGGTTTTTTGGAGCTTTATTCACAACCAAACTAAAGGTTTAGTTTATTTATTTACAGTATCTAATATTCTCATGTAATCTGCAGCATTTAGGGTTAAACACTCAAAATTATGACACTTGTAAATACATGAGTAATACAGATATTAGTGATTACAAGAGCAAAATATGAGATATTCTTTAAATTTTGAAATATTTGAGTTTACTGAGATAATATATTGTTTAAAATATAGTCTATAGATATTCTTCTCCAATTGTTTTTCAAAACGAAAATTCTGAAAATAAAACTAATGTAAAAGCACTCACTTTAGTTGTTAAGCTGCTTAACTTTTCTTTTTTCCTTCCCCTTAAAAGATGATTCAAATTGAAATCAAACTTCATTTACATGTTCATTCTAAAACTTGAATTCACTGTACCTGGGAGATTACAGTATAGTTTATTGGACATATTTTGTATTTCTACTTAGAAATCTCAAGATCAAGAAAGCACGTAAGCCAATAAAAACTGTGGTACAATGGAGTATGTTACTTCTGATTTTTTCACAGTTAGATGGGAAGAGAATATATGGAATCAAAAAGGAAGTGGATAAAGAAAGGATTTATGCTGATGTTAATCCTGTTGTTTTTGCTATTTTTGTTGTTATTTCTTGTTCATTCCTTGTTGTTCATTTTTTTTTTGAAGTGGTAGTAGTGTTCTGAGATGGACGGATTGGCACAGAAAGGTTCAAACAACAAAGTTAGATGAATTTAATGTTATTCGCTGATATTCTGTCTGTAGTGTAGGGGATCTGAATGAAAGATGGCATTCAAAAGCTTTGTTTCTTTTGTAAAGTTAGTGATCCTCAACCATATGTTCAACAGTAGTATTAAACCTTTCAATGTGCCTGTATGCCATTTTTTTTTATTATGACTCTAAACATCCGTTTGGTACAAGTAGTTCCATTATATATGTCTATATATATATATATATATATAATTATTATTTTGGCCACATTGTTTTTCATGTCATTATTTCATGGAGTTTTTCCATCTTCAGTAATCAAATAATCATAGGTAAATAGATTTGCAGTAATATGTGAGGCAAAGCAGTTAAAATCAAGAAGGGCAAGTGGGTCTTGGTGGAAAGGGTATTTTGTTTAGGTTCAAAGCTTGATATGTAGTCTTAGTCATTACCCAAGACAGTAAAGAAAGTCTGGTCAAGTTTATCAGCGAGAGTTCAACTTTTATATTAAAGTCAAATTTTGGAGAGGATTTAAATTTTATTTATTTTTTTATTTATTTAAAATCATTATTTATTTTTTAATAAAAGCTGTTAAACTAAGTCTAAGATAAATGTTTAGACTTGTATGCCTGGCAAAGCAATCTGGGTTAGTTTCACAAGGAGAATTGTGTGACATGAGATCTCAGCTAGAAACTGAATTGGCAAATTTGAATTTCAGATGAATGAGACAATCAGGCAAGGGTTCTTGGGTGAAGATACAAGCTCAAATGAAGAGGAGTGAATAAAATTGATCACCCATCACTCAAAAAGAATAGTGATAATTAAACTACTGTGGAGAAATCTGATTTATCACAGCACCAAATCTCAGAGCATTTATTGTTGGTACTGAAAATAATGGATAACATAGTTAATTTTTGCATTTTGGAAATCATTGACATAAATTAATCCTGCCACTTTTGTTAGCTGATAGAGAGCCCTGGGTATCCTATTTCCCATCATGCCATTTGAATAGGTTGTGTCTACAGTACTGACTGATGCTGCTTGAAGAAAGAATTTTGATTTGTCCTGTCTGTTTACTTTCCTTGAGTGTATATCTTTTTGTGCCTGTGTGTCTAGTGGCAATGTGGTTGATACTAGTCTCTAGTCTTAGGCACATAATATGAATCTGTACCATACAGATTCATACAGACAATATAAAGCAGTTCTCTGTATGGTGATTTCAGATGACTATTCCTGTTGCTCATGCTGTTTGTAATAGACATTCATTCATATACAGTGATTATTCTTCTGGAGAACCTCTGAGGCAATTTCTGAGGAAGGCACTCTGTATACAAATATCACGTGGAGTATTCTACCCTGATGTATTGCGTCAGCCTTTGTTCTGCCTGCGGAGAAAACTTTTTGTGTGTTCCAATTTTATTTCAAGTGCATTTCACAACTCAAATGCAGGTGCAGTGTAATGCATTTCTATTTACAATTTGCAAGTGAAAAGAAGAGTTGCAGTGTATTAAGTGGATTATGTAGATGCACCCTGTTCAACATACATTCCTTTTGCTATAGCAGCTTCATCTGCTCCTTGCCAGTCCTGCCAGAGAGATAGTTAGAAACACCTCCTTTAAATTACTAGCTTTAAAATAGCTTTAAAACAAATATCACTATTGTGTTCTGAATTTACTTTTTTTTTTTTTTTTTTATTTTTTTTGCAGTGTGATTTTTAGTTTCATATGGTATTTTTGTAATACGCTGTATTCCAATTTTTCTAAGTTATACCATAAATATCTATTCCCATCTATGAATGATTTGTTCTTGGTGTACTAAAACAGATTGTATCTATAGAGAGAAGCAGTTAGGGGTTAGTTCTCTTCATCATATGTAATATTTAGATCAGTATATCTAAGAACAGTATATAAGCATCTTATCTGTAATTAATCTTATTTACGGCTTGACATATTTTTCCAAGAAAGCAGTACAGTATTACCACAGATCTAAGCATATAATTGCTCTCATTCATTTTGTACGTAAAGTCTTCAAAGTATACATGTGTGACGTCTGTTCCACATAAGCTTTTTCAGGGTATAATTCATGTTTTGAAAATAGTGTTGTGTAGAATGAGAATCTCGTGGGTGTATACATATAATCTGGGGAGCAAGTTGATTTGTAACAGGCTTGTTTTTCCCAAAGGTCTCTATCCACCATAAGTGATTTGTTTAATGAATGCATTTTAGCTATTGCTTCAAATCTCTCTGGGTTAGAGTTCTTAAATATTTTAGTGTCATTAGCTACCATTGGAAATCTCAGTTTAATCTTGAAGAAGATAGCTGTATTAAGATGTTCAGTGTTCTTTTCAGTCAAATATATATTTTTTTCCAGAATACAAATTATAAAGTAAGCATTGTTTTTCCTACTTGCTTTGGTATCATCACCCAGTAATCTTCAGGAGAAGAGTATAGGCCTGGTACAATTACCATGTCTGATTATGTTTAATTAATGTGTCTTTTCTGTCAAATATTTTGTTTTCTTTAGCTGTGTGGATTTTTTAGATTTAATTTTTGATCTGTATGTGATACTTCTGGTATCATGTGTGATGCTTCTGGTTCTTCGGCAGCAGGTAGCATCACGCAATATTTTACTTTGTTGAAGGATTCCTGTCTGTCACCAGTGAAACTATGAAAGCATTGTTTTTGAGGAGTCAAAGCCGAGTAGTATCCACATCAAGAAGATACCTTTGAAGGGAAAGGGTTCTTAAGACTGATATCTACATAGATTGAAATTGTTGATCAACTTTTTAGAGCTGTTATTTTCAAATTCTGCTGAAGATGCTAGTGGTATTTTTTCAGATAAGCTGAATATGCTGAAGACAGCTGTAGCTGAAAAAAAAAACCACAGGAATAATCTTCAACCACATGGACAGCATTCTTTATATTATATTCTTCAGACGTATTTCTTCTAATAGTTATATAATGCAGGTCTCAAGGATAGGCAAAACAGTGATGTGTTGAGTTGCTGGGATGAAGTAGAGCATTGGAAGGATTCCTGTCAATATAGGACTTAATATTATTCTATCATTTTTGAAATAAACTCATCTATTTAATTGTATTTATTATTAATTTATCAGTAGTAGAAACCTTTTAAAATGAACAGAACAACAACAATAAACAATGAAGCAAAAAGAAAAAAAATTAAAACTTCATGTTCATGTGAACATGATTGACTAGAATTGTATGACATATCCAAGGTTGAGTCCTGTCACTTCGTTGTGTTCTGCCTTAAATACTTTCTGTACCAGACCTAGTGCAGTGTTATGTGATGGCTTATTCATAAGGCACTAATTCATATTATGTTCTTTTAAAATTTTGAATCTGTTGCAGAAATACTATTATTTAACCTGCATTGATTAATCTTGTGGTTCTTATTTCTGTGACTTCTGCTTTTGTGTTCAGATTTTTTTTGGTCTGTGATGCTCCCCTTTTATCTGAATGCTATTCTGTTTATGAAGAAGATTCATGTTGGAATTTTTCACCAAAATTGAGATTTTGGAAGGAGAAGGACAAAATAAGGAAGTGATTACAGAAATTTTCAATCATTTCTTTCTGATTTTGGTAACTATTTTGGTGAAGTAAGTATTAGGGAATGTAAACACCTGGCAGCTGAAAAGCTGTTTTGGTAGTGCATGATGCAAAGCAGGATATTTTCTTAAAGCAATAAATGCTTTTTACTACCATAAGACAAAAGCAAATTAAGAATTCAGATAAATTTTTGGTTTTATTTTTCTGGGATCTAATTTTAAAGTCTTAGTTGTGAACTAATGTGAGATTTGAAACTGATGTTGTAGATGAAAATATTGTGCATCTTGTAAAGTTGATCCACATGTATGCATTTAATGTGTCATTAAATGGATTCATTTGTTTCATTTAATTAGCTCAGCTCTTGTACTCATTCCCTTGAAACACGGTAGTGTAGTGTTTATGGAAGTACATGTGACCTTTGATGTATACTCCTAGCCATTCACTTGTCTTCTGAGAATACAAAATCTATAGGGTGCTCTCCAAAAAGGAAACCGTTTATGCTGCCTTGATGCCAAATTAGTTGTCATTACATTTGAATGAAAGGTGAATAGTTTGAGGCAAAATCTAATTATCATCTATTGCCGCTTACATTCTTTGTGCAAATTGAACATTTACATTTTTTAATAACAATGCAGAAGATCAAAGTACATCTTTGTCAATTTTGCTTGTTACTGCCATCTATGCTTGTGTCATAAACTCTGGTGTAGACACACAGATTGACAGAATAGCTGGAGAGCTAATTGCTTGAAATAGGTTTCATGAAAGCTATTAATAAAGTGCTGTCACAATTATCACATGTGAAAGCATGAAGAGTGCTGTATTATTACCTGTGGAGCAAGGCACTTTTTAAAAAAAGTTTCTATTGAAGAATAAATATGACTTGACTTAAAAACTTGTAATGAATTTTTCATCTATAGTAATTAAGAAAGTGGATATCCTTCATTCTATGAATAAAATAATTGTTAACTTCTCAGCTCAAAACATTTCATTTCAAAATGTACTTTTAAAGAATGATCGTTATCCACTAAATAAATAAATAAATAAATAAATAAATAAATAAATAAATAATCCAGAACTAAATGTGGCCCTAATTTAAAGGCTCTCAATATCCATTTATGGGGCAGAGAATTTTAAAAAGATTAATTCCTATTTTCAGTTTATCAAAAGCATTTCCCATTGTGACATTGATGAACAGATTTTGCAGAGCTCAGCAGCTGACATGCTTGCTGATTTTTCCCTGCAATTTATTTCTTTACCATAGGAGTTTGAAAATCCTGGTGACTACCCAAAGGAAGCACTTGCTTGTGTTCACAGATGGTTTCATCAACTGCTACATCAGTGATTAGCAGACTTGATACTCTGTTTGGGTGTGCTTTCACATTACGACAACACATCTCTTGAAAGGAATATGGCTGGACCTCTCTGTTCTCAAATAGCTAGGAGAATTTTCAAGCTGGGCATATTTCACGCAACTGTCAAATAATCAGTTGCAAAGTAATAACACTTCTGAAATTCCTCATGCTTGTAACACATTGCAGGTAAAAACAGATTTTTTTCTTGGTAAAATTAGATAAATACTATCTTGCTTGAGCTCCTGAAAGTCATATTAATATTTTTTTACATGCAAATTATGTAGCTGAATTCTTTCTTAGTATCTCAAAATCAACCTGTAATTTAAATGGATTTTTTAATGTGTATTAATTTTAATGAGTTACTGGGAGGTTTATAGGCAAAGTATTGTCACCGAAGCCTTGCTATCTAATCAAATAGCTATAAATAACCTTTGATACTGTAAGCCCCTACCTAGAGCTGATTCATCTCAACTAATTTCTACAGTTGAGAATGTTCCTGAACACAAGCCTACATTCACCTCCTTCTTCCAACTCTCACCCCCCAAATTACCTTACAGTTATAGGTTTTAAGTACTGTGCAGCTTGCCAATGCTTTGCTCAATGTTCAATTGGCAATGAAAACTCATTATATTTAATATACCATAGATTCACATTCATGTCCAAATATTGGTTATGGATGAGTCATGCTGAGGGTAAAAACAGCACACCCTTGATTTGTGCATGCTCCATTCAATCTCAGCAAAAACAGAGAAAGTTTAGCTCTGTTCTCATGCAGGCTTCAAAGAGAATGTAATAAGAGGTGGTGTAATGTGAACGTGAATCAGAGTTTTGTGCTATGGGAGACTTCTTTCAAAATGTTGCTGAGAATGGCTATCAGTTCCTCTATAAGAAAATTTTCTTATTCTCTGTAATGGATCATTGCCATTGTTTCATGTTTCAGCAAGACGCTAGATAAATATTAATGCAAACCACTATACTTGGAGTTTCTGTTTTTGAAAGCATAATTTTGATACTAAAAAGTTAATTGTCAAAATATAAACCAAATAGATGGTGTGCCAGCTGTCCAGTAGCAGGAAGCATTCAATTCTCACTCCTGCACATTTCAACTAAATAATTATTCTCCTTTTTCTTTCTTTATCTTTTGTTATTCTGACATATTGTTTTGTGGTCCTTTTCTAATTATTCTTTTGACCTTATGTATTCATTGCAGTTTGTAGTTTGCATCTACATTTTTATATTCATAGTTGCTTGAAAATGTAAATTACGGTAAATGTGTGCATGTTTATATATATATTTACATGGATGTGTTTACCATCATATCTCCTTTCAAATAAGAAGGGAATTTTGAAGAAACTGCAGTGGGTTCAAGAGAAGTCAAATTAAGATGAACTTCTCATCTTAGTAATGACATCAAAGTGCTTGATTTATAGAATTTTACTTGCTATCTTAAGTCTGGAGTCTCAAGTCTGACTCTCATTTCCCAGTATTTTTGCTCATAGTCTCAGCTGAGAAATAGGAAATTGCTGTGCCTACTGGATATATTGATTATATATTATATATATGTTTATATTATATTGGATATATTGATTTCAGATTAGGGATATTTTGTACCAGTGAGCAAACGTGAGCTAATTGGCACCACCAGCACTTCTAAAAGCAGTTTAGACACCATCTTGGTATAAAATGAGAACATAGTCTAGACCTAAATTTGTAAAGTAGAATCTTTACATTTGCAGAGTTTGTCTATCTAGAAATGGAACATGGCAAACCTGTTGGTTTATAGGTTGTCTTTGTGACAGCCTTGGGCATGAACATTTGAAATTTGCAGTTCCCTCTCAGCATGGATGTTACATTTCCAAGGAAAGGTTTCAAGAGTAAGTTTTCCCTGGTGAACCTACTTAAATACCTTCCTTCTCATCTTGCTTTGTTGTGCATTGGGCTGCGCACCAAATTGGTTGTATTTCAACACTGCCAAATGTGTACAGCTTGATAAGCATGTAGCAAATCTTCAGGATGAAAGGCACTGTATAAACGTCAAGTTATTTACCCATTTTAAAGGATTTCATCCTCCAGAACCATAAATTCAGTACCATTTGCTAACACAAAATTAACTTTTTAATGTTGTAGAACCCTCTAACACTAACACATATATTATCATCCACATTCTTGCTGGTGGAGGGCGAAGACTGGTTTGACTAGAAAGTGAAGCTTCAGCAATTTATGTGCTTTATTCCCATCAGATTTGTAGTCACATTACTTGGCCATACCAGACCTCAGAGCTCAGCAACTTCCATTACTGTTACCCTTCCTGCTTTTACAAGCAGTGTGGACTCAATATGCTCACATGCATTTTGTTGACAATGATAGAAATGAGGAGGAGAAATAAGAATATAATTAAGGGCAGAATAGGACTCCAAGTTTCTTTTTGCTAAATAAGAATAGGGATACTGCATCTATTCTATTACTAAATTTGCTTCATATAAGATTGATGACTTCTTTTATGGCAATTACTTGTGTTCACCTGAAAACTTGAAAAAATGGTATTTGTTTATTGTTTATTTCCAGGTTTGTCGTGTGCTACACACACTGTGTTTTATCTTCATTGTTGTTCCATTGCAAATTACATACATATATATATTTTTTTTTGGCCAGATCACTTTCTTTCGCTTCTCTTGCCCATTTTTTTCTTATTACTCTCATGTCCTTTTCTTAGAAGAACAATCAATAGACAGTGCTTTTAGCAGTGGCATAGCATGGTGGTTTCCTATGGTGTAGGTTTTGGGTGGCGTTGACACTTCTGATCTTCTGCATATTGGAATTTTGGTTAAGGAAAAGGTATCGTGTGGTGTTCCTTTAATATGTCTTTATTGTGCCTGAACATGTCTGGAGCTGGGCTTTGTAAATATGCTTGCTTCAGATTCTGAGAAAAAACCTAATGAAAACTTAAAAATTTTATTTACCACTTTTTAGTATTTTCTTAAAGAATATTTGTTCATATCTATTGATAATAAAATGCTTAATAATACTGAACAAAGGAAACATTAAAATATTGCATGAAAATATATCCTACTTTCACTAGGATTTTACTGTGAAATGGTGCAACATTTTATTACTGTTTTCTTATGTAAATATCACTTCATATTTTTAAAGTAAAACAGCAACAACAAAGTTTGTAAGAATTGTAAGAATGCTAAATGGATGAGATTCTGGACCATTTGTTGTGGATAGGCATACAATTTGCACAGCATTTGCTTTGAATGAAAATGCAAAATACTCTCTTTTGCATCTGCTTCTCCACAGCATAGGTAGGCAGAGTTTTGGCTTTCTTAAGGTTGTCCAGAAAGGCTTCAGAATTAGAAAAAAAGTTTCAATATTTAAACTAGGTGAAAATATTAAATATTATCTGAATAACTGTTTTATTTCTCTTGTGTATAAATGTTTTGTGGGTTTCTGTTTTGTTTGTTTGTTTGTTTTGTTTTGTTTTTCATTATTTGCCTTGGGGAACATTTAGGCATGTTTCTACTAACATTTTTTAGAAGGAAGGTGAGGGCAGTCTGTCACAGCATGTACCTATTTTAAACCACCTATTTTCAGAATTTCTCCAGTGTTGAAAGTTGAGAAGTGAGGGTGGGTTCTTGTGCTATAGTGCATTGAGTCTTTCCTCTACCCCATTCATCCACTGTTATAGGTTTGTTTTTTTTTTCTTTTGTATTAATATACCAGTGTAATATCATTTCTTTGGAACTGTAACATTTCACTGAAATTAAATGGCTTCAGTCTGGAAAGTTTGAGGCTTTCATAGGACTAAGTTAGGTTGCAGATAAGAAATTTTTTGAAAATATTATCTTCACCAACCAGATGTAGTTATTACTTAAATTGTATCTGTCACTTTCTCTATTGTTATTACTATTATTATTATTATTATTATTATTATTATTATTATCACTATTTTGAAAGGAAGATGTAGCATGTCACTGATATGTGAGATAAAGCCTCACAACTTCCAGTGCCCTCCTGATCAATTTCTTTGTTGCTGAAGTTAGCCCAGAATTGGTATCTGCAGAGCCAAACAGTAGAAAAAAGTAACTTGTATTGTGACTGGGTGAGTTCAGGGACATTCCATAATGAATGCAAGTAGAAATGACTACCTGAAGCCATCTTTAAAAAACCTTGAAAATCAGTGTAAAGTTATTTAGGAGATTTTAAAAATAGTTATTACTTAACATATCTTTTTGTCTTTTTATTTCCTTCCTAATGATAGTTTAGCTTCAGAATATTTAGTAAATGCATTCCATACAGATTTGTGGGAACACAAAGAGTTCAAAGAAGTTGCAGAAACAAAATGCCTACTATATGTAAACACAGTAAGTGCTGTTTTGCATTTTACCTGCTTATTTATTATTCACAGAGATAAGTAAAGGTCATCTTTTGCTAATGACATTATAACCTTGGACCCCTTGGTGTCAAAATGTTAAATATTGTAAAGAAATTTTCCTGTGGGGAGAGGATTTTATTAACATAAAATAAATCTTTGTTTTCATTCTAGCACCAGTCCATTCACCTTCCATACTGAAGTCTCAGTAATTTATTCATGACCTTTAACTACTTTTAAGAAATGTAGATTGGAAATTATTTTGCTCCTTGTCATTAAAAGTGCTGAGGCAGGAATACTTTGTGAAGCTTCAAGGGACTTTATTAATGAGATACACTTCCCACATTAGAATAAAGCAACTGAAGCTGCTATTTTTCTCATATATATGGGGAGAATTGATGTTTAAATTGTAGAGATTTTTTATATAAGATAAACAAGCAATCAGAGCACATGAGAATATTTATTTATGCATCAATATATGAGATGCATTATCTGCTTTGTTAAGGATTAATATTCAGCCTTCACAATTCTGAATTTCCTTACTCTAAAAGTTGGGATAATAAGAGAAAACATTTGGTGTTCAACCCATGTTCAACCTTATGTTCAGGCATAGAAGTTAAAAAGAGTAATTCTTCTCCAAATACCTTTTTTTTGCAATAGGCTAATGCTCATTGTAGATAAAAACTTCAAAGACAGATTTAGATAGTAGTTACCTGGGAACTGTTGACATTTCTATGAAGCTTTTTTTTTTTTTTTTTTTTTTTTATTTAACCTTGAGCTGTGATTCTATGATTCTATGATTTCTTTACTTTTAGTGAAGTTCAGCATCCTAAAAGACTAACAATGGAACAATGTTTAGTCTTGGGAACACCATCTACTGTGATAAGTTTGACTTCCCATACCATGATCTATTTCAGGTAACTCCTCCATCCTCTGGTAGCCTTAGGCTTGGAGGCAAGTAGAAAACAGGGCAGGGAGAAAGGTTGATACCAAGAAAATGGGAGAAGACAGAGGCTATCAGAGGAGGAAGGAAGACTTAAAGAACATGTTTTCAAGACTAGAATCATAGGATCATTAAGGTTGGAAAAAACCTTTAAGATCATCAAGTCCAACTGTCAAACCATCACCACCACCTCCACTAAAGCATGTCCCTCAGTGCCATATCTACCCTTTTCTTGAAATCCTTCAGGGACTCCACCACTGCCCTGTGCAGCTTATTCCAATGCATTACTATTCTTTCTGAGAATAAATTTTTCCTAATATTTGTGCTGATCCTTCCCCAATGTGGGTTGACTGTCTGCTCTTATCTGATCATTAGTTACCTGACAGAAGAGGCCTGAGATCAGAAAAGACTGAGTGAAGCATATGCTGTCTCAGGACCCTTGTGAATAATTGTGAAATTTCAACAAAATGTGCTGTCAGAAGATTGCATTTTCTTGGTTTACTTTCTTACATCAGGACATTCTTTAATGGATCTTTACAGTCTAGCAACTTTCATGACCAATACTTCATACTGACTATTAGAATTTGTGAATTTAATGTTTTATTTTCCTGAGATGAAAGGAATTATTTCAATTATTGCAAAATACAAGTGTAGATCTCTAGCGATTAACAGTGCAGATCTGGCAATCCTTTTTAGTATAATTATTTTATAATTAATGCCTTTTGACACAGTCTGTCCTGTGAATTACATTTTGTTTAGACAAATGTAGTTAGCCTGTCTTTTTAACTTTATTTACTCCTATTCTGTATCCACTTAATCCTCTACAGCAAAGTAAAACAATACTTTTCAGAAATCTCTTCTTCAATTCACTTCAAATTTTGTAGAAAGATTATACTGTGGGCCAGATATGAACGAATAATACACTTTTAAGAAGGATTAATTTAGACTCATAACTCTTTTGCAAACTTTGTAGTGGAATGAATGTTATTGATATGTTGTGTTGGAGGTCATGAAAATCTCATGTCCTGTTTCTTTTCTACTGACTGAGTTATATGCTTCTTGCCAGCAGTAGAATTTTTTTTTTCAATGTAGTCTCTTGTGGCTAAAATAAAGTTATTACTTTAACAGTCTAAGGTGTGCAGTGGAACTAAATACAGTGGAACTAAAACGTAAGGTTTTGTTCTTAGATGTAAAATAAATAAATATACTATAAAGACATTTGTGAAGATGTCCTTGAGAGTTTCTGCTGGGTACTCTTTAAATTATTCTTTAAATACGTGTATGTCTTCTCTTAATTTATGAATGCTTGGCAACAGGATTACCTGCACAACTTTGCAGTTGACACAGCCTCTCAAGCAAGATTTTGTTGAGTTTCCAAATGTTAATATTTCCCAGGTGTTCTCAGATTCAAACATACACTTGGAATAATTTTTACACAATCACTTTTTACTGTATTAAATGCATAAGGAATAAGATGATTGACATTCAGCATTTGAAGACCTCATGACTAGTTATAATGTTGGCAAATGTGTCCTATGAAGGTTTCGGTTTTACAGGTTAGAGCCTCCCTATAAGAAATCCAACAAGTGAGCCAAGTGAGAGAATGTGGGAGCCTGTAGATGAGAAGGAAAGGGATAGAGAAAAAATGCACTTAAAGACAGGGATTAAGACATTTCTAGGAGACAAACAGGGAACAAATGAGGAAAGGAGGAGCGCAGAAAAGTTAGGTCAGGGCTAGTTCTGGCAAGATACAGGATGGGAGTTGGAAATGGTGAATCAGTTAGAACAGTGACTGGAAAGCATTTGGGTCAGAAAGGAAAGATGAGAAATGAAGGAATGGGTGAGATGAGGTCAGAGACAGCTAAAAAATTAGTTAATTAGTTTAGATATCAAAAATAACATCTCTGTGGCAAGAGGCTTCACACTTGGAAATTTTTTTCTTTACAGGGTACTCCATAATTTTCCTCTAAGATGCTGACTACTTCAACTTGCAGTATTCCTCAGTATGTTAGGAGATCACCTAAGATTCAGTGTCTGGAGGAGTGTAGTAAGTTTTGCTGAGAAAAGCAACTTGAAACTGGGTTGGTAGGCTTGTACAGGTCCATTTTTGTCAACAAGAAAAACTGAGAAAATGACTGAAGATTTCAAAGAAATAGTAGTGGAAGAAGATCTAATGGAGAGTGGAAAGGTCAAGCTTGTGAAGAACAGGCAGAAGAGTGACCCCAGGTGACCACTATCTTGGGATATCCTCAAGGGTTCCTGAATGCGGTGGTTCTTCTGATAGCTATAAATGTTTCTGAAAAACATCTGCAGTTTCTGTACCAATGTTACCAATGTTTCAGTTATTCCAGCAGTCATCTGTCTGCTACTGCTACTATTTACTCTGTTATCTTAATTAGCGGTATATATGGTACAATAAAAAGAACATATAATAAAAATATGAGTAAAATTATGTGGTAAAAGTTCCCCAAATATCTTATGCTGGAATACTAATATTCTTGAAACATGGAATAATGAATTTTAGTCTTCTGCTCTGCTTTTAAACTCAGTTGAGACAACTAAGAAATAATTATCAATAGCTCAAAAGAACACCATGAAAATTCTGAAAGCAGATTTACAAATGCTACTACTATAAATGTTCAACTTCAGCTATTTCTTCTTGTAACACAGTTCTAATATTTTTTCTTGTTTACTACTTCAAACAAAGAGCAGTATGAGCCTAATCTGGGAATCCACCAGTGCTAAGTAATGCAGGGAAATTATTTTTTCATCCGAGTTCTTCCTCGTTTTTTACAAAAGTTGGAAAGCATGTTCTTTAAGTAAGCAGAGTACTGCAGGATTCTTTCAGGATAGAAGTAGTTGCTTTGAGATTTCTTCTACGCCTCTCACTGACATTGTTTCCTACCTTATGTCTGGCAGGCCACTTTCCCTTGTGTGATTTTATGTTCCTAGTTTTTAAGTTCCCTAGCCTCAGATTCTGATTTGCAGATGTGGGGAATGTACTCAACTGCTTATGATTTCTTGGGAAATGAACTTTGACGTAGAATTTCCTGCATGGACTCAGAACCTTAACAATCAGATCTTCAGTTTCTCATCCTGATAGTCAAGAAATAATGGTTGCCGTGACATTAACACCTCTCTGCTGTTGTAGTAGTTGCCACTAGTGTAAGAGTGTTGTTAACACAAATTAGTGAACTTTCACAGTAACACATAAAAGGCCTTTAAAGGAGAACTAGCATTGTTGCTCTGAGAAAATTAGTAACTCTAGGAGGATATTAATAATTCCTTCTTTGGAGCAAGATGTAAATTGTGTGTTGTAAGTACTGTGAAGTCACATGTTGAACATTGAAAATAAAATAAAATTTTGAATTAGTAGCTAGTTAAGAAGGTACTGTCCATCAGAAGCCCTAAATAAGGTTGAATTAAAAAGAATAGCATACAAAGACACATTCATACTGCATTTGCAAAAAGGTCTATGTGAAAGTTGCAGTCAGCCTTTGTAATTGCTTCACATTTGAGTACTCAACCTTGCAACAATTGTAATGTTCTTCGATTAGAATTTTGCTTCATAAAAACTCATTTGTGCATATATCTATGTATATTTCTGCACAAATGTTTATTACACTGATTCTAATTAGGTGATTAAATTTGCTTTCAGTAGCACACTAGATTTCTCCTATTCAAGCTTTCCTTTTTGTAGACCCTAGAGGCCTAATCCAGGCTTGAATATTCCTTTCAGGCATGACTCTAAAAGTCTTCTTTCCCCAGCAGCGTTAATAGTGATATATATTATTTGGAGTTACCACTCAGTATGCTTTGTACTAAGTTTATTTCTTTAAGAAGTCATTTTTCTTAGTGTTCTGACTGTTAAGGATTTGGCCTGCAAATGCTAGTAATGCTGTATGTATATGTCAGATTGATCTTTCCTGAAAATTTTAAAAATTTGTAGTTTATGGATTATGACTACATATACATGCATGCATACGCACCAATTTATATGTTAAAAATGAGCTGTGAGTTGTAAATGTATATCTAAATTTAGAACTTTTTCTATGTTTGGATTCTGGCAAAGAGGTAGTTCAAATGAAGTACGTGATTTTAAAAGCCTCACTAAAAGCTCACACTAGATTTGAATGTAGATGGATTTTCAGAACAACAGCTGTCTTCACTTTGAAATACTGTCAAAGAAAGAAAATGAAAAGTTATTCCTTTGTATGTGTGTGTTGGAGGCGTTTGTCTTTTTACTTTTCCAAGTATGGTAGAAATAGGAAAAGCTTGATTTGTGCAGGTGACGCAGAAGAGAAAGTAATTTAAACCTGGAAAAAAAAAAGAAAAAAAAAGTACTAAGTTTGCTGCTGTGGAGGAGGACTTTGCCAGATAAGGAAGCATCCTGCTCTTATTTTGAAAACATTTCAATCCCATCTTTTACCAAGTAGTCATAACTGCCAGTTATTGCATAGCCTGGCAAAAAATGCATGTGGGCTTTTTTTTTTTTTTTTTTGGGTCAGAGAAGGGCTAGCAGTCAGTGTTTTCATCCCTATTAAAAGAGGAATTCCAACTAGTACATTTTATGACAATCTGTAATAGTAAAAAAATTTGATTTTCTAGAAACAGACGAAATCTCTTGCAATAACTGCCATCTTCTCTTGACATATCTGAAGATATGTATATACGTATTCAGATAGTTACTGTTTCTAGAATTGTAATAAGCCAAAATTTTGATTTTGCGGAGAATTCTACAAAGTCTACATTGGCAAGCTTCAAAATCAGTAAGCTGAAAATGATATTCCAATAAAAATTAAAACATATTACTCCTTTTAAAAATTACACTGCTGTTTAACTGCAATGTAGAAAAACAATTTTTATACAAGAAACTTATTCTAAACAAAATAAGCAAGTTTTCCATTTCCTTAATGAAATCCAAAGCTGTACACCACTGCAATAAGTTTCAGTATGGACAAAATGCCTTTCTGTGTAGCTTTTCAAAAATTGAAGATAGGTTCTTTTGGAAAACTGTTCTATGAAAATTTTTCTAATCTGTTCAAATCATACCAGCCTTTTATCTAAGCCATAAGAATAAGTGAATTTCTTTGATATGGAAATTCACTTCTAACTAGGAAGAGGAACTCTCTCTGAGCCTATATTTCTTTCATTAAAAGTTATGCAAGTTTAGTTATTACTCATGTTGATGTACTTGAACAGTTTTCTCATTGCTATCAAGCTATCTAACAAGATTATAAGATAAAAGTATATCTGAAATCAACTAAATCAATAAAAAATCACTAAAATCACTAAACACTGGCAAGTGTTTAGTTTTCTTGTAAAATGAATGGACTAAAGTGAAGTAAAATGTATAGAAAAGGATTGTACTTATTTATTTATTTATTTATTTAAGTTTGATTTCATTTTGGGGTTGAAAAGTAAGAATAGGAATTCAAGATGCCTGGGAGCAGAAGAACCATACCCCCATTTTGGATACACAGTATATGGAGAATCTGAATGTGGTGGACTGTAGCCAGCCTAGAAGACTTGAATTTGCCGGAGAGCATGCATTCCAGAACTTCTACATTCCCCGATTCTATTCTTTTCCTTAGCTTTTTACATCTACTTTAGGATAAGTATAAGCTTTTGTGATTATTCTCAGCATCTCAGCTCTTGTCTTTTCTGCCTATTAGAAGGACCAAAAGATGTGCAACTTGGCAGGTGAAGTTGGAAAAAAAGGATTCTACTGTAAATTGGCAAATTCCAAGTTGGAAGGGACGTATAAGGATCACTGAGTCCATCTCCTGGCTCCATTCAAGACCACGAAGAATTCAAATCCTATGTGGGAGTGCATTGTCCAAACAATCCTTGTACTCCAACACCTGGGGCTCTGACCACTGCTGTGGAGAGCCTGTTCCATGCCCACTGGTGAAGAATCTTTTCCTAATTCCCAACCCCTGACCCTCCCCTGATGGAATTCCATGCTGCTCCCTCAGGTCCTGTTCCTGTCACCAGAAACTTTCTGGGTTCTCAGAGGTAAAAAAGACCTGAGTCACAACTGACTGTGAAAGCAAAAGACTGGACCAGTAAATAGCCATCTCAGGAAGTCTTATTAGACAACAGTGTTAAGTAAAATACAGGGGAAGTGTAGTCACTACTGTGCCACTTTACTGACTTGGTTAATCTCTGTAAAACACAATTTTAGTGAACCGGTATACTCCTACAGAAAAATTACAGAACCTCCAGTGACATCTGTCTTTCATGGCATATGTGATTCAGCAAAACTATCTGCTGAAGCCATTTTTTTGCAGCAGGAGAGCTACAACTGGGCAAATGTGTTAGTGCTCCAACTTTATCTCCTTGTCTCTGACAGATGTGTCTGGGACCGTTTTCAGAATGCGCAATACTGAAAGCCACAAGTGACTAAGAAAGGCCTATCGAGAGGCCTGGCAGTAATTAGTTCAGTAACTGACATACTTCATGGTTGACAAATGAAAGTTAGTGCTCTTTGAAAAGCATGATTTGATCTAACTATACACATTGCCAGATTCCAGCCGAGAAACAAGGACTTGGTATTGTCAGAGATTATTCAATGATGGTAACAACAGGTGGAAAACTATGTGGTGCTGGAAAGTTTATAAAGAAAGATAGAAAATTGTGCCATGTTACATGCAGGTAAATTATTACCACTCGGCTGGAATACAACATTTCTGTTCTAGTAAATAAAATAAAATAAAATATATATATCAAAAACAGAGTAGATATGTGAAGGGAGGCTGTTTGGTGAGATTTTCATATAAAAACTCAACATATTTTGATTTAGAGGGAAGAAATGGTAGAATTGTATAAGTAGATACACACAGAGTAGACAAAACATAGTCTCATGCTTACTTCTTTTGTTACATAAAATCAACAACAGAAAAAAATGAATAACTGGAAGAAAATGAAGAAAGATGTACTTCTGAAAAATACAGATTTAGTAAGTTCTGACTACGTCCAAATCTCAATTTCACTATCAGGATAGAATTGAGTCTAAGATTTTTATAATAGAGTTTCTAAATGATTTAGAAGTCTGCATGCTTCTTTCAACCTGGTATTATATTGAATGAAGATTTTGTAAGCAATATGCCTTTCAGGCTTAAGAGTTAAGAAGGAACATCTCCAGTAGGCAGATTATTCCATAACTGTTCATTATTTTCCCCAAGACATCTTGTCACACTCCCTGTTTGAGGCAGGCTTCTGGAATAAACCACTCTTACAACTTGTTAATAAAAATACACTAAGCAGTATTTTGAATGCACTTACCTTAGACCTAGCTATGTTTAAACATTTTTGAGACATTGTGACTTTAGCTTTGAGAAAAATATAGGCATTCCTACAGATTCTTGCTGTGCCTCCAAACAGTAAGACCTTCTGTTCTAGCTCATTCTGAGTCTCAGCATGATGCAGATAAGAGAGAATATAGGCTAGAAACTATACAGAAAATGAGAAAAAGATTTATCAGCCAAAGAAGTCTCAGTATACAATGAAATGGCTGAACTGGCTTTGTAATCCATTCCATTTATGAATCTTTAACTCAGAATTTATTTTGTACTCTAACAAAGGTTGAATGAAAAAAAAAAAAAGACATTTTAAAAAGATTGTTCTTTTTGCATTTATTTTGCTTTAAAACGGCTGGGAAACTAAAATATTATTCACTGGTAACATTCAGAAACATGATAAAGCATTAAAGATATTAGATTAATTTGCAAATATATTAATGAGAAACTGAGGAGCAGTCAGAAGTCAGAAGCAGTCAGAGTATTTAATGTTTTTTGTGATCTCTTGTTTTTTTTTTAGTGCTGTTTTCCATTTCAGGACGGGAAAACAAAGATTTACTAGCTTACTACACTTTGTACACTGAACTCTGCAGTTACTCTTGTGTACTGCTACACAATAGTATAAACTGCTGTGAGCTGGGGTCCTTACAGCAATAACCTCTCCTGTTACAAGTCTGTGCTTATGAATATAAGGCCTCTACCTTGGTCATGTTTTAAAAATAGACAAATTCAGCAAAATATGGAATGAAATCCTGCCTTCCTGAAGTCAGCTTGGTGACAGTGCTGTTGCTCACTCGAGTGGGATCAGGATCAGAGCAAATTAACCTATTGAACTATTGTCTCCAACAGCAGCTAAATGTGAATGGACATAAAGTCAGAATAGGTCTGTCACAACAGTTCTCCAAAGTACTATCAGCCACTAAGATTGAGGTGTTACCTTTCTATTATTTTAGCTCTAACAGTCCTTTTTTCTTTAGCTTGTCCAGTATCCTCTTGTATTCATCTACATTTTAGTTATCCACCCACTCCCAAAGAAGGATTTTCACAGGTTAAGTACACATTACACCAACATTTCCATCAGCTTCCCACTTTTTAGGTTTCATTTGATATTCCCCACTTTGAAATTTGAAATGATGGTGTGTGACAATGCTTTCTACAACAGTACAGCATAAAGCAAAGGAAACATTACACACTTGTATTTTTTTCTGATAGGAACAAATATGTAGCTTTGAAAGAAAAGGTAAAAGTTGTCCAATTAAGTTTTGTGTTGGAATTAGGCAAGAGATTTTTGCCTGATTATTGGGATCCGAGGAATTCTGTTTTTTAAAAAGGAGAATGGTTTAAAACCTCCAGAGATCTTGTTTTAATTATAATGCAGAACTTTAGGGAAGAATTGTGTGTTTGTTGAACTGCATTGAGCTTGAATAGGATTTCTGCCCCGAGTAGCTCTTTTTCTGTCACAGTATGCTGGTGTGCTGGATTGAATGGTCTGGTTATGCTTATATCTGATCCTATATTAGAACAACTATGAAGCTGTTCTAAAAATGCTTAATACCTTACTGTTTGTTCCAGAAATTCAATTCTATAAACTCAGTGGTTTATAGTTTTACAGTGGTGTAATTTCATGCAGTGATAGCAGCATAAAACAGGAAGAACAACACGCTAGTGAAGCAAGCCCTCATCATGAATAAGTTTATAATAAACAGATGCCGAATAGAGGGGGGATTCATCCATTGTTTATTTAGTTTAAAGTAAAAAAAAAAAAAAAAATCTGTTGCCTTCAGCTTTCCATATATTGTCAGATTCTGAAAGTTATTTTACAAAAGCTTGGAATTAACATGTTTATTGTTAGGTCCTGCTTAACAGTTTTCTACTGTTTGCTAACCATCTGGGTATCTGAATAGCCACTGTAACAATCATTTGGTTGAGCTTCTTTATTGTGATAACTGCTAGTTATAAAAGATAATGACTTGGAAATGAAAATATACAGCTCACATGGGGAGCATAAGAAATTTTTTTAGCTAGCTGTGTGACTCTTTCTATTCTGGTGCTTCATGTTCACAAGAGGAACAAACCTTCTAACCTTTCTGTACTATACAAAGAACCTGATTTGCAGTGTGCGTGAACATTTACTTTGCTTTATACACTTTGCATGACCAGATATGCAAGAGCAAAACAAAGATAAAAGCTTTTTTCTCCTGAGCATTTTGTGTTCATAGCGACTAATAGCCAATTAAGAAAAAAGGAAATATTTGATGGCTAAAATCCAGTAATATTATCTCTCCCAGGTCAATTTGATATTTAATATGTTATTTCCTCTTCAGCAATTTTATTACAAAGAGCAATTTCAACATTTGAAGAGAGGGAGTAAACTATTTCTGTCCATCATTCTGTTTTGTTTTTGTTTTAACGGTGCTGTTTTATCACTACAGCAGTGATTTTTTAAAAAATAGAATTATATATATATATATGCTTATAGAAAAGATTTATTTTACTGTAAGGGCTATTAAGAATAATAATGACCTCCTGAAGAATTTGTATTTTTAAGATAATTTAAATTAGGGGCTATTGAGTTGTTAGATTTCTTTTCCAAACATGACAGTAAAATAGTGGGAAAAGATGTTATATATTTTTCTGTGTGAATATGTTTTGGTAAATTAATGAAGGATCATTGAATTGCATTATACATTCAATCAGAATGCCCAAATGGTCAGAAACATAAGTAACTTGTTAGCAACCACAATGATATAGACTCATGAACAATCAGTAACTACTGCAAGTTTTGATTCTTAGTTGCATAACTTTGCTTCTCTGAATGATTGCATCCCTTCATGACCAGTAGTCAGAGCAAGTACTTTTGTAGTGGACTGGAGTGCTAAAAAGGAAATGTAAATTTCAGTAATATTTTTTCTAACTGTTAAATAATTACATTAACATATTTATAAAAGTTTTCTTTACAAGTCATTTCTCAGAGCAAAAGCAGAAAATGATAAACATTAGGTTATATTTAATAGCTGTCACTGGTAGCAACCAAAACATGCTTGTGAGTCTGTAAGTTTGCAGGATTTCTTCACTTTATCTGGAAATACTGTTTCAAATAATCTTTTATAACTAATGACTGGCAAAGAGAAACCATCTTTTTACTGAATCCATCTCCCTTTCTGCTGAAGAGCCCAAAGTGCTTTGTAAGTCTTTTTCATAGCACATTGAAAACAGTTACATGAAGTTGTCTTTTGCTTGTCTGATAACTCAGAAAAGGCTTATACATGGATTTTTTTTGCTAGAAAGTTGTACTTGGTTTCAAAAAATAATTGCAATATATCATGGTAAAAACTAAAATCATTAACAAAATGAAAATATCAGCAGACACAAAATGTGCAGTCTCTGAGTTGTGTCCTGGAAGCAAAGAGGATATACCATAGGAAGGGCCACTTCACACTTTGTTCTCAGAGGCTACTGCCCAGATATGGATAACAAAACAGATAGACTTTGTTCTGAGTGTGTTATGACTATATAAGACTGTTCCTTGTTTAATACAAACCTGAAGAAAATCTTAGGGAAATTATTGGAAAGATCATATAATGACCTGAGTTGAAAGGGACCACGATAATCATCTAGTCTGAACCCCCCTGCAATGTGCAGGGTCGCCAACCACCAGACCAGGCTGCTCAGAGCCACATCCAGCCTGCCCTGGCATGCCTCCAGGGATGGGGCATCCACAGCCTCCTTGGGCAACCTGTTCCAGAGTGTCACCACCTTCTGTGCGAAAAACTTCCTCCTAATATCTAACCTAAATCTTCCCTGTCTTAGTTTAAAACCATTCCTCCTTGTCTTATCACTGTCCCAACTCTCTCAAAAGTAACCATACTTCTTCATCAGAAATTTGCTTTATAGCCAAGTGTGCCTAAACAGGAGACCTGAAACATCTTCCCCAAATATCCATTATCTCCTGTAGCATAAATGTCTTTGTAGACTACGCAGATATTCTTCAATTCCTATTCTCTTTTTTCAATATAATTTTGAACTCAGAGATTACAAAAATTAAAATATATATTTTGCCCTTCATGCAGCTTGAATTTCTTTCTAGAGAATTCTGTCTTCTCATTCAAAATGGTTTTCAACTGGTTAAAATTCTCTCATTTCCTGTGGTTTGCACTGAAACACACACATACACACACGTGTATATATATAAAATATATGTATCTGTATATATATGGGCTGTGGTGTTCCTTGGATTAGTAGTTCAGGTCTGGTTCAAGAAGTACCCCTGCTGTTTCACATTACAGTCTGGAAAAGAAAATGTAAATATAATGATTAAGAATTTCATATATGTAATCCATGAATTGGAAATGCTGGACCCAGTCCTGCAAATGCAGATGTCTTTTTAGATGCAAGCCTTTTGTTATGCTTCAGTGATTGCATTCCTGTTGCAAAATATTTCTTCATATCAGGTTCATGAAAAAGACTCAGCGCTTCTGTCTAATTTTCTGTCCAGTATAAATTTTGTGCATCTTGCCCACTGGTTATGACAGAATTTACACATTCCCTTCCAAATCATTGCTCGTGATAAAGATGGACTGACAAATATTTTGTTTATGTTTGGATTTTGGAGGACATATCCTCATGCATATTCAGTATTACTCCAGTGTCTTTGTGATATTTAGAATGGCCATGATAGTTGTTTCCTCTCATATCAAGGAAAATCCTAGCCACTGGAGCAAAGGTTAGAGAAAAGTTCAGTTTCACTCTTCCGCATCCTGGTTAGCTGTCTTGAGGAAAGGAAAGGCTGTCAGAGGTATAAAAGTCAAATTCTCTGCATTTATTCTGGGCCTACTCATAGTAAAAAGTGTAAGCTTTACCTTCAAAAAAATATCTCTGTTGTACCCAGGTTAATATAAAGGTTAACCACAGCTGTATGCTTACTCCATAGCCCCCACAGGATGGTGATACTTTACAGGCAGACTTGCTTTAATTTCCTCTGGGATGCTGAACATTTGTTCTAATTAGCGATTTGAAGTTTAGCTCAAAACACCAGAACACTTAAATATATATTCTTTTAGTATTTAATGAAAATGTGCATTCTCCATCATACACCAGAATCCTACTGTACCAAGTAGTATGTAAACATAGGAAGAAAAAGATTGCCCTTGCTCAAAGAGGTTATGAGACAAGAGATGGCAGGTTGCTACAGACAGATGGGAAAGCGGGTTGAAGCAAGGAGAAAGAGCTGCTCAACTGAAGAAGCAGCATTGCCAGCATACCAGGGACTTAATCACTGTCAAGTAGCGGAAAGTTTCAAGGAGGGTTTTAAAGAAGGTTAAAGAGGTATCTCTGTGAATGCTTAAAGGGAACTCCTATTACACGTGAGAAGCAAGTTGGAAGACATTTTCTATTTGAAAGCACAGTTAGTAGCAATGCAACAGAAACTGTGTTGAAAGAAAAAATAAGAGATAATGATTAGTCTTTGATTTATTTTTTCTATGAAAATTAAGTAAAGACAAGTCAGTTAAAGTTTATACTTACATGAGCTACACAAGTAGTGCTGCTATTGTCAAAGCAATGCCCTGGGAAAGCTATCTTTGCAAAAACAGATATTTGGAGGATGCAATTGGCTTTCTAAGACTTCAGTGTCTTCTGGAGAGCTCTTAAGGGCTGTGAATAGGAATTTCCGCTCAGTGGTGTGGAAAAAATCTGCATATCTTTTTGTTGTTGTTGTTATGTACTTTTGTATAAGTTTAGTTAAAATAATCTTATTTCTATTTTCTTTCAAATCAAACATTTATTTTCATGTGTTCCTTAAAAACTTCAAATTAAAGTGTCTTGTTTTTTTCTATCAGGTTTGTATTCCGTTATGACTAATTCTGTTACAGAAACCTTCTTATCATTCAACTACTCCTACAAGCTCAGCATGAATAACTTCATCAAGCTATTTTCTACAGATTTTGTATAAATGGTTTTCTGCCGTACTACTTACCATTGACGCATGACTGTGATTGAGATAAGGAATTTGTATGGAATATAACAAATTGTCTTAGTGGCAGGACAAGGTGTAATGGTTTTAAGTTGAAGGAGGGACGATGTAGTTTAGACATCAGTGGGAAGTTCTTTACCTAGAGAGTGATGAGGTGCTGGGACAGGCTCCTCGAGAGTGTATGTGGATGCTTTGTCCCTGAAGGTGTTCAAGACCAGGTTGGAGGGGACCCTGGGCAGCCTAGTCTATGATATGGAGATTGGTGGCCCTACCTGTGATAGGGGGGCTGGAGCTTGATGATCCTTGAGGACCCTTCCAACCCAAGCCATTCTATGTTTCTATGAAAAGGGTTGGAAGTGAAGGCATCAAAATCAGAACTTGTAAAGGACTGTAGGACAATCTATTCCTATTTCTCATCTCAAAATATTTTTATGTTAGTATTCTCAAGTATTTAATAGAAAAGTGAATTTGAGATTAATCAGATATTTTCATTTTTTCTCTATTTTTTTTCCTGTAGATTTATAGTAGATCATACTCCACAGTACATCATATTGTGCATTATTTTGGGGGGGCTCAGTTTATTATCAGATCTAATATTATTATCATATCTAATAGTGAAACTTCTTTTTTTCTCTTCAAAATCTAAGAGAAAATAGAGCATTGACCTGTCAAATGTTATAATGTGATAATAGATCCAATTTCTATTACATCCAAATTTGCCTAGATTATCTAGATTATCTATCTACTGTGTTTATATATGTATGCATACATATATGAGGGGTATTGCACATTAGAGTAGAGGAGTATAATAGTTCTATAGTTTTCATATTCTCCTCCAGCTTAAGTTTTATGCACGTATTGGATGTTGGGTGACCTAGAAGTTGTGTGAAAGAATGAAAAGCATTTGTATAGCAACTGCATATTTTTATCTCCTTGTCTGTCTACCGTGAGAAGTCTTGTGCTTTCCCCAACAGTAAGAGAGAGCTTCACAGATTTTAATCTTTAATTCACCACCATATGGATGAATTAAACATATTAGCCAAAACTGTCAATGGGAAAAGTGTAAATTTATTACAGGACTACCGTATGAAATTTATTTAAGAAAATCTGGCAAGGATTCACAAATCTATTTTTATAGAACTTGAAGAATTTTGAAAACAGTATGAAAAAAACTCAGTGTAGGCCAAAGTATTTGTCATATGTAGCCCACACACTATTAATAACGATGCAAAAAATGTTTCACTTATGATGCAAGTCCAACTCACAGCTCTGCAACAAGAAAATAAACAGCACTCTGTTTATTTGTTGCTAAAGCATAGACTTTAATTCTAAATTATTCTCTTGTGCCAAATGTTGAATTGCTGCAAAAGCTCTTTGGAATAGCAGCACCACCCTACTTGCTATTATTTTCTGTTTATGAAGATAGTTCTGTGTCTTCTAAACAGTGCACATGTGTTGAGATGATATTGTGGGAATAAGGAATGCCATGTCTGATTCATTAGTTGAAATCACTTATCATAATTCATTATTTATTTTGATTTATAGTGGATAGAAAGAAGCTACCCAGGGCCATTTTAGCATGAATGATAAATGGAGTCTCATAAAATGATTAAATTGGCAACTACTGCTTGTCTATTAGGTGGACAATAATTAATGCAAGATTGAGAACATTCCAACCATTGCTTTCCTCAGTCTTTCATATGCAACTCTAATGACAAAATCTGGCCATTCTTCCCTAAAGCTTGGAAACCTCTGGAAAATTTTTAGCAAATGATTAAGAATCAAATTAAGGCCTGTGCGGAATTGGGCACTTTTCTCAGCATGATCAACAAAACTTATTCTTCAATGTCAGCAGTCAATTTAGTCCCAAGTCTACATCCCGAATAAAAAGCTGTCATGGAAAGATCAGAGCAAAAAACTCGTTTGTTCTAACTCCGAGAATCTGTAAAAGATCTAGAACTTGTGCAAGCTGTAAAGATCTCTCCTGATGTTAATGTAATACACTCTGAATAATTACAACTCCTTATCAAGAACAGAATAGCTTCTTATATTGTTAAACTTAATGATATTGTCTATCAAATAATTAATTTGTACCTCAAACAGTAACATTGAAAACCACCATGTATATACGTGTGTTTATGTGTATATTCACACACATACACATACATTCCAGTATTTTTCAGTAATCTTACAGCAGAAGAATATTGGAAAAGGAAAGTATACCCATTGTTCACATATTTTCACTGTTTTTTATTGCTGTTGAACATTTACATGCTAAAGTATTTCAATTTCTTTCTGCTTTCTAGTCAACCTATTTTCTAAATTTCTTCAATGCAAAGATAAAAGTTTAATTTACTGAACAGAATGCAAATATTCTCTCTCTTTTTGGAGCAAGAAGAATTTCTTGAAAAGAACTGTCTGCCTTTCCATTCACAGATGTATCCTTACAACGATATTAAAGGAAATAAATTATCTATTGTTGGTTGCAGTGATTTGCAAGTGCTGCTGTTCTCAGTATTGTGAGTGAGCACATATGGATGTGATGCAGGATTTACCTTTGGCTGACTGTTTCCAGAGAATCCATCCCGAGGTATTTTGTGAAATCACATGATCTAGAGCTCTTTATGTCTGTGCTTTTGAGAGAAATGACATTTAGTGACCAATTACTCATTATCTCTGGGACATTCCTTAAATGTGATCTGCAGCATTGTGTCAGTATATTCACAGGTTAAAAGGAGTATTTGTACTTTTGTTCAGTGAATTTTGCAAGGGATAACACATCTCCCAGTGCTTCCCAAAGTCCTTCTGCTACTCAGTGTGGCATTTGAATGAGAATGATAGGGGCACCCCACAGCTCACAGTAGCATCCTACGTTCTTCTCTGGCAGTCAAGCAACAAAATAATGATGTGGAATGCATGCAAATGTATATGTATATGTATATGTATATGCATCACCACTGAAAGAATTCAGCCACCTATGAAAACAGTATATCTTAAGCAGGGTAGTGAATATATGTAAGTATAATAATAGTTCTTCTATCAGCTGTATGGCTAATGATAGTGCCTGGTTTCCTACAGACTTTTGTCCTTTAATCTTCCAGATCTGTCTTCCATGGCAATAACATCTGTTCCTTCCTGGATCTGTCTGTGACACCCCTGCAGATAAAGCATTTTGTCATTAATCTGCAACGAGATATGCACAGATTGTCTGGCCCAGCTGCCTTCAGATAGGATGTGTTGCTGTTATGTTCTGTCTACCTTCCTCTCAGGAAATTATACCTCAGGATGTAGCTGTGTCAATAGTTTTCTATTTACCTCCCCTTTTTCTAGTCTCCAATTATATAAAATCTTTTATAAAGATTCTGACTTTTATAGGACAGGTTATCTTTGAACTTTCTATCACTTTACTAGATGTATATGAAATTGTCTTGGCAAAATGGTATCTGACATGGAAGTGTGTATGAAGCAAAGGTGTGTCATTGAATTCCTCCATGCAGAAAAAATGGCAGCCACTAACATTCATTGACGCTTGCTGAACATTTATGGAGACCAAATGGGGATGTGAGTACCCTGAGGTGGTGGGTGGTGTGGTTTTTTTAGTGGCGACAGTGACATGAAGGACAAAAGCCACCTTCCAGACAGTCATGCACAGCTGTCACACCATGAAATAAAGTGAGTCTTCGTGAGCTTACCACATAAATTGGCTAGTGATGGTGGCTATTTTCAAAGGCAGCATTTTGTAGCTGAAAATACACTTTATCATGCTCTTTGTATCTGTTGCAGTTTCCATGGAAATAAGTAGGATACATTACTTTTGGAGCAACCTACATATATTATAATTGATAAAATGAGAATAATCTATAGTACATATGTAGTACATCCATAAATATAGATAAGGTCCATAACATACTGTCTAGTCTGCAATCTTCACCATATGAATCTTATAAGTAAATTTATGAAGCACATTTTTCCAACAAGTATATCACAGTATTTGAATTTTTTTTAATCAGCATCCTGCTTATATGTTTTTATTTTCATTTATGGACTGGCATGCAGGATTTTGATTAACATGCACAATGCTGTGATTTGTACAGAGTTTATGTAAAAATAAAAATAAGCACGTTGACTTTTGTCCTAGAGTTACTTTGAATAGCCACTCAGACTTTTGCTTTTTTTATAGCTTCTTGCAATATTTTCACACACTGTGTATTTCAGGAACCCTCCATGCAGAGGCCAATATTGTAGGTAACTTCTCAGTTATAGATTTTGCCATATGAAGAGGATGAATTGGAATGTTGCTAGATTTTTATTACACGTACCTAAAAGCACAGATTGTAGAGGAGGCAAAGAAAACACTAGTACACATGAAGATAATTGGCTTAGTCTATTACATTTTTCCTTTCTGAATTATGCATAGATAACATAACAGATTACTCCTCTCTGCTCCCTAACAATTCATCACTTGATGGATGATAGGTGGGACTTCAAAATAAATTACTACCATTAAAAAAAATAATAATCATCAAGTGTAAGGACTTGATTACCACTGCAAGTATTGTCCCACTATGAAATCTGCAGTGTGTGCTGCATACAAATGCCAGAGTTGGGTGGTAAATGATAAGATGGATGGCCATACTACCGTGTGCTTTTAATTAACTAGCACTGAAAGTAGCCTTATCATGAGAGAATAGTCATTGTCACTGTAACTAAGAAGCAAATGATTTTTCTTCTTTGACAAAAAGAGGAATATAGAAGCAGACTGGCAATGGATGTCACTGGGAATAAAATGAAATCTTACAGAAGACTCTCAGGTGTCAAAGACACTTTTTAATTCTGTATCAAACATTTGGGCAATATAACATTACCAGACTTGCAGTTTTTTACTAGTAGCCCTAAAATGTATGGACAGCAACAAAGTGAGACAGAAATGAAGAGTTTAAGAAGGCAGTGCTACCAAGGTCCATTAGTTTTATTCTACCTAATCATTTTTTTCTGCTATTCTTCCAAAATCTTATTTAATTTTTCTGAAGCTTGCAATAACTTTTGCCTCTGTGTTCTCTTGAAATGTGTATATTTATAAACAGCAGTGAAAATAATAAGAGAATTATTAGAAAATTAGTGTTTTATGACTTGCTGTGATAATTCTGTATTTGATTAGAATAGACTTATTGAAAGTCAGACAAATATAATATAGCTATCCCAGACAGTCTCATTTTCCTTACTGGTATTAACAACATATTTCTTTGTGAATGGCTGTTTTTTAACAAATAATTGAAACTGATCTTATGCTTGAACCTATGCTTCTCGGAGATGTTGCACTAAGATAGCTGATACAGGAAGTAAACTGTGATGCATGATTTGATTTTAATAAACTAGGTATTATAATACTTTTAATAGGAAACAAAGCAGTTAAAGGATATTAAATATCTGCTGTTAGCAGCTGTAATTTGGGAATGCAGCCTCTGTGTTATGACTCTGACAATGTATCACTATTTCCCACAGTTTCTATGCAACTAGACGGTAGCTATAAGTAATTGAAAAAGATCTAATACAATGCATTTCCAGTTGTGGGAAATATAAATAATTATTCTTGGTTTTGAAGATAACGAAATTTTAGAATTAGAAATGGTCGTAGTTTAACGTTAGGAGGCAGATTGTAATGGTCATTCCTAGAGAAAGAGTTGTTTTTGTAAGGATTATGGATCCAACTAGCAAAGAAAAAAAAATGAATATATTTTTTTCTTAGGGGACAAAACATCTCTCTGTTGCCTATAAAAATTGTGCAGTTTTTCACCAAGTAGTGCACCTCACAGAGCAATAATACCACACAGAGCTCTGTTCATGTCAGGTAACGTGACTGACAATATGAATGTACTACCAGACTGCCCTTTCAAGCCTAGTGGGTTTTATTCAATAACATTCATGAATTTGTGCACAGTTCTTAATCAACACTTAAAAAAATATTTAGCATATGTATAATACTGGGAAATTAATAGTGATAGGATAAATGTCCTTAGGCTCAAGATGCTAGTTATTTGTATTTGTTTAGTAGTGGGGAAAAAATATGGCAGTAAGAAAATTACACACTATCCCTGCCTGTATAATGGAAGGTGCATGGTCTTTCAATGAGCACTTCCTTTGATGTAACAATTCAATCTAACAAATTCATAGAATCACAAAATGGCTTAGGTTGGAAGGGATCTTAAAGAACATCTATTTCCAATACTCCTGCCACGAGCAGGGTTGCCACCCACCAGATCAGGCTGCTCATCCAACCTGGTCTTGAATGCTTCCAGAGGTGGGGAATTGACACTACTCTGGGCAACCTGTACCAGTGCATCACCACCCTCTGAGTATAATTTTTTCCCCTAATATCTAACTAACTCTCACCTCTTTTCACTTAAAACCATTTCTCCTTTTCCTATCACCGTCTGCCTGTGTAAAAAGTTGGTCTCCCTCCTGTTTATAAGTTCCTCTTAAGTACTGAAAGGCTGCAGTGAGATTGCCTTTCCCTTCTCCCAACTTTACAAACCCAGCTTCTCAGCCTTTCTTTGTAAGAAAGGTTCCCCAACCCTTTGATTATCTGCATGGCCATACTCTGGACCCCCTCCAACAGCTCTGCATCCTTTCTGTGTTAGGGGCCACAGACCTGGACCAGTATTCCGCATGGGACCTCACAAAGGCAGAGCAGAGGACAACAATCATCTCCCTCTCCCTGCTGGCCATCCCTCTTTTAATGCATCCCAGGATGCAGCTGGCCTTCCATCTGAAAGACTCAATGAACAACACTTCTTAAAATTAAAAAAAAAAATAAAAAATAAAAAGAAAAGAAAGAAAGAAAAGGAAAAAGTGATTCTGGACTCTAGGATGGAATAAATGTTACTAGCATGTGTTTTTCAGATATTTTAGATAATTCACATTAAAATGAAGTGTTCTTGTTTACAGCCTTTATGTATATATCACCATTTTGTGATAAATGCTTACTACCAAATTCAAGTAACTGGATGTGAGATGCATAATTGCTCCCGTGAAACCTGCTCAAGGTGTTTGCTGGAGCACATGACCTCCATAGGCCCCTTCCTACCTCAGCCATTTTGTGTTTTTATGTTTTTGCAATTTTGAATCATTTATGTACAAAAGTAATGCATATGCACCTGAACTCCATAAAGGACTCTCAACCTAAAAATAGAGCATTAGCAGTTGTAGCAATTAATGGTAATCATGATCAGAAATCCCCAGCAATATTTACAGTGGAAGAATGATCACTCCATTATAGCCTTTGACCATAATTTCCAGTTCTTTATTATTACGTAATTTCTAGAAATCTATAGTATTATATGTCAAGCATAGAATGTTGCAGATACAAACACTGTTTAATTCCTGAGAAAAAGTCAAGAGAAGGGAAAAAAAACCAAACATTTCTGCATTAGAAGCAACATAAATATACTTTGTAGATTAAGATTAGTATCATCTATCATTAATATAAATACTGTTTCACAGAAAATATTCAGGAGTTTGTATTAGCGATATGATACAGTAGCTTTTTTCAGTTTATGGATAAAGAAAAAAATCTGCAGTTTAGGGATACTGCAAAGGATAATAGTGGATATTTTATCAGGGAAATATTTGACATAATTTTATAATTATTTGTATATACCAGCCTTTGTGTAATGAAGTGACATGCCTGAAAAATCTCACATAACACCCCTCTACTAATACCAGTGAAGTGAAAATAAAATAACCAGGTAGGTATTTAGATAATTAATTTTATTTGCTTTCATTGTGCACCAGACAAAACCATTGGCAGCTTAAACCTGTCCAGTTTCTTTGACATCTATCTGTAGAGTTGTGCCTGGTAATATTAGCTGTAGACTTTCAACATCCAACAAAAAAGGACCAGCAAATATAGTTTTGACATAGGCACTCATCTTTATTTCTGTAGTCATTTCAAACATTTGTTTAGAATTCGGCAACTTGTACCTCTCAGAATACATCTGATGATTACAACTGAGGGAAATTTGGGTGAACTGACAACTCTGAGTATATTTGGGTTTTATAGTTGAAGTTTCAAGCCTATTGGATGAGATTGGCTGTAAATCCATTTGTTGCATTAGCTAGACAGTTTCTGAAAGTCTGTGTGATTATCTTGAGAAGAGATACAAATGAACAACTTTCCCTTTAAATTAGGTGTGGGTATTTTTTTTGTTATAAAATTGCACTAAATTAATTTCCTTTAAGTATGCATGAGAACTCCAGTGCATAAGCAAAATGCAGAGAATAGGGCCATGTAATATGTAGGTGAAATTTCTTAGAACACAGCTGTTAAGTTAGCAGAGGAACTTCGGTGAAAAGAATTACAGAAGAATAGTACAGACTAGCACTAAATAGAACAAAGGCCTCTGATGGAAGTGAACCCTATACTCAGAAATGACAGCATGAGAAATATCATTGTCTTGGATTCTTATTCGTAAGTTAGTTGAGTAGTTGCAGTAAACATTTTCCATATTCCTCAAGCTAAAATGCTGCGGAGTTTATTTTTAGAGTATTCATGATTTATTTAGAATTAAGACCCGTAATTTCCAGCAGCTGTCATTCTCAGTATATGGATGCCGATGCTGATGCCCAAGTGGCATTCTCATTAACAAAAGTTATTCTAATTTGCATGTCAGTATAAAATTACTATAAATCATCTTTTGCTGTTGTCTAGATAACATTTTTTAAAAGACTGTTGCTATCTTCAGCCAGAGAAAAAATTCTTTAAGAAAATAAGTGCCTGTTGGGATCTGTAACCATAGTGACTAAAAAGCCTACTTGCTATAATTTGTTATAATTTTAAAAAATCTAATCACAATTTAGTTTTTCCTTCTCAAAATATAATGAAATTTATAGTCAAATATCTACAATAAAATGTGTTGTGCTTCTACCTAGTGTTCAAATTCACTAAAATTTTGAGGGAGAAAAATGCTAATGTTTATGAGTTCTATTTAAATAAGGTTTTGTTTTCAGTTTTAAGTAAAAAGATTTTAACAGGATGATTGTAACTGTGGATTTATGTTTGCATATTCTGGATCCCACTTAGTGAGTATCTTGAAAATATTTGTGTAGGGCGCTTTTAATGAAGTTCTAATAACAATTCTGGCTGTAAGTTTTCATGTGTTCGCCTTTTATCATTGATAGTGTCGTATCATTCCATGTTGTTTTTATAATTCTACTTTTGGTACCTAAAACCTATATACAATACAGATAAAAAGTGTAATACTTGCATGGATTTTTGCAAATTGGTGCTATTCTGAAAATACAGAGTGAAGGGAAGCAGAAATAATAAATCAACTTTTCTCAGATTAGAATAAAGAGTTGCTCTCTTTAATTACATTTTAGAAATGGGAAACTTTGAAGTCAAGCATTAGCAACCTTCCCACTTTGGGATTTAAATAAAATAACTAATTAGCCCCTAAGAGAGAAAAGGAGTCCCATGAAGTTGAGCATTTGGCTTCATGTTTTCACGACCTCTGTGGATTATGAGGGTCTTATTTTGTAAGCGAAGTACTGTTTTGTCAGAAAAGGTTATTTGAGGGATTTCCTGCTTGAGCTGATTAAAACCTGTAGTGTCTTTGTTCGGAGATTGACCAAGTGTAGATTTCTGGGAATTGAGGCCCACGTACTGAAAGAAAATTACTTTTGCCAAAAGTCTTGGCGCTGTGCACTTGCTGAATGAAACATATATTCTCCATATAACTTTCAGTCATAGTAATTGTCTTGTTAAAGACATTTTATATTTTGCTCTCACTTCCAAGGCAAGTATGGGATTTACTTTTAATTCTTGGAGGAGATACAAATTACAGTCTCTTCCTTCACTCTCTTTTTCTTACATTCTTTGAAAGATCTCTCTTCTACAGCAGGTCTGAAATACTTGCCCATTTCAGTATCTGAATTTCATGGGTAGATCCAGAGAACATACACACAACCCTTAATCCTAATATTTGCAAGCTTTGTGGAAAAAGCTTTTGAATAAGCTAAGTAGAAAAAAAAAGAGTGAACTTCCTACCACTCACTATTTCTCATGTCCACATCAGTAATTGATTGCAGTTTCAGAAACCACCATTAACTTAGAATATCACAAATGAAATGGAGAGATTTCAATATCAATCAAAACTTCAATATAGGAATAGATTAAATGGTTTCTATGTTGAAGTCTATCCATTTGAAGAATAGCCCAAAAGGCAAGCTGTCTCTTTTACAGAATTTATGTACTTTGAAGCGTCTTTCTATCAAGAGAGAATATATGGTATAAACTCAGGACAATCAGTTTCTGTAAAATATATCCAGATTTTATAAAAGACTCATGATGGAAGAAAACAAAGTGATGCAATTAGTGCAAATCAATGTGCCTGAAGCAGGAAGTCCTAAGAATATCTTCTATCCATATTTCTACTCTTCAAAATTTAACACTTTCTCCAACACAATTTCATCTGATATTTCCTTACAAATGAACTTTGTAGTGTAGTTCAATCTTATGTATGATATTTTTCCAGTAAATTTCTTTGAAATCACTGTATCTGTGACGGAAAAATGTTGTCATGATTTATTCTATAGGTGCAGATCTGCCATTCTGTTCAAGCTCTCATAGTTCCTTTTGGAGTTCCTGCTTTATTAAGTTCTTTCTTCTATGGCAATTATAATCTTGAGACAGCTCAAAATATTGAGCTGGTTTAAAAATAGCACTCCTTTGTTAAAGAGAGACCTGAGTAAAGGGGAGTATATAATTATGTAATTAAAAGGCATATCAAAAATTCATATGTACAGGGGATACAACTTTGAAAGTTCCAATTTAACTTCTGAATCTCTTATTTTTGATGAGGGAAAATTAATTTTGCATCAATGTAAGATCTTCCATGGAACTTTACTTAAAATTTATGTATGTGTGTGTGTATATATATATATATATATGTATGCGTATATATATATATACATATATATATATATATTCATTTTCCTTTCCACAAAAATGTTTGGATTTATAAATCTGTTCTTTAACTCACTTTTTTTTTTTTTTAACACTATTCTTATTTCATCTCTGCATGCATGGTTAATTAAAAGTGACATTGCGCTCTCTCTCTCTGTTGTGATATAGCATCTCTGTCTCAACCTTTCTCCAGAAGAAGCTTTTATATTATTGTGTTTCAACAGTTTAGCATGATGCAGGCATATCTTTTTAAACAACTACTATGAATTTTTGAGAACTTGAGAGGGAAAAGAAGTCTTTTCTATAAAGAGTATGCAAAGAATTGATATTCTCAGTTGCTCTTACCAGAAATATATCTCAGTCCTGATAACATTGTACTTGAAAAAAAGTTTCAATTTGGATAATCCCCTATACTTGGTTTTACCATGGGCTGAAGACTCCTTCAGGCCACATGCACTGCACTTTGGGCTCCTCCATGGGCTGCACATGAAGATCTGCGCCACATGCTGCAGAGGGGGCTCTGCTGTGGGCTGCAGAGAGACAGCCTGCTCTACCATGGTCTTCTTCTGGGATGCTCGGTGCTCTATGCCTCCTGCCCTCCTTCTGCACTGACCCTGGGGGGGCTGCAGGACTGTTTCTCTCACATTTCTCATTCCTCTCTCTCAGCTGCCATTTTCTCTTTCTTCATTCTGCTCTCAGTAAGGCAAACTCAGAGTCACTCATGGCTCAGCATCTAGTCCCTTTTGGGACATTTGGAGCTTGCTGTGTTCTGACATGGGGCAGTGCTAGGTTCTGTACACAGCAGCAACTCACTGCTACCAAAATCTCATCAAACCCAATGCATTAAATCAGGAAAGTGGTTATTCTTTTCCACAGTAAAAAACAACAACAACAAAAACCTGACAAGGCATCAAGATGAGATCGTATATAAAGTACTGATTCCAGTCTGGGGACTCCCAGTACAATAGAAACTTTGACGAACGAGAGTGTCCAAAGGAGGACTGCTATATTTTTTGGGTGGCTACAGCACAGGATGGACAGGAAAGGTGCAGGAGTGGTTCTTGTTTAGCCTGAGTAAGAGTAAGGGAAGAGGAATACAGCTGCACTTTTCTACTCCCAAATGATTTTTATACTTTGTTAGCATTGCAAAATAATGTTTGCAGACTACACTGATGGAAATTCCAGTGAGTTATGAGAAAAATGAATGTTGCTGAGTGCGAATGTTTTGACACTGGAGCAGTTAACCTACGTGGCTGAGGGATCTCCATCCTGAAGTTTTTTAAAATGTGTTTGGAGACTGCTATGTGAAAAGTTATCTGGTTTTGAATCTACCTCTGTCCTGAGCAGAAGGTTGGACAAGATGACCTTCAAAGGTCCCCTGTGAAGTAATATTTCCCATGTTTCTATAATAATTTCATATTACCTAAGAGGTTTTTTAAAAATATTTTTAACTTGATTTAAATTCTATCATTTGTGATTGCAGGCCACAATTTAGCGCTCATAAGAATTCTGTATTACTGTCAAGTCAGTAGAGTGAACTTTAATCGGAGTGTCTTTTTATTTTTGTCATGTTTCAAAGCCATAGTTGAAAAACCAGCTTCAGAAAAATTGAAACACCTGTGCAATTCTGTGGTGCTATATTTTACTACTTCTTCCCTAAAGTGTTTAAATATCACAAGAAAATTATATTCTGCCCAGGGCAATGATCACTGTATACATAATGTTTTGCTGATTTCCTCTTTGACTGAAATAGGCAATCTTGTATTTTGACACTGCATAATGTCAACTGCACTGCATTCCAGGTAGATATCATGGGCATCTGATATTTTTGACATACCAAAAGCTTTCATTTAGAAGTATTAGCTTATGCCTCTACCTTTTAAATTAGTTCCCATTGAAATATTACTGGAGATAAACTGTTAGATGCTAAGAAAACTATGGATGGATAGCTAACTGTCACTTGTGTCTTGAAAAAGCTTTTACTGCAATATACCGCAATAGGTTGCAATACAATACACACTGGCATTGTCATCTAGTTAAAATGGTATCAGAATGTCCAGATGCATTGTTATGTAACCTGGAACATAATTGCCACTGTGATGAAATCAAAGCCATTCACAATTTTTATTTTAAGTACTTGCTGTTATTCACTTAGTTATTCACTTAGTTATTCACTTAGGCCTGCACAAGTCCTGCGGACTGACTCATATCCTTTCTATATACCACTTTTGTACTCTTTACCAAACCAAGACATTATCTGATTTTGGGGGAGATCATGAATGATTAGGAATATGTATTATTCAGGGAGATTAAAATAGTCCCTCCAGGGAAAAAGGTTTTTGTAGTACTGTAGATTAGTTTCTAGAGGGCTACTGTATAATAGAAACTAACTGTGGCATTTTGAGTGTTTAAATTCTTCTGCTCCAAACTCTTTTCCTACCCTGACTTGGCTGGAAAGTTTTCCCTAGTCTTCAGCAATCTGTTGTCCTAAAGTGCTGCCATTCAAATGTTAGCTATCAAGGCTTTATTGTTCCTTGTGTAGGAGACCCATGACATGGCCTTGATGGCATCTACTCAGATGTTTAATGGTGCAGCAACTTCATAGCCTCAATTAGAATTCTACTTGCCTATAGAGAGATTCCCTGAATTGTCATACCCTCAAATCACATCTCCTCCGTTATGTAAATGAAGTGTAAAAATGGCTTACAGCTCCTACAAGATGCACTGCTATACAGAGAGCTGCTCATAAAATTACTGAATAGAATGAATGGATTAAAAACATTCACACTGTTACTTTCAGTGGATTAAATCTCCATACTTTTTATTTCAAGTTAATCAGCACTTTGTATTGTGGGACAAAAAATCACCAACTCTGTTCACTAAGCCTCAGTAGTGAGAATCATTATCATGCTAAAGAATTTCCATTGCCATTCCATTGAACAAACTGCTGAACTATTAAAGATGCCAAATTGCAATTGCTACATATGTAATCTTTTTGTTCTTTTCAAATTTTGCATAGAAGTTTATTAAATTATATATTCAAAAATTTAGAATGGAAAAGTTACACAAATAACCTAAGCTGTGTTATTTTTTCTGAATAAATAGTAATACACAGTCTGTATAATATACCTCAATAGACTCCTACATATGATATTAATTTTTCCTGACATAGTTTGTTGTTTTTGAACCTCTTAAGAAAGAGATTTCTGCTGGGACTTACTTAGTGCACAAAATCCCCTATTATTTTCTGTTTAACCCGGTAATAATTAAACAAGTAAGAAATATATTTTCATAAAGACAAGATGCATGAATTCAGATCCGTAATAGAAGCCCTTGTGCAACATTAACTCTGACACACTATTCAAAGTGCCTGTCGTAACTGCATATTACAGCTCATAAAAATTGTAACTTTTCCATTATAATGCGAATTTACAAACTGTAGACAGTCTTTTGAAAAATGCATACAGGCTTGTTCTTCCTAGCAATAGGAGGTGTAATACTGATTGTGCCCTTATTAAAAGAGCATAATAAACTTCAATTATTTCCTCCAATAGTGGCTCACCAATGTGCCACATCTGTATTAAAACCTGAAGAATAGATGATTCTCAACAATTATCATGTGTGTAATACCAGTTGTATCACAGTTGTTGAGGCCTTTTCAGAATGATGCTTTTTAAATCAGATGAATTTAATGAAAGAGAGTTTGAGAGCTCTTATAACGTTTTAGAAAAGGCATGTGAGGGCACCTAAAGTATTCTGGAAATGCTGGGGGAGTTGGCATCTTTTCTACTTCAACCAGGGGCTGTATTCCTTTGTTCAGCCCCGCTCTCTTCTATGAGTAAATACTTTCTTTGTTAAATACTTTGAGACTATATCCTTCTTTAGACAGTCTTCACTATGATGCTTCTGCTTTCAGCCTGTAATCTTAAGACAGCAGGGTAAATATATACTTGTTTCTCCTCACCATGAATAAGGAATTATTTCAAATGACCTTGAGTTAAGATTTGAGCAAACCCATACAACTCTAAACATTAATTCAGCTATTGCCAGCTGCCCTCCCCAGATGAGTCCTTCCTCCTTGGTCTCTAAAGTGAAATGTTGCTCTTGAGTATTACCACAACTATAGGTACTGCCATAGTTTGGCAAGGGCCAAAACCATTATTTATTTTTACAGATCTGAAGTACTAATTATTTACAATGTTTTCTTATCTTGAAGACTAATATAGCCTGCTTAAAATAAATAAAAAGTTTGTAAAACTTAAATATTTATGTACAAGGTGAAATCCCTATGTAGGCTGCCATTTAAGTAAGAGCATTGAAAATGTCTTGTCGCTAAAACTAAAGACAACTGTAGTTTCATAGCAATGGTGTAACTCCTAGCTGGGTAAGAAGTGTTAGCTAACTAACCTGATCCTAGGAACCTGGTCCATTCCTTGTACGAGGCATTGTGTGAAACTGCTGGATGTTTGAGATCACATTTAGCAGAGCTGAGAACAGATCTTTAAATTCTCTGCTTATATTTTAATTAAAATATAGTTGTATATAACTATATATATATAGTTATATATATATATAGGATACTTGTTTGTTCATGTAACACAACTAGCCAGTGCTAATGTGGGGCAGCGGTAATCATCCTTTTAACCCCAGCATGTCCTCAGCAAACCTCTGCATAGAGTTATAAACAGCTGCCAGAAAAGATAAGAACAAAATGCATTCTTCTGGCTTACAGCTCAGTGTACTTCCCCCAGGCTAGGGGGAATTTACTTATTTGAAACATGTAGCTGGAGGATACCGATTCTGTCATGACTTGCCAGCATAACACAGCAGACAGTGGGATTTGATTGAAGGCCTGATACTTCTGATTTGTGAAAGCCTTGATGTACCTTTTCCTCCTAATCATTAAACACTCCTTTTGTATTAAGCACAGTTAAGCTTTTGAAACTTTTGTCTTCATTTATGATGTAGTATTGTACTGAACATTTCTATTTTGGGAGAGAAATAAGGATCACAAGTGGGAGGACCTTATCTGTTTCCTCTTACAACGTCAACAAGAACATTTTTCTCCCTTTAAAATTATCTTTTATTCAAATTGTTGCTCTTTTAATGCTCTTTCCCTAATGTATCTCAAAGGTTACAAATATGATAAATATTACTGAATGGATTAATATCTATTTGATTGTATCTTGTCTTCTTGATTTTGACATATCTCTGTACAATTGCTGCTAAAGTTATGTCAGATGAGAGCCATTACATTTCCTGGAATTCTTTATGCACTCTATCACAAGCCATATTTTCACCTTTGCTAGGAGGTGTTAAGTGAGGTCAGTCCTGTTTTCCCTGGTTTTAGAAGCTGTATCTGGGTGCAGGGTCGTTCTTGACCCTGCTCTGCTTTTTCCCAGAGGCTCTGCATACTTTTAGATCTGCAAGCATGCCAACAAAGATTGTTGCTCTCTCACCCATTTCTATCAAAATGAGACAGTAGTATCACTCAGGATGCAGTGAACTAGACCAGGATGACAAATTAAAGAATGATAACTTATGCAGCTACATCCACAGGTCCATGACTCACTGTGATGAAACACAGAGAGACCTTTATTCTTTTAACACAGTTCAGCTCAAATAAGCATGCAATATTCTAGTGCAGCCCAAATGATACACAGCTTTTATAAAGTTCTATTTACATATGCACTTAAAAGGTGTTACTGAATTTATGATATGGATTACAGTAGGTCAAGTAATACTTAACTGTTATCACTTAGGAACCAGTTCTGCAGTCACTAGATAGATCTAATGGCTCTTCACCAAATCACCTCAGCACCTCTCTATTTGAGAGCAGGAGCTCTGGGATATCATCCAAAATGCATTACAAGTAGTGGAAAGCGCTGTTTACTTCAGGCTTGAATAGGTCCCTAATAGGACATGCCATTTTGGTGCCATGGTATTGATATGGCAGAGAAAGAAGCTGAGACACCACAGATTAGTCAAGGTAGCTTACTGTGTTCATGCTTAAATACATGAATGTAATTGCCAAACTAATAGAAGTTAGGTATTTTATCTTTATTTGCTAAGGGACAAGTTGCCAGGAACAAGTTGACAGTAACATTGCATTGTAAGTTCTCTCAAAACTTTCTCAAAGTCTTTTTATTTTAAAATTTATGTTGCAAATAATTTGTTGAATGACTTAATATCCTTCTTTCAATAAGTTTTTTAGTATTTTTCAGAGAATTCTTCTCTGATCCTAAATGTCAAGAAAAGAGTTTGGTTAGTGTTTGCAGTAAATCTTTCCTTTTCAGTACTAATTAGATGAGTAACAGTTCAATTTAATAAACATGGGATAAATAGCATCACAAATAATCCCAACCTTAGTTATGAGGGCCAAAACCTTCTTTTTGACCCATAACATAACCCATAACCTGTTCATACTGCTTGCAGCTAAATTAAATTGTATTGATATTTTTTTTCAGTTATTTGGTCAAAATATTTCTCAAATGATAATAATAAAATATTGTCAAATATTATGTCCCTAGCACAAGTATTTTGTTTTGAAGTGTTCTTTTGTATGTCACCCAACAAAATTAAGCAAATTTCCGGAGCATTTCCCAGAATTTTCTGTTATAGCTGCTTGTGTGGCCAGAACTGATCAATCACGTGCAGCTTCCCCACTGCTGAACTCAGCAAATCATCTATGCAGAACTCCAGCAGATGGGCCCATTGTCTTCTGATGGTGCATGCTGTCTTATGGACCATTTTATAGCTTGTACTTCTTTGGTTTAGCACCATAATAGATACACCAATAAAGATGAAACAACATGCCCTGATTTCAGTGAGACCATGGGAGGTTTCTGCCATCTGATTTAACTTTTTTTTCTCCAGCATCTCCAGATAATGACTGTTATATATTCTTTTAGAAATAAATATATTAAAATATGCTATCTTGATAGGACTTGCAGTACTGAGCTTGCAGACAGATCTCTGTGCTGGATGCACTGGACTTCATGATGCCAACCCTTCAATGGGGAGTCTCTGGGAAGCAAATTAAGCTCACTGCAAACAGAAAAATCTTAATTACTTGTAAAAGCAATTAACTAATACTCAAAAACACTATGCTCAAGAACTTTTCTGGACCTGATTTAAACATCAATCAACTTTTTTCTGCACTCAGGTATAAACCCGTCCTTTGCAGGGAGAGTATAACAATGCCAGGAAATGAGATATAGAGATATAAAACACAGAGATTTGGAAAACAGGAGCAGCTAACAAAGAATAAAACAGAAATATAAGAGAAAAACATACAGATATCAGCTTTGAAAAATTCACCTCATACATACCAAGCAAACAACTACAAGATTATTCAAATGGGAAAGCATCTCTGCTACTCAGAGTATTTTTAAGCCCTTTAAACCAATTTCCCCTGTTTGAAAGCAGTACATATGAATGTGAATATGTTCCTGCAAGTCCCAAGCACCACTATATGAAATAATGTCTTCCAGGATACAGCAAAAATTGATTAGGCATCACTTAATTGAAGCACACATTGAATGAAATAATGTTTTGACTCTGTGTTTTGTGATAGCAGGGCTATGGACCAGGACAAAGATCTGGGGACTCAGTAGTTCTGTCAGATCTCTAGTAGCTACTGTAAGCCCTATTTCATTCTGCTTTGCTAGTATGGATCTACTGCCATCATTTGATATATATAAAAAAAAGGATAGTTCTATAAGTGACAGCATCTGTTGTCTGCGGAATGAAAAGGAGTTTTTTTAAATACATTTTTTTAAGCTAAAAAGATACTGAATGTTTATTACAACTTATCAGAGATGCGCTTATAGGAGCTTTAAATGTTGTAGATTTTTTTTTTTTCTTCAGTATTTTGGGAGATTCAGAACATGTTCAAGACACAAGTAGAAGCAAATAGCCTTGTCTGCCATCTTGTGTTCTGCTTCTGTGGGCTGAGGGAAGTTACTGGGTGGCTGGAGGAAACACTTTCTATAGGCCTCCTTAATGTTTAGATCTCTACAGATTTCCTCTTGATTTCACAAAGGCTCCTTAGAGTCAGGGAATGAAAGGACACACACAGGGAAAAGGCTCTGGGTCTTTCAGAAAAGCCTTATCAATACTGTGTGTTTGAGAGAAACATCTTCACTACAAAACAGCTTCTTCAGTGCTCCTAGCTGTGCTATGTGGCTACAGGAGCAGTAGAAGAGAAGGAGCTGGCATCCTTTTCCTTTCTCCCAACTGTCAAAATCCTCCTACGTCCTTGTGTTTCCGCTAGAACTTTCTACAACATAACTCACCCATCACTCGGCCTCTGCAGCATATGTCCTTCTGTGTATTATGGAGATTTCTTGGCTTACTAAGACTTTTCATGTTTGAAGCAAAAGTACTAGCCTTTCTACCTTCCTAGAACAAATTTGACAGCTGTAAAATTCTATCAACTACATGAATACAAAATATAATCCAACTTGAAACAGTGGCAATCCCCCTGTGCATACAGGAGGAAAAAGTATGCCTGTTTAAATACCAAAATCTTTGGAAAAATGATGTGAAGGGACAGTCTGAAGCAAGAAAAGTCAAATAGTATACATTGAAAACCTTTTCAACATTTAATCCTGTAACTCTGTGTTTTAGCCAGTATAGGGAAATGTATTGCTATGTAACAGTGCAATTAAAGAATCAGATGATTTAGTTACAAAAGTAGTAACTAATCTTTCATTTCTTTATTTCAATTTCTTCCTTTTGTGCTCTGAAAAATAGTAAATAAATGAGGAAATTTGAGGAAAAAGGTTTTAGAACCAGGAGTGCTTTTTCATTAGATTTTTTTTACTCTCTCATTTTGTATTTATTTCTATATTTCTTCTAAATGCAAGACGTTAATCAAGAAAAAGTTTAATAATATGCACCCATCTCGATCATCTATGTAAAAGACCAGAAGTGATTATGAAACTGTTTTGCTATAGAGATTTTTAAGTGCTTTTTCATAGGTTAAAAAAACAGGTACTCTATTTAGTTCTTTTCTAAGATTTTCCATTGAAAATCTGCACTGGGCAAATAATTGAGTTGATAATAAAAAGAGAAGTGTCAGAAATGATGACTGTTGCGTTAGTAGATTCCCTTGTTCACCTATGTGGAAAGGGATGCTGACATTTTGCTCGTCAGCCCACTATACCAAATAACTGGTAAAGAGTCTGTCTTCTAATAGCTTAAAAAAAAAAAAAAAAAAAAAAAAAAAAGCTTTGGAATCTCATAGTGGAAAAGAGCAGAAATGACCCAAAGGCAGATAACATGGCAGAAATACTCAGAAAATCTTCATTTTGTTTCATTAGTCTTAGGAAATTAACTCCATCCCTGAAAATGATCAATGGTAGTTTAAGCCCATTATTTGATCTGAATTTGAGCCAAGTGTAACTGGAACGGGTTATTTAGTCGTAAATACCCTCATATTCTGGACCCATTCCTGCCAAATATTCTTCTGGAAGTTACACAATATATATGTGTTGAAGATACACAGTTTTGAAATATCAGTATCAATAAACATCTTAAGTTTTAAACTACATAGCCACTGCATGTTTAATATTGAATGTGTATAATCACATTTTTTTCTAACCATCTTCTAATTAAATTTGATCTTTAGTTCGTGGATCATATCAGTCACTGACAATGTAACTAACTTATCATGTTTCACTGTGGGAGAGGATCCTTCCACTGTTTTGCCTTAGACTTGCACACTATAAATTAAGACAGTGAATAGAAATACCAGGACAAAACATTCTCAGTGAGAAGGTTTACACATTAAGGATAAATGTTTTCTTGCTGACACATTATCAACAAAAGTTTTCATTGTTTATCAGTTTGTGAAAGATTCCAAATTCAATTAGTCTGTTCTGCGGTTATATTTTGCTGTCCATCATTCTGACATTTGTGATGTCATCCTGCAGATCACATATCTTCTATGAGGAGTGCCTCTAATATTTGCTATTTGTAGTCCATGATTATCATGCTAAGTCACACCATAATTTTCTTTGATTTAAAATTATATAAAAGCAAAATATAGGGCATGGTGTCACTTCTCTTGGAAAAAAAAAATATATATATATATACTTTTTATTGACTTCATAGAATCATAGAATCACAAGGTTGGAAACGACCTATAAGATCATCTAGTCCAACCATCTTCACATTACCACTGCTACCACAGGCTACTAACCCAGATCTCACAGCTCCTCATCCAGATGCCTCTTGAACACTGCCAGGGACGGCGACTCCACCACCTCCCTGGGCAGCCATTCCAGTGCCTGACCACTCTCTGAGAGAAAAAGTTCTTCCTCATGTCTAACCTAAACCTCCTCCGGTACAATTTGCTGCCATTTCCCTGGGCCCTGTTTGCTGCCTGGGAGAAGAGGCCAAACCCCTCTTCACCACAGCCTCCCTTCGGGAAGTTGTAGAGTGTGATATCTCCCCTGAGCCTCCTCTTCGCCAGACTAAACAATCCGTTCCCTCAGCCATTCCTCATAAGACTTGTGCTCCAGACCCCTCACCAGTTTCATTGTCCTTCTCTGGACACACTCCAGGGCCTCAGTGCCTTTCCTGTAGTGAGGGGCCCAAAACTGAATGCAGTACTTGAGGTGCAACCTCACCAGTGCTGAGTACAGGAGGATGATCACCTCCCTGCTCCTGCTGGCCACACTATTTCTAATGCAGGCCAGGATGCTGTTGGCTCTCTTGGCCACTTGGGCACACTGTCGGCTCATGTTCAGCCAAGCATCAACCAACACCCCCAGATCCCTTTCCTCTTCATAGTCATCCATCCACTCGTCCCCAAGCCCATAACGCTGCATGGGGTTGTTGTGGCCAAAGTGCACTTTGGCCTTGTTGAACCTCATCCCATTCACTCCAGCCCAGCAATCCAGCTTATCTAAATCCCTCTGAAGGGCCTCCCTACCCTCAGGCAAATTGACACCACCTCCCAATTTGGTGTCCTCTGCAAACTTTCTGAGGGTACACTCTATCCCCTCGGCTAGGTCATCAATAAAGATATTAAACAAGATAGGCCCCAGTACCAACCCCTGGGGGACACCATTTGAAACAGGTCGCCAGCTGGACTTCTCTCCATTAACCACCATCTGTTGGGCATGGCCCTCTAGCCAGTTTCTTATCCCAAACAGTATATACCTGTCCAGGCCACAGAAAACCAGTTTCTCCAGAAGAAGCCTGTGAGAGCGTGTCAAAGGCTTTGCTGAAGTCTAGGTAGACGACATCAACAGGCTTTCCTTCATCTACCAGTCTGGTCACCAAGTCATAGAAGGAGGTGAGGTTGGCCAAGCACAACCCGTCATTCATGAACCTGTGCTGACAGGGCCTGATCCCCTGGACGCTACACACATGCTGTGTGATCTCACCCAAGATGATTTGCTCCATTACTTTCCCCAGTACTGAGGTCAGGCTGAGAGGCCTATAGTTCCCCGGATCCTCCTTACGGCCCTTCTTGAAGATGGGAGTCACATCAGCCAGCCTCCAATCCTCTGGGACCTCTCCAGTTAACCAGGAGCGCTGATAGATGGCCAAGAGCTGCTCAGCAATCACCCCCGCCAGCTCCCTCAGCACCCGAGGATGTAGGCCATTCGGTCCCATGGACTTGTGACAGTCCAGATGGTGGAGGAGCTCTCTGACTGTCTCCACCTGAATCGCTGGGTGTATATTCTGAGTAGCGTCTCAGACCTCCAGATCAGGGCATAAAATGCCCAGAGGATAACTGGTCTGGCTATTAAAGGCAGATGTAAAGAAGGTATTGAGGACCTCAGCCTTCTCCTTGTCCTCAGTGGCTACATTCCCTGCTGCATCAAGTATAGGATGAAAATTACCCTTGGATCTTCTTTTGCCATTGATATATTTATTAAAGGATTTTTCATTGTCTTTTACTGCAGTGGCCAATCTGAGTTCAAGTTGGGCTTTTGCCTTCCTAACTTCCACCCTGCATACGTTAGCTACTCCCTTGTAATCTCCCCAGGTAGCCTGTCCCTATGTCTATGTTCCAGAGGACATAGACTCTCTTTTTCTCCCTGAGTCTCAACAGTAGTTCCCGGCTCATCCACACCAGTGGTCTACCCCTGCGGCTCACCTTATGGCACTCAGGGACAGCTTGCTCTTGCACCTTTAAGACTTCCATCTTGAGGAGCATCCAGGCTTCCTGGACCCCTTTACCCTTAAGAAGTGACTTCCAAGGGACCCATGCTACAAATGCCCTGAACAGATCAAAGCCCTCCCTCTGGAATTTCAAGAAAGTAGTATTGCTGGTCACTCTTTTGACACCCTCAAGAATAGAGAATTCTACAATTCTGTGGTCACTCTGCCCAAGACGGTCCCCAACCTTCACTTCTGCCACCAGTCCTTCTCTGTTAGTGAAGACCAGGTCTAGCAGGACATGACCCCTGGTAGGCTCTCCTGCCAGTTGAGTAAGGAAGCTATCTTCCATGCAGTCTAAAAACCTCCTGCACTCCTTCCTCTGTGACTTCAAGAGGAATAAAATTACATTGATTAACTACTAACTATTTAACTGCAAAAATAGAATGACAGTAAACTGATTCTATAAAGGCTCTTCCGTAAACTGCTTTTGTCTGAGGTGTTACAGAAAATTACTGTGTAAGTTCAAATCAGGATGAATGGAACTCAGTTGGTTTTTGGTTTTGGTTTCTTTTTCATTTGGTTTTTTTTGTTTTTTGGTGTTTTTTTTTTTTGTTTTTTGTTTTTTTTTTGTGTTGTTTTTTTTTTTTTCATTGTGTTGAGTTTATTAATTTATTATCTTTAGTATTTTGTAGAAGCCCCAGTCATGGCTCAGGACCCTCTGTCCCTGACATAAGGTCAGACTTTACGTCAAGAAATTTCTCCATTGGAGAAAAAAGGACAGTGCTGAGGAGTGTAGTAGGGGATGTTTTAACAATCTGTTATCAAATCTTGTAATAGCTTTTGTAGAAAAAAAATTTTACTCAAGGACGTGATGGGATACTCTTGCATGTTTATAAGGAATTGGGAGTAGCAAAAAATCATTTCTAAATGCTGTAAATGGGTGAAGAGTTGGATCATGAGTTCATCAGTGATAGAAGCTGGTCTGTGAGACTGATGAAAGAGAAATGGTCTTGATAGTTGAAGCTGATCATTGTGTTGGTAGTAAAGGAAAGTCAACAAATGGGATAGAATGAACTGGATGCTCCAGAGTGATTCACTCAAAACAAAGATCCTTGAAACAGTATCATAAATAGAGATAACAAAGCAAGACCACATATATCAAGGCCAGAGAAAAAGATGATACCATGGTTGAGAATTCAGATGACAGAAATTTTTATAATTTATATTTACAAATAGAAAAGCAAAAAAATAGGTATGATGTTATTCAGTGAGAATCTGCAGTCCAGGTCTAAGTACCAAGGTATTTGGAGGATAATCTCTGATTTAATATCTTACTGACTTAAAAGAATGAAATAACATGTTAATGAAATTCATAGATAATGAATGTTGACAGGAGTTATAAAGATATTTAGCAAGAAGTTATCCAAAGACTGAAAGAACTAGTTGGTGAGAAAATATGTAAATGCAAATTTAGTAAAGGAGAATTATTTACAAACTGCTGGGAAATTAGAGAAAAAGACCCATGATCACTAAAAATTGAATACCTTCAGGTTAAGATATGTGACAGAACAGTGGAAAAAGTTCAAAGTTCATATTTGAGAGCTTGTCATAGATTTCCAGTGTAAGGTTTGGTGTTGTATATATATGTACATGTTAATGTTAGTTTGGCAGTAGTCAGCATTACAAGAATAAATGTCTCCTGGGAGTTCTGAAGTTGCCTGATAAAAACTAAACAACCGCTATTGTAAAGTATAATAAGTTTAATATATTTTTATACCACATAATCAATATACCAGTTAAAGAATACTTTCTGTTTGTTGTATGTTGGCAAGTCATTATATAAGATTTGTTTAAAAGCATGTGAGTGTTCCTGAGATGCATTAGTTTGGAACATACGAAAAAGCAATACATAAAATCTAAAAAATATTCTTAATTTTAAAAGTGGAAATGTGAATAATTATGTAGACTAGCTAGTGAAATAAACAGTTCCAGAATTTAAAAATCAAGAAGACTTAGACTTTCCATAAACAGAAATGCAAAGGATACCTGAGCTAAGGGAAAATATTTCATAAGTAATAGTTTGATACCACAGTTGTTCAGGACAGATGAGGAAATGTTAAATGTGATTAATATGTCCAAAATAGTTAATGACACTTTTGTCAAATCTTTCAATAAAGGCAATGGCATGGAATAAGAAGAGACAAAATGATGAAAATGAAGACATGGGAATGTATACTTAACAGCATAAAAATATGCTTTGAGAATTATCAAGATGAGGGAGATTAGATAGACTTCATTCCAGAATTTGGAAAATAACATATTTGAAACCACAGGTCTATGTATAACTCTTATCAACCTATCCCAGTTGATAGTCTGCACTCAGGGAATATGGTAAATCCTTCATTTATAATTTAAAGGGAGAGATAAGTAATTAGGGACTTTAATATCATGCGAAGTTTTAGAACAAATTTCTGCTGAAATTATAATTAAATGTATGAACAGAATTAGAAATAGGACAAAACATGTTTTTAACTGCTATTTTTCTTTGAAAAAATAGTTTCCTAGTCAAATGACATGGAATAGAGCTCATCTATTTGGACTTTAGTTAAATATTTGATACAGTGCCAAAGAGTAAATTAAAAGTAGGATTAGTACTAGAATTTTAATGTGCTGTGAGGTAATGACTAAAGAGTAGAAAACCAGATTGAAATAGTTAAGATGCACTGTAATGAAATTGGGTTATTGAAGGATTTTTCTAGAGTTGGTTTCTAAGAGTTCTTATTTACTAATTTCCTTTATGTCCTTAGTCCAAAGCTCAGGAGAACATCATTGGAATTTCTAATGGCACATATTTACAAGGATTTTCTCAGTTCCAATCCCTTCCAATCCAAATCATTTTGTAATCTGAAGGAAAAAATGACAAAGGAAATGGAAGGAACAGCAAAAAAATAAACAGTAATGGGAAAATGGAATTAAATTCAGTGGATTGTACAGTGTAGATTGTCAGTGGACTGTCATGGGCTTAGGATCCGTTAAGGATTTGCACAATAAACTGGTAAATATCCAGTAGGTATGGAGGAAAAAGAGGTGTGTGAATTATGTCATTGAACCATCAAAACCATACAGGCATGAGGAAAGCCTGTAACCAAATCTTTAAGCCTTTCCTGAAAAGTATTGTAAAACTGAGGTTACTAAGACAAAGAAAAGAATATTTCACAGTATAACTGCTGAATGAAAGAATCAAATAGGGGAAAAACATAATCTAGTAGAAGATACCAAGAAGTTG
>JAPSGF010000004.1:14720853-14837664 GCA_035772895.1 Perdix hodgsoniae | reverse complement strand
CATGAGTCCTGTATCTGTTGGTTGCATAAGAAATTCGGAGTCAAGAACTGATTTTATGACATGTGATCCAAATCATGAATCCATTTTTTAATGCAAGATACATTCTTCATCAGCAAGGGGAGAAAAAAAGTCTTTTCACATGAAGAGCAAGACCACAAGCATTTCTTTTTCTTTTTCAGTTGATAGTTTAATTTTGTTGCTCCATTTTCAGAAAGTGCAGAGATAAAAACATTCACAGTATGAAAATGACAATTATCCAAATTCTTGCAGTTTTGTAAGTTATTAGCATGATCTGTAATCAGAGAAATAAAACATCAAAACTATTCCGAAAAGCCTTTTCTAAAGCAGCTATTTCAAATCCAGAAACTTCAGTCTGTAAAGAAAACCACCATAAAACTATTTCATTGTTATGGTACAGATTTAATTTTGTCTCAATTCTCTCACCAGTTTGCAAGTTTGCTTTCTTTTTTTGTTGTCTTCTTTTCCCCTTGACAAGTAATCTTCATCTGCAATTTGAACTTCTGCCGAAGAGTTTGTTGTCTATAAAACCTTTTCTCCTCTTTCTTACTTTCTCCAGTGTAACAGATCTCCAGGAAATGAATGTATTGCTTCCTTTCCAAGCTATCATAGCTAGTCTAGTCAGGGACACTCACTCCTTACAAGGATACATGGAAATGCTTCAAGCATTTCAACACGAATGTGTTTCACCTTATTGACAGTTCTCTGGTATGCCATGTGCGAATGATTATTATTTATCTCATTCAATGTTCTGCTTCTGGCACTGGCTTGTAACGTATGATGCCGAAAATGAGATGTTCATACACATGGCACCTGAGCAATTGGGTTATTCCAAGTGAAGTAGGATGAACTGATCATTTCAAAATGAATGTGAATATTTCTATCAGTTATTTTTTCAACAAGTGTATCTTTGAATACAGCATACTTGTGAATCTCTTGGCTGCAGTTTCTTTGTCTGAAATAGAGAAGATGTAGAGCTGAACCTATGCGGTGACAGGTACTCTGGAGAAAGCCAGGCATGAGATATGAAGTAAGATTGAAGCAGAGCTCATCCTCCATGGAAGATACATGGAGTGCATTGTCCTTGTCAGAGTACTTTGTGATCACAACCTTAGTATGGAAAGCCGTTTGGCCAATTGGTTTGGGATATGTTTGAAGATAGAAGACTTCATCTGTAATAAAGTATCAGAGCAGTAATTCTGTGAGCTATTATCATGTTTATAGTTAAAAGCATTACATGATTTCATACAGCTGCACTTAAAAAAATATATCCACAACCAGACTAATAATTTGTAAGCATTATATACTGTAATAACATATGGAATTTTCTAATTGCAAACTGATGGTAGTTTTATATGTACATAAATGTTCGATTTTTATTTTGGCTTTTTTTTCTGTTATTCAGTCTTGTCATTTAGGACCTCTAGGAGATAACGTGGCACCATGTTTTCAAGTGCTGGAGTCAGAGGTGGTTTGTTATTGAGCAGAATTTTTTAGTTACAGGGAAGGGGTAAGAAAAGATGGACTTAGAACTTGAGTAATTAGACATGATTTGTTTTCATGAACTGGATGAAATGTATTTGCCAGATGTCCAAGGTACCTCTGAGATTCAGGAAGAATTTTATCGCATCATCCAGGAAATCCTTATCAAAACACAGCTTGGATCTCTGGCGGCACTGGGTATATGGTTAGATATGTAAGTCCCATTTTCTTGTCCGCTCACCAGTTCTTTGTACCAGAGGGCATTTATTGAGGAAACAGATGGGAAAACATCAGTTATCTTTCGTTCCTTCTGTTTCCTATAAAGGCCAGAAAGACAAGGCAAACTCAAGCAAAATAATCCAAGGGTTTGTAGAGTAAATTTGTAAGTCAGGGGAGAACAGCTTCATTACAAATCAAGTAGCTGTATTATATCTGATAAACTGTTTTGATTGTAGGTTACTTATAGAGCTCTAATTTTGAAAGGCCGTAGATCCTTTCTAAAGAAATTTTATCTATAATATTACTTTGTATTAGTTTATAATAATGACATTACTTTATATGCATACTGTTGTACTAGGCAAGCTTGCAATTGGTATAAAGCATAGTACTCAGATATTCCCAGTAGTAGCCTTTTAGAAATTGAGAGTTCTGAGATGCTGAATAACCACGTGCAGTTTTTGTAGAGTTCTGTAGAAATGGTTATTTGGTTATATAGTTAGTGAACTATCCAACAGAAAATTATTTTTTCTCATAATCAGTATTTTTGGCTCAACAAATAACTTCTGTTGTAGTAACTTGGGTCTAGCATGTTTCTCTTAGTTGGTGGAACTTGCCCAGCTGCCAGACACCTGCCCAGCTGCACACTATTACCTCTTTTTCACCATAAAAGAGAGCAAAGATGAAAAAAACTACTAGGTTTAGACAACGGCAACTAATTGCCATCTTTGGCAAAACAGAATCAGTTTGGAGAAAATCTACCAAACTTATTGATGATTAAAAGGGATTTAATTTGTGGGAAACAAAACCTGAAGCACCTTTACCCTCTCCTTCTTCCCAGGCTGATCTTCACTCCTTTATTCCTTCTCCAGTACTTCCCACTTGCCTAAACAGCACAGGGAGTGGGAATTTGGTTAGTCTAGAACAGCTCCTCTTAGCCACTCCTTCCTTCCCACTTTTCCCCATACTTCAGCATGGATCTTTCTCATGGACTGAAGTTCCTGCAAGGAAAACACACCCAACAGTGAGCTCTCCATGGCCTATAACCTCATTCAGGGCTTATGTACCCATTTCAACATGAGGTCCTTCTCAGGTGCGGTGCAGATATCTGCTCTGATGCCTGAAGCACCTTCTATCCTTCTGCTCCGTATTGCTGTGCACCATTTTATTTCTTCACTCCACACACACCACTGTGCAGCATTATTACTTTTCTTAAGCATCTGTTTTCTAGAGGTGTCCCAACTGTCTTCTGGGCCATTGGAACCAGCTGGAGCTGGCTGTGTCCTGAACAGTACAAACCCAGCCACACCTCATGGAGACGGTCTCTGTAATATAGAGTCATTTAATTGGATTCATTAATAGAATGGTGCCCCAGATGGTATTGCAAAGTCACATAAAAGTTTGTGTTTAATAGCCCTTAAAATAGCCTCATAAAGAACAACATGGGGTTTTTCAACTGCACATATTGTCACCACTGAATGTAATAATAATGTATTTGTAGAATATCAACCAACCTGCTTTCAAAGGAAAGTGCAAAATCCAAGCTAGATGATGAAGGAAGAAATTCCCATCATCCAGCACTTTTGCTGCCATCATTGGCACAAATATACCGCTCATCCAAGTTCCACTGTGGCCGCAAGGAAGTTTGTGGAAGCAAGTTTGTAGTTTAGGTATTGGAAGGCTTTGATGTGGAGTTTTGTGTACAGGAAGACTTTCAGGGCTCATTAGAAACAAAGCCTTGTGTGTTTCGCTCACTACTCGTTATTTCGGATACTTCTGCCCCTTTCTGTGCAGAACTTGAATTTATGACTAGAATAAGTGATTCATCATTACTCTAAACCTCTACACTTTAACACTACTGCCAACTTCATTTTCCATCTTATGACTTAATAAGGTGTATCTTTTTTACTGGCCACCATTCAGTGGTTTGCAGGTGGCTTCTAAAGCACTCAGTGGAGTTTTCCATATGCTGTTGCATCCTTCATATCCAGGCTTTGTAGGATGTGTTTTCTCCTCAAACAGTATACTTCAAGACTCCAAAAGGTGCTTTTCTCTGTTGTGCGTCAGCTCCTATTACACTGCACTAATCTTCCCTAAGTGATAATTTTACTTTGAAAATAAACCGTGATTTGTTCCTGTGGTTTTGAGTGGGGTTGTATTCTGCAGCAGTTACCAGATGTGTCACATCTTGGTGCTGTGCCAGAGTGTTCATTCCATTAACAATTTGATTAAAATAAGGAAGTATTTGTATTTTGAATTCATTGAAAGCATCAGGAACAACATCACCATGTTATTAATGTACCTCGGAGGCTTAAATTTCTTGTATGTTGTTAGAGCCAAGTAATGATACAATAAAGTAATAATACATGTAACCGGTGTTTATTAGAAACAGATGGTTTTCTTCTAATCGCTCATAACAAAAGGTAAAGGTAAATCTCATCTAACTGTTGTCTTCAGAGCATTCAAAGGCAATGCACTTTACTAAGGTTCTGTGCAGTGCACTACTTGAGATCTTGTCAGCCATTCTCCATACTGGGTTTCACCAGCTTTCTTGCAGCAGCAAGTTAAGTCTCTATCAATATTATACTTCAGGTCCTTATTTTTAGAATGAAGACGGTTTAACTGTAAACAAATAGATAAGGAAATACAGGAAATGTAAGTAAAGGAAGCAATTTCATTTTATGGGTCTCCTAATTCTTAGCCTTTCCCATTAGCCAACAGAGAGAAGGGTTTTATAGACCTATGAAAAGGTATTGCATTACTCATTACTAACATTACTCATATTTGGGGGAGAGTTTTGAAGTGATCATATTTAAATGTCTTTTTACAAATAAATGCAATAAGCAATAGGATTTCAGATAGTGTTCTTGAACCAGTTTAAATCTTAACACTTTCAGAAATTTGAAGACAGTATTCTGCGATTTAGGCATAAGTATACATATTCTTGTATGTTATCAATGTGCATAACTTTAGTATGATTTATGGCTTTACAGCAATTTCATTCTAATTTAAACAGAAAAAAAAAGCTACAAGCTGGATCAAATGGAAGATTAAAGCAATCATGTTTAAATAGAACAAAGAATCACTTAAGCACAGAAAATAGCATCAAACAGCAGCCAGCAGCAGTTGCGTGGCAAATAGGTCAGGACAAGGCCATTCCTCCCATGTTCCTCCAATAAAATTTACCCTCCCAAGTTCTAACAGCTGGGTAATTGTGAGAATTCTTAAACCAAGTGCTATGGTTAGACCACTGTTTATGTTTACCATCAGTGAACTGATTTTCCATAAACTTGTCTTAATATTTTTTTCCATGTCCACCACAAAAACATGTGGCAATAATTGACATGGCTTCATTATTCACTTTTAGAAAAATGTTTCTTTTTCTTTTTTTTACTTTTATCTTTTCTCAAATCATTCCAACTGCTTACCTCTATTGCTATTATGAAGAAAAATAATAAGACTTGTTCCCTACTTACTTTATATGATCATTGATTTTAAATACTTTTACATATCCCCATACAGCTCTCTCTCTACTGAATTCATGAGTCCTAGTTGGTTTAGTGTGTCCTCAGCAGAAAACTTCATCCTATTCTGATCATTCCCATTGTATTTCTTCATACTTTTTCAGTTCTACTGTGTCTGCTACTGTCACTGTGTTGCCTTCTACAATAGTAGAGTTCCCTGTTTCATTGCCAACTCCTTCCTAATTGTTACTGAAATCTAGGGGTTGTTCATCATCATACTGAGATTTTTAGAAGACAAGCTGCAATGTTTTCATAGTGCTCTGAGTTGTAATTGTTAATTCATGGCATATGTTGCATATTCTTTCCCAGGACAGTACATTATTTTGAACTTATTTGCTTATCAACTGCTATTTTCATGCTTAGTCATTCAATGTTACAATATCTTGTGTCACAACTTGCAGTCTATTTTAATATTTTCTACCTTGCGTATTTTGAATCATCAGAAAATTTAACTTTTCCATACATAACCACTTACGGCACACTTCTTCAAGTATTTAGTATTGCCAGTGTTTCTAAAATAAGGTACATAGTGGAAGCGTGTGGTCACTGATTCTTAAATGTAGTTTTCATTCCCACACAACAAGTTAAACTTATCAAAATTCTTCCATACCTAGTGTCTCTAAAAACAGGCTTTTTTTTTTTTTTTTTCTAGTTAGTCTATTAGTCTGCTAGGATCAATTTATGCCATGAGATATTTCTTAAAAACTTAACTGATAGTGTTTCTGATGAAAAAAATTCTTTCATACAAAGGTAACGCAGGCCAATTTTAAGGGAAAGGATTACATTTCATATTCTTTACCGCGAAAGCCATCATGAGAATGATTTTTAAATAATGTAGATATGCTTTTGATAATAATTCAATAGCTAATTTTAAAATAATGTAACAAATTGCTAGTTTCAATACAAATAACTTGCAATTTAAATACATCATGTCTTTATAGCAGTAGGGGCAAGAGATACAGTCACTTTCTCAGGTAATCAGATCCTACCAATTTTAGAAGCAGTAGCTTCACATGTAACTAGTGAATGCTGAAGGTGAGGAAAAAGAAAAGAAATAAAGAAAAAACTATACATTGTTGTCTAGTCAGAAAAATATTCTTAATACTTTAATACAATGTATAAGACTTTTCATTAGTTTTGTTAAATAATGTACTGTTGATTTGTGTAATGACTGATTTAGTTCTTTGAGTATCTTCTCAGCAAAAGTGAAAAAACAAAAAAAAAAGTGTTTGCTAGGTAATGAATTATGCATGTAACCTACAATGCAAAAAAAAAAAATAAAAAAATTGGTTGACAAGAATAGCATCTGACCAAATTTGTACTCTATCATGCTGACTGTTGTTGGGACAGTCTGGTGTCACCTCTGATTCCTTATCATCTTTTCCAAGGGTAGAAGTCCAGTGTATAATAAAATAAGGCTAAACTGGTGCATAGTATAAAATATTGAAAAGCTTCTAAGTAAATTAAAAACTTAATAATTGGAGAAGGTCAATGAAAATTCTGAATTAAATTACTGCCTGCAAGTGTTACCCTGAGATTAAAAGGCTTTGTCTGAATCCCATAGGTAATCCGTGGCAGACCATAGAGCAGAATACAACTTGGAATTCTTTTCATAGTCTATCAGATGTATCAGTTAATTTGGTAATAATTGAAAGTCCTTTATATGAAAAAGGGAAGTGAATTGAATTTGGTTTGTCTTACTTGTATAAATCCGCTTAGTCGGACCAGATCTGTTGCTGAATGTGTTCCTTTCACAGTTTTTACCAGGAATCTGGTGGAGGCTCAGAACTAAAAAGTAGACAGAATTTGGTGCCCTATGTATATTAGATTGGACTTTGATTCTGCTTTCTGAATAGAAGTTATGACCATAATGGTCCAGTGTTTGTTTTTTCCAAGAAAGAACTGTGTAGAAGACTTTGTTTCTCAGATCTGTTTGAAATCGAGTGTGTTGAAACAGCTCTGGGCAAGGGTTGAATGAAGAGACTTGATTGCAGGTTAGCAGCATTTACTGCAGCAGGGAGGGCAGACTTGTGGAAAGGGGTGCAGGAAGAAGTTGTTCCTACCTGAGCTTATCATGAAGTAGGAATCTAAATGTCACAAATGTCATAGATGCTGACAGCTACTGCCAATTCTGTATAGAAATCAGCCATCTACTGACAATTTACTTAGCTTTGCACAATACAAATCTATCTTTACCCTGGAGTTTTCCTTATTGGCATAATTTGCTTTGCGTAGTGACAGATATTAAGGAAGGATTTGATGACTCCTACTTTTTGTTCAAATTTTCCCAGGCACACACAACATTTATCTCCTCCTCTCTCCTATTCATTGTAGAGCTACTTGTCAATAGCAGGACATTTTGAATGGGTATTGATCCTTTCCTTAGCTGCAATAACAGAGCAGTAGGGATTGAGAGAACAGACTGAAGTTGACTCTTCTTTGGCTATTTTTTACCTCAGAAAGAAGGCAGTTCTCTTTAAAGTAAGTTCATTTTCCACTAATCACTGTGTCATTGGTGTAGGGATAAACCATGGGACAAATCATTACCCCAGTCAAAACAGCGTCATGCAGAACAAAGCAGGAATCAGAAAGTGCAACATTTATTGCATAGAGGTATGTTCTTGCCTTAGCAGCGAAGCAGCATATGCAATATTATCAGATTATCTTTTCTTGAGTTAAAAATCCTCTCTCCATAGAGGTTACCTGTACTACTAGGAATCACACAGACTTTTGATGTTATGTCAGTATTATTTTTTCCTATTGTTTTGTTAACAGTAGGAGTTCACTTTGAAAAATACATTATAGTTACACTCAATTAAATGTTATTGTCTAGCACGGATTAGAAAGCCAGTAGACATAAATCATTTAAAACACTGAGTAATATTATTTTAGAAGAAAAAAATTCCACTATTTGATTTTTTACTACATTCTGTAAGGCAGCCTGCACTATGAAACTGAATTGAAAATCGTTCACCTTTCTTTTCTAGTCTAATTCATACTAAAGTGGTCAAAAACAATTATAAGCACTTCCTTGACAGGTCATGATTGCATAGATGATTGTTCCTTGCTTAATTCGAGGACATAATTTACTAGCAAGGCAGAGAATTCAAAATGGTGAGACTTCAGCAGCTAACCTAAAAAAACTAAAATTGTTGTCTTTTTTTTTTTTTTTTTTTTTTTTTTTTTTTTTCCTGAAAGTTTTGGCCAGACAGTATAGAAGAGTTTGGCTTGGACAGTTTAGTTTGCCTTTCATAGTCTATCACAATGCTCATGATAATTTCTTGCAGCAAAATATTCAGTGCAACGAATTAATAGATTCTGTTATGTTAGTTGGGCTGCATTCCAATTCCTGCCTTAGTGATGCTATGTGCCTTCAGCACTGCCAGCACAATAATTATTGCTGAGTTTTCTAGACCTCATCAAACCAGCAAGGTGTTTGCCCTTTTGGAACAGCTGGGGATATGAGGTATGGAGAAGTGGAAAGAAATTACTGCAACTCTTTGCTATTGTGCCAGCAAGTGCCACTTGAACGATGGCAGATATTGGCAGAATTATGGCACTGCTGGAAGAGAAGCTTTTGCTGCTTCCCAGGAGAATTACTGCGGGCACTGAAGTACAGAAAACAGATTGGAAGGTGAGGAAAATTAAGATTTGAAGGGAAATATAGAAGAAGAGATTCTGATTTGTGAGAATAGAATAATTTCTGTTTTACTACATGTGATTGGCACTTTTACAAAGCAAAAAACCTCCACAAACACTGCAATGTAAGCTACACAGGTTTGTTATGAAGCCTTCTCTGGTCTTTGTGATGTAATTTAGGTACTGACTAGTGTCAAGAAACCACACCATTCTTCCTCTAATACAGAGAAATATACTATTTGTATGAAGTAGAGAAGCAATGTAAAACCATCTTATTTTCAGCATTTCAGTGTAAAAATACCTACAAAGAAACTGCTACTGTGCTTGAGTATGTGTTTTGGATAAATAAGTGCTTTAATCCCAGACACTGCACACTAACCTTTACGCAAAATAAACGCATGGTAAAACTCAGAGTTTAGCCTCAAATTAGTTGATATAAATTATCTTTGTGTAAACTTGAGAAGTGCCAGTGACTACAGTAAAAAAACATGCAAATAAGGAGGTCCATTAGATTCTTCTATATGGTATCTCAGTTTTATATCTTGTTTCTCCGTTTCCTTGGCACAATTTTAGTTTTGTTCCACAGCATTTTATTTTCTCGTCAATTCACTTGTATGGAGGTGTAATATTCTGACACTGTCCTCATCACTGCAGTAGCACCTTTCATCATCTGGAATTTGGAAGTGTTCATAGTCTGTGTGGTCTTTTGTCAAAGCTTTGTTTGTCCATCATTTCACCAGACTGAGAATAGAGATTTGTGATTTTCCATCTGTTAAGCATGAAACATTATAGTACTGTTTTCCAGTGTTTGTTACTTTGTAGACTGATAAGGCTTGGCTGCAAACATAAAATATTTCAGAAACAATCTAGTTAAAAAGAGATATTTCTATCTTAATCTTAAAAAGGGGTCAACATACTTCAGTGTTAGTTCAGCTTTTCATCCATTGCATTGTCATCACAGAGAGGGAAGAGGAACATCACGATGTTTTTTTATTTATTTTATAGTTCAGTGTTGGAAGAGATGAGAATCCTGGGGAATAAGACCTGTACTGCTTACTTATATTACAGTGAGTCTGTTTTATCTACTTGAAGGTGATAGATTTTGTGTTTCTTTAAAACAGAAAGCTTAGGTACATATTTAATAAAATATATTTTTTCATAAAGAATAAAAAAACTATGCTTTCCTTGAAATATTTAATGATATCTATTTGAGGGCACTGGATGACTGACTCACTATAGTTGTCCCCATGGACTTGGGAAGGGGATCATTATGCTCATTCACCAGTCTACCTATAATGACTGCAAGAGAATAGAATGTTAGTGTGTTTCATATGCTTTTTTTTTGTTTCTTTATAATCATGTATTAAATCAAAATGAAAAAAAAAATTGTGAAATATTAAAAATTGCTGCATATTGGCTGCTCTAATCAATAATTCTTGAGTTGAATGTGAATACCCCTTTCTTTTTACAATAAACTGACTCACTCTTAGAATAGAAATTTCTACCTTCTTGTGAAACTGGACTTTAGGTAAAAATCAACATTCCCCAGCTGTGGTTGAATTTAAAGATGTTGGACTTGGGTCACTGGGCATCTGGAAGATGAGATCTGAGACTCTGTCCATGAGACTCTGGTGCAGAGGGCAGATGACAAGTATAACTCTTGAGGTGGCCATGTTACAGGGCAGATGCTTTACTGCCTTCCGCACTGCTTGAAGTTCCCAAACTACTAACAACTTTATGCACAGGTAATAGGCAAAGTTCAGCAGCTAAAAACTTTTCAGGCTATAGCTGACATCAGTTATCGCTGTTCCATAAAGTGGTCTTCATAGTTTAAATGTCATTTTTCAACTTATGCCAAGGCATGAAAATCTAGTAGATGCTTTATATATTCTGTGTAACAATAATGAATATTCCAACAGGACCATCTTAAGTGAGAGGCTTCTGTAAGGTCAGAAAAAGTCAGCCTCCTGCTTATCCAGGTTTAGTTGTGGAATAAGTGGCTACAAAGAAAAGAACCCTCTGTGCCTTACAGTTCTGAGATGGATTAGCTATCTTTCTCTTGTTTGCTTTGTAGAAACTGTTGTATGGCTGAATACAAGTACAATTATCATAGTAACTCTAGACTGGCTATTTTTACTTGATAAAGTCCTGTGATACCAAATCCCCTGCTATTATTATCACATCATCCAGTCCTGTTGAGATAGTTTGTGATCTCTATCAATATATGCCAAAATTATTAGGCCAATGAGGTTTTTTTAGAGGTGTCTTTCCTGCTGAGAAGTACAGACTGATGTTTTGTCTTGAGAAGGTAATTTTTTTAGACATTTGAACACATGCTATTTTTTGCTGACACATACAATGTAGTTTCACTACCTCAAGAGGAGATGCCTGTTGTGATTTAGCTTAGCTGGTGGTTCAGCACCACACAGTCATTTGCTCGTTCTCCCCTCCCAGTGGGATGGGGCAAATTATTATTTTTTTTTAATAATTAAAAAAAAATCCAAACTTGTGGGTTGAGATAAAAATGATTTACTAAGACAGAAAAGGAAGAGAAAATTGAGAAAAGGGAAATAATAGTCCATATAATTATACAATATATATTTACAAAACAACTTATTCCTCATTACCCGCTGACTGATACCCAGCCAGTCTATGAGCAGTGGACACTCCCCTTGGCCCACTCCCCACAGCTGTTGAAGTTTTTTCTCATGATGTCGTGTATGGAATATCCCTTTAGCCAGTCTAGGTCAGCTGTCCTGCTTCTTTCCCAGCACCTGGTGCCACCTCAGGCTGGCAGGACAGCACAAGAAGCTGAAATGTCCTTTGCTCTGTACAGTTCTGCTCAGCAACGACTAAAACATTGCTGTTATCAACATTGTTTTTCTCCCAAAGCCAAAACATAATATAGCAGACACCATGAAGAAAATCAACTCTGTCCCAGCTGAAATGAGGACAATATCCTAGATATGTCGTCTTGTCAACTCCAAATCAGGATTATCAGATCTTTGTTGAGTTTACAAGTCCTAACTGTGTCTCTGTGATTGAGAATGAGACCTGTTTTATTGACAAATATTTTCATAAAGGCAGAAACAATTCTTCAGTATTAGATAAGGCTAATCTTTGAGAATTCTCGCTAGATGCTTGATTTTTCCTTCAGACTTTACTGCAGGCAAATTTACATTGTACAGTTATAAAATATTAGTAAAGTTTAATTCAACAGTGTTTCTTTTGTCCGAAACTATCTGATGGCTTCTCAACAGCATCAGCAAAGCTGAATTTTGCCACCTTATGTATGAGGTGTGGGAGATGTCCTTCTGCCAGAAGGACATGAAGAAGGGAGAAGGAATGAGGCTGAGGCAGATGGCTAGAAAGAAATCCCTGAGAGATCAGTCTTGATCTTCCCTTTGCTGATGGCAGAATGGAAGAAGACGTGATCAGGCATGTTTGCAATTTCTAAAGTTCTGTCCACCAGTGGCCATCAACCCATCCCCCTTTGGCTGTAGTATTAAGCCTGATCACATGCACTGAGTATGTAGCCTGGTTCTACAGAGTCTTGACATAAGCAAGATAGTTGCCATTTCCAAGATCACGTTCATGAACTAGGAGACTTTTGTACCAGGTCATATGAAGCCCACGATGCAGAGCACTGTACATGCAGGGTTGCCAAGACATTTACATGCTTCCATTAATCCTCGAGCTTATCTTTAAGCTCTGTGTACCTATATAAAACATTTTTTGTGATTATTTGCTCCAGATTTCATACCTTTACTTCTTAAAGGCAGACCTGTTAATTAATTCAATTTTTGTCACAATCCTACTAATATGGTTCCCATATGATTCTTTGACAGTGATTTTGAAAAACAGTATTAAAAAAAGAAAAAAGTCACCACCAACAACAAAATAAAAATGCAATCACTACACAATTCAATATAAAGTGAGAGACTTTTACCCCAATTTATTTTTCGTCATTTATCTCTTTCTGCACTGGTGAGGCCTCACCTGGAGTACCATGTCCAGACGTGGAGCCCTCAGTACAGGAGAGACACAGATCTGCTGGAACACTTCCAGAGGAGGGCTACAGAAATGATTCATGGAATGGAACACCTCTGTTACAAGGACATGCTGAGAGAGCTGGGGCTATTCAGCCTGGAGAAGAGAAGGCTGCAAGGTGACCTGTAGCAGCCTTTCAGCATCTAAAGGGGAGCTACAGGAAAGAAGGACAGACTCTTGAGCAACGTCTGTGGTGGTAGAACAAGGGGAAATGGCATCAAGCTCAAAGAGAGTAGATTTAGGTTAGATATAAGGAAAAAATCACAGTGAGTGTGGTGAGGCACTGGAACAGGTTGCCTAGTGATGTGCCTGTTGCCCTGTCCCTGGAGACTTTCAAGGCGAGGCTGGATCAGGCCCTGAGCAACCTGAGCTAGCTGTGGATGAGTTGGACTAAATGACCTTCAAAGGTACCTTCCAACTCTAAGGATTCTATGGTTCTATGAATTCCCCTTTTTGTTACCTTTTCACACAGAGGGTAACTCTTTCATGGAAGTACTTGGAAGGCAGGGTTTTGATGTTCTTATTGTTCAAGTCGCTGTGCCTTCATGTATATATGGTGGAGTCTAAATACTTACAAATTGTAATTATAATAACCTGAAGATATGTTCAGTGCACAGCAGTTTTATTTAAACCAGCTGTCAGTTTCACAAGCTCAGATTTAACTAGATTCTTTCTTATATTCTTGTCATGAAGTGTTATTTAGATAACAGTTCTGCTTCTCATTACTGCAGAACTAAAAACCCACTGAAGAAAAATTGCATTTACCCTTATTTAATTATTGTAATGTTCAGTTAGACAAGTCAGCAGTAGAGTCCTCAAATACAGTCTGTACTTATGCAGAGCCCTGTTGTCCTCAGTAGGTCACTGCATAAACCCACTCTCATACAAAATGATGCAGGGATGTGGTCCCATACAGGATTTTTAAAAAAAACATGATTACCTTCTTATCAACTCCAGAGAAGGCCTATTTCTTCTCTCAGCAGCATCAGGCAGATTAAGGACAGGGGCTTAGTATTATATTTGTGATTCCTTTAAGGAACCAATGGACAAGTGGAAACTAATTCCTTGTTGATTCTTACTTGAATTATCTGCACTTCTCATGGTTTTTATTAGATGTACTGAGAATACCATTGTGCCCATAGCTCTCTGCAGAACTCCATTTTAGTTTTGCCTTCCTTCTCACAAAATCTTTTTCTTTACCTGGTGCCTTACTGTAAGGGATTTTGCTTGCATGCACAGACACATTTGCAAATGTTTTTTCTTTATGGACTTTGACATGTTATTCTGCTTTTCTGCTGAGGAACTATTGGGAATTCATTGAATAACTGGTCCCTCTATCTCAGGATAGAATACTGAAATTAGAAATTTTGTTGTAAATCTAAATGAACTTCATTAAGATATGGTGTGAAGCATGCATTCTGCCTCAAATTGACAAAGCAAGCAGAAAGCCTAGCCTTGTGTGTGGTTCACACAGACTTCAGCATTGTAGAGCTCTTATACACCACAAGCCCAAAGTGCTTGTGCTTACTGGGATGTTTTTACATTTATATGCCATAGAACAAAAATCTAACTCACTAAAAAACAAATGAGTTGAAGACTTAAAGAATTACTGATGACCACTTAGTTTCTATAACTGGCAAGCTTTTGTGCATGAAGGATTATGTGACCAAGTGCACTTCAATTTACATCCGTGCAAACTTTTGGGTGTGTTCTTTTGTGAAGTAGTTGTAGTTAAGTTTCTTCTCAAGGAGCTTTCTAAGGAAAAGCACTTTGTCATTTTCCATTTTGGTATTTGTGTTATAAATCATCTTTTGACTGGTTTCTCCTTTGTGATTCCTGTCTGAAATTTTACTCCTATCATATTCTTTAAGAACTGTCTCAAAATGGTTTTCTTTATCCTCTGGAAATTCAATTCTTTATATCCCTCAGGGTCAGTAACACTGTTAACCTATTAACAGCCATCCTCAGACAGGAACTGGTAAACAGTTTGAGCTATTCCAACTTGACAGTCTACAGACTGATTTTATTTTAGTCTACAGACTGATTTTATTTTGTATATATTTTTAAAACGGCTAGCGGAAGTCTGGGAAAAATAATGAATTAGTAGAAATGGTTTGCACTTAACTCTTCTATAATTTATCAGTGATTAGATAAAATAATCTTGATTAGATAAAATAATCTATCAATGGTATTTTATTTATTTGGAAACCTAAGACAGTTTGATGGATGTTTAATTTCTAAAATTAGGAACCGAGACTCCATAATCGTACGTTTTGGGTTCAGTGAATTATTAAAACAGAATTGAATAAAAAATTTTCTTTTCTTCCCATAGTCTAATTTTTCTTTCAAAGCATCTATTTTTTCTCTTTTCTTTTCTCATTTTAAATTCTGGTTTCCAGAAGAATAAGAAAGAAAGTGTTGAATTCTTTCTGTTCCTAGAACTTTAAATATGAATATTTCCATGTCGGTCCTTTTTTTTCTTTTCTTTGTTGTGTGCTTGAAACATTATTAAACATCTTCAGCTAATGGGTCATATTTGTAGAAGGAAATGCAGTTGTTCATTCTTTTTAAGTTTTTAAAGTAAAAAAAAGTCCTTTCAAAATCAGATCCATATTTGGTATTTCTAAGTGAGGAAATCCCTCATGATTCTGGCACCTGTGGAAGAGTGGAAGCCACATAATACTTTTTAAAATAGATTTTGTCAGTACTTCATCCTACTTTTTATTTTTCCTCTCCTACAATCACAAGGATAGACATTATGACATTTTTTAAATAACGGCGTGTCACATTTCTAGCCCAGTTCATCCTAGTTCTGTGACTAATGGAGCAGAGGGGCCCATGGACCCATGCTCTGAGAGAGGGGGGAAAGGGGAATGAGAGGGAACAGGTAGGGAAATGGGCCTAAACAAAGCAGCAATAAGCTAAGGGAGAAAATTAATTTACTAAATATGATAGCGGAATGCAAGATAACACAATACAATACAGTATAATTGGAATTGAAGCTAATAAATCAAATAAATGAGAGACAGTGTCCAGAACTGAAGACATTACTCTAATGCTACAGGCAAGTTTACTAGGGAGCACACACCTCAGAGAAAAGCAGAAAAAGAAGGGGCAGTCTCGTGTCTCCCAAGCAGTTTTACCTTTCCTCCTAACTGGAAAACAGAAATGGAACAGCAAAGTGTTTTGAGAGGTGTGGGTCTTCTTCACTTTCATGAAAGGTACTGTGGAAGTATTGATAATCCATGGAGCTGGAGCTTTAACTATTTAACTCCCAGTGCTCTACATGATCTTATGATGTGGAATACCGATAGCAAAGATCATAAAACCATGATGTTGCTTAAGTCCCTATTGGTTTTCTGTTTTTTGTTTTGTTTTGTTTTGTTTTGTTTTTTCTCTCCACCTTCATTTCTTAAGAAATGGGAATGAAAATACAGTTCTGTCCTAAATTTTCCACTTGATAAATCTGTGATGCTTCTTGCTGTGGTAGTCTGAATTTCTGAGGAGCAGTAGCTGCATTTCATCAGCCTTTTATGTCTACAAATCCTACCAGAATAGTCCCCACATGCAACTGATGCCTTGAAATTACAGGAGGAAGTTTAATAGAAAGTATGCCTATCAAAATTATGAGGTAGATACATAGGCATGGAAATAGTGCAGACATGTTTCCTAGTCCTGCGTAGTTGATATGTACACCCTGCTTTGCATGTCTTGTTGACCATCAGCAGGACACAGCACATATCAACAGGCAGGCTATTGCAGTAGGTGCCCTCACCTGACATTTCATCACAGCCACAGTGTGAGAGGAGTTGTTGCTTGATACAGAAGCAATTGCTGGCTATGAAAAATAAGGATATACACTGACAAATGGGAAGTGCAAATTTCATATGGAACAGTCATTTATCCAATACAGCCCCTTAAAAAAGCTTTTCAGAAAATAATTTATTTCTCAGAGAAAAAGAAGAAATAAATAAATAAATAAGCAAAACAAAACAGCCTTTATGCATGATACAGTAACTTCTTCTTAACCTAAAATTACAACAGGAATGTTACGCTTTTAAATTCTTTTTTTAAATAAAATTAACTACCCTGCTGCGATTTTCTTTTATAGTTGAAATTCTTAACTATATAGTTTCTTATTCATGGAACGGTTTCTTCATTCCTAATGTTTTTTGCTTATTGGATTTCTACTTAATTAAGTGTATTAGATACTTGATCAGTCTAGACTCTTTTTGCTTCAGCCTTCTTGGCTCTAAGAGTGAGTGTTCTCCCTTCCTTACCCGTTTAATGGTGCTTAAGGTGTAGCAAGTCTTTTGCTAATAGCTCTAAGGGACTTCACATAAACGTGCATAACACTTCTCTATGCCACTTGTTTATCTTTTATATGTAATTGACTAAGTTGATAGTCAACGAAATAATTTTTAATGATAAACTTAAAAGCACAAGGAGAGGTAGATTTCATGAAACTTGTAATGCAGCTTGATCTAGTTTTTCTTTCTTTTGCACTGTTTTCACTTTTAGAATATTGTGTCCTGGGGTTCTGTGAATGCTTCAATTACATTTATTTGCTAGAGAGAGAGATGGAGGATAGCAAAAATAACTCCATTAAGATCTCAGATGATGTAGTACCAGGAACTCTTTGTGTCATTATATCTGTAAAATAAAATGCTAGGCAAAATTTTAACACTGGTTATAAGCTGGAAGTACTCTATGAAAGTAATTTTTGTTGAGGAAGGGGAAGAGGAATTAAGTGGTTAACATGAATCTCTGAACTTTCAAAAGGGCTCAAAATTCAAAATTATATGGCTTCCCCAGTGTTAATTTGAGAATCTCTATTTTAAACTCCAACATATGCCAGTAACCATTATATAACTAACACTCTACATTTGCAATGCTGGTGCAAGTGTAGGCTGTCTTTTTAATTGCAAGCCTTCTTAGTTAATTTCAAAAATGAAATGTTGGTGTGACAGTGGACTGTAGCATGAAAATTAAAAGACTATTCCATAGCTATATCATGCAAGAAAACTGCTGAACAGTGGTTCATTATTCATTTAGTACTTGAATTCAAAAGATGTTATCTTTTAAATGAAGAACATGTGTGACAGATACATCTATATCAAGTAATTTATTGTATAATATAAACTGAGTAAATAGTCTGCTGTCATTTAGCGAAACTTTGTGAAGAAACTGCTTTTATTTCTTCTGTGTGTTTTACTACTATTACATACATTTTCATAAAACTCATCTACTCAATTCTAATTAGTGAAATTACTGAAATAACTCAAATATCAAAGAAACTCAGTACTCTTTCTGTCTAAATTCACTTCAGCCTTCATTACTTTTTAATCTCCATATCAGTATAACTTAAATCAAAACATGCCATTCTGCGTATAGTTTGTTATGCAATGCTGTATTTTGGTATAAAACCCGAATACAGGGTGAAGGACATTTCATGTTTGAATTCAGAAATGAATTCTACCAACATTATTAGAAATACAGTTTTTTTCCTACCTTCTGATCTATCTGCTTGGAATGGCATTAATCCAAAACAGCCATCAACAACTCAAGATTGTACCATAATTCATTTTCAAAAATGAAGTTTCACAAGTTGTGAGTAACAGCTTATATTTGAGTTATTTGTGACGGTGAGAGAAGATAAACTAGAGTAATTATCAATAGAACCAGGTCAAAAATTTGTATACATTTCAACAGAGGTAAAAGCTCATTCAACAGATAGCTGGAAATAGAAGGAAGAGAAGGAAAAAAAAAAAGAAAGAGAAAATAATGAAGGAAAATAGACAGGATTAAGCTAAAGGATAGATTTTGTAGATGGAAGAAAAGTAGCTGAGAAGAGATCATAAACCCAGCACATATTTTCAGCACCAGTACTCTAGGACATTGTAGCATTTGCTGGTGTATATAACAAAATGATTTGTGTTTCTTCACCTGCAAACATAACATCCTAGGAAACGCTTTAGTGTCTCAGTAAAATTGCCCACATTAATATTTTAGCTAACTGAATATAACTCAGTAATCTGTTAGCGAGAAATGCAGCTTTCATTAAAACAAGAAATTGAAATATTGAAAACTCATTTCTTTGTGCTGCTGATACTGCTGACTGAATTTCTTCTTGTTTTTAACTTAGAGTAATTATCATGCTATGGGATGGGACAATGTCCCAGTAGATATTTTCTGGTGTGTTCTAATCTATTTATTCTTTTGCTTTTTAATCATAGGTTTCTGTGCTCGAGAGGCAAATATTTGACTTCCTTGGTTATCAGTGGGCACCCATCTTGGCAAATTTCATACACATTATTGTAGTCATACTTGGCTTATTTGGAACCATCCAGTATAGACCTCGTTACATAACAGGAGTGAGTATTTCATTTTATATATATTTTTTAATCTGCATATTTAATAAAAAACTTCCAAACTGTACTGCTTATAGAAGAAATAGAACTCATTTTGATTTCACCTGCTTCTGTCATATTTTACATTCACTTATTACACTTCTGGATCACCTGTAGTAATTAAATGATAATAACCTGCCACAGTTAAAAGTAATAACAGGAAAATATAAACGTTGCAGAAGTGAATAACTTTTCTAGATTCACCTGACCTGTGCAGTCGATCCACCACTTCTTATAGTATTTCATTATTGTTCTTTACCAGGATTGGGGGAATGCCTACATGTTATATCTAGAAATAGTTCAAATTAGAAAATGAAGTGTGAGAGCATGGTAAGAAACATTATGACAGTTGCAGACTGAGGGCTCTAGATAATACTAAGGATTTAGATCTTCATAGTTTTTATCCATTTCTTTTCCTTATTTGACTATCTCTCACATGTTTTATTGTTGTACTCACTAGTACAATACAGCATTAATGAAATCTTCATGTTGTATTTCAGATTTTTTCTGTGATGTGTAGGGCTCTAAAGATCGAGCAACAAATTTCAATACCATTGTTTAGAACACCTTCTGTTAGAAATAGATCTGTATAATATTTACATCCTATTTATCTACTAATTCAGTTAACTCTTGCAATACTTCTCATAGATATACAACAGTTGAAAAGACTTGCTGTTGTACAACCATATTTTCAATGTATAAATGAGTTAACTACACTGAATCTGTACCCACTTCTGCAAAGTCTATGTTCTGTCATAGTGTTCCTTTATATAACAGTAATCACTCAGGATGTAGAAAAGGTTTTTTTTTCCTTCTATTTTCTACTCTTGTTCTACCATCCATATTCTAATAGTGCTATGTAGTAGTAATACAATTAATATTTACATCTATATTTCTCTTATTTGCTATATGTAAAAACTGTGTGCACAATTGCAATGTATTTATTATACTCATGTATATTACTGTAATCGAAACATTTGTTGCAAACACTAAGAAATGTATTGCAAGTCTGAAACATTTTGAATAATTTCTTCAATTCACAACCCTGGGAGCAATGTAAATGTGAACTGGAATATTCTTCTTTCATTGCTAGTACTCTGACTAGTCCAAAAATCTTGAGAATTAAAAAAAAAAACAGCACAACAAAACAACCAAATTTCAAGCAAATGCTGGTGAAATAAAAACAATAAAAAAACTCCATCCCCAGACAAGGTAAATGAAGATAAAATGCTTAGTTAAGCAAAAATAAATAAATAAATAGACTAATCCAAAACAAAACAAACAAACAAACAAACAAACAAGCAAAAGCAGGCTACATTTAAATGTCCTTTTCAACAGGAATACAAAAAAATATCTGCTGCAACGATGAGGGTATTTAAACGTAGAGAAATACCAGCCTCATCAATAGTTACTGCTCACATGTTTCTGGATGATACCATTTGTACCACACGGTCATCCAAATTTTCACACACATCTTTTCTTAAAGCTTTCCCTCAACCTCACTATGTAGTCCAACTTGCTATGCAAGTTCTTCTCATTCTATCACTGAATTGGATAGAACTGATCTAAGATCAGTTTGTTTGTCTTACTCAGATTTTAGAACAGAAACCTTCATGAGCCATCCATCACTGGCTGATTGGATAGAGCAACAATTATGAAACTTTCATTTCTCGTTTAGTTAGCTCAATAACAGTTGCTTTGATTGTTTTCATTACTAATGCCAAACTCTTTGGAGATTATCTTAAAGTGAGAATGAGGGAAATAGTACTCATCATTGCAATAAAAGATAGTGGGACTACATTCTTTTCTTCATTTGTAATGAGCCCAGAATTGTCCATTCCTGAAACTAGACAAAACTCACTGGCATTAATCTGACATCACAGGACAGGTAATGAATTGAAAGACAAAAAATTGAGATTGTGATAACAGCTTCTAAATCTACAGGAGTGCAGCTATTAGGCTTTCCAGTGGGAGGATGCAGTCTTTCAAGTGATCCTGCAAGGGTCACTCTGTCTTGAGTGTACCCAGTAGGACCCCTAGTATGCAGTCACATACATAAGTACATGAAGTATAGTTTGCTTCAACAAGACTACAATAAATGTCCTCTTTTACTGTTCAAGATTCTAAAGGATATCACTAAAATATTTTCCAGGGATTAGGGACTCATGGATTAAAGGAGAGAGGAAAGTTTCAAAGTGAGATTTAAAAAAAATGACTTTGGAAAAGTGGAAATAAGTTTTAAACAGATGGAATAACACAAGTGAAAAAGTGTCTTTGAACTCAGAAGAGTCATGGGGAAGTTTAAAATTGGGTGAGAAGTAAATAGATGACTGTGGTTCCAGATTTTGGAAAATAGTTCAAAAAATTTGGAATGTAGGAGTTGCAGTGCACAAAGAGGACTGAAACACTCGGTCCTCAGTTCCCCCCTGGGGAAACAAAATGGTGAGCTGCAGGCAATCCAGGAGACTCCTGGAGTCTCTTGAGGATGACACTCTGGTCCAAGTACTAGACAGGTCAGAGGTGAAGTGCTATTGGACCTGGTGCTCACCACTGTGAAGGAGATCTTTAAGGAGGTTAAGATCAGAGGCAGCCGAACTGAATTTGTGATCTTGAGGAATGCAGGACTGTCAAAGAGTGGAGTCAGGACCCTGAGATTCAGAAGAGTGAACTTCCGGTTGTTTAAGGAATTATTGGATGAGATACCCTAGGAAACTCTCCTTAGGAACAGAGGAGCAGAACAGAGCTGCCAACTCTTTAAGGACAACTTTCTAAGAGTGCAAGAGCTATCGATCTCCTGGCATAAGAAATCAAGCAAAGGAGGCAGGAAACAAGCATAGTTGAGCAAGGACCTAATGATCAAAATGAGAGATGAGAAGGAAATGTACAAGCAGTGAAAGCAGGGGTGGGTGGCCTGGGAAAAGGGATGTTGCCTGGATGTGCAGGGATTGGATCAGGAAAACCAAGGCACCAACAAAATAGAACTTGTCAAGAGATGAGAAAAATATCAAGAAGGATTTATTTTAATACACTGATCAAAAGAGACAGGCCAAGGAGAGTGGTACATCCCTGTTGGTCTCCAAACCTGATGGATGAAAAGTTGAACATAAACCAGAAGTGTGCTCTTGCAGCCCAGAAGACCAACAGTATTCTGAGCTGCATCAAAAGAGAGGTGGCCAGCAGGGCAAGGGAAGTGATTGTTCTCTCTGCTGTGTCCTCATCTGGAGCAATTTATCCAGGCCCAAGGTATCAGGGGCCCAAAATGAGAAAAATGTGGAGCTGCTTGATCAGGTTCAGAGTAGGGCCACATAGATTATCAAAGGGCTGGAGCACATCTTCTATGAAGAAAGGTTGAAGGAGTTGGGCTTGTTTCGCTTGCAGAAGTGAAGGATCTGGGGAGAACTCAGTACAGCTTTCCTATACTTGAAGAGAGCTTGTAAGTGGGAGGGAGAAAGACTTTTTACATGGTCAGGAAGAAATTCATTACTATGAGGATGTTGAGGCTCTGCAATAGATTGCCCAAATAATTTGCGGATGCTCTATCAGTGGATAGAAGCATTCAAGGCCAGGTTAGATGAGGCCCTGGGCAGCTTCCATCTGGTGGATGGAAGCACTGTCCATGGCAAGGGGGTTGGAATAAGACAATCTTTAAGTTCCCTTCCAACCTAAGTCATTCTACGACATTTTATATTCAATTACTACAACTCTATGATTCTATAAAAAGTGAAATTTAATATATTGAGAAGGGTTAACGTAGGTTCAGAAAACACACTTATCTGTATTTGTAAACCTAATCCATTAACCAGTATGCCAATACTTGACTGTGAGGGTAAAACATCTGATCTAAGGGCAGAAATGAGTGAGCAGAAATATGTTTTCTAAAGATATGTAATGTATCTTGTGTAAATGATAATGATAAAAGAACTGCTTAGCAGCAGTTCTGAAGCTTTACGAATAGAGATTTCAGGAGGAACAAAAACTGACCAGTAGAATGAGACTTAAATGTGCTTTTAGCATCATTGTCAGAAGATTGTGCAAGACAAATGCATAAGGGGTAATACCAATGCAAGTTACTAAGGATTCTGAAAACAAGCTGTGCTTTCACACAGGGTAGAGCTTTTCACACAGGGTAGAGCTCTGTTTGGAGGCTGTTTTTACCAGTTCCTTCTCTACAGGGATTCCATCCTTGTTAGTAGGCTCAGCACATATTCCTAACTCTACTATGGTGTTGTAGAAATGCTAAGTCTGAAACAGTGTCTGAGCACCTGTTGGGAAGACAGGGTCAACCCAGGGGAGCTCAGGTGCATGCTACTTGGTACCTTCCGTCCCATCAGGGCATTAGATGTGGGTTATAAGAATGAGGGAATGACTGAGTGCACATATGTGTTCTGATTCCTGCTTCATGGAAAAACATAGAAATCTCATTCTACTATTTTCTTAACTTTTCTGTAAAACACTCTCAGAATTTACAAGGAGGACAAGGAGCATCGTTTACAATGAGTGTCACTGTCTTCTCTAAATGTAGGAATTGACCTGATGTGTGAAGCTCAGTACCTTGTGGTACTTCAGTGCTCCAGGGGTATCACTGTAAAAATAAGTACTTTGTTTCTCCAATGTCATTTGTAGAAGATAAAGGAATATCTAATGGAGCTTGGCAGTGACATAAACAGATAAAGTTGAAAATAAATTATGAAATGTTTTAAAATTATATTTAAAAAAAGAGGCAATTACTTTGTCTGAGACTTCTTGCAGCATCAGTCTGTAAAACCACTAAGCTCCAAAGAGTATAACTGAGTTCACTTATGTCTTTTTAAAGACTGCTCATAGCCAGTGACTTCAACACCCTTAGTGGGATCTACTTAATGACAAGTATCCCTAAATCTATCAGGTGTGTTTGTAGTTTTTTTACTTGTGTATTGCAGCTTAGTATCTTCTATGTTTTTAAATGTTTTTAAATTTTTAAAAGCAGTACATGTCAGTGTGCAGCAGTTCATCTCTTAAAAGTACATGTCAGAATACTATCAAACAACATCAACCATGTCACAGAAAAGTATAAAGTGAGAAACAGCAGGAAAGCTGCAATTCTGGAGCCATGTTCTCTCAGTTGCTTTTTTGAAATTTAGAAATGGGCTTAGTATATTCTTAATTATTGGATAGATCTTTTGGTGAAATAACATCTCAGGACACTTAATGTTGTAAGAGAATCAGATTTTTTTTCTTATTATTTTTCTCAATTGAAAAGTTACTTACCATAATTTTAAAAAGAGAATCTTGTGTTTAATACCTGTAACAACACAAATCTGAAATTAATTTACCTTATTGACTTAATCCAGTTCTTCTTCAAGATACTTGTTTACTTCTTTTATTTAAAGTAAATAAATAAAACAATTGTGTGTAGGAATTTTATATATAGATCTATTCCTTAATAGAAGACAACAGACACGAAAGAGTATACAAAATACTTTGCCCAGCTTTTTCTGAGCCAATGATGATTTGTGGGCGTAAGTAATGACCTTCTGCATAACCATTTTGTGCTAATGCTTAATAATGCTATATTAAGCTAAGGAAATGCAGACCTTGAGCATTTTAGTACCAACTTTATCTGTTGGCTGTCACAGGAGACTGTGGATCAGAATAGTTATTCTGTTTCAAAATGTGCCATTGACAAGATGTTTTGTTTACTAGCACGTCATTCATGGATATACAATGATATTCTTCAGTTTCTTCCTTGATTCTGTAGCTTGCCATGGATAATAACTAATGTAAGTGCTTGTCGTTATTTTTTAGTAGTTATCTATGCACTTTCAGTGTGTTCCATTACTGAATACAATATTGTCAATATTCAGAATAGATTTCTGATAATTTTAGTTCTGTATTAAGTAACAAAATAGCTATGTAAATAAATAAACATCTGGTCAATCTTTCTAAATAGACCAGTCTCTTAAAGTACCATTTCTGGCACAAAGGTATTTGAGGAAAAAAAAATCATATATATTTTCTACAAATATTAATACCAGCAGCAGAAAGAATATTTCTTATGATCTTTGGTCACTATATTTACTGCAAATCAGAAAACAAGTTGAACTGCGCTGAAGTAACTGCACATAAAATATGTTTGAAACATTTCTTTTATCTATGCTGTCCTCAGTGTAAAATTTCCAGAGTTTATTTTTTTCAGGCAAGTAGAAAATGTCATGAGCCAAGTTATTTGATTTTTGTTTTACCATTTAAAGGCCAGATCAAATCAAGTATATGATAGCAGGGGTTATTTTTACACCTTAGTGAAAAAATCTGTGTCACTTAAAAGTTATTCTAGTTATTCCAAATATATAAATACCTACTGTAGAAGCTGAGAAAGAGGAAAAATAAAGAGAGAGAGGAATCTGAGGTATTTCAATGACAAGCAATAAAAGAGAAAAATGAGAAAACAGTAACTGACAAAAATTGGCAGAATTTCAGATATTAAGTATTACACAATGAATACAGAAGGACAGAAACATTTTTGTTCATGCATACAAAGAAGTTTACACTTAGGGAAAAAAATAATTTGTAGTATTTGTCCAGTACTCTTAATTTCAAATCACTTCATAATTATATTTTAAATGAAGATCAGGAAGATTCAGAAGATACCAAGTATACCAGAACAAGGAGGTAACAGCATTCAGAAAGTGGTCATTATGGAAAGCTCTGTCTGCACCTTAAATGGAACAAATACTATGTCAGGTCAAACTCCGCTGAGTAATTGTTTCATTGCTTCATCAATGCATTCAGGGATTGCTGATTAAAAATTATTCACACAGAAAGATCAGTTGAGAGTAAATCAAACAAGTCTGTTTAAAAAAAAAAAATTATCTCTGAATCATTAAATTATAGCAACTTTTGAAATTAGTGGTCACTGTAACTCATGTAATAACAAGAATCAAGCAATTATTACTATTTTGCATCCTGTTGAGAAAGGGGAATAAAAAAATTATTATAGATGAGGAATCCCAGGGGCTCCCAAACTGAAAAGGGAAAGCAAATGAGAAAAAGTGGTCTTATTGATAGTTAAAAGAGATTGTTAACTAAAATAATTTGTTTTGGGGAGTTTATCTGATGAGGTAAACTAAAAGACAAAAAAATTACCAAAGTTATAAGATAGTGCAGAATTGTGGAAAAGTAAGAAAAACTTTGAAGAGCACACAGCATGAGCAAGACTGTGAGGACAAAACACAAAAAGAGCAGAATAAAAATAGAGAAGTTAAAAAAGTAGATGTTCAAAATGAGTATTGCAGAAGCATTTATAGGCCACTCCAAGTAAATCTCAAAATCATAATATCAGCTAAGACTATTACAGTGTTGGAGAATCCACTTCAACCCCAGATTAACCCCAAATTTCATTCATGGTTTCATTTTCATTATGCTGGATAAATTGATGCTAGATGAAGCACTGGTATTTTATAATATAGTAATTACTGCATAGGTGCACTATCCTAAAATGCTTTCCATGTCATGAATAGCAACTTGAATTCTCTTAACCCTTCTGTCATAAATCTTCACTATCTTTAACATTTTTTGCATTACAGAAAGTATATTAAATACTTTGAGGGATACTTGTAGTCCATGATGTCTAAGCTTGCTAAAAAGATTCTTTGTCATGGTTTCCTTTTCAGTAGTCCTCCTTCAAGCCTCATCATAGTTTTCTGAAATATCTTTATTAGCCTCTTAAAGTTTTCCTTTTCAAATTATTATGAACGATTGCAGATGGGAATTTAGATGTTATGAGAGAGTAGAGTTTGACAGTTCTTTTTGTACTTGGTCCTTTCATTACTGGATGCAGTTTCATAGATGTGATCTTTGTAAACCTTGCTAACTGCTGTTTTATTGGAGGGTTTTGCTCACTTTGGCAGATGCTGTGAAAAATCAGTAGGGATGTAAGTAGAAAATTGCCCTTTGGACTTTAAACAACATTTACTGAAAGAGATTTCAATTCACAGGGAAGTACGTGTAATAGAGTGCTTTTTGTAGCTGTTGTGTTAAAGGATTAGATTTTATTTTGTTGTGGACTTAAATGTGCTTTCATTTATATTTAAAAGGATAGGCTCCAAAGTTTACTTTAGAAATTGAGTCTAGCCTACTTCATAGTAGGGATAGAAGTGTGAAGGAAGTAGCATGTAGAGAATAGCTGGTCAGTGTCATCACTGTAGTTCAACTAATCCAAATTGTGACTGTAATTTGTGAGCATACAGAACTTAAACAAAATAAAGCATAAGGATTCCAGTAGACAAAAAGCCACTTTTAGTTTGTTGGTTGGTTGGTTTATTGATGGGCTATTGATTATCAGTTTGAAATATATGGTTTATTTATTTATTTATTTATTTATTTTACTTTGTATTCTGATAAGATATTCTAGGCTTACATTACATTAGGATTTTATCTTGATTACTTTTTTAGAAATATTTTTGATAACTTGCAAGAGATTTCTCAGATTCTCCAGCCTCTTAGATTCAGCTGATCCTTGAGCAAGTATGTCTTCCAATGTAACACTATATGGAGCACAGTAGTCTTGATTGTATGGAAGCAGATGAAAGAAGATTGCCTCCATTAACTGTCTCTGGCATTATCTACCTTTTTTGGATATAGCCTTTATAATTTTTATAGATTTTAGAAAAAGAATCTACACTATATGTATATATATTTCACAGACACAGAATTATTATAGTAAGATTTTTTTTCATCTGTTCTCTTTACTGAAACATAATTAGGCACGAGGCACCAAGGTACAGAATTAATCTAAAGAAAATTATGAATGAGAAATATCTTCTCTGATCAGAAAACCTGACTAAACTCCTTAAGAAAGTATAAAATATTCTTTCAAGATTAAACATCATTAGTCTGACCTCTTTGGCAAAGCATAAAAGAAAAAAAATCTGTTTATCAGACAATTAGTCAAGTAATGTCAAGTCATAAAAAGGGAAAACCGAGGTAAGAGTTCTAAATATCTGATTCCTCTGGTTTTGTATAGGCCTCTTTCAAGAAGGCCCCCACTTGAGAAATAACAAAGTTCTAAAGGGAAAAAGTGCACTAGTCCTCTGAAAGTTTATGGTAGATAATGAAATGAGAAGCTCTTAGACTTTGAGAGGCCTTCAAATAGCTAACATTTTGAAAATACATTAAATTCCTCTCATTAAGTGTAGCAATAAACATTTATCAGGTTCTTAAAGAGTCCACTGAATCTTGAAAATGAATCAGGGATTTTATTCAGAAACTTTTGTGAGAAACACTCTGGAAAAACTCCAGGACAGACCTTACTTCACAATATTCTGCGCAGTGTTTTCTTGTCTTTCTGACTGAGATGGATTTTTGTTAATTTTCAGAGTCTATTTTAGTTTTCCATAACATTTCATAAAATTTCAAGTTAAATATACTTTGTTAATACTGTATTTGAGCTGATATATGTATAGAGGATTAGAAGTTATAGCTTATATCATATAATGAAGTACATTGTTTACTTCCAGTAAATTTTAGGCAGAACATGTTCAGTGCATGATGCTGTCCAATAATTTTAATTTAAATAGTGGAATCATAAAATTACCTGGGTTGAGAAAGACCTCAAAGTTCATCTAGTTTCAACCCCTCTGCTAGAGGCAGGGTCACCGATCACCAGACCAGGCTGCCCAGAGCCACATCCAGCCTGGCCTTGCATGCCTCCAGGGATGAGGCATCCACAGCCTCCTTGGACAACCTGTTCCACTGTGTCACTGCCCTCTGAATGAAAAACTTCCTCCTAATATCTAACCTAAAACTCCCCAGTCTCAGTTTAAAACAATTCCCCCTTGTCCTATCATTACCCACCCTCATAAACAGCCATTCCCTCTTCTGTTTATATGCTCCCTTCAAGTACTTGAAGGCCACAATGAGGTCTCCCCTGTGCCTCTACACACACTCACTGTAAAAGACTTTTTTCCTTATATCTAACCTGAATCTACTCTTTTTGAGCTCAATGCCATTTCCCCTTGTTCTGTCACCACAGACCCTGATAGAGAGTCTGTCCCCTTCTTTCCTGTAGCTCCCCTTTAGATCTGAGAGGTCATTATCAGGTCACCTCACAGGTTTCTCTTCTGTGAGGTGACCTTATGATAGAGATGTCTCACTGTCATCCACTCCAAAGGAAAAAATGTCTTTCTAGGGAGTTGACATTAAGGAGGCCAGTTCTATGTAGAACTACTAGTGATATAAAATGAAGATGTTATTTTTTCTTTTAATTCAAGCCAGGGAGCTCACGAACAGCATCCCTGGAAAGATGCCAAAGCATGAAGTTCCTCTACATTTCATTTTCTTTTTCTTTCGAATTGATCTCTGGTTTGTTAGTATAATGACAAGTGGGATTTACTCTACAGATATATTTTTTTATTTTTTTATTTTTTTTTTTTAAGAACAAGCAGTGCTTTCTGTTAAATGAATGTGTAATTGGCACTTTGTAGTCAAAATACTATAAAAGACATGAAGAAAGAACAGTGTAGCTGATGTATTTAGTAGATACACAGAGGAAGAGATTAGAGAGAAAATCCATGGCTTTTGCTACTTTAGCTAAACTCCAGTTGAAAGCATTAAAATTGCCTCAAAAAGCCAATAGTTCTGGACAACTAAAGGTAATTAAAAATCAAGCAGGTATAAGGTAATGTTTCCACTGCCCTGAAATTACCTCTGTAGTTTAGTGCTAAATATTTCTCTATGCAAAGTAGTGTTGCTTATAGTTTCTACAACTGTCTCTATTACTGCACAGTTTATTTAGTATTTTTTCTAGCTAATATCTATCAGTTACTGACAACATTCTCTTTTCTATGAGACAGTACCTCTGTCTTTTTTACTTGCGTATGTTTATATCATGCCTTCCTTGGAGTACCTGCCCACCTCAGAACTTTTGTTCTTGTGCTACTCTACTGAAGCAGAGAAGTAATTCTCCCAGTTGCTTTACAAAATTGGAACTGAAACACAGAAAAACAGGGATTTTCTCACTACCAGAGGAAAGGTTGTGACGTATCAACATGTGAATCCTTTTATTTTTCAAGACTCAGTCTATCCTGAAAACAGAGAAATACCCCAAACTCTCTACAAAGTCTAGGAATATAGATTGGGATCACAGCTACTTAACAGCATGGAGCACTTCTGTAAGAAAAAGAACCTTAAACAATCTTTGGACAATATATCTTCTACCGAGGGAAAAGATTTCTGCCTCAAGCTTTCTGTGATAACTCTTTTGTTAGAATCGGAGGCTACTGCGAACACACCTGGGACCTGTAACTGAACTCTTTGCAGGAAGAGATTAATATATTTTAATGAACAGCTTATGCCGCAGTAAGATAAGCATTAGAAAAGAAATGGAAACATTGCCTCAGGTTCAAACCACCTATCCAAGTCTCAAATTCTTCTAGTCTGCTCTTTCCTTGCAACAGGCTGTAGATTTGCAGCCTGCTACAGCTCTGTAACAGCAGATCCGCTGCTGCTGCTTCCCCTCTCTATTCCAGCACCCTATGTACTCCTGTCTGCCTCTTCCTCTGTTCACTTCACCTCGGTTCATCCACTAATCTCTAAATGTGTACTTAAAATGTTATTGTACTGCATGCAGATAAAACTAAGCTATCTGTTTTAATTTTTCTGCTTGAAGTCTGAGTAACACTGCTTAGCAATATATTACATTGAAAGCCAATTCTTGTTTTGCCCACTTGGTTAAGATTTAAGTAAGTTGATTTGATTCAGTCTTCTTAGGTAATATCAGTCATTCAAGTAAAGCTGACTTTAGTCATAATAATTTCTGATCCCTTCAGAGGATCACTTTCCAGTACCTGAAGTCCTTTTATACCCTTTTTTCGAAGAGGTTTTTCTAGGCAATGTGACTGATTCTTCATCTGTGAGTTTCATTGTCACCCTGAGGTTATGCTTCAGGAAAGATGCATTGAGATTCACATGGAGCTGTACTTGCCTATTCATTTACAAATCAGCACTTTCAATTTTAAGAGAATATAAAGGTAGGAATGTAGTACTATTCCGAATGTAGCCTTTTTTTGCATTCGATGAAAGAACTTAGAAATCTTCGTATTAAGCTTCTTGTCATGAATCTTCATTGCAGAATTTCAGAGATATTTCTCACTTCCCATCTGTATGTATCTTCTTAAATTTTTTATGTTTTCATAGTGATTTTCAGTTCCTGAAACTCCACAAGAACAGAGACACAATACTTTGTCAAGCTATGCCTGTTGTCAAGATTACCATCACCAGTGAAGATGCATTTTCTGGCTGACTCTGAAAGGCAAAATAAGCAATGAGCTTAAAATGCAGTACTAAAGATGCTCCAAAATTTACGTTGCTCGTTATTTCCATAATTTAGCTGCCCTGGGCACTGTGTATTTGCAGTTTAGTTTTAGATGTTATTACGTATATTTGAGCATCGATGTTAATGTCACGTACATTCATGTTGGATAAATTTAAGAATAAATAATAAAATTCAAATAATAAAGATTGTAGAAAAGTATCATTTTGCATACAAGGAGCTCAGCAGACAGAATTCGAGTTATAAATGCCTGTAAGGATAGTGTTTTGCATATCAATATAAATTTTATTTCTAAACAACCCTAATATAGTAAATATAGATATTACTAGTGCTGCTGCTCAGCTTGTTTCCCAGTCTCTCACCTATTTCCAACTGTACTTTTGGTAAGATTTATTTATTTTTTTTCTATGCATCTCTTTAGCTGTTTTGATTCCAGTATCAATTTTGAGTGAGTGCAGAAATAACCAGCCTTGGTCTTCATGCTTTTATATTCAGCCACTAAAAAACTGAGAGATTTTTTTAGTGCTTACAGTCTGAAACTAATGAATGTTCTGTTTGCTTTTCTTTTCTTTATGGATGAAACAAAAATTAATATTTGGCTGTGATGAGTTGGCTGTCCAACTGGAAAATATTATGCTTATTAGAAATAGTTACAGCAGTTTCCAAGTTACTTAGTCACCAACTTTGGTGAGAGCCTGGCTGTTGGTCCTTGTAAGTTTTTAGTTAAAAGAGTAGCATTGTTTAGGTAGTGCATAAATAATGACAATTATTGCAGCCATTTATTCCTAAATGTTTTGAATAAGTGCTAAATCTGAATAAATCATAAATGTTAATGTAGCGTCTTTAGTTGTTGACTTTTAAGTACTTCTGAATTTCTAATTTAGATCTGAAGTAATCTTCAAAAATTTTCTATCATGTATGTAGGGGAACCATAATGCTGCGGCCTGAACTGATGATTGAGCACCTGGTGAAGGGGGTAGCTGACCAAGGAATCACAGGTGCAAGCAATTCTCTAGTTCTTCCCAGGTGACTGGAAGCATGCTGGGTTTACCCCTCTGTGGGCTCATTTAAGGGCTAGCCTCCAAAGGGAGGGTATGTTGTGGGTGGTGGTCTTTTCCTGATAAGGATTGTTCTGTAGCTGTCCTATTATCTGTTAGGTGAGTTAACTTTTTCCTGTATATGATTATTGATATTCCTAACAATGCTTTGCCTGATATCACAAAGAATTTATCACAGGCAATTTCACTGTTTCCAAGGACCAACAATGTATAACAACGAGGACATTACTTCTGTCTTGTTGTGCTGGAAATGCTGAATATTTCAACTGAATAATGCATTTTCCTGAATAGTAAGTTACTGTTTCAAGTTTAATGTTAAAACATACTTGTCACTGTTTATGAGTTTGGTTTTACTATGCGTTACTGCTATTTTTGTGAAACGAGATGCAGTTCCTGTTGCTAGTCTTGCTGAAGTACTTATTTCTGAGGTTTGAAATACCTTTTTGATGATATAAAAAGGAAAAAAAAACTTTAATGGTTCTATGTAATTTACCACGATAGCTAAATATATTTTTGAATATATCTCCATGTGTTCTATTTAGTAAAAGTTCAAATCTCATTTCTGTCCTGAGGCACTTATCACTACTACTAGTTCAATTACTATCAATATAAGTGCTTTCACTTACATGTGTTAGGTTGATCGAAGGGTCTCTAAGCTTGTAGGTATGTTCATTATGTATAGTTAATGTGAGTAAGTAGCCTTTTGTGATTAGAAACATATATTTGTTTCTAAGATGCATAGCTGTTTCTTGTCAGATGTGTTTTTTGGGTGATGTTGACTTCTAATCTGTTCTATCATAACTGATCGTGTAAGATGCATTCACAATAAATCTGTAAATGAGTGCTGCTTAATGATCTATACATTGCATCTCAGATGCAGATAAGCAGATGAATAAGTGGTTTCTAATGTATTTTTTCAGAGACAAAAGTGTATTTATTCAGTTTATCATGTATATTCAGGTTATTACATAGGAGTGAAATTTGCCACAGAAGTCCAGGTGACAGTACTTTTGCTTAGCAGATATAACCTCTTCAGTGTTGTAAAGGTCTGATCTAAGATAAGACACGAGTGTAAACGAACAATTCCACAAAAATAACCACACTACTATTTAAGTAAACTTGTCCAGTTGCAATAACAATAAACAAATGTTATTCCTGTATCTTAAGCATGATGTGAGAAATAATAAGCTGATGTTATAGTAAATAATGTGACTGTAGTGTCTGAAGCACTGGTATCCTTTCTGGACTTGACGAAGAAGTCTGTATGTTAGGTAACTTAAGAACTGTTGTGTTTTTTGTTTTCTTAATTTAGCTATTTCTTTAGTGTAATTACTACTTCCTATGGATAGGTCACTTCCTGATAGTTTACTTTGAACTAGGTTTTGAACAAGTTGCCCAGTAGTATGTATTTTCTGAATAACAAACCCTATCAGTGTATTTCTGTGTATGTACAACACAGATATTCACTATTCAACTAAGCCTAGGTAGTTAATAAGCTTGGGGATTTCTTTTTAACACTGGTAGGTACATTTTTGGAGAAGTTAATGTTACTGGTTAGAATTTCCTTACATTTTTGTATGTATGAAATCTACATAGAGATGGTAAATTCAACCTCAGCTTGAAAGATTACTAAATCCACCATGTATTTCCTCTATTAGAAAATGAAAGTATCTCACAGTAGTATTTTCAACTTTTCCTTTGTTAGAAGACTAATTTTACTAGAACTAAAATTTGTCATGGAAATGTATTTGTTTTGACAAAATGTTACTTTCTGCCAAGATATTTCAAATAATCTAACTGTACAGGGGTAGTGGTAAGTGAAAGTAGATTTTAATATATTAGTATTTTAGTGAGCAGTATATTAGAATGCTCACCTGAGGCAGGGTGATATGAGATTTAAGACTAAGCTCTGAATTGCTTTTGTCCATCCTGTGGTGGTGTTACATAATCAAGCCACTATCTGTTATTGACAATGGCTTTGTTACTGATTTATTTTGTGTGTGAGCCTGTTTCTTTTTTTTTTTTTTCCCCACCACATTTAGAAAACAAACAAACAAAAAAAACCCATCAAATCCTACTTTTTGTAACAGGAAACTTATCTGGGTGTCTCTATCAAGTATTCTGTGAAGGATTTAAATCTATTAAAGTAGTCATGGTCAGACTTTATTGTTACTTGAATGGGAGGACATTTTGTGTTTCTTTACAGTATAACCTTTTTCATGAAGGAGTACAAAAACCAGAGAGGTGTAAGCCCTTTCTCTGTAGGGGTTGACTCTCAATGACTAATCTATCATCTATTTCTTTGACTATTTTATATAAATCTATTTCAAGCTCCATGGTGAGTGATGAGTACTGAATGTTGGTGATAGCTGTATTAAGCCAGGCAGGAATATTCATGAATTCATGTTCAAAACTGAACAGTTTTGTTTAATTTATCTACTATTTGAAGCTGCTTCTATTCACTTGTTAAGAAACACTTGCACTCATGAACTTGAGAAGTTACGTAGAAGGCACAGGTAAACTTGAGAAATAATGTTTTGTAGATTATTATTCATGCCTTTGTCAATGTTCAAAGGTACAGTACCCATTCAAACTGATCAGCTTTTTGGCTAAGCATAGACGACAAGTCATCATTGCCTTAGCCAACTGCACATAAAGTAGAATTATAATATAACATCTCTCTTCTGATTTCTTGGGGGTGAAATAAACAAGTGTTTCCTTGAAACTGTGTGAATGTGAAGTCCTCCAGTGCAAGTTAAAAGGGAGGCCTGATTTCCCTCCTTTTTTTTCTTACTATTTGAATGCTTTAAGTTGCCGTATTTTATAATATTGTTCAAATGAAATTCTGAAAACCAAGTACACTTAATTCCTACCCCAATTTAGGAAGCGGGTACCAATTTAAATGCCGTTAATGAATTAATTTGCAGCCCACGCTTCTTTTGAAACTCCAAATTCTTCTGGAATAGACATTTGGAAGTTTCTTACACTAGCATATACCTATTGAGCTGTATGTCAGAGGTTTTTATGTTGATGGAGAGATTAGAGAAGACTATTGCTATTTCCTAGAGAAAAATATCTACAACAGGAAACATCCTATAGAGGCAAGTAAGAATGCATGCATGTGAATTGAAAGATGCAGAACTCATCATGATGCAGTTATCAAAAACCAGAATAATACAGACATGTTATAGATTCAGGGGATCTCAAAATGTCTGTAGTCCAACTTTCTCAAGGCATGTTGAATTTATGCCAAATTACAACAGCTAGGTCTGGAAAACTTTCAAAGATTTATGTTACTTGGCTTTAACTTTAATACCAAAATTCAGAGCTGTACTGATAGCATTTCTAAAGGATTGTGTAACTAAGCCTAATAAAAAAAGGTGTTGTACTCATAGCAGTAATAATAGGACTGGAAAAGATAAAGCAGAGAGAGACCTAAATAACATAGCCATACAGAATCTATCCTGATATGGCTCTGCTTGAAGTTTAGGCTGTTTTCAGTTATAATTCTAATTAGACCTTGTCGTATGGTTTTCTTGTTCTTTGTAAATCTAATTAAGAAATTGAAGGCATTACAAGGAATGTGCAGTGCTGCACTGAGAGCTATATTCTGTCATCATAAGATTTATCTGATGTAAAACTTCAGGGAGGAACTGAATGATACAAGAATAGTGTTGTTAACAGTTTACCTATTTGAAATTTTCCTGCGCTGTAGATGAAATATTTATAGCTATCAGGGAGAAACACTATTAATCTATTCCTCAAGGAAGGCTTTTAGTCAATAGCTGTGTGCCTGCTGTGGTTGTCATTGATGAAAGTGGAAAGCTTTTAATATACATAACAGATAATATTTGTAATTGAAAATCTGTTTTTCCTACCAGTATACCAAAAAATAAACTGTACTTTAAAAACATATTATATAAGTGCAACATTTTGTCTTGCTATTTAATTTAAAAATGCTTTTCCAATTGTAGGTTTTCTCTCGTGGTTTATGCAATTCCACACTTCCTCTCACAAACGCTTGTCCAATTGCTTTATCAAATGAGGAGGGTTTTTATGCGATTAAATTTGTATATGATCTTGGTTTAAATACAGTAAAACTGACAATTTGCAGAATTCTAGGATAAATATTTTTTGCAAACTTTTTTGAATGTTTAACAGCCTGTTTGAATTCAAGAATAGATACAGCATATGTCTATTTAATCTCTTTGTACAGAGACTTTAGCAAGTATTGCAAATATTGTAGAAAGTTACTGAGAATGTTAGGAGTACAAAAGGCTAACATTGATACTAATGCAGAGTCTAATTAGACATTTTTCATTTTGCTTATTCATGAAAGTGGTTGAACTACCTATACTTTGATTTGTCTGTGAACAGGCAGCTGTTTGAAGTCATGGGAGACTTGCTATAATGAACAAAGGCATTCAGACAACAGAGTAACTAATCCTATATACATGTATCTGTTTTAACATTTTACATATCAAAGATTGACCTCAGTGGGGCAACTTAGGTTTTTTTGAACACAATGGGAGAGTAGTTGTTATAAATTCTGATCTACAATATGATTGAATGAAAGTAATTCAATCCAGAAATAAAACAGTATATGAAAAATACTCTTTAAACTAAACCAAAACTCAATGCAAATATACAATAGGAAGTTATTTTTACTTAACTTTCTAAACGCCCTTAAACAGAATGATGACTTGGCATTTCAGGTCTATGAGGAGGGTATACTTGCAGCACGAATTTTGAAAGCATCTTACCAAATAAATATGAATGGTCAGCCTTGCAAAACATTTTTGAAAAGTATTTATGCAACAAATCAAATTGTATTGCTCCTTGTCTCTTTCCTTCTTAGCTGTGTTCTTATAAATGAACTTCAGAAGCTTGGAACTTCTAGATTGGGGGGTTGTAATCAGTTGGTAAACAGTTGTAAAGGTTGTAAACAGTTGTAATCCTGTGCATTTGAGTACTTGTCAGTTGAATGAAATCTACATTAATGTCTGATATTCATAGTTCACTTTATTGATTATGAAGTAAATAAATAGCCATGCACACATGTAATTTCATATGATCTATAAAGCAAGCTGAAGCAAAAGAAATACGTACTATCCTCACTGAACAAACAGATCAAAATATTACTGTTTAATTTATTCTCTAGTAACCAATGCATCAATTTCTTTGTGGCTGAACCTGACAGGTGGCTCAGCACCACATAGCTGTTCACTAATTCCCCCCTTAGGTGGAATGAGGGAGAGTATTAGAAATGAAATAAAACTCCCAGGCTGAGACAAGAACTATTTACTAAATATATGTAGAATGTGATTGTATGTGTGTATATATGAGAGAGAGATTTATAAATAGCTATATATTTGCTACATGCTCATTGATGCCCTACTAGCAATGCTTTTTCTCACCTCTCGCTGACTGACACCTAGCATTAGCAGACAGCACCTGGCCCCTGCCTACTTCCTACAGCTTTATATTCTTCCGTATGCCCTGCCTCACTCCTATCGGCATCCTCATAGCTAAACTGAGGAGGCATGGTCTGGTTGATTAGATAGTGAAGTGGCTGAAGGAAACAAGAGAGAGTTCTGGTTGAGGGGACAGTGCCTAGTTGGAGGCCCTTATCTGGTAGAGTCCCTCAAAGGTTGGTACTGGGACTGGTACTATTCAGTATACTCATCAAAGGCTTTGACGGAATAGAGTGTGCTGTCAGCAAGTTTGCTGATGACACAAAATTGGGAGGAGTGGCTGACATGCCAGAAGGCTGTGCTGGTATATCTATTGAGACCTAGATAGGCTGAAGAGCTGAGTGTGGACAAACTTAATGAAATATAACAAGGGCAACTGTAGAGTCTAGCATCTGGGCAATAACAACTCCAAGTACCAGTATGGGTTGTGGGCTGATCTGTCAGTTGCCCTGCTGAGAGCAGCAGAGGGGAAAGGGATCTGGGGGTCCTGGTGGACAGCAAAATGACTTTGAGCCAGCTCGTGCCCTTGGGGACAAGAAGGCCAATGGCATTCTGGGGTGTATTAAGAAGGTGTGGTTGGTAGGTTGAGAGAGATTCTCTTCCCACTCTGTTGTGCCCTGAAACCACATCAGGAATATTGTTTCAAGATTTGGGTCTATCAGTTCAAGAAGGATAGGAAACTGGGAGAGTCCAGTGCAGAGCCTCAAAGATGATTAAGGGAGTGGAGCATCTCCCTTATGAGAAGAGGTTGAAGGAGCTGGGTCTCTTTAGCTTAGAGAAGAAGAGACTGAGGGGTGATGTCATTAATGTTTCTAAATATGTAAAGGGTGAGTGTCAAGAGGATGGGGCCAGACTCAGTGACATCCAATGATAGGACAAGGGACATCAGGTGCAAGCTGGAACATAGGAGGTTCTGTGTAAATATGAGGAAAAAAAATTTTTGTGGGGAGGGCAAGAGAACATTGCAATGGGCTGTCATGGAGAGGTTCTGGGGTCTCCTTTTCAGGAGATATTCAAAACCCATCTGGATACATTTCTTTGTGACTAATCTAGGAGTTCCTGCCCTGACAGGGTAATTGGACTGGGTGATCTTTCAAAATCCCTTCCAATCCCTGACATTCTGTGGTTCAGTTAGCAGGAACCAAACATCAGTGTATTATCAACACTACCTTAGCTGAAAACGGTGCACTCTTGTACGTTGTTAGAGTTGTACTTTTGAGTAAAAATATTCTTATTTAAGTATTTTTGACTATTTTCACAACTTTTGCATTTGCAGTTTTGAAAATGTATTTATGAGCATTATCATCTGTGTCCCTCTGCAGTTTTTTCTCATTTGCTTGAGGAAGACAGGGATAAGTCATGGAGGCTCTGATTTTCTATAGTCTGGTGTCTGCTCTTTGAATGCTGCCACAGTACAATTATTGTGGAAGAATTTATTGATTATCTTAAAATAAGAGCTTACAGATGCATGTCTTTTCAGCTTTGTCTCTTTTTCTAACAAGATGACATGTTAGATACCATACAACTTATTAAATGTCTGTGTATCAGAGAACATCACAGAAATATATCAGTTATCATAGGCCTGCAGACACGGGGATTTAAAATCCTAGCTTGAATTATATCCCTAGAGTAAATACCTGGCATGCCATTGCATTTACTGAAACTCTGTGGAACATGCTATCTATGAATTTAGTGTTAAGGACTGAAAGTAGAATTGATAAGATGCTTTTATCCCCCATGGTAAATGAAAAACAAAAGCAGTAACAAAGCAGAAAACTGTAAGAAAGTGTATGAGATGCTGAAAGCAACCAGTACCAATCCTATTAACTCCCTTTCTCCCTTCTAAAACTTGCATGATATTCTAGATGCAAAATTTAGGGGAGATCTTGCTTTTTTTGCTTTTATTACATAAATTTAAGTCTAACAGAGGCAGCTTGAACATCAGAAAATTAAGCAATGTTTTTTTATCCTCTGAACAGATACCGGTGTACAGTAGATGACACTTGGATTAGCATATGCACTGTAGCTTGCCGTGTACCTCATCCTAGGCCAATAGGTGAAGAGTAGTTTACTTCTGATATTAATGTATGTAAATTTTCCATGACAAAATATTTTAGTCTTTAGCCTATCTGCCAAATCTAATAAAAAGAGGGATTTTACAGCACCTTCACTACATTTCAAGTGCCTGCAAATGTTTTTGTCCTCCTGTTTATCTCATCTTTTTCTTTCCTTTTTTCTTCTTTCTAGTCTGTTATTTTTATAGAGGAGATTCTGTGAAATCATTGCAAGCGGTGACAAGGTAATTCAGTTTTTGATGAGAAGTGTCTCCTACGTATGCAGATTGTTTAACAAAACTGAAGTCTTAAGATTGCTCTTCAGTTACTTTAAATTTAATGCTACACTTTGTCCAATCAGATAATCTCATGTTCAGCATGTTTCATTGACTCCAGTGGACTTTGCTTGAAGTTGAGCATATATACACACATCTTTTTTTTGAATATGTATTAATTTAATCATGTTAAATTAGAATGTTTTATCTCAAAGTACTGTGGAAGATTTTCACCTATGTGGTCCATATTACCTAATGTGGACACTGGGATTCCTTCGTTTACTGCTATTAACTGAAGTTCGGTTGGTTGATCTTGTCACAGAAGGGGAATGACTAAGGTAGCTTTGATCTGTCATCTTGACATCTTACTAGGTTAAAATCTGAATCTAGAATGCAATGTGAAATTCTTGAGTGTGCTGTGTAAATGTTTTCAGCACTAGGTTAATATTTTCCCACCTGTCACATAGTGAATGTACTGCCACATTTTGCACTGCATAGAGTTTGCTAAAGGGCAAACACAAATGGACATGTGGGAATAATGTATAGCATGCACACAAATTGTAGACATTAGTAAACAGGTTTTGCAGAAACTACTGTGCTAGTCATTAAGAAATATGAGCTTTGCAGGGAAGCCATGCTAAACTGTAACACTTTTTTTTTTCCTCTAGCTTTTATCCCTAAAATCCAGTAAAGAGTTGAGTTGAATTATTAATGTTTGAATGGCAAAAGGGAAAATACTGAGGGCTAAAAAATTAAACAAAACAAGTGAATGTGTGGGTGGTGAGAAACAGCATTTCTGTAATGAAGGTAGAAACAGTTATCACAGATAAAGAAAGAGCTGTTTCCAGAGACAGTTAAACTGTCCACAGAAAGTCAGACAATATGTGATGATAATAGTACTAAAAATGAAAGGAAGAAGATAAATAAGTGTATGGGGGGGAAAAAAAAATGTGACATTGTTTGCAGTCTACAGCTATTCAGCTTTAATTTCAAAGATAAATACAGCTGAGTTACTTCATCTTCCATGCCTAAGAATCTGGCATTTTCTCTGTAAGAGTGGAACAAACACATGAGCTGAAGTACTTGGCCCCTGAGTTAATCTAATGGTAATAAATCTTAGGGGTGAAATAAGAATGAGCATTTAAAGTTCATCAGAAAAATACTTTCAGGTCAATAATCTTGGGCTTTAGAAAAGATCTTGGAAATTCTACCAGGAAATATGATAAGATGATGTTGAGGTGTTTTTGTTTTACCTTTATTTATAACTTCTAGAATTTATGGGAAGATTTGTCCCCTTTTTATTCTTGTGCTTGCACATGAATCGTTAAAGCCATCAAATCTCAAATGTTTGCCACAAAGCAATAGGAGTTTAACGATTTGACTATAGGTATATATATTTTTTTAATAAGGAAATTACAGAAAGTAAGTAGAAAGTACATGTATTTGGGGGGGGGGGGGGGAGGCAGGGAAAGCATTGAAGGCTGCTTCCCTGATCTTTCTTAGTATAGCAACACAAGGCAGAAAATCTCATACTACTGGGAAATCTCTAAATATGCCAGAAGCAACTGACAAGTGTAAAGATATTCTTGGAGTACTGCAAAGCTACAAACAAGCTAAAATAATAATAATTTCAACAGTATGTCTGACAACAGAATCAAAAGATTAAAGACAAGTTCTGTTGTGAAGTCTCATCTTTGGATGGAAATTTCGGTTGATGTTTTATGGGCCATTTGAATGACTTGTCCAGTATATTTGCATGATTTTTATCACATCATCCAAAAGAAAGCTGATCTAAACCAAATATATTCTTATAAGTAACATGGGAATAGGTGCAGTTGTTTTATTTTTCTTCAAATTAACTTTGAAAACAGATGACACAGTAATGAGATAGCATTTATACTGATGGTCTAATAGCAGTCATGTGAATGCAGTTAGATTTATTTTCCCGTTGATGGTGTCAAGTATTACCACCAAGAATATAAGTGAACTTTATTTGCTAAGTGGAGCTTAAGTCCTTTCTTACTATTAAAAAGAACCATTTTTTTTCTCATTTTATTCTTGCAGTAACATATTTAGAATTTAATGTTTTAAAACTTCCTCTGGCTAGGAAATCTGTGATCAGACATTTGATCTGTGATCAGTTTAAGTGTAATGTGAGGGTTTTTTTTCTGTAAAACACTATATATTTTCCTCTGGAGGCAACTTAATAGGCTATGCAGTTTTCTCACTTGAGGTTAATATGTAACAAGCATGAATAGAAATGCGATTTTTTTTTTTACACTGTGATCAAATCTCCAACATCTTGTGTTATTCATTATTTTTCTATCCGCAACCCATCTTTTGCTTTGCTTTATCTTAGATTTTTTTTAACCCTGGTTAGATCTTCAGCTTTATAGAATCTATTGTGTAAGATTCATATCCATCCAGATATTGCAGGAAATACAAAAAAGAAGACTATAAGAGTGATCTTATCTGTAAGATCATTACTTGTTTAAGGTAATTAACCTTAATCAAGTAGGCTTAAAGTAGTTAACCTTAAACAAGTGCTTTTTAAACATTTAGACATCTGATCTTTTACATCCATCCATCACAACTGGTCCTAGTACAGAATCATTATTGTTACTTGTATCACATAATAGGCTCTTGATAAGTGCACGTGACTGAAGGGGTTAGAGCAGGTCTCCTGCATTGTTTGGAGATGTTTTACCTCTTCATACATAAGTTTTGACTTGACAAACTACCTTTTAGAAGTACAGTGGATGTCATAGCTGTTTCCCAACTCAAACGTTGTTTTCGTGGCGCTGCTCTTTAATAAATGTTTGTATGTGGCCACAACCAGTGCCACAACCACTGTGATATACAGAAACTCATCTTGGGAAAAAGTATAGCTATGTGACTAATAATCTTGTTATTTTCCAGATGTGAAAGTAAATGAATCCAAAGTTTGGTTGTTTTTTGGGGGGAGAGGGGCTTTTTAATTCCTTGTAATTACTGTAAAATGGGAAAATCAGCTGTAATGTTTACTTTCACAATGTTTTTGGAATTAAACCGCTGTGTCTGAATGTATTGTATACTTTACATATGCAGTTTAGGGTCCATTGTTTTCTTACTTTTTTAGCATGTAGAGATCAGAGGAAGAGAACTAATCATTCTAAAGGCCGTGAAATTTCTGGACAGCTGCAGTTTGTTTCTTTTCCTTTTCTTCCTGTGTTCGCCTTATTTTTTTTTTATGCCAAATTCATAAGATCTGGAATACTTTGTGTATGAAGAGGCATGTGGGAAGGGACTGCATACTTGCCATGCTGAACGTATATTCTCACTCAGTCTGTCATGGCAGTGCTTTATACATGCTGGCTACAGATTGTTTTGAGGAGGAATTCTGAACAGGGCAAGACATGCCAGAGTGAAAAACATTGCTGACTAACATGTTTTCTGAGATACTACTTTTCTGTAGTTAGGCAGATGTTTCCTTATCTTTCTTTTACTGATAAAAATGTTGCACTCTAGACTTCTTAAGGCTTAATTTCTAAAGGTTTATATATAGTGATATTTCAGTTTCCACAACAAAATAAGGTATTACGTTAGGAATCCCTCTGATCCAAACAATTATATAAACTAGACTCTGGCTTCCTTCCAGTGGGAGTTAGGACATCACATCTGCAATTTGCACTTGAGACCTTCTGTAAGACTTGCAATTTATTAGTTTGAATGCACAGCAAGGATATCTCATGGGATAACTTAGAGTGGGTCCACTTCATTGACTCCAAATACACCTTGAGCAGGCAGAAGCATCAGTACGCATAGAACAGACTTGAAGATGTGAGTTAGTTATCCATCCCAGATACACAGCAGCCTCTTAAAACATTTCGCCTGCTCTTTGCAGCAATTTCTCCTGAATGAGTATCATGGGAGTGTCATTATGGCAGTATGTTCTCACTTCTTGGGAGAAGATCAAGTTGCCACAGCACTAATTCACCCAGACATTGTCTTCAAAGGTTGAATCTAGATATAGGGTGCTCTATCTTTTCCTCTCCAACCATTCACCCTCAGGCAGATATAGTAGCAGGTCAAATAAGACAAGCAAATGGTCAGTAATGGAGAAGGACTTTGAATTCTACAGGTGCCCTTATTACTTATCCATCTATCTTCTCCCATGTAGCCCAGTTAACACAATGAGCCTTGAAATGAATGTGCATTGATACTTCTAAGCCAAGACTCTCCAATTCTTTTGGAACAATTCAGTTTGTCAGGGGACAGGTAGTATTCTAATTTTGTATCTAGATGTATGCAACAAGTTCATGGGTGTCCTAGGTTTTGATCTTTTCTTTTATTTCAAATGTTACTTTCATCACTTTTCTATGGAATTATGATTCAGCAACTAAGAGATTACAAACATAAGCTAATTGCTCTCTTATCTTCCTTGAATATCATTGATGTTTTAGGATAGAATCCAAATGCCATGAAGCTTTCTTAATCCTCTGACTAATTTATTGCTGATTGCTACTGACCTAATAACGATATCCTGACAGTTATGTTTTTCCTGTATTAAAAAAAAAAAATTATTTGTAGTTATGGATTGTGTTTATGCGAGTCATGGATCCCGTCTACATTTTAGTATAATCTTTCTATTTTGTCAATTAACTCAGCACTTTTCATACCTTAAAGATTTTGCCATGTTATCCCATAACTTCTTGTCTTATGTATTTCAGTGTTGTCCTATTTACTTTACCTTTCGTTCACACTTACTGTTTCAAAACTTCTTGTCTAAGCATCTCTTGATATTTATACTTCAATCTTCCTTATCCTCTTTGCTTTGGAAACTTTCCTGTTTATTCTCTGTATTACTACTGTTAGGAAGTGTCTGTAATGAAGGTATAATGAGGGCATAAGAATTTGTATTGACAAGGAGAGATGACCATCAGAAAGCAGATAATCCAGTTAAATTTCTTTTATGTGAAAGGACAGTAGAGCTTTTCTATGGGACTGTTTCTTTTGAAGTATTATCAAAGAACGGGAACATATCTGTTGAATATTGCTCAAGTCCCAGCAGTGCATTTACTCAGTGTCTGAAGTTCTAAAGAAGGAATGGGAAAAAGATATGACTGGATCAACTTATTGATTTACATAATTATTGTCAGGTTTGGGAATACGTCTTTATGCATGAACTGGTCTGGCATTTTCTGTTTAAGGACCTTGATATTAAAAATAATATATATATATATCTTGAGCTGGCTACAGATAAGCCTTTCAAACTAGTTATGCTTGTGGCTATTTATTTTAGAGTTAAAGCAATTCATCCTGATTTTCTGTATCAGTAGAATACTATTTTAAAAATTAATGAAAAAAATTTCTTGGTAGCTATTACACTAATACTTTCAAATTATTCTTCCTTTCAATGTTGGTGTGAAGTGTGACATGGAAAGAAAGAGGAAACATGCTGCAGGGCATCATTTCAGGCTAAACCTTGTCCTCACTGCCAATCCTTCTAGCTTTTGTTTCAGTGCATAGTGATTTCAAATTAAGGGGTTGGAAGTAGGTTATTTTTAAGATCTCTTCCCACTCAAGCCATTCTGTGACTGAAAAAAATTCTCTGTAAGGGTGCCGGTGTGCAGCCATGCATCCCATGGCTGAGCTGCTGCCCCAAGGGTGCAAAATTCTGGGACCTGTGGGCCCTCAATCTGCCCTTTCCTGGCTGGGGCAGCTGGCACCCATGCAGGACTGAGACAGACCATCCTTTCTACACACGAACCATACAGAGAAGAGATAGGAAGCCATTATTTGCTTCAGGGGAGGATAGAGAGGCAGCCTAAGCAGCACGTGTTTGTGGCTGGTTTCTACTCTTGTGGTTTTGTTGCCATGAGTGGCACAAATCTGTATTGAGAGGTTGGGGGACTCTAACAGATCATGTATGTCAACATCACTCTAATGGTGTTTTAGATGTCTTCAATGTCTCCTTTAAACAAAATGGAAGCATTTATACTTATGTACTAAGAGAAAACTCATCTGGGAGCTGAAAGGGCATTATCCTCCTGCTGTCATCAGCTCATGCAGTGGACACTACTCATCACATGTTAACTGTGGCTGCCTGCCTCTCTAATGCCCTCTACTCGCAGTATAAATACATATTATAAATACATACATAAAATTGTGAAAATATCTTCACACTCAATTATACAGGAACAAAAGCTTATTAAAGCTGCAAGTGCAACACTCAGGACAGAGAAAACTCTGTGCTTCTGTGATCTTTACTTACTTGTTTTTTAATTATGCCGCAGCATTAAATCACATGGTCATATCAAGCAACTCCTTATTAGTGCACAACATGGATTTCTCTTACTGGTAATGAATAATGTGGTTGTCTTCAATGCTCCAGACTTATTTGTGGCAGAAATTTCTTATCTCTAACATGAAACTAATAACTGTTACCTTACTTTGCCAGGGTCATAAAAAGGTAGTCCATGCTTAAGAAATGTCCAAAAGCTGTAATAAGCCAACTTCCTTCCAATATTTGAAGGGAATATATTGAAGGGGGTACAACTGTTTATGAGGATGGATAGTGACAGGACAACGAGGAATGGTTTTAAACTGAGACAGACAGGGAAGGTTTAGGTTAGATATTAGGAGGAAGTTTTTCACTCAGGATACCGACGCCCTGGAACAGGTTGCCCAAGAAGGCTGTGGATGCTCCATCTGTGGAGGCATTAAAGGCCGGGCTGGATGTGGCTCTGGGCAGCCTGGTCTAGTGGCTGTAGACTCTGCAGATGGCAGGGAGGCTCAAATTATGTTAACTTTGAGGTCCTTTTCAACCCAGGCCATTGAATGATTCTATGAACTAGCCTAAGAAAATATGACAAACTTAATGTGGATGATAGTAAATAAAGTCCAAGGCTGAAATAAGTGATGAAAGTGAAAAGAAACATTAAAAAGCAGCATCCAGTGAACCTCATCTGCTTGTGCTACATAAAAAATAATTAACAATTGGCTGTTGATATAACAACATAGATAACCTCTTTCTCACTTTTTTTAGTTTTTCAGTGTTCTTCTTAAACTTCCTCTGGATGCATTGAAGCATTTTTTTATGTTATATGGAATTATTATATTTGGACAGGAAATACTTTCTGAATTATCCAGGCAATCAGGCCAGTAGCATATTCTAATTTATTCATGAAACATAAGCATGATCTTTAGCTTGCATAGTTACTTTTTTTTCCCCTCCAATAGTTGCAGTATAATCCCACTAAACTGAAGGCAACAACAATAATAATAAAGAAAAGATAGTTGTTGTCTTCTGGGTGTTTCAGTGCTTATTTCTGTAAATCAGGAAGACCATTTACTTTATCTGGCACTTTGAGATTAGTTGGAGAGGAAGAGAAGCTTATTTTTATAATACTTCACAGAATTTAGAATAATTCAATCCAGGCTCTTAAAAAAATAATAATAATAAAATCATTGCTTTTCCATTCAAAGTTATCAGTTTGTCATGCTGTTGTCTCCTGTCATAAAACTGTCATCACAGACGCTCTAATGTGGCATTAGTGAAGATTCTTGGCTCAGTGGTGCTCTGATTTTTTTTTTTTTTGCATGGCAGGTTGAGTAGCTGCAATGAATGTTGCATGGCTCTCTTACCACATTGTGGGAGCTGCCATGTTTTTCATTGCTAATGTCACCAAATACCATTTTCACATCTAGGTATATTCCCGCTCCATTTGGAGCATCAGCTGTTTATTCCCTCACTGTTGACCTTTCTTACCTCCTTATAATTTGTTGAGTTATCATCCTTTCAACAACTTGCTATTTTCTTTCTGAGAAGTACTCAGAAAGGGTCTGTGTCACACTGAGTGTTTGTTTATGAACATAATGGGTATGATTTTTCATTTAAACTGTGTATAGGGTCGTGATGAAAAGAGAGATATATAACAATCAAAGAATCAGGGAAAAAGCTGGGTTGGGAGGAATCCTTTAAGGACATGAAATCCAACACCTTCCTCAAAGCTAAGCCAAGACCACCTGCTCCTTTTGTGAGGAACTGTAGGCCACCCTCAGCCTTCACTGCTCTGGGCTGAACAAATCAAGTGGCCTCAACTGCTCTTCTTTAACTTCTTTCTTCTCTAACCCCTTTACCATCTTTGTAGCCCTCTTTTTGATGCTCTCTAAAAGTTTTCTGTTCTATGGCAACCAAAACTGCACACAGTTACTGAGGTAAGAATTCCACTTGAAGTTTAAATCCTTCGTGATGACTTAATGACTAAAGATTGCTATGGAATACTTATTATATTGTATTAATATGTATACTCATCTAAAACAAAATCTGACTTCTTTGCTCTCCAAGTAGTTTAATAATGGAGAGAACCCCAGAACTTTATTCTTCTGCTTCTTTTCCTATTTTTATCAGTAATGATCCCCAGAATTCAGATCTTTGATTTATTACTGGTTCTTCTTATTAATTTGTTGAAAATAATCATGGTGTTGTAAATATTTCTTGTCAAAGCTACTCTGACTAGTTGCTTTCACCTTATGATTAGTACTGTGTTCTGTTGTTATTTCACAACTGACAGTAGATATTTCCATGAACCATTTCCCATAAAATTCATATTCAGGTGGAAGACTTTTTTAACGCCTAAATAACTAAGAGTATATTATTACAAACTACTAATGTGATAAAATTTCATATTCTAAATAGCTGTAGCTTCTTCCTTTACCTTTATATCTAGATCCAATATTATCCTATTGTTGCTGTTTGTTCTGATGCAGTTAAGGTTTCAAAGGAAGTTTGTGATCCTGTAACATGCAACTAGGAGAAAATCTTAATTTCTTTTGAAAGGTTGAGTAAAATCATGTAACAAACTGAAAAAGTACTACACTTCTGTGAGCATGAAGTGTCATTCCTCTAAGCTATATATTGCCTTAAAGTAATCTCTTTGATTTCTAAATTACTCAGTGTAATCCAGGTCCTGCATTTGCAGAGCTTTCTTTGTTCTGAGTGTTTTGAAATGAGCAGAACAAGATGAAGCTGTATTTTTGCAAGGCTTTTTTTGCCCTTTGTTTTAGTGATATGTACTGTTACTTAGTGCACAATACCAAAAATATATTTCTACTCTAACATACTGTGTGAAATTCATTTGAAGATGAACTTTTAGTCCTTTATTTTATGCTAGGATTTATTTTGTAATGCATTTGCTCACCAGCATCTTACTTGTAGATATTGCTGTCTTTGTCTACCGGTATCTTCTTTTCTGAAAGAGATAAAAATAGATTTGGCAAAACCATCTTCAGTCAGTGCAAAAAATTGCACAAAGACATATCAGTATCTATTAGTATCTCAGCACTATCACTTCCTTCCACAAAATAAATGGCACTTGCAGGGTTACACAGGCTACTGATGCAAAACCTTTATTTGGCACTTCTGCATACTGAAACTGTCCAACTAGCTGATAAGTGGGCACTGTGCCATTGAAGCAGATGGGCACTGCTGTAGATAGCCAAAAGACAATGTATGTGCATCAAGTGTGGATGTTGGTGGCACACTTCCCAGTCAGTGATGTCTTAACGATTAAATGTCCTGAGTGTTTTGGGTTGTGGTTTTTTTTTTTTTGCATCTGTAGTTACAGACGTGCCAGTCTTGCTCCTGGTTGATCTTTGAAAATCTCTCCTGTTTTTAAATTATATATAACCTTTTGAGAATACCTGATCTTGAAGACCTCCGACAAGAAGGCTAAAAGCAAAGGAAACAGAAGAGATAATCTTTCCCAGTCCAAAACAAGCATGTAACCTCACACAAAACAGAGTTGAACGCTGGAGCTCTGGAGGAAGGACAAAGGAAATATTGTGATGGGTATTTGAGATGCACAGTGGAGAGCAGTAACATGTACTTCCAGAAAAAGAAAATCGGATACAATCAGAGAAACGTGATGAACATAACTTTAACCAAAAAAAGAAGGGCTTAAAGACTATGACATGAGTGAAAGAAACCTGAAGCCATAAGGGACGTTATGCTAATCTTTTTAATAGTACCCACCTTTATGAAAAATAATTTGACCAGCATATATATATATATACATATATATAAACAAAGCTGTACTGCAGGATTACTTGGTTCCATCACTAGTGTATTCTCTGAACTGAAATAAGTTCAGAGATAATGCATTATCTTTAGCTTTTTTTTTTAAACTGTTGGAAGTGATGGAAAGGAATCTCCCCAAGATAGGCCAATATCAAGTTTTCCTTTGTTTCCTGAATAATAACAAGCCAACCATGCAGAACCAGGTGTAGCCTTCCTCAGGAAATTTTGTAACTCAGCCAATGAAAAATGAAAGTGTAATGTTTTCTGGTGCATTTAGGTAAGATCAAACATTGGTTAATTAATGTAGATATTTTTAGAATACAACTTTTCTGAACTAATGCTATCTGGTTTTGTTGAGTGATAACTATTCTTAGACAAAAACAGTATTACATTTTCCCAAGTAAATTAGAAAATGAAGCCTATTTTGCACTGAATATTCTATAAGAATGAGTGATTTATGAGAATTTTACTGTAATAGCTTCAGATTTCTTCTACATCTCATTGAATTTAATCAAGATGTAAAAATCCATTCTGATTTAAAACATCTTGCAATTTCAATATGCAAATCAGACAGTTCTGCCAATCAAGTGTACCAGAAGGAAACAAGGAACAAGCCATCCTTACCCTATTGTCTCCCCTCCATTTGTCTCACTAGTGTTGCTCAATAAGGCAGTCACAGACCCTGTGGTACAGTGGCAATCACACAGGTATTCACTCCATACACAAGGAGGCATCTAACCCTCTGCTCACCATACAATTTTAGGAAGCTAGTTCTTGTGTATCCCAAACTTGGCTTCATCCACTCCATCCATCTTAGTCTCCTAAAATAGAGAATAAGTATCAGACTCCACAGGACAATTAGTTCTCAACAGCTATGCTGGCTGGTGGTCCCTTTAAAGCTGAACACTTTGTAGAGCCTACTACTATATGTTTGTTTTCTCCAAAGACTGGGAGGTATTACTTTGGTAACAGCCAACAGCCTCCCAAAACAGAGCCATCAGCCAGTGGTTTTTTTGTGTTGTTTTTTTTAAGTCTGTGTTGTTTTCCCTAACCCTGAACCACAAACTGTCCTAAGTTTGTGTCAGCTCCCAATTTATTTATTTTTTTTCAGAGTTCTGGAGTGATCTTAGGAATTTTTGAAAACTTATATTTTAGGGAAAAGAATTAGAGGTTAAGAAAACACCTTTTTTTGTTGTTTAATTAAGTATTCCTTGGCATATGAACAACAATGATTAAAACTGAACTCAGTAGCAACACTCCCCTTTGCTTTGAGTGTTGAAGTGTCTTTCTGTCAAAGAAAATTGAAGGGGAAAAAGGAAACTGGATAACTGTGTGACTCTCATTTTATCAAGATGATCTTGTACATTGCTTAGTTTTAGCAAGAATTTTGATGTATTCACTGAGGGAGATGGGTTCTCTTTATAAATAGCTGCAGTTGGCACTCAAATACTGGGACATCAATAAAAGAATCTAGATAAATGTCAGTGGAGTCCTCTTCCTAGCAACAGTATCTATTGATTTTTATTTTTTGTATTCTGTTAAAATTGAACACTTGAGGAATTCTGAGTGTACTGATTTGTATTTTTAATAAGGAGCTTAAATGCACACAGCTGCTAAAACCTCTATTAAAATAAACTGTTCAATGGCTGCATTATCATCACAATTTTTCATTATAAGTATTTCTGAAAGAGCCAGAGACACCAAGGAAGAACTCATTTTACTTTTAGCTCTACAGATACACTGATGTCTAAAGAAAATTACAGGGGGCAGCATCCAGGGCTCCCACCTTTCCAGTGAGAAGCACTCCTCATTAGGTTACAGCAAGAATATATTACTCATGTTTATTTTTATCTAGGCAAGAACTCCCCACTGCCTTCCAGTGACTGCACCTCTGGTAGTTCAAGCAGGAAAGAGAAACAATGTTCCTACCAAGGTCTTGTTGCTCAGCAGATTGAGTTCCACCTGATTCTGTTGGAAACAATAACTATACTGATCACCGTGTCACACACACAAACTCTGAGAAAATCCAGGGCTTCAAATGGTATCTTAAGATTGGATGAAATAGAGTTTCAGAATTTTTTGTGAAAATAATTTGAGTCCTCTTGCTGGGAAACCAAACAGACTCAAAAATCACATAATTCTAGTTTCTTCTTTCTGTGTTGACTATAACATGAATTTAATACTTGATAAGAACTGCTCAAATAAATAAAATAAGCTGCTAGAGATAACTTTGAAATAGTATGAAATATTAATCTAGGATTACAGGTTTTTAGACCTTTTACAACGTTGATTTCTAGTGCAAGGAGCTCTTGAGATAGACCCTGGCAGATTTATGTTGAAATTGAGCTAGAGGGGTGGAAGGGCATCAAAACAGCCTAATTTTAGGGTTCAGCATCACCTGACCGACTCAAGCTATGTTTTGAAAAGCAGAGATTTTTCTATAATTCTCATTTAAAGCAACCATTTGTAGCTCTATTTAAGTGAAAATTATTTGTATGTCATTTTCTTGTTACTTGCATTTAATTAGTCATTTCTGTTTTGAGAGGCTTTTCTTAATCTCTATCACACAAGCAAATAAAAGAATGATTAAAAACAAGCAAAAAAAACTGGGGGAGTCACATGTCTTTATATCTGTTCATCTATGTGTATATGTATGGTGCACAGCTGGTTGGATATTTACTGAGTTGCAATAAATTGTCTGAATATTTGAAGTTTCTTCTTGCAGTTATGTTTCAAAACAAAGATCTGATCAAAAGAAGTATAGGAATTGAATGATAAGTGTAGCAAGACCAATTAAATATGTACTTCTAAGTCAGAAAGATAAAATAAGCGCATCCTGTTAAGATTTTTGCTTCACCTTTTTTCAGTATTTGAGATACATTTTAAGAGGGCCGTGAGCTTTAATATATGGATTGAGAAGAAGCAAGCAAGCAAAAACTTCTGTGATTCTGATTTGCAAGAAGAATTTCAGAACAGTTTGTGGGTTGGGTTTTTTTTTCTCTGTTTAGTTGTAGAATAAATTCATCTGGGGGTCTAGAATATTTGTAGCGCCCTGAACTGACATAGTAAGTTGACTGAATAGTAGAAAATGATAACTTATGTATTTCTATGGACTTATTTTTATGATTTGGGCATTCATCCCTTGAGCATTATACAAAAAGGAAGCATTTATGATGAACAGGGTGATGGCACTGGGACAATATTGTGTATGTTTCTCATGAAGGTTTTATAAATGGGCAGATACGTCTCTGTTTTTCACGATTTTTTTTGAATGGAAGCTTTATATTTTCTCTGTAGAATTATATTGTGATTGTATAGTTGAATGTTGAAAAAAATAAAAAAACAATTCAGTACCCAAAAGGAGGTGCCATATTATTCTCAAGATTTTCCGCTAAAACCTAAAGAGCTTTGAATCTAAAATACAGAAAATGGACAGATGAGTGAATCAAGTTAAAGCAGTAATGGAGCATTGGCATGCTTAGGATACAAATAACAGTAGTTCTTAAAAGATTTCGCTTCAGAAGTCCTTTGTGAATATTTTAAACTGCTGATATTTTAAATTGTTTGCTCTTTTTGTTTACGTGGAAGAAAGGCAGTGTGTCTGCATAGCACATTGTGCTTCTGTTTCATTTTTGATGTCACAGGTTTGAGATTTTTAATGCGCTTCTGTGACATTGGGAATTTTGCCTCAAAGGACTTCAGCTTTCCAGACAGCAGGGGTGGAATGATCTGTGTCAGATGCTGAGAAATGAACTCAGTCCTGGAAATGCCTTTCCTCTCAATTGACTGTAATGGGGATCTAGACATTGCTCAGAGGAGGACATCTGCACTGCAGACATCTAAATGTGGGCAGATGGTGCCACCGGCAGTAATGTGCTCTGTAGAAAACCAGCTTCTCTTATGTAGGAGTTGGAACTGTGTCTTCAGAAAAAGTAACTCTCTACTACGCATTCTATGTTTCTGGCACATTAGAAAATGGAAATAAAATAGGAAAAGATAAAAGATAAAAGAAACCCATTGAGTCCCACCCAAGTGAATACTTCTTGGCTGTCAGTAAAAGAGGAGGGGTGAGTGTACATCACAGCACTGTGCTGAGCCCTGGGCTGTCCCTTCATCTGTTTGTAACCTGACCAGAGCATGCCTCAGCTTTTTTCTTGCCTTTTATGCTTAAAAATCCTTCCCACACACATTTAAGTAAAAATAGAGTTAATACATTCCTATATAAAATCAGAGCTTATAACTGAATCCAAAGAGCTTGAATTTTTAAATATAGCCAGTGGATGTATAGAAGCCTCCAGGAAGAAATTTTAAGCAGCACTTGCTCTGTATCTACAAGCAGTGATTGCTTAGGAGTAAAAAAAAAACAATCCAATAGTAATTTTCCTTTTGGTGTTGACCAGTTCTGATGTACTTGGTAGTTCAGCAGCTGTCTGTTGGGTTTGACAGAGGACAGTAATTATTAAAGTGTAATGTAAATGAAGTAAAACATCATAATTTTTTTCTTTTTTTTTTCTTTTAACTAGAGGGAGCAAAGGGAAGGTGAAAATACATAATACATATTTTGACTGATGGAAGGGTGAAAAGGCAAAACCTAGTAGTGCTGGAGGGTTAAAATGTTGCTTGATAAACTTGTTTGTGAAAGGCAGGTCATGCTTGACTAACCTCATTTTCTTCTATGACTGAGTGACCAGACTGGTAGGTGAAGTCTACCTAGACTTCAGCAAAGCCTTTGACATGGTCTCTCACAGGCTTCTTCTGGGGAAACTGGCTGCCTGTAGCCTGGACAGGTATATACTGTTTGGGATAAGAAACTGGCTAGAGGGCCATGCCCAACAGATGGTGGTTAATGGAGAGAAGTCCAGCTGGCAACCTGTTTCAAATGGTGTCCCCGAGGGGTCAGTACTGGGGCCTATCTTGTTTAATATCTTTATTGATGACCTAGATGAGGGAATAGAGTGTACCCTCAGAAAGTTTGCAGATGACACCAAATTAGAAGGTGGTGTGGATCTGCCTGAGGGTAGGGAGGTCCTTCAGAGGGATTTAGATAAGCTGGATTGCTGGGCTGGGGTGAATGGGATGAGGTTCAACAAGGTCGAGTGCCAGGTCCTGCACATGAGGAAAAAGTTTTTCATCAGAGAGTGGTCAGGCACTGGAATGGCCTGCCAAGGGAGGTGGTGGAGTCACCATCCCTGGCAGTGTTCAAGAGGCGTCTGGATGAGGAGCTGTGAGATCTGGGTTAGTAGCTTGTGGTAGCAGTGGTAATGTGAAGACGGTTGGACTAGATGATCTTATAGGTTGTTTCCAACCTTGTGATTCTATGATTCAAGTATAGAAACTAGATTGTTATTGTAAATAGAATAGGAACTCCAACTATTTAAAAATGTATCCTACAAAATCAATACGTATTTGCTTGTCAACAGAAACTTATAAAGATGGACAGTGCTCTGACAATATATGATTAAAAATGTGAAAAACAGCAAGGAAAACCTGAGTCCTGATGATATGAAGAATTCAGTCAAGCAAAACTAGTGCAAGCTATAAGCCTTGGCAACTAGCAAACAATGAAAAGATTCAGAGAGTTCTGTCATTCTACAAGATCTTGCTAGTACATTCAAGGAAGAGTATAACATTGAAGTTGGCCTCATTGCATAAACTTCTCTGCTGCCAGGAACGTTGCTTTTTGTTGTCAAGGCTACTGGCTTTGGCCTTGAGCTCTTGTTCATTGTGAACTGTAGATAGCTGCTGTGCAGGAAAGACTTTCATATAGATCATTAATAGCAGACTGTGGTTGCTATTTGTGTTTGGTTGCTGAGAGTAATGTTTTTGCTTTAAGCAGACATGTATTCAATAACTAAATCTCTCCTGGGTGCAGATTTTGTTCCTGATTACTATCTGGAGATGCAGTGGTCCCTAACATTTCTCTGCACTGGAAGCTTCTCACTGAAGGCTGGATCCTTCCAGCCACCAGGTCTAGACTCAGTACAGTACCATGATGTCTGAACCCTGATCTTCTACATAATTTCTTCCGAGTGAGTCTAGTGAGGTCTTTTACTCATCTCAGGAAAGCAGAAACAAGAAAAATGGAACTTTCACTTTTTGATTCTGAAGAGGTTTAGACAACACCACTGAAGTTTACTGTAATTAATCAAAGGGATTTCCTGTTTAGGAAAGCCTTTACCAAATATTAGCTTTTTTCTGTTTCAGAGGGACCTTTCAAAGATAAGCAAAGATATAGACACCTCAGATATTAATCAAATTAATCAAATGTTATCATTAACTTTAGATAACATGTTGATGACAAGAATTCCACTTGTTATCAGGTGTGACTTAAAGTAAAAAAAAAAAAAAAAAAAAAGGAAAGTTTAAAAACTGCATTTTTAAGTGATATATCTTCCTAGCCAGGGGAAATTAAAGGAGGATAACTTCAGAAGCACAGATAATGATAATTGTGGACAATTGTTACTGTGTCACTGGGAAGAGATGTTAGATTCAGGTTGATCTTTGAACAACTCAAGTACTGTTGCCTAGGTAGCAAAAATAATCCAATCTTTAATTCCTACAGTAAATGTCATTTCATTTTAGAGATGCTCTTAGGGTTTAATTCTTTGGTTTTGGTTTTGTTTTCTTCTCCTGAATTAAACATGAAAATGTCTGAGGCATTCTATTTTCAGCTTTGGAGGAACCTAAGACTAAAGTTATATACCTTTGTAGAAAGAAAATATCTAGCAAATCACTAATCACAATAATGATTCAGTTTACTGCTGCCTTTGAATTGCGTAAGGTGACATCTTCTATGTCTGGAGCCCTTGTATCTTTCAGTCAAATGTGACTGAAATTGACTCTCATATCCAAAAGCAATTGGAGTGTAAGAGAAATGTAAGGCAAAGATTTGTGAGAAGAATGTTTAAATTTAAATTGGTTCATAGCTATCAGAGTTGCTTATAGTCTGTACTTGGAAAGTATGTGATGTATTTCTACTTTAGCCAAAGTAACCACAGTGAGTTCTGGTTACCAGATCTGTATCAAAGGCAGTAGTGGGTTATCTTGAACTTCAGTTCTGATGTCCTCACCACCATTTTTCCAATTGGTTTATGAAATTAAATACAGTTATTTAATTTCTTTGGCTATCACTTTCACTTTTAGTAAACTGGAGATAGTGAACCTTAGCCAACTTTGAAATGTGAGGAGAGTTATATGTGTTAGTACCATTACAAGAATTTTAATACTTCAGATCTCTTCTTGCCAAGAAGAGTGCAAAGGCATCTTAAGATATTTTGTGATAATTAACAGCAAACTTTGAAATTTGAAAGTTATGTGGTATCAATAAATAATGAAGTCATTCTTTTCATGATCCCTCATAGATTGTTATAATACTTGTTTTTGTTTTTTTTTTGAAGGAATGGTGAATATTCTAATATTGAGAGCTTTCTATATGTAATTCCTTTTCTGAAAACAAATACCTTTTATGGATTGGCTTTGCTTAACTTTGCTTAAAAAGGAAACATTTAAGCTTCAGCTTAGCATTCCAGCTATACCACTTTAAATCACGGATTTCCATAAAAATAATAAGCAGTGTTGTCATTGCTATACCTCCTGTCAGTATCTCATGCTTGGTCAAGTGTGTTCATCAAGGTTCTTGTCTTCTTGAAATATGACTGCTGTAACATCTTGGTGTCTTCTGTCAGATAATGCAGCTGTCTTGAGCTCCCACGTATGACGGAAAAAAAGAAAAAACATCTATAGTCCTCTGATGAACTCTTATAAAAAATTGTGTTTCTAATCAGATACATATAATAGAGAGTACCGCAGGGATTTGTTCATTGTCACAGACCTTCACAGCTGAATTTCTGTAACAGTTTGCTGAAGCACATAGACAACAAGAGGCATTTGTGACTGCATGTGATCCAGAGAGATAAGAGATAGGTTAGATCTGAAGCACCTGAAATAAGAAGCAGTGGGAAGCAGAAGCATCCTTGTATTTTGAGATAATTACATTCAGTTTATCCGCAGAATTCAGGCAGCAAACACTTATATAACATTTCAAAAGGAAGCAATTTAAAAAACTACAGTTAAAAGATATTTTTAAACCTCATCTGTAGTCCAATTATAGCAGATGATTATTAAAAAAGTATATCTAAAAGACAGATAAATTTTCCTTTTAGAGAGAATGGGGATGTGGTTGCAACAGGAAATAGACTATGTAACAGCAAAGAGAACTTCCATTTCTTCATATAAATATATGACTATTTACTAAGAGAAGCAGCTCCAAAGTGCCTTGGAATTTTCTGATAAATGTGCTGTGCATAGGAGCTTTTTTACAATATTTAGAATCAAGTGCAAAATGGATGATCAAGTTTTGCTACTTGTGGACTTTGAAACATAGTAACTTAATTAAAATTAATGGACTTAACATCTCTTTTAAAAACAAACAAAAAAAACCCCATGCATCTGAGGCATTATAGGCATTGAATCTGATGCAAAACAGCACTTTAAAGAGAAATGTAAGAAGAATCCCACATAGGTTGTTGCTGAATTTAGAATTTGAATTGAGATCATCCTTCATGACAAACAATGGTTAGGTATATACTATCTACCTCTTACAAAATTATATATTCTGTGTTGTCTGCTTCATCAGATGGTGATGTAAAACAAAGGAAAGCAGAAAAATCCAAATAATGCTAAACGTAATTGAGAAGGGTAGCTTAGCAAAATTTAACCAGTTCATTTTAGAGAAAAGACAACCAAACATTAATTCTATAAATACTTGACAGAAACAGGTTGCTAATATAAAATGAGGAAATAACCTTCAGCTGTAATGGGCAGGGAATTGTGTCACATCTTTGTCACTGTATTTCACGGATATGCAGTAACATGAACGTAATGAAATTAGAAAACATGCAGAGTTGAATTATGAATAACTAGAGGATAGAGACAACAATCATTAGGAAAAAAGCTGTACATCCAAAGGTTGTTAAAGTTATTGCTCTTAATGGTGTTAATAGCAGCTCCAACTTTGTTGCACATGATCCTCCAGCAGTACTGAAAGAAAATCTAGTTTCCAATCCCATCACATGAGGTGCTCTGAATAGAAAATATATTAAAGTATTGGACAGAAGGAGGAAAAACATACTCCATTACTCACATGAATATATGCAAATAGGAATTTCAGTAACCAGCAGTGAACAAATTCTGAGCATGAATACTCATGCTATACATTGTAGTTAAACATAAAAACAACAAAAAAGAAAATGGCAGTTAAAAGCAGGTTGATCATGAACGAGCTCCTGAATAATTTTTAACTGTGGTTTGGAATATCACAAAATATGTTTGTATATGCAGCTGTTACAACTGAGGAAAATCTCTACATGTTTTGTAGAAATAACCAGAACATGTATATGTTCTTGAGAATAAAACTAAAGTGTTATGAAGTACGGTAACTTCAACAATACATTGGTTTTTTTTCTAAGTTAGCTTCATACAACCATTTAATAAACAGCTCTGCGCTTCTCATGTAATTGATATTACATGCCTGTCTTGAAACTGCAATATTCCCCATTTGAGCAACAATCATAGAATCATCTCAAGCTGGAGAAGACCCACAAAGCTCATCAAGTCCAACCCCTGGCTCCACACAGGACACCCAAAGTCCAAACCCTATGCCTGGGAGCATTGTCCAACACTCTGCTGTCCCAGCAACTCAGGGCTGTGCCCACTTCCCTCTGAGGCAGAGCCTTTCCCTAACCTACATTTGCCCCTCCCCTGATACAACTTCATGTTCCCTTCTCGCTGTCACAGAGAGCAGAAAAATAAGAGATTGAGATTAGTCTCATGTTTGAATATTAGGTCTATGATCTATTTTCTCAGATACAGATTTTCTGGTGTGACCAAGTACTCATTAGCTCATGCTAGACTGTGTCTATGAAAGACAAGAATTTGTTCTTGATTCTCTTTAATATGTAACATTTTATTCGTATGCACAGTATCTACTGTCCATTTTTGAGCTGGATTGAACTGAGGGTCTAGCAAAATACTGTTAATTCAGCTGACTGTAAAATCACTAATGCATCATTTCTCTCTTCTTCTACAGTATGCTGTCTGGCTGATCCTTTGGGTTTCATGGAATGTGTTTGTTATCTGCTTCTATTTGGAGGCTGGAGACCTTTCAAAGGTAATTTACCATCATATACATTTAAGCCATGGGTTCTATGTTAGCATGCTTCAGTTCAAAGGATGTCTCTTCTGTATTAATCACTGAGATAGTATGATAGAAATTTAGAGTATTCTGGATATGTTTGAAACCTCAGTCCTAGACACCTTCTGATGCCCACCACAACAATGGCTTGTGTCTTTTAAAGAAAAACTACCTCACTTGTTTTCCTTGTTTGTTTGAAATACATTTTGCAACACAAATTTCATCTGGATGAGAAATGCAAATTACTGATTTCACAAATACAAAAGATTATTATCTCAAGAGAAAACAATTTTTTTCATTATTTTTATTTCTTACTGTACAGCTTGCTTTTACTTAGCTGGATTCCTTCCAAGAGTCTTGTATCACAGCATAATAATTATAAAAGTATAATCTCTCATTAAAATATAAACTGAAGTGCTAGAATAGATTGTTATTTGGCTCTAGCAGTGTTTTTTTAACCTTGTACTTCTCATACAAATGTTATGACTGAAGACTTCAATAAAGTAAAAAAAAAAAAAAAAGAAAGAAAAGAAAAAACACAGGAAAAACATATATATTTTTTTAAAGAATGATATATTTAAATGGTTTTATTGATACTGTAACTGATAATACACAAAATGGTAATTGTTAACGGACTCAAACCAGCATCTCAAATTAAACCCCCACCCTTTCTAAAGTAAGCCCAGAGTGCTGGCAAATGGTGGGATGAAAGATTAGCAGTGGTAATAAGCTTTGACTTACTCTAAATATTACAGCCCATGCTGTATGTTCACAGTGTTATGTTCACAGTGGTGTGAACTGACCATCAAGGAGAATCCTACTTGTGAAAGAAACTATATTCATCTCTCAACTCACATATTTAATTGCCTTTCCTGAGGAAAGGGAATTTAGACTAACTGTAAGTTACAGGTGTAATTCTCTGATCCTTTGTAAGTTACTGATGTCTTATGATGCAGTTTTATACACTTTTATAGGAAGAACGAATGAGGTAAAGATGGTTCCATACTTATATGTTCTATCAAATCACCCCCAAATTGTAGAAAATGCTGGAAACTGGGATTGTTTAGACTTGTGTCTTCGAAAGAAAGTCATTTCCTGAGGCTGTAAAATAATTTTCTGCAGGTAAACCAATGTTACACTTTTGGGGTTTGTACCTTCAGATAAGAGCAGCTTCATTAAGATTTCGGCAAACATATAGTAAATACAAGACTTTGCGTATAGTGTCTTCTATTGGCTCAAAATGTTTTCTTTATTGCTAAGTGAACTGATGTCTGTAACAAACCCAGCACCTGTTGTACCGTTGCACTCAACGCATCTTCTCCACCTGCTCATTTCAACCACCTGCATTGTTTAACTTGTAAATGCTGGGATGCTCATAATGTCTTGGGAAGTGAAAGAGGCTGGGAAAGAAAGTAGAAACTAAAAACACCTGTTTGATGTTATTTTAATTAAAATAAAATTAGCTTAAGAACACTGGTAATTGCTGCTTGGAATAAAATCAGGCCAGACAGCAATGCCTACACCTGGAACTGTTTTCTTCTGAAGACTTGAACTGTGTGATCTGGTCTTTCTCAAACAACCATGTGCTTCAGGTATATATTTGGCTGCAGTAAAACTGTTTAGTTGGCCTGTAGAGGCATTATTTACTTCGATGTGATCTGCCTGAGAATGTCATGTCAAGTACATTTCTCTACTTCAGGTTTTCAGGCCAATAGCATTACTGAAGAGAAGAAAAGCAAAAGTAAACATTGGATTTTGGAAATGGTTATAGATTGACTCATTGCCTACAGAAGTCCTAATTCACATGTGAAACAACTTTCTCTTCTCCTTTCCAGCTGTGTGTGGTACACCAAAATGTCTCCAAATAATCAAATATTTTGCAAGATTTAGGGCTTAGAAATGTGTACAATAGAAGGACACCCAAGTATTTGGACAGATGAAGCTTATCCCCATATTCTAGATCTTTAAAAGGCTCCAACTGTTTAATATAAGTAGACATCTAACAAAACTGAACATTTTTATCTTTGTTTCTCAGTTACATTCGCAGGTCTTGCACTGAATCTCCTTTATTATTTATATTCTCATCAGGGAATAACTGCAGCTTAAAATCTGTAATGGTACTCCCATGTATTTTTTTTTTAATGTTTGAAATGGCACACAGAACCTTGAAAAAAGCTCTAGGTCTGAAATGGTTCTAAATAGAGAATAAAAAATAACCTTTAAGTAAGTACCAGAGGGATGCCTCTGAGGCTGTAAACCATAAGAGAGGAGCCTGCACAGCATGGTTTTAGGAATTGATAGGTTAAAATTACAGCCTAATAATAGTTCAACTGGGTATAGTTTATTTTTATATGTATAATTTATAGCTTTCTGCTAAGGAAAAGAAAAGCTTCCTTTTCTGAAAGTTTTGAGAACAGCTTTTATTCTATATGTACATATACATATACATGTACATATACAATTTTTTTGACATTATCTATGGATACAATGGAGAAATCTTATTTAAATTGTTAACATACCTTATTAAAATACACTTTTTAAACAAGTTATGCAGACAGGAGGTCATGACATTTTTACAACTTCTCCTTATTACAATGAAATGGGCCTGTAAGGACTCAGAAATTTTTAGAACTATAAGATGGTATTGTCTGAAGAGGCTGAGAGAGCTCGAAGCTCATTAGTGAATAGCCGTGCAAGTCTGTTTACATGCTACCATTACAGTCATAAATATGCTGTGGAAAATGGCATCGCACTCTAAGTATTTTCCAACTTTCAGGCATAGTTAATGCCTTTGTTAATGCTCTTTCACAGCAAGCTGTAATATTTAAGTCTGAGAAGGTTTCTAACAAAGAAAATGCAATTAGTTTTTCTTAACCTTGGATTTTATGTGGATCTGTGAATGAATAGCTGGAGAATCGACTTGTGAGACTTACTTTTCAGTGTCACACTTCAATAATATTTAATTAGTCTGTGTTACTATGATTTTTGGTGAGTGCTGTTCTCAGTATAAGTAAGACTTTAAGCTTTCAGGATCTCTAAGTAGTCATTTTTATTTTGGCCTGTGGCTAAGTCAGTGTAGCATATGAAAAGCATAACCTTTCATCTTAAATGAAACAAATCTGAAGTACACTAGTAAAATGAGAAAAAGGAAAAATAATAGAAGACATATATGAGAAAACTGTGATTCGATTACTTGTTTAAATATACCAGGAAAGAAAACAAGGAACTAGATTCAGCTGTCTTGGAAGAAAAATAGAAAACATAAAAAAGATACTAAAAATTTAACAGTCTGCCCAGCACTTTTGACCTTCTTCAGGCAGAAATCTCATTTGCATCTCTGTGGCTAAGCTGCAACCTCTAAATAAAGACCCTCAATAGAGAGTGCTGCAAATGGTCATGTAATGAAGAAAGAGCACCATTTGCTTGGAGGCTTTTAAAAGCTTCTGCTAATGATGCCTATGGATCCCACAAGCAGCAAAGAAGCAGAATAAGATCTATTGAACTCCCATTGTTAGTTTACTGGAGTTCTTTTCTGCAAAAAATTCATGGCTAAGGTTGTGAGTATGGGTAGATGTGCTGCTTCCAGTTACTGGGAGACAAGACAGAGGCTGGACTCACGGTGCTGGATAAAGGAAATCAATTAGGATCAGGGTCCGGAGCAGCCCTCGTGCATATGCTCTCAACCTCATCCCAACACTTAGGGCTCTTCTTGTGTGTGACCCCCACCTGTGTAACCAGATGCAGGAGCTCACCTCTCACTGTAGTCTCCATGATTCCATGTGAATGTGACCAAGAACAGTTTGTGTGTGCTTTCACAGTTGCAGTTGACATAATTTCTATTTGGGTTTCTTGACATGTCTCTTACTTTTTCTGAGTAATATTGAAAGATTACATTTAATGTATTAAAACATAAGGTTATAAGTAGTTATGTTTTCTAACAGAAAAGTTAAGTGTCTGAATGTCAAATGCTGTAGTATGAAGAAATGCCAGAATTAAGGTTGCTTGGATAAGCATAATTTAGCTCACTCTGTACATTCATTTTTTATATAGCTCTTAATTATGAGGTCACAATACTTTTCTTAATCTCTGTACAGCTTGGCCTATTTTAGAGATGAACTGGGTTTGGGAATTTAGTGATGTGCTATACAGCATCATACTCCATGGATTGCAGTAGTTAGGAAAAGCTAAATAAAGAGGCAAGAAATAAATATATTGTGCTTTTCTTACTGTGTACAGTTATTACTTTTTTTTTTTCTTCTCAGTGATCAGTACATTATTAATTTCTGTATTCCAAGAAAGTAAATCCTGTCTTTTGACTCTACTCTGAAAACAGGTAGAATGTTATGAAAGCTCGCATATAGAATCATGGCACCTAGAAACCCTGAGTGCAATGATAGTAATATTTACGTAGCTTACTGCATTTACTAAAAGCCTGATTTTAGCACTTGTTCTACCGATCTTTGGATCTACTGATCTAAAATATTTAATTTAGATGAATACTAATTTGCCTTCAACTGAAGTTACTTCCTTTACTGTCAGTCCCTGAGTTGCACAGTTGACCAGGAGCATGAAGGAATAGGAAAGATTAAAAAAAAAAACAAAACAAAATAAAATAAAATAAATAAACCCTGTCACTTATTTCATAATTTCACTTTTAAATATGATACAAAGTACAGAATGGATTGTGGGTATTAAAATGTAAACTAAATAAAAATATGCAATTGGCTTGTTTTCTGCTAGAAGTTCTAAGAGAAATCAAATGTCTCTGAACACATTTTCTCCTACCCACCCTAAATATGAGAGCTGCTCCAAAAGTAGTGCATTGTCTTTTGTTATGTCGGCTTGTGACTTCAAAGGTAGGTGTTGGTGGTATGGCAATGGAGATTGAACCTTCCCACCAATATTCCACTACATTTTTCTGCTGTGTGAGAGATGGCAGCAGAGGGGCCTTCTGATAAAATGGCATCTGATATGGAAGTACATATAAAGCAAAGGTGCAGAATTGAATTATTCCATGTGGAACAAATTGTACCCACTGATTTACATCAACTCTTGCTGAATGTTTATGGAGACCAAACAGTGGATCTGAGCACCCACCGAGTGAGTGGGTGGTGCATTTAAGCAGTGGGGACAGCAACAGTGGATCAGATATGCTGAAGATTTTTTTGAAATTGGAGTACAGGCTTTTTTTCATTAGCTATGCCTTAATGATGGTCACTTTAAAAATAGTGTTTTGTAGCTGAGAATTTTCTCTATCAAATGATGCTATTGTGCTCTTTGTAGCTGTTGTAATTTCCATGGAAATAAGCATGAGGCTTTACTTTCAGAGGACCTAGGTAGAAGATAACTTACACCACAAATTTGCAGTCTAATTCGTGTTGGAAGAATCTTCAAGGCAGTTGATCCAACCTCATGCTCAGGACAGTACGAAATTCAAAGTTAGGTAAGGTTGTGCAGTGTTTTAGCAAGCCAAGTTCTAAAAAATCCTAAGGCTGGAATTTTTACAACTTCTTTAGTTCTAAACTGTTTACATTGTGAAATATTTTCCCCTGATATGTAGCTGAAACTTTTGTTTCTACAGTCTGTGTCATTGCCTGTTGTCCTTTCATTGTACCTCTGAGAAGATTTGTGCTCCTACTCAATTTCCTCTCTTTTGCTTTTAACTGAAATTAAGTACTTCATGTTTCTTTTTGATTGTTCTGTATATTATTTCCTATATCTAGCCCTAAGATTGATGCACTTCATAAGGAAAGAAAAAACTAATTATCATGTTATAAATAATAAGTTCACTTTTCACAATTTCACATGCTTTATTATGGGAGAAAATTGAAGGGTCTTTTATATATTTATATAAACATAAAAAAAAATTCTTCATACTAAAAAAAAAAAAATCTATATAATAGCTTAAGGAAAATTCAGAAAGATAAGTTATCCTTATTATCAAGGAGAAGTAATACCAGAGGTTTCAATGCTTGCTGCAGTTCTGGCCAACAGAGAAATTGCAGCAGTCCTATATTGCTAGTAGGGATAAATGGAAGAGGGGAGAGGAAATATGAGACCCATATTTCCTTCCAGTAGTCCTTTTGTCCCCACCAACTTTTCCAGCAAACTAAACACCTGCTAGTATTTTTCTATTTCAGCATCCACATGCTAGCAAGATCTCTTCTATCTATCTGTCTGACTTTAATATGCCACTGCTTAGATTGATACTTAGGAGCTCTGAAGTGCAGTTTATATCCATATGCAAATTAACTTCAATAATGCAAATTACTTCAGGATACGATTTGCATAGCTTGTCACTCATGCTCTTTAAAAACATGTTGGCTATGAGTGCTGAGTACTTTAGGCAGCTAGTGTACTCTGATTTTAAAGGGATAGTATGTAGCCTTGGTGAAGGTAATGAAAGAAACAAAAGAAATGGGTCATTCATCTTCAGTGTGAGTCAGCTGTAGCAAAGCAATGAACTTGGCAACAAGGTTGAACGTCCACTAGTTAGAAATTCATTTGATGTTACTCTATGTTGATTAGTATAATTGTTATACTACTTTGATTTCACATTTACTAATTATTTTTGTAAGGCAGTGGTCATTAACAGTTAAATGTCAATGTTGTACATACTCTACTAAAACGATCTGCAGGATGTTTAATTTTGAACATGCTACCTTCCTTGGATGTTGTTTTTAACAGATGTCCTGTTAAGATAACAGAGAAATTAAATTAGTTTTCAACTCAAAGCATCTGGTTAACTTTGTAGGTAAATGCCTTTGAGCGGTAAATCTGACCAGGGTTTTCAGATAAATAGCTATCAGAATGTTTTAAGTAAATGACTTTATTTTTTCACTTCTATTACTCAGGGCAGATTTGACATGCTTGATCATATATCTAACAGATGAAAATTGAAAATAGAGCTGGCAACCAGCAGTGCTAAGTTATTCTGAGGATAGTTTCATGGGTAGATACTATTAAGTATGCTTATGGTTTCAGATAATTTAGTTTTGCAGCAATTTTTAAACCTCAAGATCTTTGCCAGCCTGATTTTAAAATTTAAAGCGCTTACTACTGTAGAGATAACATTTTAAAAAGCGCATAGATAGAAGTGAATTTTCTTGCAAATAAAATAAAAAATAAAATTAACTTGTAAAAGTGAATCTCTTTTATGGTGAAACAAATTATGATTGAAAATTACTCAAAGTATACAAAAAATATGAATAATGTTTGTCCAGATTTTTCTTATTCTGCAGTGTTTATATTTTAAAATTCGGGCATATGTTTTTTGTTTACGAAAAATCATAATATGCCTATTGATTTACATATACAGGAAATGCATGTATATCTGATAGTTTCTGCATGGAATACAGGAACATATGAAATTGATTGAGTGTAGTGAATGATAAAATGATGATTTTGTATGATAATTTACAAATGTGTGTACATATTATAGAGGTATCTCTATATATTCCAGTTATGTGGAGTTTTTAGTCTATCCCTTAAGATAATGCCATGCAGATTGCTACAAATTTTTCAAATGATACAGTGAGGACATTGCAGAAAGAAAAAAAGAACCACGTGTATTTATGAGATTACTTTTTAATATTTACTAATTATAATGCAGTACCATCTAGTGGCCCCAGTTTGATGTCAGGATGACATTATGCTATGAGCATAATATAATACATGTAATATAAATGGGGCCTGTCCTGCTTATGACCGAGTGGCATTTTCTGATCTCCTTCACTTTTCTTCATTCTCATTTCTCTGTCTTTATTTTCACTTTTGAATGCTGTAGTGCACTATTGATAGCATTTCACCAACCATGGGGCAATGGCTGTGGGTGAAAATCTCATAATTTTACAGAAAATGAAGAAGGAAAAAAAGAAAGAAAAAAAAAACAAAAAAACCAGGAATTTATTTCCTGGATCACATTCACCCGAATGCACGTTTGCCATAACAGCTCTTCTGGGGAGCTGTCTGTGCTTCATTTAGACAGGACCTTCCCCATGGATTAGTCTACAGATGTAGCTAAGAACAATTGCTGAAGAGTTATTTAGTGGAAACCTAGGGACTCTGCCAGAGCCCTGATTTATCTTTTTGAATGTATGAAAACATGGAAATATGTTCTGTTCTTTAAAGCTGTTACATTTCACTGTCTCCTGGTATTTTCTTTCCTTCATTAATTATTCTTCTTGAGTAATATAAAAGGTTTAAAATAGTCCTTAACTATTTGTTGCTGTAAATGTAGCAATGGATAGAATATACTTTCTCTACATCTTTAGTCACTCCATGTATAAATGAGTAATTGTCCTTCCAACTATATTGAATAAGCTCCACCTTGTGAACCTGGACCTACCAGAATCTTCAAGGAAACTCTAAGCTGACACTCTGTGAAGTTTTGCATCACTTGAATTTCAGAAGGAAATCATCCTAAACCTTTTGTTACTGACAGTTACTTAAGTTTATTCCACTGGTAATCCAGTAGGGAATAAAAATTCTGTATTGTCTTCAGCATCTTTTCACATATGAATAAGCACCTACTGAACCTAGGAAAACAACATGAGCTGTAAAACAATCTCCTTTTTTGATTCTGTGTAATATTGAGCCCATCCCACAGAACAGTGTATGTGCAGCTAAGTAGTACAGGGTCATTTTGAACACACTCCATCCTCACTATAAGTGGTGCTAGCAGTGAGTTCACAGACCATAAGTTCATATGCTGAAAAAGGCTGCAGTGGCTGGCCATCTCATAGTGTTCCTATCTCGAGTGTTCCTCGATTGTTGTTCCCTTCTACTGAAGGTCTCTACTTCCACAGCCCTGTCAGAGTACTCAAGCACTTGAACATCCGTGTTCTATCTCTGGGCAAAAAATATGCAGGTGTTTTGTGGGACATCACAGTGTTTTAAGCTACACCTAGAAGCCGTTTAAAATTTATTCACTCATAGACACTCAACTTTCTGCTGTAGATGAGTAGCTCCTATAGAAGACACTAATAAAGATCAAGAAGCAACAATACATTTAATCTGTCTCAGATATTTCCTAGTAAATGTCTGCCTTAGTCATAGAATCATGTTGTTTATTCTGTACCTCAAGAGAATCTACTCTCATTTGTTAAATCTCCTAAAACATTTAAACACATCATTGAAAAGGTATTTCTAGCAACATAGTGCAATGTAACTAATTGAGATACCATAGAAATTCTTTTTTCTCCTGCAGAATTTGCAGCATTGGTATTTTTTAGTTCATCTTGGATATTAGCAAACTCTTCCTGTTATTTTTGTTTATCATTCCAATGAAATAAGTGTTTCCAAAACTGCTATTGAAAGACAGTGATCTGTGATATATAGACAAATGAATTAGCTAAAGTTAACTTATAAACTCTGTAGGATTTGATGATGAACTTTTATTAATTGCCTGTAATAAATTAGAAAAATTATTTTCTGGCAAGACATCAGTGACTTCAGTGCTGTCACATGGCAGCTGACAGCATGCTCCCAGCTTGTTTTGTTGATTCCATATGCACAGAATAAAAGGGTAGCTAAGAAAAATATTTGTTTTCCTTTCCTGATAATCCGCAAAACTGAATGATTACCTTTGTGAATTTATCCTTGAAGCCTGAGTTCACTCTAGTGCTGACATTTTCAACACTTCTTTCTCTTTCAACAACATTAATTTTACAGTGCATCCTATCTATTCAAGAATAAACTTCTGTACTCTGGCATTATATCCCACTTATCAGACTACCACAAAAACCTATTTGGATAGGAATTGGATTCTGCATTTTGAGGGTAGGATTTTATTGATTAAGTAACCTCATGAATTGAACAAAAGTGTGGTTTATTGTGGGTTTCTTTAAAAAGTCTATTCTTCAGCAGGCCACAGGGTAACTCAGGCTATTTTTCTTCCACTGTACGATAGCTAGCTAATTTAGCTATAATGAGGTGATCAGTAACGTGCTGTGGCTGAGTATCTCACCGGTATCTTTAAACTGCCAATGAACCCTTTTATAGAAAAACTTCTGTTTGCAACATAGAGGGAGGGCAATGATCAGAATGCTCGTCTAATCTCAAAACTAGACAAAAGACTGGATTCTCCTCTACGGATAATTTAGATGTAGCTTACAACTTAGATGAAAAAAGAAGTTGCATTTGTCAGGCTTTCACCCCACCTTTAAAATAAAGGGCACTCCCTGGCTACTTAAGGGTTCCGTACTTCTCTTATAATCAAATGCAAAATAGCACTCTCTGCCTCCCCTCTCTTTTTCCCTCTTTGCTATTTTATATTTTTTACTTTTGTCCTTTCCTCTTTTGGCATGCTAAAGCTGAATGCGTTTTTTTTTGTTTTTTTTAACCTTGGCATTGCTTGCCACTGACCCATTCCTCTAGAGTTGTTCTTGCATACAAATGTATTCTAGGTGTTTGAGGCTAAAATTACAGGTTTTATTTTGCTTTGAAATATGGGGAAGCTCTGTATTAGAATGCAATTTCATTTAGGTATTTCTTTTTAAGTGCCACTTACAGAATACACCAAATGTTGTAATACTGAATTTCACTACCCTTTGTAACTACAGGCACCTTACTCATGTTGTTTTTCCACTTGTTCCCACAGATTTACTTGGGTTTTAAGAACAAGACACCTGTCTTGCATCAGCAATGATGGGAATTACTTTGCATTAGGTGAAATGGGGCAGTTGGAACTGTTGGAATATTTTTGTTTATTTTAAGATTGGACTTTTGTGTGCATTTTTAAGCTTTTTTTTTTTTCTTAATAGAATATTCAAAATCATGTTTCTGTAAGTGTGTTTGTTCTTTCATCTGTTGTGCATAACAGAGCCACAATACATTATCATATAACCATAGAATGGTTTGGGTTGGGTGACTTTAAGATCATCTAGTTCCAGTCACTCCACCCCCCACTATAGGCAGGGACACCACCCTCTAGACCATGTTGCTTAAAGCCCTGTTCAGCCTGGCCTTGAATGCTTCCTGGGAAAGGGCATCCACAATCACTCAGGGCAACGTGTTATGACATTATATGATATCGTAACAAAATATTGTAGATAAAATCTAGATAAAAACTGCTTTTAAACTATGTATGTAACTATTTTCCTAATGTAAAAATCTGTACCTTAGGTTATGCAAAAGTTTTCCTTAAATGTTATCCTTTACCCAACTGTAGTTCATACCAGATGTGCAAATGGCCGTTGAAGGCACACTGCTACGGGTAATAATGAAATAAATTCCTCCACTGGAAAAACTTGTTCCTAAGTCTAGGGAGGAGACCACTCACTTCTATGGCTAAAAAAAAACAAAACATGCACACAGATATATACTTATAAACATGATCACACTTTCCCTTTCATTTAGCAGTGCCTTTCTGTGTCTCGTTCTTTTTCTTTTGTACTATTATTTATTTATTTATTTATCATCCTCTGAGCATAAATTCTATTGGGGGAAAAAAAAAAACAACAAAAAAAAACCCAAACAAGTGCTGCTCATGGCACTGTAGCCTTTGTTTACGTTGTGCAAACGTACCCCAACTTCCTTTAGTTATCCTGTTTTGAGTAGTTCCTATTCTACTTGCTGAAGAGTATCTGTGCCTTAGTGAATAGTGTAAAGTATTTCCATCAAATAAGTATTTTCAACTCAGTACAAGCACATATATAATAGCATGTTTTTGTAGAATTGGGAAGCTTTTGAGTTTGACTGTTTATTTTACATGGTTGGCAATCAATCAGATTTCTAGATTTTTCCTAAAACTGCGACTTCTATTTGCACTGCTTGCCTTCCTGAAAACTATGGTTTTAATTTTTAATAAAGGAAAAAGTTATGAGCTCAGACAGCTGTTTGGAAGAAGAGGTTACAGAAGTGCTTAGTAACAACAGACTATGATACTATATAATTAGTTTTTTTTCTCTTCATTAGCATATACAACCTGCTACAGGAATGAGAATATAATGATAATTGCTAGACTCTTGGGTTTTCACACTTGGAGATAGTGTAAAGTACAAATCTAAAGTAATTGGGATTCTTAAAGAAATGTCTCTCTCTACATAGTGATACTAGGAGCTTGTAACAGACTATGGAGACTTAATTTTGATGTTACATTTCCGGCAAGGCGTCTTCAGGAGATAATGGTACTTATCTTGATTCAGGGCTTCAAGTGAAAATGAGCGCAGCAATCTCTAACTTATCATTAGGGAATGTTTGTCTGTATAACAGTACGTAGCATTAATGATTCTGTAGAGCAGTATTACCTCCGTATGAAAAGTCACTGAAGACTGAACTTTACTGAAAGAATTTACATGGAAAATTTGTCTGGTTCATGTACCCATTCTGTTTATCTTTAAGCAGTGTTTTCAGTTCTATTTTTTAAAAGCATACAAATGTGTCTGGTAAAAGAACATATAAAAAGTAAGATAATTGTGTAAGATGACCCTCCTTTGTTTTCCTTTCTTTATAAAGTAACAGATATGCAAAATTGCTAAGAATCAAACACTATCTCTTTCCTATCTCATACAAGGTAGTGCAAAATATTACAAATATAAGTTGCAATTTACATATAATTGCAATTTACAAATAACTTGAGTATAAGTTAATTCACGCCCGGAAAACAAAATTCTCTTCAAATAATATTCTGATAAGTTTGTATTTACTTAAGATCACAAAACTGTAGAATGAATGAGGTTGGAAGTAATTTGGTTAAACTCTCCTTTTTAATAAGGAAGCCACTTGCCTAGGCCCACGTCCAAGTGGATTTTGAAAGTTGGCAAGGACAAAACTTCACCGTCTTTCTGGGAAACCAGTGCCAGTGCTCTATCGCCACACTGCAGAGTAGCTCCTGATGCTTACCTGGAATCTCTTGTTTTCCACTTTGTGTCCATTGTCCCTTGTGCTGGCAGTGGCTCTGTTTTAATTGCATCCTCCGTTCGGGTATTTATATATATCAATTAAACCACAAATATCCACTTCTCCAGACTGAATAGCCCCAGCTCTCTCGTTCTTTCCTCATATGAAAGGTACTCCAGTTCCTTCATCACCTTTGTGGCCCAACGCTGGGCTCTTTCCAGTACAGCCAAGTCTCTCTGTTACTTAGAACTGGATGCAGCACTGCATGTGCAGCTTCACTAGTGCTGATACCACTCCCCTGTGACTGCACTTTTTCTATTACAGTCATAACTTTTTTGTTGGCTTTCTTAGCAACAGGGGCACATTGCTGACTCACTTTCAACTCCATATCCACCAGGACACCCAGATCTATTTCATCAAAGATGGTTTTTATCTGAGTGCCAATGGCATGTCCTGCTGCCTAGGATTGCTTCTCAACAGATGCAGGACTTAGTACTTTTCCTAGTTGGACTTCATAGCGTTCTTGTCAGACTACTTCAGCCTGTTCTGGTCCCTCTGGATAGCATGACCATTGTTCATATCAACCCCTCCCCTCCGCTTTTTGTTTTTGTTTTGTTTTTTGTTTTTATCATCTCTGAAGACACACACTACCCCACATTCCACTTCATTGGTGAAAATGTTGAAGAGCAGACCACCTGTTAACATCTGGTGTACAGCACTACTTGCTGGCCCCCAACTAGACTTTGCACCAATGTTCACTACCTTCTGGGCCCAGACATTCAGCCAGTTCTTGATCCACCTTGCTGTCTACTCATCCAATCCATACTTCAAAAACTTTTCTATAAGGATCGTAGTGGTTATAGTGTCAAAAGCCTTCCTGAATTCCAAGAAGACAATATGTTCCCCCCTCATTCATGAGAACTGTGATTTCAGTGTAGATGTTTAGCAGATTAGTTAAGGATGACCTCTCCTTGATGAATCCACGCTAATGATTTTCTTGCCCTTCACATGTCAAGTAATGGTTTCCAGGATTAGTTGTACCATCATATTCCCAGGGTTAAAGGTGAGGTTGAACAGGCTGTAATTCTCCATGATGTACTCCTTCTTGCCCTTCTTGAAGATAAGTCTGATGTTTGCTTTCCTTTAGTGTTCAAACACTTCTCTCAGTTGCCACAATCAATGAAAATTATTGAGTGGCCTTGTAATGACTTCTGTGAGCTCCTTCAATAATTGTGGGTGCATTCCATCAGAACCCGTAGACTTAGGTATTTTGGTTAGGTATTCCCAGTCCTTAATCTCTTCCACCAGTGGTACATCTTCTTTGTTCCAGCTTTTCCTTCTGGTCTCTGGAACCATTGTGTGTTACAGGCATGTAAACACAGGCTCAGGGAAACAAGCAAGCCGCTCCGGATTCCAGCACTGATGATGTGACTTCTGCTTCTTCTCAGAAGAACACAGCACAGTGTTCTGCTATCCTCCCATACCTATGTGGCATGCCTTTTTTAAACATAATTTCTCACATCTTTTTTTTTTTTTCTATTACACTTCCATGTTTTAGGAAACTAAATACATGACTGATGATGGATTAAAACACTGTGGAGATCCCCACTTCCCTGCCTAGGCTACTGACACAGCACAATACTAGATAGACAATGTTGAATTGTAAGAGTCCAACCATAAGTGACTATCACCCATTGAATTAATACCACTTAATAACAATAGGATGTTTTTCTTTAACACTTAGCAACAAATATACATAAAAATCTGATCCTATGGAGACAAAACTGCATTTAAACTGGTTATTAGTGTGTTAAGTTTTTAAATCATTTCTGAAAATGGCATTACATTCTAGCAACAAAATTTCCTTATGATTTTATTTTTTCTTTTTTAAATCCTGAATTTATTCATTTTCAACAGGTTTGTTTCCAAGAGAAGGAAAAAGAAGGACAGTGGTAGAGTTTTCATTTATTAACATACTGGAAAACTATTTTATATTTTCAGTTGGAGGTCACATAGTCTATTTGATTCTCCTCCTTCATTGATTATCATTATGTTTCAGAGTAAGGCAGTGATGCTGCTCGTGAAATAAATTGAAAACCTTCCTACCATGTCCACGAAACAATGGGTGTCAATTTTGAAAATCTTATACAAAAAGTCATACCAACATGCAAATGAATAATAAGCATTTAGATTTTCATCTCAGAGCATTGAATAGACACTTTAAAAGGCAAATGCAGTAAGTGTAAGCTTCAAAGCAAAAAGCAGTGTCAAGAATTTATGACTCTATATTGATTAGTACTACAGAAAACACTCATAATAAGAAAAATAAAAAGACTGCATGAAAAATTCAAAGCATAAGATTTGGTCTGAAGATTTCCAGTAGTGAGCATGGGTTATATATTCAGCCTTCTTACAAATTTGGGGGTATATTTTTATTAATGATTTTTTCTTTTCTGCAGTACTTTTTGTGATGGGCTTCTTAGCACATATTACATAAGGTAAAAAGAAAAAGGGGAAAGGAAAACTCTTGAATTTGTAAGTCCTTTACTTTTTAGAATTGCATGCTAAATAGTAGAAACGTAAAACTCTTGTATTTTATACATAGAAAGTCTATGTTATCCATAGAAAGGCAGTACTATGTTATGTTAAAAAAAAATAATAATAATTCTATATTCATATATTGTTGATGTATTGAGAATATACCCATGAGTCTAGAATTTTCTTTCTCTCTTACTCTTCTGCTTAAATGATGCTCAGTTACCTATAGCAGAATTATACAAGAGCTTTCCAACTTTTTAGCAATATTTCTTCAGAAATAATATTTCTTGTGCATAGAGAGAAATAATGTTTAATCCATCCTTAACACTTGGTTAGTTAAATGTTACTTTAAAATATCATAAAATAGGTGCTGTGTTATAGCATCTATATCAAGTAGCTTATTTATGCATGCAGAATATTTTCCCTGATATTTAAGAAAAATGTTTGTCCTGATTTTCTTTCACTTTTCCCAAACAGACATGACAAAGATGATCCCATCTGCACACTGAACGACTTTTATCTTACTGACTCTTCATTTTTTCTCTTTTTTTTAGCTAAATCAGGCACATTTCTATGTGCTTCCATATTGCTCTTATTTTCTGTCACTTATGGTTATTCTCAAGGTTCTTCCCACAAACTCTGGAGGTTTTTTACCATTCAAAAGAAATTCCATTTGAGAATTCAGCAGCAGCAAGTAAAACAGACCAATACAACTTTGAGTAGTTTCCTGGATGTTACCTAGCTCTACAGAGCTGATTTTTATTTTTGACACACTTTGTAATCTTCTTGCCATTCTTTTTGCCACATTTTGCTACCTTGCCAAATGTTACTTGTTTTCAATATTTGATTGCTCCTGCCTACAGATAGTATGTTGTTTCTATTTAATTCTCCTCCTCTTGGTTCATCTCTTCATTTTGTTAAGAACTTTTGGATTCCAGTCCTGAACTCTGCAGAGTTTGCTTTTCTTTTTCTCCATGGTATAAACTATGACATAAGCCATGCAGAAAAATAACCCAAATCATTGTTGAAAATCTTGAGGTGGATGTGCGATGGATATCCTCCTTCAACTCCAAACAACTTCTCAGCTTAACAGCTGAACACTAATAAAAACTGTTTAAGAACAGGTTTTAAACAGCTGTACATTTGTTTCATGGTGATTTACATTCACTACTCTGTATATAAGTGATTTTAACACATGGCCAAGTGGTAGAACCCAGAATAAAGTCAAGTATGTCCTACCTACTAATCTGCTTGCACAAAACCACCACAGCTAAACTCATCTGTCACATGAAGGAGAAAATTTGTTTTATTATGAACTGGTAAGCTCATATAATGTCTGTTTCTTGTTATTTCAAAAGAACGCAGGGATTGATGATTAGTAATATTGTCACAGAACCTCAGGAATGAAGACAGAGTCGCTAGTCTAAAACAAAAACATCTAGCTGGCTTTCTGATTTCTGTAGTTGTTCTTTCAGCTTTTTAATTAATTCATTTAAGATGGGGGAGAAATTTCAGGTGAAGTTGCGTACTGACTGAAGTCAGTGCATGCGACTTTTTATTCCATTTACTAAAATGTGTCCAGAAACTGACAGATTTTTCAAGGGTTTCTCAAAGTGTTAAGACTTATCCCTAAAAGCACGGTGATGTCTTCAAAATTCTGCACATCAAAAACAATTGCATAATAGCAGATTTCAGTTTCATTGATATGGTAATCATGTTATGTACCTTGAACCCTGCAAGCATTCGATGTCTAAACCGTCAGTGTAAGGCATGCATAGATAATTTCCATCCTCCATTTAACAATGAAAACATTATTAAATTAATTTTAGGGAGAAAATAAAAAAAATAATTAAAAAAAGACATACTGGTATTTATTATCACAAAACACAGATAAACATGTGAGTAATAGTATGAGTTCTATTTTGCTTTTTGGCTTTCAGAATTCAATGAACTTGGAATATAAAAGATGTGCAAATGTTAGGGGATCTGAATCTGTACATGAAAAAGAAAACATTTATTAATCTATTAAATATCATCTGCTCACTAAATAAGCCATCTATTCATCTGCAGAAGAGGAGCAGGATATTGTAGTACAAATCTGGACACTGGGAAATTTTAGTCTATTTTTCAGCTCTGACCCAGATTAATTGTAAATTGAAGCTTCTGTCTCAACTTCAGCTCTCAGTTCTTGTCACTATTAAAAAAAGATGATTGTAGCTGTCTGCATGAGGATAGTACCATAGTGAAGTTCAGCTCAGGATATCTCAAGGACCATGCAGTGTGACTTGAGACATCTTATTCTGGTGATTCACCATGTCTAGAAGTGTTTGCAGTGGTGGATTGAAGCCTTGCTCATATAAATGTGCCCCTTTAGGTTTTCTCATGTATGAATTGTTCATTCCTCAGTGAAAATATATCCAACTGCTAACAAGGCAAGTAGTTAAAACATTTCTTCTGCTAACTTTTATTGACTACTACAGTTATTGTACTCGTGTTCAAATGGTTTGTACAATTTTTATGGGAAAGATAAAATCTCTATTCTAGGGTATTCTCTCACTGAAAACTCTTCACTCCAACACCAAATGACTAACAGTCCATTTGGTCCAAATGTATATTTCTTTTTATTGATTAAATGAGTATAATTGAATTACGTGAGTCTATTTATTTGGCATATTGAATTTGCCAAGCTAAGGGGCATTTGCTTTCTTCAAAAAGCAGGTAAGAGTAACCTAAAAGATAAGGGGAAATAAAAAATGAGATTGCTCACTTAGATTAGTCACTTTAATTTCTTTCTGTGTCATTTGAAAGAAGAACAATCCTGAAAAATCACTGATTAAAAATTAAGCTATTTCAAGGTTTTACCAGTTTGTACACCTATACTTTAAAAAATGATGTTTACTTGGTCACTAATACCACATCCATTTAAAAATTTTGTTGGGAGATATGTGGCAGAACCCTTGTAATGATTTCTTTCTTCAGGGCTTTGGGTGAGTAAATATGAAGAAAAGATCCAAAGAACAGATCAGCAATTTAAGCTGTTCTATATTAACTTAGGACAATTGTAATTGTTTTCATGAATCATAGAATGGCTTAGACTGGAATAATACTTATTATCTTTCAAAAATATATTTCTATCCAGACTCTCACTTCCACACTTAGAGCAGATGTTTTAACTCCTCTTTCATATACTGGTACACTGGCTAATGGTTTAGATTTATGAAAGAAAAGAGGTGTGTTTCCCAAACCTATGTTAATACTTCTGGATATATTTAACTTGACTTTTTGTAGAATTGTAGAAGTATAATAATTGAATATAAAATATTATTGAATGTCTTAGGTAGAAAGGGACCTTAAAGATCACTTGTCTGGCTGTAGGCAGGGTTGCCACGCAGCATATAAGGTTCCTTGGGGCCCCATTTAACCTTGTCTTGAATGCCTCTGGATGTGGGGCACGCATAAGTGAGATATTACTAAATAATAAATAACATTATATGGAACAAAAAAATATAAAACAAAAAGATAATCTGTCCTCCGTAAGTGAAGATTTGTTTTGAGGCCATCCATAGAATATAAGCTAAACAAACTCATGGGTCTGACAAGATTCATTCATAGGTTCTGAGGAATCTGGTGGATAAAGCTGTTAAGCTGCTATCCATTGTATTTGAAAGGTCATGGCAGCCTGATGAAGTTCCCACTGACGGAAAATGAGATCCAGAGATCTACAGGCCAGTTGGTCTCACTTCTGTACCTGGAAAGATCATGGGTCAGACCCTTCTGAAGGCCCTACTAAAGCACCTGGAAAATAAATTGGTTATTGGCAGTAATCAGCATGGCTTCACCAAGGGCAAATCCTTCTTAGCAAACTTGGTGGCCTTTCATGATGGAATTACAGAGTCAGTGCATAAAGGAAGAGCAACTGACGTCATCTATTTGGACGTGGATGGTTGCCCTCAAAGAGTTGTGGTCAGGGACTCAACGTCCAAATGGAGACTGGTGATGAGTGATGTTCCTTGGAGATCAGTTCTCGGCTCTGTGCTATTTAAAATCTTTGTAGATGATGGATAGTAGAATTGAGTGCACCCTCAGAAAGTTTGCTGACGACACCAAGCTGAATGGTGCAGTTGACTCACTAGAGGGAAGGGATGCCATCCAAAGGGAGCTGGACTGGCTTGAGAGGTGGGCCCATAGCAACCTCATGAAGTTCAACAAGGCCAGACAGACCTGAGCAGAAAATAGTTTGAGAGCAGCCCCAAGAAGAAGGATTTGGAAGTGTCAATTGATGACAGACTCAACACAAGCCAGTAATCTGTGCTTACAGCACAGAAAGCCAACTATATCCTGGATTGCATGAAGAGAAGCATGGCCAATCAGGTCAAGGGAAGGCATTCTGCTCTGTTCTGCTCTGTTCTTGTGAGACTCCACCTGGAGTACTGCATCTAGTTTTGGGGCCTAATTTAGACTAGATATTAGTAAGAAATTCTTTACTGTGAGGGTGCTGAGACACTGGCACATGTTGCACAGAAATGTTGTAAATGCCCTCTCCCTGGACGCTGTCAAGGCCAGGCTGGATGGGGCTTTGAACAATCTGGTCTTGTGGGTGGTGTCCCTGCCTATAGCAGATGGGTTGGAGCTAGGTGATCTTAAAGGTCCCTTCCAACCCAAACCATTCTATGATTCTATGATAATTTTCACAGGGGAAGAACTTGCCAACTGATCATAGGAGGATTTCTTCCAGAGTCTTTGCTCCAGCAAAATATTCAGTGTTGGTCAAGCAAAAGCAATGAATAATGTGAGGTGACAGCAACAGCTAGATGTACAGAGTGGTTCAAGTTAAGTGAAAGTTAAGAAACACTGGACACAATAGCAGGCAAATCTTGCAACATGGAACAATAATCTCAGAGATTAAATTGGATGATGTTAAGAACAAAGTAGCCCTTAAAGTACAATTCCACCTTGATAAACATCCCAAGATAGTCTTAAATTAGTTCTTACCACTTAGAAAAAATATCTACTAAATGGTTAGATAGATCTCTAATAGCATCAACTCAACACTGAAAAGCAATGTTCAGATCTGCTACAAAAGGAGAGGAGTGTCAAGTAAGGAATAACATTATTCTACTTTCACAAACATGATGCAGACCAGAATTCATTGCTTTGTTCAGTTCTATTAATCAGTAAAAAAAGGAATAAAATAGTTCAAGAGAAAGGAATAGAAAAGAATGAATAGTTGTATGGGGGTTGGCTGTCTCTGCTTCATGGAACAAATAGCATTTTCCTCCAGTATCTCTAACACTGAGTCTCAGGGCTATAGTTTTAGTGTAGGCTATGACTCCACTGTTCTCTTGTTTTCAAGAAATTTATCATGTTTTAGTTTGTTGCTTGTAAATATTTTTCTCTTAACAACAAGAATTAAAAAACAGACAACAAACAAAAAAATGGAATCATAAAAAACCCTGAAAGACAAAGACATCTGGCCAAAATCATTTAGGACTTGTCTTGTATTTACTTGTTTTTGCTTTTGTAGTTGTTGAATCACCCTGCCTACCTTCTCCCTCTCCTCTTCTGCTCCAGTAGAGCAGAGAGGAAAACAGCAGCGATAATCCTCTTGGACTGAAATATTTTACACTTGTTTGGTAGGTGATAAATGCTGCATTCCAAGGGGATTAGCACAGTGAAACTTTGCTAAAGCAGTGAGATTATTTGCATGCACGTTAACTAATTCAGAGCCTTGTTATATTAATGGTAGTGCCCATACTTTTTGTTCTGTAGGAAAAACAGCTATAACGACATTAACCAGAAAATGTTTTTTATAAGAAATTACATTGTTCTACTGCAATTACTGTAAACATACATAATTGTTTTGTTCACTAGTTTACAGTAATCTGTGAACTTCAATTAAATCTGAACTGAGTTAGTAACATGTATTTTGTTTTCGTGGGAAGTGAGACACTTTTAGGCAACTTAATGTTCTAAACCAGATGGAACATCTGTAATGATCAGCATTACAACCACCATAAAATCTTAATAAACATATCTACCAATAAATACACAGGGTATAATATTCCAAGTGAAACATCTCTCCTTTTTAGTGGTTTCCTATAATTTCTTTAGACATTTCAATATCATTAAAACCAGTCCTTTAAAAGTAGTACTAAATTTTCAAGAAAGGCAAATGAAAGAGTATTTTGCATTTCCTCCCCAGATCCATAAGCATTTAAAAATATTGTTGTGAGAATTCAGGTTTATTTCTTGCCGTTGTGAAAACGTAATAACTGAAGCATGCTTGAAAGAAGAAATCAATTTGATGATTACGAGCTTTTTTTAACTCCCTTTTTCCAGATATGTCAAGTTTATTTTTTAACAAATGCTATTCCCTGGAATTATTCCAGTCTGTGTAGAATACCCTATTCTAACACTGAATTCAAACAATATTAGATTTAAAGGATAATAAGGAAAGAACAAAGTGCAAATTTCTGGTTCCTTGATATACAAGCACAGAAAGTAATCAAACATCTGATGGGTAATATACATTTATGGATATTTGATATTTTATTTCATTTTTTACTGTACTGTTACATACTCTCCTTAGTCTTGTCCTAATGGCCAGCCAGAAGGCTGATAGAAGATCACCAGGAAGAAAGAACACGGAACCCACTACTGCATCTACTGCTAGATACTTTAGCCACCAAATGGTATTATAAGAGTAATTTGAATTTGAATGCTTTCTGTTACAACTGAGTGCACCCTCTGTAACAGACATGTCCAGCTACCTGATATGAAAATAGTCCTGTTCATTTCTCTGACAGAGACTAATACACTGTTGTTTTCTTTAAGCCTTGCTTTGAGCAGAATTATATGTACCATTAAGCACCGTTGTAAGATATCCAGTGAACTGATGTCAATAGATTGCAGAGTGCTTGCTTATACATGAAGATTGTTTGTCTTAGTAATTGTTAATAGGGTTTATGCCATACCTGATCTCAACACTGAAATATTAGAAGGAAGAAGGCATTGCATAACTAAATTTTATTTCCTTTTCAGATTTTATTTTGTTCAGTCCTTCTTTTATGAACGTAAGATCACAGACTGAGAAGATCCATGTTGCATGGATATCATTGATAAACAATATAGTGGAGAATATGAGAGAATTATAGATTAGACTGATAGGGAGTAGTTAGCCTACATGTTGTATGACTGCTGGGAATAATTATAGACTTTCCCTTTAGTTTTTTATGCATGTATTTTCTCTGGACACATCTAATATATTAAGTTCTTAGGCTATACATACTGTAGGCTTTTTAAGGAGAAATCTTTTCTATCTATCTATCTATAATTCCATTGAAAGGTTAAAAAAAAAAAAAAGGGCAAAAAAAGAACTAGCTAGGGTAAAATCCAGAAATGGCTTAAATTAAGGATATTTTCTGAATTCATTGCCTTGTCATGAAGTACACAGTTTAAATGGTAAGCAATGCATTTGAAATAAATAGTAAGCAAGGAGAGGAGAATCCTAATAAGTCACACTACTGTGTTTTTATGAAAAAAATGTCTGTTTTACGATTTGGAAAAAGGTACCAGTGATGATTAATAAGACCTTGAATTTAATGTTAAAATATTGTAATTTTTTTAGCTGCCTTATATAGAAAGCCATCAAAAAATGCATTTACATTACTCGGCTTAGAATAGGTTATTTCATGGCTTTGTTCCGACTCTGCAATATGAAATGCCCTTATGATGGCAGAATATAAAATGATTCCTCCTCTGCTGATTTAGGCTATAATATTTAAGTGCTGCAGTATCTGGAGAAACTGTCTGCATTTTAGTGATAATTGTTAGTAATTTGTTGGGCTGCTAGAAATTTTCATGACATATGCAAAATAGAAGAATAAAACATTTCTACATTAATGCTGCAAAACTAAAAAATATGTTAATATTTTTGGAGAAATTATTTGATTACTAACACAGAAACATTCCTTTTCACAGAGTGAAAGTTTTTAGCACTTTGGACAAAAATAATGCTTATGGCAATAAAACTGCAGAATGTTTGTAAATCTATTTAATATATTTCCATGTAGATGAAATATCAGGTGATTTTACTTTCAGATTAGTATCCCTAAAAGTCCAAAAAAATGTTTATCAAACATGTTATCTCATACCCAAAGTTACATCTCCATCACCAAACTGAGAAGATAGAGAAAGTTCAGTGGAATTAGTCAAAGTGTTCTTAAAGAAGTACTCTAATGAGGAGTTTGTATAAATTTCCTCTCTTTGCTTAAACCAAAGTTATTCTAAGTCGTTAAATAATGGGTTTGGTGTTTGGAGGGGTTGCTTGTTTTTTAGGGCCCAGTGGAGAAAATTCTCTAGAGATTGCTTAAGGATTGTAGCTATGTGTGAGAATTCTGAGGTTTTCTGAATAGAGAGTTTTTTGTGATGGGCACATGCCAGCACTAACGTTATGCAGGTTACAAATCTAGGTAATAAACAACTATTGTCAAGTTGATTCAGTACAGAAGGTCATCGTGGTTTTTCTCCAACTCTGATATTTTGAGCTATTTCTGCTTTATTGCCAAAATAAATATATTTTTCTTTTTATTTGCCTGATTACTACAATGTTAGTACAAATATGAACAAGTTTTTAATGACTAACATTACTTAATGAGTTGCACTTTTCAAAGCCTTTGAAAGCGATTAGACACAATTCTTGAGAGAAAATTTACTAAGAATTAAGATTTATATGGGACATAAATTATCGTAGCATATCTTTGTATAGATAGTGGCATGATGAAAAGAAGCAACAGTTTAATTTCAGATCATATACTGAATGTGGGGGTTCTTTGTTCTTTTACTTGGAGACCATTTAGGAAATTTAAAATTGGAGCCCTGTATTTAAAGTCCTTTGTAAATCTATGAAAACATCTGAAGAGCAGTGAGGTCGTAGTATATTAAGTTCTTTTGAAGCGAGTCATTTTGCTGAAGTACTCTAGTATCTTTTTTACCCTGGATCATAGAAACCAATATGGTTTTCACCATTGTGAGAAGTACATAGTTGAAGAGCATGAAATGTATGGTTAGTGAATGTGGTCATTAGATGACAATAATTTCTGTTTTATACATTTCAAAAAATGAATTGCAAACAGGATATCATCAATAATTATGAAATGATACTATTAATTATGAATGTTGCAGTATCTTTTAATATGTGTAAAAAATGTAACAGTACTATAAGTATGCACCAGCCTGTGAAAATTTTAGCATATAAAAAGGAAGGAACGTAGGAGTAGGAAATGTTGTAAGAGAGATTGGATGTTGTAAAGTTAAAGGTATAAAATATTTTCAGATTAGAATTATGTAGCTTTTTTTGTTGTTTTTGTAAAGATAAGATATTTAAGTAACCTAGTTTTAAAATAATGTGACCCGTCTTACTAGGACTATAATATTTATGAATTTCATCTGCTTTATAATGGGAAAACCTTTTCACGCAGTTCAACTTTGCATCAGATCCAGAAACCATTAAAATGGTAATTCCTCCTGAGAGAGAATAGGTCTATATTTTGTAGGGGGAAAGTAAAAAGGTCAAAGGCTTTTTCTGAAGTGTTATGACAATTTATCCTTTACGGTTAGTATGTGCTTTTCTGTTGAAAAAAATACATACTTGTGATCTGAGGTGTAAGTAATCAATTTTAAGACTGAGAACTAAGATCTTCTTGTTTGATCTTTTGAATAATGCAATCCTTTGAATGTCACTAATCTTTCTAATTCTGATGGTGCTTCTTATCTTATGGATTGAAACTCACCTGAGTCATAAAGACTTAGAATCGTCAAATCATAGCATTGTTCAGGTTGGAAAAGACCTTAAAGATCATCAAGTCCAAAAGTAGTTTGTTGGAAAATTCATTGTTCTAAATAACTCATTCTACTGAGTAGCCATCTCTAATGTTTAAAAAAAAAAAAAAAAAAAAAAAAAAAGTTATCTCTTTGCTTGACTTCCAGTTTGTACTTCCAAGTTGTATATTTCTTTAACTTTCTCTGGTGAATTTAGAATCTTTTGTCATCAGAAATATTTTCTTCGTATTTATAGTGTCTTTATTCTTGCACTGCTTATATTATATCTTCTTTACCAAGCCTAAATTATCAGTATAAATACTATTCAACTACTAGGGTACCTTAAGAAAATTATGTCTCAAATCTCACATATTAATTCATGCTTCCCTGACCCAAAACAAGTATTTGGGCTCTTCCCTTATTTCTGTATCCATTTGAAAGTATGGGCATGGGACCTGTTTCTTAGTAATGGTTTTAATAGTATCAAGAACAAGATCATTAGAATTTCCAGTTCAAACACACACATCCCCCACTTATGTTCAGGAATTTTGTCAATTTTCTTCTCCCTGATATTACTCTGGGAATTCTATTTTTTTATATTGATCTCAAAATCCTTTATGATAGTTACTTTTGCAAAACACAGGTATCCATTAAAAAATCTGTGATCTGAGCTCCTAGTTCTTAATCATAAGATGTGGCATTTAGCTATATTAAAATGTATTTCAACTTACTCTGTAATTCAAATCCATATGCAACATTATCTATTACTTTGTACTGTTGTTCAACTATTGTTATATCATATGTTTTTACCAGCATGAAAATGCAGTTTCTTCTGGATAGTACTGGGACAAGATCTTTGTAATAGACAATTAGAAATTCCTCTTTGCCCTATTTTTCCCAACTGACAGTTGTTTTCTAATACTTGTCAGTGAACTTTTCAATTGATAGTGAATTTCTCAAATCATTAGCATGTGCTACAAGGAATTTTGTATAGTTATAATCTTTGAATTTGGGAAGACAAACGCTCTTACACTCTTATGGTATGTCAACACACTTTCCTCTCTGAACTGAACTTTTCACCTCATCAGAAGTTTTGACAAGACCCGTTTTCCATAAAACTGTGCTGATTGGCACTAATTACACTACCACTCTTAATTCTTTAGTACTTACACATTGCATCAGCTTTTCTGTGACTTTGTCCAGAACTGTTGTTCAGCTAACCAGCTATAATTATTTGGGTCATCTCGTCTTTCCTCTAAAAAATATGTTACAATGGATAATTACAATATAAACTTTGCAATATAAACTCCATGCAGAATTGAAAGTGTGATTTTGTTTAATATGTCCTTGAAGAGGATTCAGATTCACTGAACAGGATGTTTCAGAAAGAACAGAGTACATGCAGTACAGATGAAAAGGTTGAGCATTGCTTCCTTTTCACATCATAGTGTGTATATTGATGATATTTCTGTAAAGGATACAGCCCTTAAACTCTTCTCTGCACAATGAGGTCAACCTGTATCTCAGATACTATCTCTTTCAGTAGGATGTTTTTAAAACCTCTGCAACCATTCTGCATTATTGTCCCTGTCCTGTCTGTTATGGCAGAACATCAGAGAATGTATGCCCTGAAGAATCCTTGAAGATGGATGGATGAAGATCACTGTATAAAATGTGTTACTTTTGATGACAAAGGATCAGGCTGTCTTAAACATATCTAGAAAAGGCACTGCAGTACATTGACTTATTCTGGACCTTCGGTTGTTAATCTCCTTTCTGCAATTACAATCTCAAGGCCAGATCCTCAAATAGGGTGAGGCAGTTTTGATAGATAGCGCTATCTTGAATACCTTGCTGCAGCCATGAATTTCACAGGAGCTGAGCAATCACTTTCATTCTGATATGGCAACACCATTTTGCTTTGACTCCTGCAGAACTACAGTAATTACATGACATTGCCAAAAATGAGTAAGACAAGGGGTGCCCTTTTCAGTCCTATTAAAAAAAAAACAAAAAAAAAACTAGGAAGCAGTCACAATCAGGAATAATAACAACAAACAAAAATAACTTTAGAAAAAAAAATTGTAGTATTCCATCCTGGTTATTGCCTTTCAGTTTTGCACTTCAATGAAGAAAAGCTTCTCCCATTTACAAACACAGCCTTCTCTTGTGCAATAGATGAGGTTGGCACATACAAAGAGAGTAAATATAATTTTTTGTTATTTCCCAGCTAATAAGATACATATTTTGTAGCCATCCTGATTAAACAAAAAAAAAAAATAGTTTGAAGACAAAGTGCTCTTGAAATGTGCCAGCAAAAATATTATACTGGAAGTCTTTCTTTCTCCCCCTGTTCACTGAGGTTGCAATCCAATTTAAATTAGCAAAATTCTGAATGTTCAGAATTGAAAATAAAGTACAATGATTCTGGTTACTGTGTGAAAAGTAGAAAAAAAAAATCTATTTGACTATCCAGATTAATAGAAATGTGACATAGCAAATATTACTTTGAGCAACTGCTTGCCCATATTCATGCACATATACATGCAGCTTTCTGAATATGATACAGAGTTTTTCTCTTATCCACTAATATTGAATTGCAAATAAAATTATTTTAAAAATCATAAAGTGACTAAAACTCCTTGAATCTCAACTTTGTAAAGTAAGATCACTATGATAAGTATCGTAGTGATCAGCCAATGGAAAGTTTCAAATTAATTCATACTTTTATCTGAAACATACTTGCCTGCTCTTCTGCCTATAGATTTTGTTTGTCTTCCTCCCAGAATTAGTCTCTGGGACACTCCAAACATTCAAGAGCACTTATTAGTTACTTATTTGTGGACAGAAGTTGTGAATCCTTAATAGTAGACATCTATGCCATCTGACTTTGTGTTCAGTGTGCTCTGCATTTCAAACGGACAATTTCATGTTCTGGAGGTAACTATTTAGCATGAAAGTCTAAACGCAGTCTAATTCTGGGCAAAATCATAGAACTTGATCCAGTTTGTATTACCTGGAAATGTCCCCCTTTTTTCTTCATTGAAGCTGCCTGAATACATTTTATTACTGTATGCAATATCAACCTGCTTTTTATATAAGCAATACAAATAAATAAATATAAATAAATCTGTCATAACTCAATGAAGGCATATCTGCAAACGGCATCTAGAAGCCGTGCGTTTATATGGTGATAAGGTGATAAACAGGAGATTTCTCTTTCATCCTTTAGCGAACTTTGGTTTCCTTTTACCATACTGTCAATAGACTGTGTCTGTGGAATTTTAGTTTTGATTTCATAAGTTCTTAAGGATCCAAGGAGTTTCATAAAATCACTATCTTAAACTAGATTCTCAACATTAGATGTAACACTTGGAAAACTGCTAACATAACACTTGTGTTTAGAATGTCTTTTAATTGCAACACTCTTGATGATATCTTCGAATCCATCATATGCATATTTGGACTGTACAGAGCCACTTCCTCTGGAAAAATAAGACACTTTTTTTTTATAAAAAAAAAAAAAGATTGTGCAACGTGCCCTGGTTCATCACTGATAGTGTTACAAAAGTAGAAGAACCATGAGACTACAATATCTTGCTCACTAAATAACTAGTTTTGGTCTTTTGTAATTCTGCTCCAGGGGAAAACAAATACACACACACATATATATATATATTTGAATTTGCTTTTTAAGCAAATTAACTGAGGAAATAAGCTTCACATCACAGTGCACTCAGTCCTCTCTTTTTCCTTTATTTTAGTTATTTCTCAATTTCAAATGAAGGTGAAAACAATGCATTCTTTATCAATATTTTTATTTTCTTCCTTTTTTATACATTTTAAAAATAGGGAAGCATCGGCAATGTAAATACAAAAGACTCACTGAGATCTTAACTCTAAAGGTTTGGGACTATAATAAGACATAGATGTGAGTGGTAATTTACAGCTAGTATAAGCAGCAGAGGAGTAATCATGGATGATCTATCAAGTGTCAATATAGAAAATAGACAAAGATTCTTGAACTTAATATTCTTCTATATGAAGAATATTTCTGAAATAACTTGTTTTTTGTAAGTATGATCTTCTTTGGTTGTATTGAAAAACTGATGAATAGATGCATCAAAAAATATAGTAATTAAAAAAAATTACACAAAGTGTTAAACAGAAGAGATATAAGTAAACAACTTCCATGAGCTACTATGCTCCCATATTTTGAAGTAACTAATGTTAATTGTATAATCAGACTTACATTCTTCCGTAAAGATTTGCAAAGAAAAAAGTTTTGTAACCTATTTTCCTGACTAAAAAACTGATCATTCAGATATTTTAGACTATTGACAGAATTATGACGGTATATTGGAAACTGAAACCTAACTAACTGAGGCACTTTTTTCAAACTCTGGTTTGATTACTATTTGTTTTATCACTTCAGATGAAACATGAAAGCTAATTTTTTTCTTGTCTCTATATTCAAAGATAGAAAAACTCAGTTGTGAGGGATGAACAGAATAAAAACACAGAGAATACAAAAACAAATGACAGATGGCAAACAGTAGGAAAAAATCATCATATCAACAGGCAAGTTTTTTTCTGCTGAAAAGTTAACGATTTTTTTTCTTCCTTTTCTTCTATTTATTCTGTTGAGGATCCAGTTCTTGGAATTAGTTTTACCATATTTTGCTCAATTTTTTCATCGTACAATGAATTATAATTCATTTGGGAATGGGAAGTGTAAAAGTGAAACACCCTTACTGCACATCTTGAATAAAAGACGATTTCTGAAGAAAAATTGCAAGGATAAAGGCTTGCTTCTTTTACTGAATCTTGCATGGAAGAGAGGAATTAATTGCATGTAGTTTTAGTTTCCAGGTCCAGGGAAAAGCAAGAGCAGAAAGAAGGAGCAGTCATGTTTGGGCAGGGCTCCATGTTCTCTTGGGACAGTTCTTATTTTTTGAATTTTTAGATGGAATTTCTTGAATATGAAATTCCAGGATCTATACATAGCTTGACATTCTGAAAATGTGATAGCTCTAGAAAAACATTGTACCAAGGAAAGTAATTTATTATTCATTTTTTTCTCTGATTTGTATAAATTGACAATCCTGTTTAATTGCTATCTTTTTTTTATTATTATTATTTTTTGGTTTTTGTTTTCTGAGAGAACTGAGAGTATCACTATTGTTCACAGGAATTTGAATAAAATTCTGTAAGAACTGTAAAAATCACAGCAATTCTATCTGTAACAAATCTGTAAAAAATATAATTTATATAAAATATTATTCATACTATATTCATATGTAAATTATTATATTATGAACAATATTACATTATATATATACACCTACCGGAGGCATTATTGCTGATATATATATACACACACTATATATATTATATATATATAAAATATTATTTATTATATATTGCTTTATAGTACATATTATATATACCAATATAATATGAATATAATATTTATATTTTGTATAAATTATATATATTATATTTTACATAATTAAAATTAAAAATTATATATATATACACACACATACATATGATATATATGTATATATTTTGTATTATATATATATCAGCAATAATGCCCCCAGTACAGGAAGAACGTGGAGCTCTTGGGACGAGTCCAGAGGAGGACCACCAAGATGATCAGATGATCAGAGGGCTGGAGGATCTCTCCTGTGAAGAAAGGTTGAGGGAACTTGTCTTATTTAGCTTGGAGAAGAGAAGACTCATTGTAGCCTTCCAATACTTGAGGGGAGCATATAAACAGGAAGGGGAATGGCTGTTTACGAGTGTGGATAGTGATAGGACAAGGGGGAATGGTTTTAAACTGAGTCAGGGGTAGTTAAAGTTAGATATTAGGAGGAAGTTTTTCACTCAGAGGGTGATGAAACACTGGAACAGGTTGGCCAAAGTTGTGGATGCCCCATCCCTGGAGGCATTCATGGCCAAGCTCAATGGGCTCTGGGCAGTCTGGTTTAGAGGTTGGTAACCCTGCAGATAGCAGGGGGATTCAAAGTAGATGATCATTTTGTTGTTGTCCTTTTCAACCCTGGCCATTCTGTGATATTGCTTTCAAAACATGACACTACACTGCAAATATCTCTCATTCCCTTCTTCTCTAGGTGCAGCTCATAAAATAAATATGTGAGGTAGCTCTTACATTGCTCACTATCTATTTAACATAAGAATCAAAGAGTAATGAAAGGTTACATTTATATTTTATTTGCTTCTCCCTGAAGAATTACTTCTATAATGTATTTATATTTCTCTTATTCCTCAACAAATGAAATTAGAGAAGTGGTGAATTCATGTGTCTAATGATAATTCGCATCTTAAATATGTCTTTGTATCACCATGTTCTGGTTATGATGTAAAACAGTAACACAGTTTGTGGCATGACTTAATTGTTAGACATTACCCAGTCTGCACAGAGTAAGAGCAGTACTCTCTGAAATGCTGCCTTTGTTACTACTTCAGTTTCCCTTTAGAAAGTCGCTGCTTTGACAAAGAGTATGTCTAGTGCTTTGTCCTCTTGACTCTTTTTTCCCAACAAACTTGCATTTGCAAGAAACAGAGTAATTATGCATTAAAACTGATAATATATCAGAAAATAATATGTGCTAAGGATTAAAAAAAAAAAAAAGTTAAAAAAATCACATAGATTAGAAATAGTTGTGCAAATTTATCCAGATAAGGCAAGTCAAGATTTCTTCTGAATTAGCTCACCATTGGCAGAGTATTAACAGAACAGAAGGTGAATCAGGCATTTCAGCTCCCCAGCTACTCTTTAATCTGATGGGAGCTGTTCCTTTTATCCTAATGACTTATTTTAGGAATGCCTCATAATCCAATTGCACTGCATCTAAAAACTCTGGACTGCCTTTCTAGGAAGAATGTCAACAGAAGTAATAATAGTCCAGAGTAGTTTTATCATCAATTTTCTCCAAATGTTTCACATGAGCATGTTTGTCCCTGTTGTTCATTCAGTGCTCTGAAATAATCTTTAGGATGGCGTGAAGCAAATCCTCAGGCAGCTCAGCAGTTTACTACACACGCAGAATTTGGGGTTTATATCCCAAAATGCAATTTTGCCTTCTCACATTGCAAGAAGGTCCCTGTATATTTCAGTAAATGCAAGTCTTATCTGCACTGATTGTGTGTCTCCTCTGGAAGCTGGCACACTGAGCTACTGAATGGTTTCTCAATGTTATGCTGAGACATTGGTCTGCTACTGAGCAGAGGGAAGATTGCCAAACGCTGAATCACTAGTGCTACTTTCTTTAGCACCTGGGATTTTCTTTGGAAAGTTCCCAGTCAATTATTAGACAGGCCAGATTCTGCTTCATTTATGAGATCTGACAAGATAACAACTTGAAGAAATAGAAATGAAAAGACCTTCCTATCATTACCAGCATCCACAAGGAAAGTAACTATTTTCTGTTCAAATCTCCTTCCAGGAAGACTTAGTATTTGATAGATATAATTATGTTAAGTTAGCATGAATCCAGGACTAGATGTGGAGCTATTTGCAGTGTGCAGACAGTATATATCAGTATGAGAGTCCTAACAGTTCTAATATCTCCAATATATGTATGCAGCTAAGGTGTCTCAGAGGAAGATGTAACTCAGAGCTCTGTAACTCAGTTTTTTATTGCACAGCAATTGTAGCAAAAAAAGCAAAAGCAAAAACAAACAATCCTACCAAAAGAAAAAAGAGCAGACTTTCTTTGAAGGGGTAATTGAGTACATTTCAAAGAAACTGGAAAGAGACTCTCTATAAATATGTCAATTCAAGAGACATGGGAAATATACAAGCCTCTCACTATAAGAAAACAAAGAAACAAACAAAAAAGAACACCCAAATTTCCCATCTGACACTGCTGAAATAAAAGTGGAGCCCACGAGAGTTGTTCAATCAGAAGACTAAGGAGAGATGAGAATGAACATGCTCTCTGAGAGCATGGGAAGCCTAGCCACAGGATTAAGGAAGTCATTCCCACTTTCATTTCTGGCTTAGTAAATATATTGCAATTTTATGTACTGGAATGACATCCCATATGGACTTACAAGGATATACTGCTACTGTATCTACCCCAGATTACAACAGGCAAGGCTGAGAGATGTGTGTTTCAGAACACTTTATTGCTGACAAAAGATGGCATATATCTGAATGACAGGAGAGTTTAAATCAGGCCAGTAAGAGATTCCGATCACTCATTCATTATATGTTGTCCAATCACTATATCATCAAATGCAGAAGAAGAGGCCAAAAAAAGACCAATACATTTCAACTTTCTAATTGACTTATGAACTGTGTGTCAGGAATTTCTGTAATTAGTTGTTTAAATTTATCTGTGGTTTGGTGCCCCACGTAGATGGATTTTGTAAGACAGGTAAAATAAAAATAAATGAAATAAAATAAATGAAAGTAACGAATAAATGAAATGTGCAACAAGTGTTACGTTACTGTCCATATAAGTATATATACATAAAGATAGGGGTTGATACCATCTAGCTCCTCTGTTTTTGAACTGCTGATTTTCTTGAAAACGACCTTTTCTGATAGTCTGTTTTTCCCACTCACCGTCTTAATCTTTCCAAAATGTCTTTAGATTTTCTGTTTTTAAAATGATCTATTTTTTCTTTCACAGAAGACATTTTGCAATTCATTTCTTCCTCCATATCAAGCTGCCTTTCTCATACAGCTGAATTGCAGTGGTTTGCCTCAGATATTTTACAGTCCTTTTCATTGATTACAACCTGTGACCCTTTTCGAGTTCCTACAATACATCTAAAACAACAAAGATGAAACTGTCTACTTATCATTTGTCTGCTTCCTTTTTTTTTTTTTTGGTACTTCTGTTGTCCTTCAGGGCAATCATTTCACCAGCAGGGAAACTGTGCTTATTATATACATATTTATCTCTTGAATGTACATGAAATAAGTTATCAGTCTGATTAATATGCTTGGAAATGTTATTCTTCTGACTCATTTTAGGGTGTAAGCAGACAAGTGCCTGAAGAAAGACACTTTTTATTTCTCTTGTGCGTTCTCCAATCCATAAATAAATACTGAAGAATATCATCTACCCATAGGCAGAAAACCCTCCCACGAAATGCGAACACAGACTTGCCTGCATACCATTGTGTGGTACCCATCATCTCAATCCACTCTGCAATTATGATACCATTTTACTTTACAAAACTGCTGCAATTAGCATCTCTAAACATAGCCCTTTCAAAGTGTGCCGTTTAGCTCAAATTATCAGCATTTCCATTGTATAAAATTCCATTTTAATAATCCATGAAGGTCAAGCTATTAGCAAGATATACACAAGCTCCCCAAAAGCATGCCTGAAGCACAGTGGAAAATTCATGACACTAAGTGACTTGGCTATAATTCCTTTTCATCTCAATAGCCCTTAAAATTCTCCACATGAAAACAGCAATAACCTTGTAACAGTTGCAGGGCAGTGCATTTTCTGGACGTTTGATCACTTGATTTTTTTTAACCTAAGGGTAATGTACAATGTCAGCATATTTGAAAGAAGTTAAAGGCTGAAATGGACTTCAAAACTGTTTTTTTCTTTGTTTTTGTTTGGTTGGTTGGTTGGTTGGTTTGGTTTGTTTTTTGTTTGTTTGTTTTGGTTATTGTTTTTGTTTAGTTTTTCTTTTTTCCCACAGGAGCTACAATAGCTTAAAAAATAAAATAATAATAGTAAAAAAAGAATGAAAAGAAAACTATGGAAATGTAATGAACTTTCATATTCATAGTATTTTCTCTGTGTAGACTGGGTTTTTATGAATAGAAAAGTGTCATGATTTTTGGTTATTGGTATCATGTAGTGCACTGGGAGTTAAAGAGTTAATGCTCCAGTTCCGGGTACCAGTCTGGAAGAGAAGAAGAACTACATACCCCAGAGGACTTTGCATTCACAGAGGAGATATAACCTCTGGCAAGGTCACAAGATCTGCCCTTTTTCAGCTCTCCTCCCTGCTGCTTGACCCAATTGTGTGCGTCACCTCAGCATTATGGTGAGGCCTTTATACCTTTTGGACACACTCTCTCATTATATTTGATTTCTTAGATTCAATTATAATTATATTGTATTATAATGTGTTATCTTGCATTCTGATACCATATTTAGTAAATTAGTTAGTTTCTCCCCAGATCGTTGCAGCTGTTTTTAATTATTTTGGGGACTCCTGTTTCCCCTTTCTGGAGGTGTGGATTCATGAATCCCTCCACCCCACTAGTCACAGAACTGGGCTGAACCAGACCATAAACCATTGATGAAAAGAAAATCAATTTCAGTCTATATCTTCTTTTCTTTTGTCCCACAGTATCATTGTTTCTTTCTACTGCTCAATTTCTGCATGAGGTTGTGCACCTCATGCATTAATTTCTGTAAGAGGTGAAATTTAATCAGGATTATTTTAACAAATTGTGTTTGAATAATAAGTTCTGAAGTGAGGTATTTGACCACATCTGCTCCCTATGTTTTAATTTTTGCAATGCAAAACAAAAGCAGCAAAACAGGCACTTTTACACACATTTTTCTTCTGCAAATTATTAGTATGTTTCATGCCATGAATGTAAATTGGTTTCTCAGTGCTTTTAAGATTAAATTTAATAAGGAATTCTTTATTACCCTAATTTTGACCTCTCAGAGACCTTCATATTTATTTTTGGTTTTGCATTTAATTCATGTTATCAGAAGGAGTTTTGGTTTTTTTTTGTTGGTTGTGGGGTTTTTTTCTGCATACTGTGTGCATATTTTTATTTACTAGCGTTATCTATAGTGCACAATTGGCCTACTGGTCCATGTCATTAACAGTGTAAACGTGGCAAGCAAGTAATTAATGTCTGATGATACATACACCTTGATGCAAATTCAGATGAATTTATGTTTCAGAAGTTAATAAGAAGAGGTGTAGCTGTTTTCTGCTACCCAGGTCAGTGTTAAGAATGACAATAGTCAGTGCTAGGGAGTAGAAAACAGGCAGCTGATGTCGGTATTCAGTCATTTAGGCTAATAAAATAAGACACATGCTCATTACCTGCTGTGCTACAAGTATCGGATTTCAGACACTTTCCCACTTGTAACTTACTGGTATTAACATGCATTCTAAGGGGAACAGTTTGGTAGGCTGTGGCATGAAAATTTTTCTCCTGAAGAACCAGTTTTAAGCTAGACTTAGCTGTGCATGATGTTGTGTTCTAACGGTTATCTACATAATGATTAAATGGTTTTAGTTTTAAACCATTTTATCTTCTACTGTGTCCCTGTTTTATTCTTTGTTACAGAATATTTTCTACTCTGAATTTTGTCGTAATCTGCATGACTATGCTGACAATTCTGTAACTGATAAGAAGGGAGCTCTGTTGTGATCTACCTTTGCAGAGGAATGCAGAGAATAGGGAACATGTGGGATCACACCACTACCATAACATCATTCATCTGCAGATGTCATTAAGATGTCATTAAGATGTCATTATCTCCCGCCTTGTCACTTAGCTAGAGGACTTTGCATGCTTGTCCACCTACCCAAAGTAATCAAGAAAATAAAATGTAATCATTTCAAAGGATAATCAATTGGAGAAATTCATCCTAGAGGCCAAAAGAAAACAAAATTCAACCATAAAAAGAAATGTCATTTTCTTGTACATGCTTATGTATGTTTCTAAGTTTCTTTCAGGGGCAGGACAACTTCCCCTTCTATGTTCAAGGGGAAACTTTGTGGGCCTACCTTTGATTTTTCTTTTTTTTTTTTACATTTTTAATGGGGACAACTATTTGCTTAAGGGCATGTAATTATTCAGTGCTTGGATTACTGAATAATATTTACATAGTACATATCATAGGCAGTTTTGACAGAAGGTCAATCAGTAGCTTAACTGGCTATCATGCACTAAGTAAAAATCCTGAACACCAAATAATTCCTTTCTTTTTTTTTTTTTTTTAATATAACGAATACATAGAACAGACTCAACATTGGAGCAGCAATCTCTGTAAATACTTCCGGTGTACCTACCCTATTTTTTTCATTTTGCAGTTTATTAAAAATGGAAACAAGTGAGAGTAGTGGGGTTCCTATACAATTAAGCAGTACTGTGTAATGAAAGATTTCTGTGCAGTTTTTTTGTTTTTCTTAGTCAGGGAAAACATTAGGAGACTCAGAAGTCAAAATGAGAAATGAATGTTCCATGAACTGAAAGTAAATAGTAAGATCAGTGGATTCAAAACATTATGTTATTTGCGCTTAAGCCCAGTAGATGTGAACTTGATCAGTATTCTCACTCTATTGCTATATCAAGTGTGTGCACATTTACATGTATGCATTTGTCTGGTTAGTCTGAGTCAGATTGTAATTTTTAATGGGAGCATTAAGCCTTGCAAGATGCCCTCCAACTACAAGATCAACTGTGAGTCTTATTTCTACCACCAGCCTCTATGACTTCATATAAAATTCCAGAATTCTGATAAACTGTCATTGGGAAAAATGATAAAGTGATTTATACTCGATTTTGCTGGAAGGGAGAAATGCAGAGGCTGTCAGTCTGGGTCTTCAGAACAAATGAGTTACAGTTCATGAGGCAGCTCAATAAGGCTATCATTTCCCATCAGCTTCTATCACTGACAGCCACAGATTTACTGGATGGGGAAAGGGAAAATGGCTGAGTTTTGGTGCCAGGTGAGTCGGCACTATTACTCCATCAACCAGACTTGTGTCGACAAGATGCTACCATGAATATTTGATAGACACCTCTTCCCAGAAGTGCCTGTGGAAAGCAGTAAAGCTGTTCTTTCATTTGCTTAAAAAAAAGCTCTCTCTCTGTCTCTCTGTTTGGATCCCGTTGAAAATGTCCATTTGTAAACCACTAAGGTTTCTCTGATTTATTTTGTGTGTGTGCATTTGTTTCATTCAACAGTCTGTTTTGTGCCACATGGCTTATTTATAGCCCTCGCAGAATGAAATAAAAGAATCCTCAGTCCTCTGGGATTTCATATACAATGCATTTGTCACTATCCGTCTCGCAAAATGGCAATACAAGCAGAGCCTCAGAGCCACCTGTGCATGCCCAGAGGAAACAGGCCTTTGATCTGCCACAATTACAGATTGTTAGAAATATCTGTGTTCCAATTCCAGGCAGAAAAAGATTCTAGTCAAAGCTGAAGAACTTACTTTCTGTATATTCTCATTAAAATAGCTCAACATAACTGATTTCTGTATTATCCCACCTTTCTATTGCACAAAACTTTCCAGTAGCTTCAAAGAGCTACTATGCTTACTGCCTTCCTTTATTTTTGAGGATATTTCCAAAGTAGGTTTCCTAGTTGAAATAAAGATTTATCTTTCAGATACTCAAATGCTAGAGTGTTTAGTTTTAGGTTCCTTTTCATAAAATCATAGTATCATAAAATGGCCTGGGTTGAACAGGACCACAGTGATCATCTAGTTTCAACCTCCCTGCCATGGTCAGGGTCACCAACCACTAGACCAGGCTGCCTAGAGAATCATCCAGTCTTGCCTTGAATGCCTCCAGGGGTGGGGGACTTTAGTTTAATCTTAATCATCAGTAGTGGATTTGATCCTTTGATGTCGACATTAAATATTCTCTTAGGCAAGATTGTGGTGCTGCAAGATTGTGGTGCTACATGAGTGTGATAAAATCTGCACAGGTTAATAATATAATAATACGACAATATAATAATAATACATAATACCATAATATATATAATATTCATATTATATTTATAATATAATGCAGTGATATAAAATCATATAATAATAATATAACAATATAATAATAAAACACGAGCGAGTGTTATTGTCTGATTCTTTTCAAGGCAGATGTATACTTCTTAAGAACGATTTAATGACAGTTAGAAACAAAGAGTATTGTTTTGACTCATACTGATACACCTAATTCAGTGTGCAAGTCTGTGTAACTTTTGAGTTAAACACCACTGCCCGTTTATCAGTCACCACACCCATCCCATAATTAAGTGTAGAAAAAAAGATTTTTACCCATTGCAGGGGTCTGTAACTTACAAAATTAATTTTTAAATATCTGGTTTTTTTTTTTACAGAAAATGCATCTATTACCCATGCACTTAGAAAATAATGCTGTTTGGTAATTAATAAAAAAGAACTCAAATTATTACCAAGTATCAGGTCTTGTAAAAAAAAAAAATAAAATAAAAAAAAATCTAAGATGAAATAGCATTTACATAGTTTGTCAGAATCTTCTTGGCCATCTTCTCGAGTGACTCTCATTTATTATAGTCCATAAATCATTCCTTCCAGATCTGCAGTTGTTTTCCTAGGTAGTAAATATACATATAAATATAACCTTTATGTCCTCAGAACATCTATGGACAATCTCCATTTGTGATTCTGTTCCTGAGCCTAAGGAAATTTAGTTTGTTGTTTTTATTTTAGAATCTGAGAAATCTATGGCAATGATATCCAGGCATTACTGCTATGACTAACTATGTGCCAAAAATACTAGTGGGGTCAGATTTGATTTGAGACAGATGTTTTTTTTTACGCTGCAAAGAGAATTTAGAATAACCTTAAGCCTTCCCAAAATTAAGAAAAATTACGTCCAACATCTATATTGTTAATTTTAAAATGATGGTTTCTTACTAAAATTTTAAAATGAAAGCTGTATTTCTCATTTGCATGCTTGTTTTGGCGAAGAAAATATGTATGTTTAAAAATATGGTTATTAGGGTGGGGTTTTTTGTTTGTTTGTTTGATTGATTTCCCATGTGGTTAAGCTTTTCTTCATCATTGCTAATAGGTACCATTTCTTTTTTCAAATACTGTTCTGCTTTCATTTGTTTTAATGATTGAAAGCTGTGTACCAGCTCTATCTTTAATCTTTTTCTGTTAAGCTTTGAGAATCTCAGTAAATACACTTTCTAAAATAGAAAGAAAAAAAAAATTCAAAGTCAAATCAGATTAACTGGTTTGTCATTTCATGGACCATTTTTCATCTAGGAATAATGAATATGAAGAAGTATTTTTATTCCTATTTTTCTACGGAATCTAGAGATGCAGACTGATGCAAACCAAAAGTGTGTCAAAAATGAATCACATTCTGTATAGACAGTAAGGAATGTGCAGGATGACTGTAGTCATAAATTCCTCATGTTGTCATCTGTCTTGTTAAGCTCTCAGAATACATAGCAAAATACATACTAATCCAGTCTAAGAAATCTTAACATATCTAATTGTCACATGTTTTCCTACTCCTTTTATCTTTATTTATCTAAATGGAAGAGAGAGTGATATTATGGCAGAGCCTTACAATTTTCAGGCTAGAGAGCAGGAATTTGTTGGAATCCCTGCATGACTTCAGTTTCTGTCTTCTTTATATTCACATATGATTGTAAAGGTGGGGAGCAAAGCAAGAAACTAAACTCCATTTTCCTATACTGCTACAGTTTCCTGCTCTCTGCTGTGACTGAAGCATTGAATATGAACTAGAAAACTATTTATTTATTTCTTTTCGTATGTCAGTTGATTTTTCACAGTCCACAGCATCCTGTATCTCTGTGAGCTGAAAGGAAAGACAAGGAAAGGAAAGGTAGGGAAAGGCAATGTGGAAGAGATTTCAGTATCTAAATAGTAGAGAAGCTTGGAGTGTCTAAAGGAGGGTTATAAGAGGCAATGGGACAGACTCCTTAGCAGGAGTCTGTTGTGATAGGACAACAAAAATCTATTTTGTAGTGGAGGCAGTGAAGCACTGGAATGGGTTACCCAGAGAGGTGATGGATGCTCCATCTTTGGAGACATTCAAGAACAAGGCTCTGAGTAACTTGATGTATCTGTAAGCATTCCTGTTCATTGCAGGGGAGTTGGACTAAATGACCTTTAAGGGTCCCTTCCAACTCAGACAATTCTATGATTCTATGAATGGGGAAAATAGAAAAAGAAGGGGGAAAAGGGGAAAAGAGAGAAAGAGAGAACAAGGATGTAGAAGAAGGGAGGAAAAGGAGAAAAGAATAGGAAGGGGAAAGGAAAGAGCAAGGAGAATGAAAAATGGAAATAATTCATGGCAGAAATTGAGATAGTTTAATTTCTTACCGAATCAAGATTTTTTCTAATTTTATCCTATTTATGCTTCACTAAAGAGATGAGCACCTCAGCTAAGAATGCTAGATAGATATTTTTCTTATAGTTTCCCCTCCCATCTTGCCTAACTATAACTGACTCTTAGATCAGAAATATGGAGTTTCAACAAAAATAGTAGGACTTTCAGCAGAAATATTCACATGGTACATCTTGAATTTGGCCTACTTCCTAAATGAACTGTATCATGTCTGGGCCTCTGGTTTCTAACAAAAACCTGGAATGCAAGAGAAAATTAATTTTCAGCTTCAGTCTATAGTTCACATTTGAAAGCCATTCATATCACAGAAACATTATGCAAGTTGGCAAGAATAACAGCAGAAGAAAACCAGAACTGGGATAATCAGGCATGATGAATGTATAGCTGAAGAGAATCACATGAGCAGTTTCCACATTGCCTGCCTCTCTCTCTTCCCACAATTTCTGGCACTGGTTCTTACTTTTCTGTGAGCATCCTGTTTTATGCGAATCATAGTCTCTCCCTCTGATTTGGCTCTCCGAGGGACAAAATAACAAAATATGTGAGGATTTAGTCAAAATCTTTGGAGAATCAGAGGATTTAGAGTCGGTACCACAGTAGCACATCTTCAGTACTTGTAAAAGCCTCTTCTGTGGTTATACTAAACATTAATGTTATCTTCAAGAGGAAGGTGTGTTGTGAACCCTTCAGTTGCAGATTTGCAGGTGAATATGTGCATAATTAAATGTCTTTATCTCCATTATATTTTCTAGTTGCCACATAAGAGCTAGTTAAAGACAGAGAGCCTGCAGAGGAAAAAATAAATAAATAAATAATAATAATAAAAAGGACTTGTAAGAATGCTGCTCTTCTATGATTTTCAAACGATATGTGCTTTTCTAGTTAGTTGTCAGAGATCTGCCTATTCACTAAGTTGCATCTCTCTACTTTTCTCCCATGAATTAAAATGACTGCTAGTATTTTACAGGATGAGAAATTATTTATCTTGCTCAGAGACCAAGTTGTTTATTTTCCACTATTTGAATTCTCTCCAGGTTTCTTTATTTTACTTTTCCATTTCCAGTAATATCAGGCTGTTTCTCTATAACAATTCAAGTTGTAACACATCAACTTTTTCACATCTTCAAGTAACATTATAATAGATAGTTAAAAACAAATAAAAGAGGGATCTTTTGATGGTTCAACTAAAAAAAAAAAAAAAAAGAAGAGAGATTGAGAGAGAGAGAGAAAGAGCCACATTAGGCATGATTATGCTTTATCTTCATCTTACACAATACCACAGGGATTAGAACAGTTGCTGCCACAGTGGACACTTCAAGTTTTCCTTCTGTCTTGGGGAAGGCAGCCATAAACCTCTCACCATAGCAAACAGAAATGTCAGTGATATGCTCTTCAGAACTTGTGATACTCTTCATCATTCAAGCACAAACTGTTATACACTGTAGACAAGAATTCAAATTTATTTGTTCTTAAGATAATGAGCCCTGTAATTCAGAACATAGGAACTGAGAATCTCAAATGCCCACCAGAATTTCAGAGGATATGGGGAATGTTGTTTCCCTTGTTATCTTCAAATCTATCAGTGGAAATTGGTAACATTCCTATGAAATATCTTGATTTCTTCAAATGAGTGTTTGCCAGTGGCTAACATTTCCACTGGCAAAGTTGCAACCAGCTCTTCTTCTCTGTGAGACATTGAGAAAATCAAATTAATGTTAAATTTCTTTTATAAGTAGAGATCTGTCAGTTGTACTGGCAACAAGAAATAATGATTTGATTTTCACATAAAATATACAAGAATCCAGTTCCAACAAGCTGGAAGAAATTCTAGCATGTGACACTTCTTCATTTTCCTAAACATACAGATATTTACAGAAAGCACTAAAGCACTGCAAATTCTTACTTTTTTTTTTTTTTAATTTAAAATATATATTTAAAATATAGTTAGGATATATATTTTTATTATTATTATTTAAAAAGTGAGTGTAACAGACTTGTCAGATGTTAGCACAGCTTATTTGCTTCCCACTTGCATATAGAAACAATTACTTAACCTTAATAGAAGTATTATTATTTTCAGAATTATTATTTCAATTGTAGTATGATGCTTATACATCTCTTGTATTATATGTGCTGGGCCATATTATTATTATATACTAACAAGTTTATTGAAGTTCTCAACTAAAATAGTTGTAACTGTTCTTCCTTTTAGCTCTTATGTAGTTAAAATGAGTTTGGATCTTAACACAGTCATGGGCTCTCTTAAGAATTTATGTCTATTCTTCCTTTGAAATTCTGCTAGGCCTCTTAGTACAGCTGTGAGGGATACATAATTTCTGTTCTTTCATAAATATTAGAAGTTTTCTTTATTGGAAATAGAATTAGAGGACATAAAATTCTTCCTTTTTCGGCTAAATGTTTTGCTTCTATTTCAGCTTTTTAATTTTGCATTAACAATTTACAAACCAGAATTCCAACTTCATCTCAAACAAAATAAAAATATCTTGACTTGTGCTTAAAACAAGCCTCCCTGGATTATCATGTTGTCATACAGCATTTTTACCACATTAAATGAACATTTCTCAACAGAAAAAGTTTCAAAAATCTTGATATGTTTTGAATTGCCTTTGTGCAATCCTGGCAATTATAGCATGTTCCTCCATCTTATTCTGAGCTTTTGATACGCTTTCGTATTCAGTTTAGACTTCATAATCCTATACTTCGAAGAAAGGTCTAAGGTAGGAGATTATCACTTTTGCTTTGAAGTTAATTTTATTCATTTTCCACTAATATTTTCCACTCTTAGCTGATGATGCTCAGGATCTTCATAGTAAACCTATTTAGATTCTTTATTATATGTATTTTGTTTTGCCATATAAATTTTCATAGTACCATTACCATGCTCTACTGATTTTGCTGCTTTCTGTTTCTTTAGCATAGCTTTTCTATCCTGTATTATTATACTTCTTTAAAAATAGTATGTATCTCTTACTATAAGTCCTTCATTCATTTTGTTAGGATAGTTATCCCAGATTTTTCTAAATTCACCACATGCTCCTCATTAAAAAACAGAACTTGACTGCTACTACTGGACAGGACAATTATTACAGTGTTTTTTGGAAAGACAAACTGTGGAAAAGAATAAATGATCAGTCTTTGGTGTAATGTCATATTTTACTTTTTTATTTTTATTTTTATTTTTTTTACCTCCATTTTGCTCTGTATTCTATAACATTCTATAACAAACAAACAAACAAACAACAACAACAAAAAAAGGGCCTGTTACTGGACTATGTAAAAGCTTGAGAATTTGAGGTTTCTCCTTTTAGTATAATTTAAGCTATCAAAGTGAGTAGATCAGTTTTTCAGCATACTGTTCTCTTCTTAGTTTCTAAACCTACTCACATAACAGCTAATTGAGTGAAACTATATTTATTTTCCTTCTGATACTGTCAGCCTGTTTTAAAAGCAGTGTAAAATGATCTCCACACTTTCCCTCTGTTTTCAGGGACCTGAGATTCCTGAACGATGGTTTTACTGATGAAGATTGAGGGAAAAGAGGCCTTCAGTACCTCAAACTTTTCCATGTCAATTATCATTATTTGACTTGTCCTGCTCAGCAGAATGCCTACATTTTCCCTAGTCATCCTATTGCTGCTTATCTGCTTGTAGAATCCTCCCTTTTTGTCTTTCACATCCTGTGCTAGATTGAACTCTTAGTTAGCCTTAGCTTTTCAAACTCTATCCCAGCAAGACTGGATATAGCAGCTCTGGACTCTTCCTTGGTCACCTGCCCACACATCTACCTCTTGTGCACTTCTTTTTTTATGTATGAGTTCAGCCAGAAACACTGTGTTCATCCATGAAGGCCTCCTGCCACCATCATTTGATTTCTTGTTTGGCAAGGTGAGTGTCTATTGAGCTTGTACAATGTGATCCTTAAATATAAGCTAATTTTCTTTAATCCTCTCTCCAGGGATGTATCCCATGAAATTCTTCTAAGCAGATTCTTGAAGTTATTTACATCTTTTCTCCTTAAATCCAGGGTTGTGATGTTGCTTTTTGCCCTGTTCCGTTTTAGGATCTGGAACTCCATCATCTTGTGGTCTGCCTGCCCCAAACTTTCATGTTACTGCCCAGTTCTTCCTTTTCTTATTTTAAGTGTCAGGTCCAGCAGAGCACTTTTTCTTGTTGGCTTCTCAATTACCTGTGCCAGTCATCAGTGAAGTCAAGAAACCCAGATTTTTTTTCACCCCAGCTGTAATGTCCTCCCATCAGTGTCAGGTTTGTTAAAGCCACGATAATGACCAAGGCCTCAGGCAAACATGGGACTCCATCCAGTTGTTTGAAGACCTCACATCTTCCTTATCAGGAGATCTATAGCAGATGCCCACTGTAATAATGCCCATGCTGGTCTGCCTACTAAACTTCACCCCAAACCTCTCAGCTGATACTTTACCCATGCCAAGGAGGAGCTCTGTCCATTCCAGTTCATCTCACACAAAAGAGATCGACTTGCCATCCTTGCCTTCCCTGCTTGTCCTTAAATGTCCTCCATCACCACATCCCAATCATGTCAGCCATTCCCATGACATCTTTATGATAACAATGCACTTTTATGATAACAATGGTCTGTAATTCCACACATTCCATGCTGCACATGCACGTGTAGAGACATTTCAAAGAGCCATCCAACCGTTCTGATTCCTCAGTATAGGTTTGAGAACTTTCCTAATAAGGCCATTCTACTGGCATTTCCTACTTTACATGCCAATGCTGAAATGAATTTCAAATCTGTTCTGCTTGTCTGTTGATTGCTATGTCTCTTACATTCCCATCAGTCAAGGATCTTGGTTTACTTATCCTATCTCCGTTTTACCTGCACTTGTTTTGAAGAGTTGCTACTTCCATCACTGTATCTCAGTACTGCTGTGGGAAAGAAGGTCCTCCTCAAATGCCTAGGTTTGTCTGGCAGATTTTGCAAAACAGTTAATGCGTTGTAAGTAATCTATTTGAAAAATGAGAAACTGTAAAAAGCAACACATGAATCCTTTTATCTGAAACTTCAGAAGGGTATAAATATTCTCAGTGTATCATTGCTCTGTAAATCAAAAACGATAAACGTTAATAGAAAGTAGGTTTAAAGAAACTGTGATAGTGCCTGCTTGTACTTGACTCTTTCTAAACCGTTTGCAGTAGATTTCTGCTCCTTAAATTTTGTTTTAAACTGCAAACTCAAAAAAAGCCCTGAGTTTAAGAGAGTGGAATTTCTCTTAAAATTAAATCACAGGAAAAAGAATCTGAATCATTAAATGATACTGTCTGTAACAAAGGAGGAAAACCAGAATCTAATTATACAGTGTTGAAGACCTTTGAAAGCTGAAATCTGAAGCTGAATTTTAGTTAACTGAAAATGTCTTTTGAATTTAAAGAGAGCCAAGTAACAACTCTCAGCACAAATATATGAATTTTTAATAAATTCGTCTCTCAGTTCTTATCATGTTCTGTGCTCAGTGCACACATAGACTTCTAGGACTTACATATAAATATCAAGGGAATATTAATTCCAAAAGCTACAGGGATATATTGATTTCTTTCATGTTATTGAATCTAATACTTCAAATTATTAATCTTTTGATGTGTATTTAGGATAAAACGTTATCAGAAAACATCCATTTGTGTGGCAAACTCAACAGAGAAATGTTAACAGAAAAAAATGGAATAGCAAAACCATAATGAGATGAAGACGTAATTGAAGAAATTTAAAGTTATTTTGATAAGAGAGATTACTAGAGAAAATATTTAAATTTATGCTGTTTATCAAAGTTTCATTCATAATTTTTCATAATATAAAACTATTTACAGAAAACATATTTTTACTTTAATCTTTCTGTAGTTTTTGTCCAAGTCACAGTATATCTTAAAAGATCTTATGGTATCTGAGAACTTCCGGTGCATGTATTTCGGGTTAAAATCTGCTGGTAAGGAGCACAGTATAGGAGATAATAGTGATGTATGAAAAACAGATGTAGCCCAGCAGTAAAACAGTACAGAAGATGGCTAAAATACATGTCAGCAAAAACTGAATATGGAAAAGCCAGTTAAAATCATTCAGATCCATCAATGTGACTACAGCTTCTCTGTGTCGTAGAATTAATGGGACTTTGCAAGTTCCCTCAATGTACATATTTTCAGTACAATGAGATCCAATGATGTTCAAAAGTAGTACTGCTGTGTTTAGAGTTTTCCAGATATTATGATCTATGTATTCCTTTGTTCTGAATTATCCTTATTATTACTACATTGCTAGTATAAGGATGTCAGGAAACAAAGCTCTATATTCTTTCTACCATGTCACTGCTGCTTTAATTTGAAGAAGTCATTTAATACTTTGGATGAAAATTTTGAAGAAGGAGTATCTGAAGTTTGGCTCCTATATATTCCAGTGTTGATAGCATTTTTTTGGAGACACCAAGTGCAGCTGTTTGCCATGTTGTCTCAATGGAAACATTTGACCAAAATGTCCGTTTTCTAAAATTCTCAGAGGACTACTTTGTCTTTCCAGTGAAGGAGTTCTAATGTTATTCTTAGAAACACTCCTTTGGTGGAAAATTTGGCAAGATTTCAAGTATATATATATATATATTCATGGGTCCATTTAAAGAATATCTTAGCCTAATGAGAATGATTTTTTCGATTACAAAAGTTTGGGGTATTTTTTACATTGTCTGCGTTTTTTATCAGTTCAACAAAAGTGGCCTGCTTATTCTTCCTTGGTTACAATTTTCTCTCATATGAATAGAACTATGTGATTAATATCAACATTATTACCATGCACTTTATACTTGGATAATCTCAAAATTCTTGCATGTTTCAGTGTGCTTCCTTCTGCATGGAGTGTCTGAAAGAAAGAAAAGTAGGACATAGAGAGACACAACACATTTCCTGCTTTTCTGTCTTTCTTAATGCAGGTTCAACTTGATGAAAACCAACAACACAGTAGAACACCTTGTTAGCCATCTTTAGCCAAGTAACATTTCATACAGACACAAAATTGTGTATGAACATGTGAATACTGTAAAAACAGTACAGTAGATAGAGCGCTGGCATGTCATATATAATGTCATTTAAATCTAACCTTGAGGTTTTAACCATAGTTAGAACAGTATTTTAGGATTATTATCTGTTAGACAGGTAGTAGTCCCTCATTATTTATAAAGAGAACATAATTTATAGCAATCAGTTTTAATTCCCTTCTTCAGTCTACATTCAGCAGAATACTGGGACAAATAGTCCCAATATTCTGACAGTCACTTTACTCTAATAGATATCATCCTCAGGTCATTTCCTAGTTCAGTGCTAGATATTTTGATACTCAAAAAAAGAAAATAAAAAAAGTGAATTTGCATCAGTAACTATCACAAGCTTTATTCTTATTTGGGCATTCTAGTGAATTCAGTTAACAGAGAGGGCACCTCAGGCAGAAGATATCTTAAAGTGTGTACCAGGCAAAGAGAAAACCTGTGTTGCACCTTAACTTGGTGTTTGTGCAGTTGCTTCCTGAGGGTGATGGCAAATTTGAGAAAATGAGAATTTTTTTTTTTCTTTTCCTGTGTTTCTTCCTTCCTCCTGTGATTTATCACATTTGCCTCACATGCAAAAGGTCCCCTGGGATATATAGTTCTTCTTCTCTTCTGAGAGCCAGGTATCCAGAAAGTTGTCATTATGTGGAACTGGAGTATTAACTCTAATTACCCTTGCACTACATGATGTTATGATGTGGAATACCAAAAAACAAAAAAAAATCACAAAACCCTGACATATCTTTACTCTCTTCTGGAAAAAATAACATAATGTGACCTCACGTTACAGAAAACTTGCTTACTGAATTTTGTATTAGAGATATCTATGAATGGCAGTAGCATTTTATGAAATAATAAAACCCACTACCCTCCTCTCATAATGAATGCTCAATCAATCAGTATTGCATCTCAGAATAAGTTTTGTATTCAAATTGTAAGGTTTTTGGGGTTTATTTCATTTACAGTGTTTAATAGGAACTGAACAAAAATGTTTGTGGACCTTTGTGTTCTTAAAGGAAACTTAGGGTAGTTGTATTTTCTTCTTGGGGTTTAAAGATAGTATTCACTTCCAGATGCTATTCTCCTTAACAATCCATTTCTATTACACCAGCATCACCTCTTTCAGATCCATAAGTACCCTTGTTCAGCACACATTTATCTTTCAGAAAAATAAAAATAGACACAGATATGGGAAACGTAAACATGTATTTTGGTAAGAATGAAATATTATATACCAGAAATTATTATTTTGTAAACTGCTGGGATGAGAGGGAAACAATCTGCCTCAAAACACAAGTGTAAAGCAGTGCAGTAATTGGGGAAATTTATATATTGAAGAATCAATATTTTACTCATTCGCTTGAGATATAAGATCTGTGCTTGAAAAATGCTGGTTTTGACCTATGAGCAATAGAGAATTTAAACAGTCTCTTCAGTGCAGTAACAACAAAGCACGTATTATAGCATCTTCCCTAAAAGAGTCACAAGAGACCTATCTGCGATCTTTCAGCACGTCAAACACAGTGGTTCTGACTAATTTCTAGTGTGTTGAAAGGAAAAATAAATGTTGTTTATGTTTCCTAGACAACTGCCCATGCTTTGAAAGTAAGCTATGGTATATATTTTATTCAAATCTAGCATACAATCTGAGAGTAAAAGAACATGCATGTCTGGAATTGTTTGCCTGGGCTCCTTCAGGTAGACAAAAATACTGCCAGGCATCAGTATTACTCGTTTAGTATCATTTTGGGGGTATAGATATCTAGACAGTAATATTTCTCCTCCATTTACTAATAGAAAGGCTAATTTTCTTGATCTTTCTTGTTCTTTCTTAACAATTTCATTCTGTTCTTCAAATGGGCATATATGTACTATAAAGCAACAAATCGCAATGTATTTCTTTGTATTTTTTTTATGTATTCCCTTTTTAACAAAATATTATTTTCCATCTTTCTCCACACGTATTCCTCCTTCTGCATAGCTTAACCTTACTGATAGATGTCTGCTATCTTCAACTGCCAATTCAAGAACAATAGTAATATGGATTAGACTGAAATTTTTGTAATGTGACACAAAACAGGAAATGTTCTCTGCAGAAAGTAACAAGTAATGTAATCATTGTTTTCCTATATACTGTTGATGATATCTATAAAACCATTATTATGAAATAACCTTAATAAGATTTCTATCGTACACGTTATCATATAGAAGCATTGTTTTGCAGTGTTCAATTAAACTACAAATGGTTTATCTGAGTGAGCTGATTTTCAGATAGAACATATTTCAGGTGAAATTTTAGTGATCCAATTCAAATTTAATGGAATCTTTTTGCCAGTACTGCTCATTGCAGAAAGAGGAAAAAAAAACAAATAAAATATTCTGATTTGTTTTTTTGTTTTTTAAGGCAGACAATTTCTATGTGGCATTTTATTCCAAAGAAATAAGCTTTCTATGTGAACTGTTGAATTTGGGGAGTAGGAATTGATTCTGAGCCTCCATTTTCCACCTTTTAAATAATGCTAAAGTGACATAACAGAACAAAAAAAAGCTGTTTTCTATGAAAATTAATGCATGAGATCCCCAAAATTTATAATAATTTCTCTCCAGATTGATATTGCTTTTCTCTATCAGACAAAATAAATGTTTACTTCTTTATTCCATTGTTGCTTTTAAAATACATAATAGACACAGCCAACAAAGTCTAAAAATATTAATTTCAGAATCTATAAATGTGAATTATGCCTCTATTAAATTAGATGTGTTTACCAAATTATCTGCCATTTTAAATACACTGTGTGAATGAATATATGAGTAGCTATTCTTGCTTAGTAGATTAAAATATGTGACAGTTCAGCAAGTAGTCTGAGTTCGAAACAGACCTTTTTTGGTTGTCAGAGTGCATTCTGCCATTTACTTGCAGAAATAAAAGCTTGCAATACACATGTATGGTTGTGACTATTTGGATGCAAAAAAAGCTAAGTAATTATGTGTATAATTAACAGTTACCTTTTTCACTGAATGTCATGATGTATATTTCCAGAGCAGTTGGTTATGGGAAAAAACACTCAAAGTCAAAAAATTTCGAGTTACTCAATGATCTCAGTGATAGCAGCAAAGTTTATTCGTTATTGCAATAACGGGCACATGGCCCCTATTGGCAAGGGAGAAATTGCACACTGGTCATCAAAATTCATTCCGTTATATACCCTAAACCTGATACAGGTGATGCTATCCTGGCATTTGCTCATTAGTTGAGAGTCTCAGGCTCACAACCTCCCTGCTGCTGTTGCTATGATATATTTCCATATAAGGAAAATAACAAACTGTTGTTTCTTGGGTATATTATGTACTCCTCCATGGAGATAGGAGGGCAATAATTTCAAGAATGAGCACATTCATTCTGTCCTGTGCTAGGCACGCTCTCCACCCTACATATTTGTCTTATCTTGTACCTCGCTCAATTCTATCCCAGTAGGAGCGCCCCAAATTTTAGCTTTTTACTCTCTTCAGCAACTTTTCTTAGTGGAAGAAAAACAGTTATTTCACAAGAGGGTTATAAGTTCAGTAAAGGCCTATAATATATACAGAAAATACTGGAAGCTGGGAGCTTCTACTGTAAGAACACAATCCACATCTCACAGTTAACTGCCAGAATTGTCCAGGAAGCTCCTTTCTGCTGAAGAATGTCTGTAGGAACCATTTTACTGCTGAGAAGAGTTATAAAGTTCTTTCAGCTGTTTCATGTCAATGTTAACTACAGCATAATTATGCATAGGAAATAAATTTAAATTATTTATTTTATGCCACTTTAACTGTATGTACACTCTAAGATGAGAAATGAATAGGTAAAGTCAGAATCAAATATATCATAAAAGTCATATCAGCAAAGCTGTTATTAGTAGGTTGTTAGCATTTTTTTAGATGAGGTCTCTTTAAAACACACATATAAAATGGACTCCTTTCTTCACTCACACCAACTATTAGTGAAGTGTAGTTCTACAGTATTTGGGGGATATTTATAAAACCATCTTCAGCCTCTTCACATAAGCCCCTGAAGTGAAGAAAAGTAAGCCTTAGTAAATTTTGTGGTACTCTGTCCTGACATGCTGGTATTGGGTTGCATTTACCTGGGGACAGAATGGGTAGGATAGGATTCAGGATGAGCAACTAAATGAGAAGAGGATCCAGACCAGTGAATTATGGAATGCAAAGGATGACATACTTCTTTCAGCAGCTTTTTGACCCCACCCAATGGGAGGACCATTGTCTGACCTGGATAGTACAAATGCGATGCAGTCCTATCCTAAGTTTCTACATTTCACAGCAGCATGTCTGAGGCTGGTGTGTGAGAACAGGTCAGCTGCTAACTGCTGAAAGCTGGAAGATGCACCAGTGAATAATCACGGGATGAGTGCCTGCATCTGTTCTCCTCCAGAGCACACAAAACTATTCTGTGTCTTTGCGCTCCATGGATGAGAGGGTTTGTTTTCACTTTCCAGGAGTTGAAAGATAGATGCAATATTGGACTTTCTGCCAGCAAAATGCAGTGCAAGGGTTTTGTTTTTTCTTTAAGGTAGAAGCCTTTGCAGTAGCACAGCATGAGTGTCATCTTGGCACAACTTAACTTGTGTCAGGTTATATTTAAAGAACTGTTAGAATAACTTCAGCATACACATAGTGTAAGCACTGACATTTGGCCACAGATGCCACTGTGAGATCCCAAATTGCCATTTCAAATAGCTAGGGTATTAACGGGGAATTAAATCTCTTCCCAGTAAAAGCTGGAGACAGCATCTCCTTTTATGCTTCCCTGCCCTGTCTGAACTACTTCCCTTTTATAACAGCTGCATTTCTGCCAAGTGCTTCATCCTTGCAGCCAGGAACTATAAAAGCAAAGTGTCCTTGCCATTTGGGAGAGATGTTGACAGGAGGTAGATGCAATGATCCCCTGCATACTCACAGCATCAATTCTTTCCCAGTAGCATCACATATTCATTAATGACTAACCACCAAATGCCACTCTCTAAAATGAAGACAATACTGGAGAGTCTAGTCTGGGTCCCTGTAACAACAAAATTCAAACTCCTATTTCTCATAGGAATGAGCTTAAAACCAACTTTAGTAATAAACAAGGAAGTGTGCATAAACAAGAGACTGAATTGAATTCACACTTTAGAGATAAACTTCTATATAAAGTGCATGGAAATGATGTAAGTTAAAGTACTATGTTCAGCAGCAAGTTGGACACTGAATTTAGAGAGAATGTAATTTGTTTTCCAAAGGTAGGATGGCAGCATGATTCAGTCTTTGGTCTTGAAAATTAAGTGATGCATTTCAGTTTCATTCGAATGGCAAAAATAATATTGAAATTAGGGTAGGATATCTAAGCCTTCCTGCGCCTAAATGAAACATAATAATAACAGACTATCTCCTAACATTTAGTAGGAATCAATGAACTGAAGTGATCTGGGCTTTCAAACATTACAGTGTAGACCTGGTCAGTATCATCCACGGAAGAAAAGCTGTGTTTTCTCAGTGATAAACCTGGGCATGTAATGTGTATGTATTTGTCTGTAATATTGGCAACCCAAGCAGATGGTAAAACAGTGCTCTGCAAGTGTCAGAATATGGAATATGAATAGGGATAGTTGATCTCAATGCAACATGCAGATGGTAAAGCAGCACTTGAGCTGCAAGGTCATTCTACTTTAAAAAAAAAAATACTGTAATTTATATTAGTAGTAACCTATTTTGCATGGCTAGGAGCAATGTGAATAATTAACAGTTTCCATGGAAGTCCTTGAAGTCAGCATTTTATTTGTTAAGAACTGTTGTACAGCACATGCTGAGCATTGCCTGCTAGCTATTGGGTAATTTAGATGACTCTACAGAGATAGCAAGAAAAACAAAATCACAGTATCCTCAGATCCTGCAAACTGAAATGATGATTGTCCGCTGGAAGAAAGGCTGCTCCCTTTATAAGAATGTGTGTGGGTTCTCCTTTTAGAAATAGAAAGGTGTCCAAGCTAAATAGCCTTTCTGCTCTTGCTTTTAATTTAGTCCGTGGCGCCTTTTCATTGAAGAGTGAAACAACTTCTTAGCAGATAGATGAGTTTTAGAAATAAAAATGGCAACCATTTCACACTCTGTAGAGGTGTGACATGTTACAAGTCATCTTGGAAGAAATGGAGTAGTAGAGAGAGTGCAGGTGGAGTGTTCAAAGCTGCGTGTATAATTCACACTCAGTGCTATGGCTGTTACAAAAAAAAAAAAAAAAAAATCGATACATAAACTCTAAGGCAGATGGAATTAATCACATATTTCTGCTGTTTGTCACCTGACTATCAGCAGTATGTATAGATGTGTCTGTATAAGTTCATCTTATTTTCTTTCTAAATAACACAAGATAAATCTACATTAACTCCTGTAAAGAGAACTAGATGATTTAGTGTGAAATATGACTATGATTTTTTTTGTCTTCAGCTGGAAATAACTTCCTTCTCATCAGAACCAAGTGTATCTGTTCTGACTACTATGTTTACTTTTCACTGAGTGATCTGTCACATCAGTGTTTCATTTTGGTTATCTCATTTGATTGAAGTGCAGAATAATTACTTTATCTGTAATAAAATATGAAAAGATAACAAGATCTATTAATAGTTTTGATCATTATAGCATCCTAATTAAATATAATACACTTCATTACAATAGCTAAGCCAGACACCAGTTTCTCGGAAGTAGAATATCATACTTTTGCCATTTGTTTGAAATAGGGTACTTCTAAAAGGATGAGGAATGACTGAGATATGTTCCTGCTGTGGTAAATAAAAAATGACCTTTAGGACTTTGATATGATATTGAAAAATGGCCTATTGAAGTGGAACAGTAGGAATTTGAACTACAATATAGAATTGTCATCTTTCTGAGGGAGAATTTTCTCCTAGTTTAAATTGTAAACACCTACAAATCCAGTGTATAGCAGACATTTTAATATGTTTGCCTTGAAGCCTCAAAAGCAAAATCCTGTGTATAAATACTATGACTTCAAAAAAGCAGGGAGAAAAATAACCATTGATGCTTATAAATATGAAGTCTGAGAGTGTAAGCAGACTGAATTTATAGAAAAAACCTTGAACAATTCCTACAACATCAGCCCAGCTTCATTCTGAACTGTTGAGCCAGAAATATGAGAAAATGAAGTGACTGAAGCCTGTCAGAAAAGAAAAACCACTAGTGGAGTGATGATATGAGTCCACAGAAGGCCATATTGAATCCAGTATCTTCACTACGTTGATTAAAGACTGTTACTATTCAGGTGAATTGAAACCTTCATGAAGCCGTGGTGGAGATGTGCACAGTAAAAAGACATTTGTCATTTGCAAGTCAGTAGGACTCTAAAGCAGAGAACTGATTTCTCCTCTTTTTTTTTTTTTTTTTTTTTTTTTTTTTTTTTTACTTCAACTGCGTAATATTAGATGGCTCATGGGAAGAAATATATATTGTGTATATGACTTCTCAATACCTTGGTTTACAGCAATCAGATTAGGTAAGATCTATTATGAAATTAGGCTTTCCAAATATACCACTACCTTAGTATTATAGTTTATAGTCTGAGTTCATCCCCCCCCC